>JAAGEH010000125.1:10664008-10900533 GCA_011751065.1 Lasiurus cinereus
CCGCTCCCTGATTTGTGCTTTTTCAAACGTCTTGCTTCTCGCACCTGGGCAGCAGTCGGACCAGAGGCTCGTGGCCCAGAGCCGACCTGTCCGAAATTCCCAGACCTGGCTGTTTTGTAGTGTGTCGTTTGGAGGACCAAATTCTCTAGAGAGAACTAGAGCACTTTTGTTGTCTTGTGGTTGTTTTGTCAATACTCGAATAAATTTCTTGTTCTTTCTTTTAACACGGGCTTTTGTTATTTCTGTCGTGCCTGCGTTTGTTCAGCAGCCAGTCAAAAGAGGGAGGTTTTCAGCAAAATTTTATCCTTTTCCAGATAAACACGGGTGGAGGGCGGCCGGGGTTTGTTTACGCGGGGGGTTGTTTGTTTTCCGTGTCCTCACTGGTCTGTTGTGGCTATTTAACCTCATCAGAGACTTAATCTGCGGTGGTGGTTCGTTCACAAGGCACGGTTGCAGGTAGGATTTACGGTGTTTTTTTGCACCCGTGCACGTTTGCATTTTCTTACACAGTCGGACTAGGTGTGTGGACTTGTTTTCCTTATATTGTCCTCATACTTTATAAAATTTTTTCCAGTCAAGTATAACAGCTAGATACGTTTATTCCAAATAGTTAAAATCCTGTTTGCAAAAAAAAATATTATGTAAGCTGAAAACCTCTATACAAATATAATGAGTGGCTTATTACTCATCATCATAATTCATGTATCTGGAGATGTGTAAGAAATGTGGACATTACAAAGTAATGAACATACTGCGTGGTTGTAGAAATCTTATCTTTTTTTTTCTTTCTTTCTTTGCCTTTACTGAGACTCTTCAAATAACGAATTAAAACCATTAATTCCGCTGAGGGACACCAGCCTGTTGGACCCTGTTGCAGTCTGGAGCCCTGAGGCAGGGGGCAAGGATTAGGGACAGTCCACCTTCCGTTCTCCCATCAGATGACCGGTATCAGCCGGCTCTTGCTGCCACTCCAGTGAAACTTGGGCTGGGTCCCACATCCAGACAAGTGTCCCTCGCTGCCCTCCACTCTGAACCTGACAACAGTGATCAAAGGTCCTGGGGTTCTAGTGGACTGGAAGTGGCTGCGGCCTTAGGAAATGAGCCTGTAGGTCTTCCACGTCAGCCTATATGGTTCTGGTCACTCCTTGGGGCCCTCAGGGTGCCATCCTTGTGAGGAGTAGTTGGGCCCAAGGAGAAAAGGCTCTGGCTCAGGATAGCCCCCTCCTCCCTCGGGCTTCCCTGGGTAGGCTGGAAGGAGGGAGAGAAGGAAGGCATGGAGGTTCTGAGTAGCATCGCCCTGAGACAGGGACTGGAGCCTGCCGGGGCCAGAGGACCTGGGAAGAACTGGCTGGAGACTCTCAGCCGGGGCTGGATGCCCAAGAGGCAGGTCAGGCCTGGTGTCTGGGCACGTCTGGCAACCCGCTGCACCGCTGTCTAGATGACTCAGAGGAGCTGCAGAAAAGAAAGTGGACCGCTGTGTGCTTGTCTGTTTGTGCTTCCTGTGGTGTGAAATGTATCCCCACAGGCAGTTGGATAGTCTGTTGTGGCTGTTTAACCTCCTTGGAGACTTTATCTGAGGTGGTTCATTCACAAGGCATGGCTATAGGTAGGATTTGTTGTGGTTTTTGCACCCATGCAAGTTTGTGTTTTCTTACACAGTCGCAGTAATACTCCCAAGTCTATGCCTGCTGCAAATGTGTGCATACAATCCAAGTTAGTATCCTGGCGACAGGGTGGGAGGTTTATCTGTCTGTCATTCACCTCTGGAAAGGGCATTGCAATCATCCTATGGCTAGTACTCAGAGAGTGGCTTACTGAAACCATAGTGAGTGTTGTATTTATAAGTCATTGGCAACGTGTGCCGTTATGTTCTGTGTATATAATCCTGGTTTGCTGAATGATAACAGAGACTACATACTGATCCTTGGATTCAGCTGGTTGAGGCTCTCTGTTTGGAAGCTGGCTCTCAGCACCTCCCAACTGCTATCCCAAGCAGATAAAGTAAAGAAGGCAGAGTCTTCAGTGAGGTAGGAAAGTTCGCCTAGACCAGCACCTGAGGACAGGACTTCTCTCCGCCCCCAGTAACTAAAAGGAGGGCACCCTAGGCTGGGGAGAGCAGCAGCCTCTAAGTACAAATGATGAAATTAAGGAATCTGTGTGGGATTCCTGGTCTACACAGGGATTGGGGAAGGGAGAGAAGGGAGCCAAATCACACCCCACCTTCCCACAGATGCCCCCGGTTAGATATCGGTTAGACATCAGTCCTGAATTCCAGCCCTAGAGGTTTCTCAGAACCCTATAGTTTTCTCATTGTCCCCCCAGTGCTAAAAGTTCAGGGCAATGGCTGACTTTCCTGTCTCTCATTTCCTCTTTCTCTTCTTCCTCTGCACTTTTGAGTTTCTGTTGCAGAAGATGACTTAAGGAATTCCCTAAGGGCAAAAGTATTTAAGAGAATTCCTGATATGGAGCAATTATGCCTTAGCTTATACAGTCTAATCTAGATGGCTCAGAACACATGGGTATGTGTGTATATGTTTGCCAGGGTGTAGTGTAAATACAACATAAATAGAGTTTGATACACATACCCTGCCACCTTTTGCAAATCCTGCACAAGGAGTTGCTACACCTGGTATTGTGTGTGCTTATATGCATGTAACCATCCTCACATTTACACACCAATTCTTGTCACCCCTGCACCCTAAGACTGCTCAGCCAGAATACTTGGGTTTTTGAGGGTGTCCTGTTCTCAGGAGGACCATGGAGAAATCTTTGCCAGTGCAGTACATGCACCAAGGGACTGTGGGGATTCTCTGGAATGGCACCATACCCCACTCCAGAGGGTGTTCTGGGTCTGCTTTCTCCTTGCTTAAGTGAAGAGTTCACCACCCTGCATGTCCAGTTTGGTTGGGCATGAAGGCTGGCCTCTTTCTCCAGATTTTAGGGTCTGTCAGCCCTTGCCTGGGTCCAGCAGGGGCTGGAGCTCCAGGATGCAAGGAGCCCCCTGGTGGTATGTGAAAATCAGGGGAAGACCGGGCTTCTTGCAGGCAGTGGGGCAGGAGAGGATGGGCCAGACCCAAGTAAAACTAGGTCAGACCCAAGAAAGTCTGCCCATGAATGAGCTCTTTCCTTAATGGAGGCTTGGAGCATGCTAACCACTGGGCCCGGCGCAGGAGCCCCGGTGTGCCCTCACTCTGAGGAGCTGACCTAGTGGTGACCAGGTCTTGTCATGCCTGCTGCCCCCTCTGGGCAGGCCCTGGTTCTTGGAGAAGCCTGTGGACCCATGGGAAGGGAGGGACCGCGATCCCACCCCTCCCCCATGTGACAGAGACCAGAGGCATGGAGTAGCTGGCTAAAAAACCTTCTTGTCCCCAGTTCTCTCCTTCGGACAACCAGAAATTAAGGATTCTTGAAACCAAGCTGTCTTATCAATATTCTGCTTTCTGGGGAGAAGGCTCCCTTCTGTCACAAAAGGGTGTCTGGTCCCCAGGAACCCTGAATCTCTTCATTTACATTTAAGGAAAATGGAGTCTTGAGAAAAGGTCACCTGCCTCTCTGTGTGTGGGGGCGGGGGAGGGTACAAAGGAGTGGCCATGAAATTTTAAGGAGAGACCTGTAAGGGCTGAGCCCAGCTGCCCACTTGGGCACAGGGCCTGCCACTCGATGTTGGGGGAGCTCAGTGGTTGAAAGGGGGGCCAGCCAGAGAAGAAGGGAGCGCAGGTGGCCAGATTGTACCCAAGCACTTGTGCGTGTGGCTGTTCGCAGCACCGTCTCAGCGTGGTAATAAGCTCTGGCAGGTTTGTTCTGGGTCGCTGTCGCCCCAGGGGTGTGCCTTTGTGGGATGGGGCACGGACCGCAGTTTGTTCCGTTTGGAAGAACTAGTGTGGAGCCCAGCAACCTCCTTTAGTAACTGTGTGACCTTGGGCAAAGCACCCCTGGGGGATTTTCATTTTCTCACCTGTCAAATAGAACAAATTATAATACCGTGCAGGGTTATTACAATAATTACATGTTCTAGTGTGAAATGCCTGGTTTATAGTAGGTGGTTTTCCCTCCCCCTTTTGAAGGAAGGAAGGGAGGGAGAGAAGGAGGGAGGGAGGGAGGGAGGGAGGGAGGAAAGAAGGAGGGAAGGAGGGAAGGAGGGAAGGAGGGAAGGAAAGGAAGGAGCCTTTCATAGTCACCCTGCAGGGTCTGACATCCTAACCCAGTGGCCATGGCCACTCCTTTGTACCCTTCCCCAGGCAACTGCGTCCACCCTGACCCGGCCCCTGGACCTGGGGAGATAAGGAACATTCTCCTGAGGCTGCCTTCGGCGCCAGACACACAGGTTTTCTTTGAGAAAGACGCGGCTGACCTGCCAAGTGACACGCACCCAGGCTCTTGAGGCCCGCACCCCGGCCGGCGCCCCGCCCCGCTCGCGGGCTGCCGCTGGGCCCAGGGAGCCTCCCGGCGGCATGCGGGGCTGCCGAGGCCCCCCGCCCCGCCCTTGCAGAAGCAGGCAGTAGCGCGGGGCGGGGTGTCGGAGGTCAGCTGGTGGGAGAGGCTCCCCTGGGTCTGTGTGGAGCAACGGGAAACGTGAGGGCGAACGCAGGAAGCGGGTCGGGCCGAGCGGCAGCGGGCAGAGGCGCCGCCCGAGCGGGGCGCGGGGCGGGTGCGGGTGCGGGTCAGCGCTGAGGACCCGCCGCAGCCGCCGGGCGGCCGGACGCAGCCTGCGGGCGGCGCTGCCCGCGCAGGGCCTCCCCCCGGGCCCGCGGCGCCTCGGCAGCTCCAGACACCGCCCGGGAGCGCTGTCCTGGCCGGGCGCAGGGCGCAGGGCGCTCCCCGCGGCGGGCGGGCGAGGAGGCGCGGGAGGCCGCGGCGGCCCCGAAGGTGCTGAAGCGCCGGGCCGAGGCCGCGGGAGCCGACGCCGTCGGGAGCCGCCCTGACTCCGCACGTGGGAGCGCGGCCCGCCTCGCTGTCTTCGCTAACGCCGCCGCCAGGCCCCCCCGCACCGCCTTCCCGGCCTCCCCTCTGCGCGGAGGCACAGGACCGCTCCGGCAGCAACGGAAAGGACGGGCAGGGCCCGGGAAGGCCCGTCTCTGGGGGTGAGGAGGGAAGGGCATTCCCTGTGCGTGTGCGTGCGTGTGTGTGTGTGTGAGTGTGTGTGTGCATACGTGTGTGCGTGTGTGTGAGTGTGAGTGCGTATGTATGAGTGTGTGTGAGTGCATGTGTGAGTGCGTATGTATGAGTGTGTTTGTGTGTGAGTGCATGTGTGAGTGCGTGTGTATGAATGTGTGTGTGTGAGTGTGTGTGTGTGTGTGTGTGTGTGTGTGTGTCAGGAGGGAGGGAGCAGGAAGTGCGACTTTTTAAAGACTCTCCCCCCAACAATCGCTAAAGGCCGTGAGTGCGAGCGCAGTCCGGAAACCAGCCCCCGCCCCGCCGCAGGGACACCAGGCCTTTGTCTTCTTTCCTGAAGCCCCCCGGCTGCTGGCCGCGGAGACCAGGCTGGGTCAGGCCCGTGGATTCCCGAGGGCGGGGGAGCGGGGCCGGCTGGAGGGGGCGCCCCGGCCGGGGCCCCCCTGAGGCACCGACCCACGTGCCCCGACGGTCACTGACCTCCCCGGGACCCAGCTCCCGCAGTGTCACGGTTTCCGACTTGGGAGCTGCTAGGGCTCAGGGACCGAGACCCCGCGCCGGCCTTGGCCCTCCGGGGTGCAGCCGTGCGCCCCTCTGGCTGCGCCCGGCGTTCGCGGCCTCTGGGCTCGGCTGCCCCCGGATCCGAACTCGCGCCGTGTCTGCCTGTCCCGGCGGCGCCCCCGTGCCCCCTCGCGGAGACTTCTCCAGCCGCGGCGTCGGGTTTTCTGCGTCAGGCTCTCCCGGCGGCGGCACGGGCGCGCGGCGCTGCCTCTGCCTGGCGGCGTCCTCGGACTCGCCGGGGCGCAGGGAGCTCCCTTCTCCGCAGCGGCGCTCAGGTGACCGAGGGCTGCGCTGCAAAGAGCCCTCCGTGGGGAGGGGAGCGCAGACCACCCGGCCGCCGGCGGGTGCAGAGAGGCGGGGACATCCCGGCGGTGCCTGGTCCCTCAGCAGCCGCGACTTTCCCAGGCGAGAGGGGAACCCGCGGGCGCCTGCTTCGTGGTGGCTTCTGAGGGTAGGGGACCAGGACGCCTTCCCTGAGCCCATCAGGGCCCCTCTTTCCTCTCTTCCTTGGGGACGCGCCCTGGGAAGGCAAAGAAGTGACAGACCTAGGGAGCCTGGAGCGCCCTCCACCTCTTCCTTCTCTCTCCTTCACCCCCAACAACTGACGTGGGGATCTTGGCCCGAGGGAAACTGGAGAAGTCCACCACGGGGCCGGTGAAAGGTAAAGGAGCGCGCCTGGGCCCGCGCCGGCTGGATCCGGGCTGCCCCGCACCTGGAGCCGCAGGTGAGACCCGGCTTCCCCGGTGGCATTGACCCGGGGGAAGGGGTCGAGAGGAAGGGGTTGGCTGAGCAGTGTGCACACTCTGCCTCCAGGCACAAATAGCCACGTTTGCGTGCATGCACCCGTCTGTACGAGGGTGGCCCGTGTTCGTGTGCACACACATGCACATATGTGTACACCTGTCATACATTTAGGGAGATAGGCATACACATGTACACACCTGTGATATGCATGAACACACGTTTGGACACGGCTCTTGCATCTGTCCTGTTCCCACACTGTGTGAGCTTGGTGGCTCACGGATAGTAATTGCACCTCACATTTACAGTTTTCCATCACGGTTTTCACACTTACCCTGGGAAATGCTCTCCCCTGGAGGTTTGGAAGGTGGAAACAAACCAAGATAATTTAACAGGTGCCTGTTTGCATACAGTTTGTGAGAGACCAAGGCTTGCCAAAGCTCCCACCGGCTGTGGGACGTGGATGTGGTTGCCAGCGTGCTCTGAGGTTGGCCCAAGCGACCCCACGTCCATCTGTCTAGAGCAGTGGTTCTCAACCTTTCTAATGCCACAACCCTTTAATACAGTTCCTCATGTGGTGGTGACCTCCAACCATAAAATTATTTTCGTTGCTACTTCATAACTGTCATTTTGCTACTGTGAATTAATCGTGGTGTAAATAACTGTGCTTTCCGATGGTCTTAGGCTCTACAGTAGCCATTCTCAACCTTTCTAATGTCGAGACCCACAGGTTGAGAACCACTAGCAGGATCCTCTAAAGCAGCGGTTCTCAACCTGTGGGTCGCGACCCCTTTGGCGGTCGAACGACCCTTTCACAGGAGTCGCCTAAGACCAGCGGAAAACACCTATTTCCAATGGTTTTAGGAATCAAGGACCGCTCCTCGATGTAGCAAAGTGTAGCAATGTAGTTTACTGTTGTCATATGAAGACTGTTACCCATGCTACACCACGATTCAAGACAAAATTTCATTTATTTGTAATTAGAAATAAATATTTCACAATATATAATTACATATTGTTTTTGTGATTAATCACCATGCTTTATGTTCAATTTGTAACAATGAAAATACATCCTGCATATCAGATACAGTATTTACATTACAGTTCATAACAGTAGCAAAATTACAGTTATGAAGTAGCAACGGAAATCATTTTATGGTTGGGGGTCACCACCACATGAGGAGCTGTCTTAAAGGGTCGCGGCATTAGGAAGGTTGAGAACCACTGCTCTAAAGGATACTATTTACATTACGAAAACACAGATATTTACATTACGATTCATAACAGTAGCAAAATTACAGTTATGAAGTAGCAACGAAAATAATCCTATGGTTGGGGGTCACCACAACATGAGGAACTGTATTCAAGGGTCGCGGCATTAGGAAGGCTGAGAACCACGGGAGAGGGTCTTGGCCCTTTGCCAGCTTCCCCAGAGAGCCAAGGAGAGCGCCAGGTTTTCAGTCCGTTCCCTGATAAGTGCACTCTTCCGGAGCTCGGTGACCCGGTCGCCCAGGACAAGTAGCTCCGGGCTCACCCGACTGCCCCGAAAGAGCACCGGGAGATTCCAGGGCTGTGGCCGGCCATGTACAACTTGGTCCCCAAGCCTGGAGGGCCTTTATCTCCAAGACAGCTACGACCCCCGTCAAAGGCCGGTGACAGGATCCTTTCACCCGAGCAACACACCCAGGAGCGTGGTGTCCTGCCCCAGCTGGAGGAGGGACCAGCCTGGAATTCATTGAACTTCCGTTGTCTGGCATCGCCAAAGACGGGAGCCCATCCTGCCCATTTGACAGAAGTGATTAGGCGGAGGCAACAGCCCCAAATGACACAGCCAGGAAGTGCCCCAGGTCAGGGGTGGAATCCCTAGTCACTTGAGTGCCTCTGCGGAGAAAAGCACAGTCGAGGGAGGGGGCTCTGGATCCCTAACCACAGGGCCCTCTGCCCCTGACATGATGGCACCTCTCCATCTGCTTGCTGCTCTGAGCCTTCGGGCTCCTAGTCTCTTCATTCCCTCACCAAAAACACGAAGATGATCCTCGCTCCCCCAGCATCATTTAAAAAGCTCCTACACGCTTGCAATCTGTAGCTTAAGTATTCTATGCATTCCGGTGTGCGTGTGGAGTTTTGCTTCTTGCTTCCTCTGCTGAGGCATTTATTTGGTGACCCCCTCAGCCCCAAGCCCTCACTTTGGGGCTGTAGCTTTACCGCATCTCACCAGATGCCCTTGGGCCTCAGGGCTGGGCTCCTGCCCACTGAGGTCACAGGCTCCAAGGCCGCCCCCACCCGGCAGAAAACCGGGGCTCTGGAAGGGAGCCCGCCCCTTAGCGAGGTCACCTTGCGGCTACGCAGCCTCGAGGCTGCCCTCTGCTGGCGCTAAGCAACACCATCGCCAGCTCCTTCCGAGGCCCCGGAGCGGCGCCCCGGAGCGGGGCTCGCGCCGGGCAAGGCGGCACCACCACGGCGCGGAGCGGGTGAGCTCACTCTCTGCGGTCCTGGGCGTGGCTGCCGCACCTTCAGCCTCTTCGGAGACCCTCCCGCATTTCTCCGGCTCCGGCTCCTGCGCGCGCCCTCCACGCCCCACGCCCCATTCCCCCTACCCCCGCTCCCGCCAACACGGGGGACTCTGGGCGCTCAGACCCGGAGACTGAGCTCCGCGCTGGCCACCCGGCTGCTCGGCGGCTTCGGCCGGGCTCCCCGCTGGCAGGCCCTCGGGGAGAAGCGCGGGGGGGGGGCCGGGGAAGCCGCCACCCACCACCGACGTCCGCCAGGCGCCTCCGGTGGACTCTGGGGACCCCGGGGGGAGCCCAAGGCTATATGCTCAGGCCCCAGTACTCGCTGTACCATAGCCTTGATTGGCACCCCATTGGCCATGCCTTACCCCCAGAAAACCCTGCCCGCCCCTCGGATCCACTTCCAACCCTACGTAATAGCAGCCTGGGAGCATGGCTGTCGCTATTGGTTGCAATGTACCTGTCGCCCCAACAGAATTAAAAGCGCCCCAAAGGCCGGAAGGCGCTGGTTCCACCCGGACCTGGCACGGTACCGGGTAGGGCCTCGTTCAGGCTCTGCCTAGTGGGTCAGGACTGGTCCAGGACGCCTCCGTGCTTGCTCTTAGCAGTGAGGCTGAAAGACACTGCTCAAATCCAAGGTGGGGTAAAAGTTAGCCAATAGTCATACCTGTGCATCTCCACGGCTACGTATGAAGACTTTATACGGTCACCTTCCCCAGTCTACAAAGATCATTCACATTGAAGATGTTGGGGGGGAAAACATTAAGATGTGCAAAGAAAACAAAAATTACAGGTAATCAATCCCACCCCATCCCCAAGAAGTAACCCATTTGACATAAGTGGTTAGTCAATGGTTAACATTTTGGTGGCTTTCCTCTCTGGGTCTTTACTTGTACATTTTAATGAAAGTCTAACGTCCATACTTAAAAGTAATATATTTTATATAGAATTTGCAATTTTCTATTCTGTTCCTTTTAACCTTACACTATGATGGTTTCTCCATATTTTATTCTTTGAAATATGGTTTTCAGTGAATGCTTAATAATGCTTCATATGGTGAATCATAACTTTTTTTATATACCAGCACAATTTTCTTTGTTTCAGGTCCAGGAAAATCTCTGAGTCACCAAATATATAATCAGTAGCTTGTCAATAAATCTTTTAAAAATATATATTTTATTGATTTATTTTTATTTTTATTTTTTACAGAGAGGAAAGGAGAGGGATAGAGAGTTAGAAACATCTACAAGAGAGACATCGATCAGCTGCCTCCTGCACACCCCCAACTGGGGATGTGCCCGAAACCAAGGTACATGCCCTTGACCAGAACTGAACCTGGGACCTTTCAGTCCGCAGGAAGACGCTCTACCCACTGAGCTAAACCAGTTAGGGCTTATCAATAAATCTTGAGTCTTTTGCTAGCCCCCAAAGGAGAGTTATGGTTCCCCTCTCAAAGCACAAAGGATCCACCCAGCCATTTGGGATTGCTTTGAGCTTGGAGAAGGCCTTCCAGCTCCTGCTGATAGCTCTCGCCCTTTGTTGGAGACCAGTGGAGTCTGGCACTGAGAGAAATGTCTTGAAAGAAAGCAAAGTGCCTTGCCTGCTTCTTGACACAAAGCCCTGTATCCCCAGCTGGTACACAAAATGGTGTCTCTGACTTGGGTTTGTGTGTGCTGTATCTTATAATTGTTAGGAGTCAAACATGCCTTTACTTGAATCCTGGATCTTCCCCCCTTATAAGCTGTGTGGTCTCAGAAAAGTTGCTAAACCTCTCTGAACCTTATTCTAAAAATTGGAATAACAATGCTACTACATCAAGCTTTTCATAGTATTCAAATAAATAATTATATCACTTAGCCTGGTGCCTATACAAATAAATCCTCAATACATGGTAGCTACTGCTCCTACTGCCTCTGCAGCTGCTACTGCTGTTGCTTCTGGCATTAGCTTTGGTCTAGACTCTAGGGGAACACTGCAATTGCCCTCTCCCTCAACTCCTGACCCCATTGCTCCAGTTGAACACAAGCCTGAACCCTGGCACTAAGCCGGATCCAGGTTCTCAGAACTGAAGGAGTCATTTCCAGCACTCTGGTTGGGCTGCTCAGGACCTACTGACAATCAGGCCTGGGCTTGGGCTGTTTATACTAGAACCGTTAAAACAGGAAAATATGCAAACCCTTCATTCACAGGGATCCGGCTATTGTTGGATCAGATATGATATTTTTGTTTCTAAAATAAAAGGTACTATATCTGCTTCTCCCCCCACATTTTTCCCCGCGGGGAGGGGGGATGGGGGGACGTTAAGAAGGCAAGGCATATGACCTGGTTCATTTGTTCAGCTCAAGCAGCCAACCTGCAAAGACCGCTTTAGCCTGATTGTTTGCTTACATGTGCTCTAACAAGCCCGAATTTCACTGGGTTCTATTTTGTGTGTTCATGAAGTAGGCTCTTACCCATCTCCCAGACTTGTTAAGAACATTACCTCCATCTAAAAAAAAAAAAAAAAAAAAAAAAAAGAGGCTCAAAAAAAATCCCATCTTATTGCAATAGGCTCAACTGTATGTGAACATCTCAAGGAGAAAGCTTCTAAAGCACAGATTTCAAGATTCTCTTCAAACTGGATAGCTGTAGCCTCACTGGGGCTGGTACTTGGCAATGTATGTCAGTCAGTTCCTCCAGGTGATTCTGATGAAGCCATGGAACCACATTAGGGAACCACTGCTGTTCCCAATTGAATTGAAAGCTGAAGTTTCTCCAACTGGATTCCGGAAAAGACAGATTCCAAAGAATCTTCCATTGGGACCACATGGAGTTACAAAGAGCCTAGTTCAAACACCGGATGTGTGTGTATGGGGGTGAATACATGTTTATTTTTGCGTGCTTTTGTTTCGCTGTGGTCTATACACGTGTCAGGCCTCTTTGGTCCTAAGTAACATAAATCCACTGGAGCTGGCTTAAATCAAACGGTGGAGTTGGGGCAGATTGTTATAAGGATTTGTAGGTGACCCCGAAAGCCCTGAAGCCCCAGCAGGGTGGCCACCAGACCCTGTGAAGGGCTGAAACATGGGCTGAAGGGATGGCAAGAACCTCGGTAGCTTCCCTCTACAGACCAGCTTTTCTTGCTGCTCTGGCCAGGCCTCTCCTCTGCTCTGTTCAAGGGAGAAGCCCAGTTATAGCCGTAATCTCTGTGTCCCAATTCCATTTCCCTGTGAGAGAGAAACTGGCTCACCTGGGTAAGGAACCCATCCCTGGGGTCCTGTCAACTAGAGCTGTGGGTAAGGAGGAGAGCCTGGTAGTGGCTTCTGATGGTCTCTTCCTGTGTGGAGAGAGCAGTCCAAGTAATCACTGAAGGCTAAGCAGATTCCCCCAAAAGTCTGATTTGCTTCACTTTGGCCCCTTCCAACTACTTGGTAGTCCAGACTTTATGCCAACTGCACCCCAAAAATCACCTGGGATCCTAGTCAGGTAGCTTAGCTTGTTGGAGCATCCTCTCAACATGCCAAGGTTGCGGGTCAGACCCCCAGTCAGGACACATACAAGGAGCAACCGATGAATGCATAAATAAGTGGAACAACAAATTGATGTTTCCCTCTCTCCCTCTCTTTCTAAAATCAGTAAACAAATAAATAAAAATGTTTAATCACTTGGGCAGTCTTTAAAAATATTGTGCTCAGGTTCCACATCTTGGATGTAGCCAGGGCATCAGAATTTTTCAAAGCAACCCTGGCAATTCCAATATACAACTAGAGTTGAGAATCATAGCAATAACCAAATAGGGGGTCTACAGCCAATTTAGCCATTTCCTAAATACACAATCTCAAAGTATGACCAATTAAGAGGAAAATTATGAAAACCTAATGGGTTGCACATGGCTTCTTTTCATCTAAATTGGAGACTAATCCGATCCAAAAAAATGCCATGATTATTCACACTTGGTATTTTCTAAACCTCTTGGTGTAAATAAATATTCAGTTAAATTCTTACAGAAACTTGCCTTTTCTGGAAATTCTGAGGCACTAGAACAAAGGATGGTTCCCCGTGACCTTGGTTGACCCCAGCCCCCCATGGACCACCTGCCCCTTCTTTTCCAAGATCTCCAGCTTGTGGGGGCGGCCTCAAAGCTCCCAACACTGAATGACACTGACCTCACTTGCTTGCAGGCACAGAGGTTCCTACCCAGGAGCCTTGGGCACAGGAGACCTAAGAGGAGACCCTGCCTCCTCAGCCAACCTGGCTGACACCGATCAGAACCTGGCCCTCATCCATGGCAGGCTTAAGGAGTCTTCATTTTGTTTTGTTGTCTTGTTTTGTTTCTTTTTCTGGTAGCTTTGCCCAAACAATCAGCCAATCGGCAAATATTTCAAAAATAGCCATGATGTATAAGGCACAGACTAAAAATAGAAGTATGACCCCAGAGAGACCGTCACTGGTGGAAGGGCAGCAGCAACCCCTGTAGGTCTGGCCTTGTGTGGATCCTAAGGATGTCAAAGGATCCCTTCCTCAGCTTCCTGTTTTGTTTTGTTTTTAGCCTGGCCCAGGGCTGAGACTCAGGCAAACCTAGAGGGTGAGGGATGTCAGGAAGAAGAAGGGAGGTGTAATGCCTGGTTGCATGTGGAATGGGGGTGAGGGCTGGGGGGACGCTGCGTTTCCCAAGCCTGAACCACCCTGAGAGCTGCTTCTTCCTCTCAGAACCAGGTGGCACACAGAACAAGACCTAATCGCCTTCTGAAAGCTGGGAAGGGAAATCAACAAAAAGGCTAGTGACAGCTGAGACCAGTTTGGCTCAGTGGATAGAGCGTCGGCCTGCAGACTGAAAGGTCTCAGGTTCAATTCCAGTCAAGGGCATGTACCTTGGTTGCGGGCACATCCCCAGTAGGGGGCGTGCAGGAGGCAGCTGATCAATGTTTCTAACTCTCTATCCCTCTCCCTTCCTCTCTGTAAAAAATCAATAAAATATATTTTGGGGAAAAAAAGGCCAGTGACAGAGGGTAGAATGGGCACACATACCACGACCACTTGGAGGCTAAAGAAAGGCTTGGAGATGCTCTATACAACTTGGGTTGGGTTTTTCAAAGTGTGGAACCCAGACCATCACCTTGTTAAAAATACAAATTCTCAGACCCACTAAATCAGTAACTCTGGAGGTGGAGACAGCAATCCAAAGCCTCCAGATCATTCTGATTCATACTCAAGTTTGGGAACCAATAGTCTACTCTAGGGAATACAAGAAGGGGAGACACTTGTCCAAGACATCCCACACCTAAAACACATATTAAGTCTAACTCTTCCAGGTTCTTAGATCCCTAAGCAAGCTCCTGCTAAACTTCTACACACACACACACACACACACACACACAGAGTTCCCTGCCAGGAGTGACTTCTGGCCCAGGTGGGGTGACACACAGCCAGGAACCTCTTTAGAGGCTAAGGATCTAGAATGAATGGGAGAAATACCTAGAGAGGCTACCTTGCAGCCAGTGTTGGAGCGTTGGAGTGAGACTGGATTGGTTCCCTATTGGACAGAGGTAATCGATCAAAAACAGGCTCCGAAGAGAGGTTGATGGGTTTGGGGCAGTTACTGCACAGTGTACCACCTGCAGACCTCCCTGCGACTCAGCCATTTGGAGGCAGGCAGAGGGGCCAAGCTTGCTCCTGCTCCATATTTGTCAGGAGGTTCTCAAAGCGGTATTCCTGACCCATGAGCTCCAGCATTACCTGGGAAATGTAAATTATGCGCCTGGCCAGCTGGGCTCAGTGGTTGGGCATTGACCTGTGAACCAGGAGGTCATGGTTTGATTCAGGTCGGGGCACATCCCAGTGTGGGGAGTTCAAGAGGCAGCTGATTAATGATTCTCTCTCATCATTGATGCTTCTATTTCTCTCTACCTCTCCCTTCCTCTCTGAAATCAATAAAAATAAAAAGTAAATGTAATTGTTCAGGCCCCAACAGAATAAAAACGTCTGGGGGCGGAGCTCAGCAACTTAAGCTTTAACAAGTCCTCTTGGAGATTTTGAAGCTTCCCGACCAAGTTTGAGAACCACAGGCATGGAGGCCACTGGACTTGGGTCCTCCCAGCAACAGGGTTACCCAACTGCCTTAAAGGATTAGGACCCCGTGGGTGGCTGTCCCAGAGGCTAGGATCTCCAAACTCGCCCCCGCCAGCCCCCACCCCCGTCGCCCCCCGCAGCGCAGTGAGCAAGTGCACTGTTCCTGAAAGCGCCGCGGGGCCTGGAGGCCTGGGGCCGCCGACAGTGGCCTGGCAGGAGTCAGGGCGGCCTTGCGACTCCTCTCTGACTTATTTTGTTCCTTTCCGGGAGAAATAATTTGTTTCGTATTGGAATCAAAGCTCCTCTCGGGGCGCTTCCGTTTTATCTCGGCCATTCTGGGGCCGAGTGGGAGGAGAAGGGTGGACAGGGGCGCTGCGGCTGCTTCCCATTAGCTCGGGCATGGTCCCCATTATGCGCCTGCCCCGCGCTGGGCCAGAGAGGACGCCTCAGACCGCCTCTGCACCTCGACCCCCGGAGATCCACACCTGCCCGCCCTGCCACAGTTTGCCGCACAGGAAAGCGGGACTGGCTTGCTGCTGGTCCGAAGAGCTCAGCTCCGCTGCGTGGCTCCCAGGTGCCTGCCACTCCAGTGCTGGTGGCGCTCCCTGCGCTCAGGCTCTGGCCCAGCGGCCCTTGCAGGCCTATCTCTCCAGGGGAAGTCAGCCCACAGGGCTCTGGGCTGGCCAGCGAGGCTCGAGGCTCGGTGGTGGAGCAGGGACCTATAAACCAGGGAGTCACGGTTCGATTCCCAGTCAGAGCACAGGCCCAGTTGCAGAATTGATCCCCAGTGTTGGGCCTGCAGGAGGCAGCCCATTAATGATTCACCCTCATCCTTGATGTTTCTATTCTATTTCTCTCTTGTCGTCCTCTCTCCTTTTTTTTTTTCTTTTTTTTTTTTTTAAGAAGCGCCTAAGGAGGAGAGCATCACAGGGATTTCCTAGAACGGGAGAGGACCATGTTTTCAGTTTACCTATTCTTATTGTCACAGCACCTGAAACTGGGCCCCTCACAGTGGCTCAGAGAAATATGATACCCCATTCTTCTCCTGGTTTGGAATCCATTTCACAAATCATAAAGAATAAAGATGATGTATATATTTAAATATGTATTTTTAAATATATTTTTATTTATTTCTGAGAGAAAAGGAGAGGAAGATAGAAACACCAATGATGAGAGAGAATCATTGATCGTCTGCCTCCTGCACTCTCCCCTTCCCGCGCCCCCTCTCCCCCGACCCGTTTGGGGATCAAGCCCAAAACCCAGGCATGTGCCCTTGACCAGAATGGAACCTGGGACCCTTTAGTCCACAGGTCAAAGCTCTATTCACTGAGCCAAACCGGCTAGGGCAAGAGAATATTTTTAAAAGTCACACCCATTTCCCCTGCTGGATAGCCCCTGGTTGAGAACCACGGCTCTAAGACCTGGAAATAGAATCCATGGGTTAACAAGTTCCTGGCTGTTCAAAAACACATTAGAATTTGAGAAGCTTTCTGAAACAGCTTCAATCCAAACATCCACTCTGTTCTCTGAACTCTCACAGCCCTTGCTTTCCTTTTTCTCCGACCCCTTCTGTACTGACATTAACTGTCGGCTGGGCTCCTAACTTGAGCCCTGCTTGCTCTCCATGCAGGGATGCAAATGTGCCGGGATGAGCTCTGAGGTTTTGTTCCCACCTGGCATCAATTCTCCTTTCTTCTCCTAAGATGACTCTGATTTTCTTTAGGGGGACTACCTCTTCCTCATTTTTATTCTAGTAATTCAGATGGAACCATACATATCCCCATCTCCATGCTTGTGGGAAGGGATGTCTATTTCAATCCCCCTCCCACACACACACATCTTCCATGGGGATTAGTTCCAAAACAGGCACGCTAAGTTAGTCAAGGAAACCCAATTCTAGGACTTCTGTAGGAAAAAATGGCAGAGAGAAGCTCTTTTTCCACCCAGACTGATAGATGTAGGGAAGACGTAAGCCTGGAACTTTTGGGGGGCACCCAAGAGGAAACAGTTTGCCTTCGAGTGAAGCCAACACAAAGGAAAGCATGCCAGAGAGAGAGGCTGAGTTCTGACCACCTTGTTGGAGTTCCTGGTTCCAATCATACCTCGAGACTTACCACGAGCTGTCAGTGATATAAACCAATAAAATTCCCTTTTTCAAATAAATATATATTTTATTGATTTATTTTTTTTTCTTACGAGAGGGAGAGGGATAGAGAGTTAGAAACATCAATGAGAGAGAAACATTGGTCAGTTGCCTCCTGCACACTCCCTACTAAGTATGTGCCGGCAACCAAGATACATGACTTTGACCGGAATGGAACCTAGGACCCTAGAGTCTGCCGGCTGATGCTCTATCCACTGAGCCAAACCGATTAGGGCTCCTTTTTTTTTTTTTTTAAATCACAGGCAGCTACGTTGAGTTTTTATCACCTGCAAATAGCAGACTCCTAAAACATGGGACCCGTCTGAGGAGTTAGATCATCATGGATGTGTGTCAGGGTCATATGGAGCCACAGGCTGAGGCAGAAGAGTCCTCGTCAGGAAGGTCCCAAGAGCCCCAGTCCACAGGCAGCACTGAAAGCCCAGGTCACCAGATGTAATCCTGAGCAAGGGAGCAGGCATCCTCCCACCCCTGCTGAGGCCACAGCCTGGCCACAGGGAGACCACAACTGCAGTAACTGCCTCTGGATGCTCGAGGACTGCAGCTTTGAGAGACTGGCAAGTGCCCTCTGAATAGAGGACAGCCTCATAGTCATCACGGGCCTGGGTAGCAAAGGCCATGAACAGTTCCCACCTCAAGTGGTTTCACAGGCAGGCAAATTCCACAAGGGGGCGGGGAAGTCTGGAGTAGAAGGTGAGAGAAAGGTTTGTGAGCTCTCGCTGAACATTCCTAGAAACTCCAGAAGCTCAGGGGTGGGTGGGTGGGGTGCTGGTGGGCAGTTTTACACCAAGTTGAGGTCATGCATTCCCTAAATGGAGACTGAAGCCACTCAAGTTAGGATTAGAATGGGGTACCCTTGGCACCTGCAGACAGGAAAGGCTCAGTGGATTTAAGTTCCAGAAAGTTTTCCAGGAGGTGCCCTGGGGAGGTGGCAGATGCTCAGAGGGGATGACCACAGGCGACACTTGTCACCTGGACACTGGGGTTCCAGCTTCACCAGCCTGGCACTGACACGGCAGAGATGCCAGGCCCAAAGGGGCCATGCAGCTTGGGACAGCAAACAACTTGGCAGTCAAGTCTGAGAACTAATGTGCCCAGGCCCCTGACATCAGGCAGGATGGGGGGATAGTCAGAATCAGGGTCATTTGGAGAGGACCACAGCTTGTGCTGTTTCTTTCACCTGAGTTCTTACATCTTCTCTGTGTGGTCTCTGCTCTCTCCAGGGTAAGCCGGCAGGGAAGGAGAGGTCCCCATGTGCCTGAGCAGACTTGGGAAGGGACTTTCTGCAGCAGAGACCTATGGGAGCCTGGATTTCCCCTGACCCAGGGCCTCTGTGCCTGGGAGCCGGGCTGCAGCTAGGGAAGAGTCTGAGGCATCTTTTGAACCAGGAGGGGGCAGCCACGATTCAGCCATGTGGCCTCTCCTGAGCATAAATACAAACGCCCCAACCCGTAACCACTTGGAGAGCAGAAAACAAACTCCACGTGAACAGACTGGCCAAAACCTGTTCTGCAAGTGGAAGCATCAGAGGAAAACTCTAAGCTCAGAGGTTCTGAGATGGAAAGCTACTCCCACATCACCCAACCCAACCCCATCAGGAAGCCCAAAACCAGAGAAGGCAGGGAACTTGCCCACGGTCACACAGTGAGTTGGTGATACAGCCAGAGCCAAAGCTAGGTGTGGGGGCTCTGTGCCCTGTGCTGCAGGGCCCCTGCTCTGAGGGAAATTTCCATGTTTCAGATGAAGAAAGGGATAAGGATTTCTGTGCCATGCTGTGATCTTTGCACCTAGACTTCACACTCTGGAATTTTATAGTGGGAGTTCATACCTAGCACTTAGTTGGGATAATCCCATTGCCCTAACCCAGTGGTCGGCAAACTCATTAGTCAACAGAGCCAAATATCAACAGCACAATGATTGAAATTTCTTTTGAGAGCCACATTTTTTTAAACTTAAACTTCTTCTTTTAAAAAAAAAAATTTTATTGATTTTTTACAGAGTGGAAGGGAGAGGGACAGAAAGTCAGAAACATCGATGAGAGAGAAACACCAATCAGCTGCCTCCTGCACGCCCCCTACTGGAGATTCGCCTGCAACCAAGGTATAAACTTAAACTTCTTCTAACACCACTTCTTCAAAATAGACTCGCCCAGGCCATGGTATTTGTGGAAGAGCCACACTTAAGGGGCCAAAGAGTCGCATGTGGCTCTTGACCCGTAGTTTGCCGACCACAGCCCTAACCCTTTAGCTGCAGCCTTATTTATTGCCCTAAACCAGCACCAGCTATTACTGAATAGATGGTAACAACAGTAGCCAGCATTTGTGAGCACTGTATTAGGGCAGGAAAGAGAGAAGAGGGAAGGGGAGAGGAGCGAAGGGGAGAGAGGAGAAGAGGAGAGAGAGTAGGGGAAGGGGAAGAGAGAGGAGAAGAGATTTGTTTTAAGGGATTGGCTAACATGATTATGGGTGCTGACAAGTCTGAAATCCTGCAATCTGCAAGGCATGTTTGCAGGCTGGAAACTCCAGCCGGAGTCCAAAGGCAGTCTAGAGGCAGAAGTCCTTCCTCTTCCAGGACCTCAATCTTCCTCGAAGGCCTTCAACTGTTTGGATGAGGCCCACATACATTATTGGAAGATAATCAGCTTTACTTAAAGTCTACTGATTTAAAGGCTAATTATATCTGAGGGGAAGCAGAGTTGCCATCCCAAAACGTGACTTTTGGGATATCGATGATTTTAAGCTGATTATTTTCAAGAAAAAATGACTCAGGAAAAAACCTTTAGTCTTCCTCCTACCTGCCTAAAAGAATATAGAAGACCTGCTTCAGGAAGGGAGCTTTATTATCAATAACTATAGTTTAATAAGATCTTGTGTGTGATAGGAAGGAACCTAATGAGGCCCGTTTGATCAAAGAACTCTGTATCCCATTGTTAAGGAGAGTCCAACAAACATTTATCTATCACACATTTTCTTTTCCATCTCCATGTGAATTATCTTCCTACCCTTTGACATCCCAAACCACCACTCTCTCTCCTTAGCTCAAGATGACATATAATGCCATGGCCGATGTGGTTCAGTTGGTTGAGTGTTGTCCCAAGCACCAAAAGGTTGCCAGTTCCATCCCTGGTCAGGACACATGCCCAGGTTTGGGTTAGATCCCCGGTAAAGGGTCAGGGTGTGGTTGGGGTGCTGGTGGGAGGCAGCCGATCAATGTTTCTCTCTCTCCCCTGCATCCTTCCTCTCTCTCTAAAATCATTTTTTTGTATAATTGCACAAATTGTTATCTGCTTTTTTATTAAGTATTACAAATAGTATATATATCTCCGATTTTCCCCCCTTTTGACCTCCCCCCAGCCTTCCTTACCCCCAGTACATGCTCTCACTTGCCCCTCCCCCCCAGTGTCCTGTATCCATTGGTTATGCTTATATATATGCATACAAGTCCTTTGGTTGATCTCTTTTTTTTTAATATATTTTATTGATTTTTTACAGAGAAGAAGAGAGAGGGATAGAGAGTTAGAAACATAGATGAGAGACATCGATCAGCTGCCTCCTGCACATCCCCTGCTGGAGATGTGCCCGCAACAAAGGTACATGCCCTTGACCAGAATTGAACCTGGGACCTTTCGGTCCACAGGCCAATGCTCTATCCACTGAGCCAAACCAGTTTCGGCTGGTTGATCTTTTACAGCCCCTCCCCTCCAACCTCCCCTGCCTTCCCGCTGTAGTATAACAGTCTGTTCACTGCTTCTTTGCCTCTGTATCTGTTTCCCCCCACTCCCCTAATTCTTTTCTTTAAAAACATCTTGCCTCTGCAGGCTAGAAAGTAATATATAAGAACAAAAAAATGTTTGAGTCCCAATTTCAACGTCCAATAGTTCTGAGTCCCAGTTTCAATGTCAAACAGTTCCTTATGTGTACACGTCAGCAATGGTATCTGGATGGTGGACAAATGGTGGCAATGCAGGTCCAACCCTCTCTGGTTTGGTCCTAGGCATACTGTAGTGACACACAACTGCTGACTGCTAACATTGGCAGGACGTCGTCAACGTCTTCCATCTCTGGACTGTTTCTCCTCTTGTCTTCGTGATTGGAGCAGACCTGTCAGTTCCTCTCTGTTGCAGGAGTCCACTTGGTCTTGGAGTTGTTTTCTGAAAGTATATGAACATATTCTCTACCAAAAGTTAATAAAGGAATCTTTTCTATAAAATTGACTTGGGATCCTTTTTATTTTTCCAAATGATTTTCCTTTGGCTTATTTTGACACCATGTGTGTTTTTCATGGGTGTCTTGCTATTAGCATTACAAATGAAAATTAATTTTCTAAAGTAAAAATTTTCTAGATATAATTTACTTACCGGATATTTTTCCTTACATGATATTATCCTACTATCTCCCCTTTGTTGATTAATGAAGACTTTTGTAAATTTTTAATGCAATCTTAATAACTTTAAATTTTAATTTTTTGCACAAAAATATGACTGCTTTATATTCATTGCATGTTAAGCAATTTTACTATGAGATGAAATAGCAATAGAAATTTTAGTTAATACTTTATAAGCAGCTTTTTGTCCAGTAAAATTAAATTTTCTTAATATTCACTTATTTCAATTAGCCAATTTAAATTAATCTGAAAGCTTGATTATTCTTTTACTATAAAAATTAATACTCTACCAACAATCTTAGATTACCCTGTAAATATTAGTGGAAAGGATTATTTGCATTCTTGAGTAGGTCCTGAGCATTCCTGGTGCTAGGCTGAATTTAGAAATAGGGCAGCTGCTATCGGCCAAGTTTCTGTCTGTTACCTGGGTCCTGATGTGCTGGGCATGGGAAGCGAAGCAGCCATCAGGGCTAAAATCATTTATTTTTTTAATTTAATAAATCTTTATTGTTCAGATTATTACATTTGTTTCCTTTTTCACCCCCTAGTTTCCCTCCACCCGGCTCCTACCCCTTCCTCTACTTTTACCTCCCCCTGTATTGTCCTCATCCACAGGTGTATGATTTTTGTCCATTCTCTCCTTGCACCCCCCTCACCCTTTTCCCCCTGAGAATTGTCAGTCCACTCCCTTTCTATGCTCCTGATTCTATTATATTCACCAGTTTATTCTGTTCATCAGATTTAAAATATATATATATTTTATTGATTTTTTACAGAGAGAAAGGGAGAGGAATAGAGGGTTAGAAACATTGATGAGAGAGACATCAATCAGCCGCATCCTGCACACTCCCTACTGGGGATGTGCCCACAACCAGGATACATGCCCTTGGCTGGAATTGAACCTGGGACCCGTCAGTCCGCAGACCGACTCTCTATCCACTGAGCCAAACCAGTTTCAGGTGTTCATCAGATTTTTAATTCACTTAATTTTTAGATTCACTTGTTGATAGATAAGGATTTGTTGTTCACAATTTTTATCTTTACCTTTTTCTTCTTCCACTTCTTAAAGAGTACTTTTCAGCATTTCATATAATACCGGTTTGGTGCTGATGAATTCCTTTAGTTTTTTCTTATCTGTGAAGTTCTTTATCTGACCTTCAATTCTGAATGATAGCTTTGCTGCATAGAGTAATCTTGGTTGTAGGTTCTTGCTATTTATCACTTTGAATATTTCTTGCCACTCCCCTCTGGCCTGCATAGTTTCTGTTGAGAAATCAGCTGACAGTCGTATGGGTGCTCCCTTGTAAGTAATTAACTATTTTTCTCTTGCTGCTTTTAATAGTCTCTCTTTGTCTTTTGCTCTTGGCATTTTAATTACGATGTGTCTTGGTGTGGTCCTCTTTGGATTCCTTTTCTTTGGGGTTCTGTGTGCTTCCAGGACTTGTAAGTCTATTTCTTTCAGCAGGTGGGTTAAGTTTTCAGTCATTATTTCTTCAAATAAGTTTTCAGTATCTTGCTCTCTCTCTTCTTCTGGCACCCCCATAATTCTGATGTTGGTATGCTTGAAGTTGACCCAGACGCTCCTTACACTATCTTCACATTTTTGGATTCTTTTTTCTTCTTGCTTTTCCAGTTGAGTGTTTTCTGCTTCTTTGTATTTCAAATCTTTGACTTGATTCTTGCCTTCCTCTAGTCTGCTGTTAGGTCTCTGTATAATATTTTTTATTTTAGTTAGTGTATTTTTAATTTCTAATTGGTCCTTTTTCATATCCTTTTGGGTCTCGCTAAATTTATCCATCTTTTCTAGGAAATTCTTGAAAAATCTTATAACTGTGGTTTTGAATTCTATATCCAGTTGTTTATTTTCCTCCATTTCTTTCATTTGTGGTCTGTTCCTATCTCTCCCCATTTTCATTATGCCGGGAGAACTTCTGTGTTGGAATCAGCCTTATGATACAAGACTTGCAAAACTGCAAAAGCCTATCTGTTGAGTTTGCATGGGGTGAAGTCTCAGGGCTTAGCAGACTGCCTTGGCTTCCAGTCAGCCCTGCTCTATGTGGCCCCTGGGTCTCAAGTGTCTCTCGGTAATTGCTGCAGTTTCTCTGTGCATACACATGTGCGTGCCTCTGCCTTTCTGGTTCCCTTGCACTCCCGGATTCATATGAGTCTGGGTCCCCAAGGTCTCGCCCGAAACTGGGGTTCAGTGCAGTTAGAAGTGGCGCAGTTGGTAGGCTCTGTCTCCTGCCCACTAGAAAAAGCCAATGGCACAATCAGCAATCCATCTTCTGAGCGCAGTGGTGTGTGCGCCCCCTTTCGTGGCTCCTCTAAATTTCCATGCCCTCCTCCCTTTTCACAGTCCAGACTCTCCCCGTATGAGTCTCACCTGAACCTGGGGTTCAGTGCAGATGGGAGTCTGTGTCTCCCTCCCACCAAAGGA
Source organism: Lasiurus cinereus (assembly GCA_011751065.1). Taxonomy (NCBI): domain Eukaryota; kingdom Metazoa; phylum Chordata; class Mammalia; order Chiroptera; family Vespertilionidae; genus Lasiurus; species Lasiurus cinereus. Next base: position 10,687,962 of record JAAGEH010000125.1, read on the forward strand.
AGCCAGCCAGGCACACTGCCACCCACTCTCTCCATGCACGCATCTCCATACCTCAGCTTTTTGCAGCTCTTCTGAGTCTCCATGAGCCCTTCTCTTTCCTTCTAGTTGTAGAATTTCCACTCAGCCAACTTTCCTGTGATTCTGGATGATGTCCGTTCTGTCTTTTAGTTGTAGTTTTGAAATTGTTGTGCGAGGCAGCAGTTTAAGTGTTCACCTATGCCGCCATCTTGATTTCTCCTCTAAAATCATTTTTAAGCATTTTTTAAAAAGATTAACATTCTTTTTATAAAAAATGACATATAAACCTTACCTGCCAGATTTGCCCTAGATCCTATACTTTTGTAGAACTCCAGTATGTATATGTATAATAAATATGGTCATTTTCTCCTGTTAATCTATCTCATGTTTATTTATTAGTCCAGCCAGAAGAATTTAGAAAAGTTAGAGGAAAAAATTTCCCTTCCCCATACATCTCAAAAATAACTTCATATTAACACCTAAACTAGTGTTTGACCAAACAACTGGGTACCACAGCCTAAACAAGAGACCCATAAAACTAACCATCACAAGCACTTGCTTTGTGCCAGGCATCCACATAAGTTCAGCGACCATACGAGACAGCCACCATCATCCGCATTTTATGGAAGACAAAGTGAAAGGTTTAGACACACAGGAAGTTGTGAACCAAGCCTAGAACCTCAGTCTCCCCTTCGATCCATCATGACTTCCCCCTCCCTCACCACTTCCTCTTGCTCAGTTGCTAGGGTAAAAAAAAAAGTGTTTCTAGGATACTTGATCACTGATGCGCATTAAAATCGCTGGGAAAAACAAATTTAAAAAACAATGTTCAGATCCTACTCGAAGCATTTCCACATCAGAACTGTCACCTCTCTCAAGTGCTTCTAATGCGAAATGAGGCCGAGAGAACCCCTGTTCTAGAAGGTGGGGCGGTGAAAGGCATGAGTACTTCTCCTTTGCGGAGTGTGGATTGCCCAACAGAACATACACAACCAACAGGAAATCAAGTAGCTGTAACATAGCCTACGTGAAAACTAGCAAACATATTTTCTCTCTCAGCATGAAATTAGCCATTTCCCCTCTCATTCTGAAGTAGCTTACAGTGAGTACTTCCTTAATTATTTAATTGGAAATGCAAAAGAATGAAGTTGCGTATAATTCATTCGGGGAATAGTATTTGGTGAGCACCTGCTGGGCCTTGGGCACCGTGCCAGGCAGCCAGCAGCCAGCTCTAAGGAGGCTCCCGTCTTTGGCCAGCTAGCTGTTCAGTGAGCAGTGAGAGCCAGCAGGCAATGTGGGGATTGCAATGACAGAGACCTGGCCCAAAGGTACTAGGGTCTAGAGGAGACGACCAGCCACAGAACAGGCAGGTGAAACAGGTTTGAAACTTCGAAGCCTGTGTTTTCGGAGACTTCCCCCCTGCATGGAAGTGCCTGCTTGGTCACCGAGGCCTCGGGATGCTGTGGCAGCCGGCTCCTGGGAAGGGAATCAGCCAGGATTCCCAGATGCCCACTGGGACCCAGGCTGTCCTTTCCTCTTCCACTAGTCCTTGGTGAAGTGAGGAAACTTCCCTTGAGAAGCCTGACCTGGTATTAAAATGTCCCTTCTTTTCTGACCTGATCATAGAATTTGGTTTTGCTAATGTCGTGATGTGTTAAAGCAACTATCGGCAAGTCTGTGTTGTTCTCTCATTAACTATGCGGGCTTCTTCATGGGTTCATGAACTGCAAGAGCCCAACAACTAATATACTAGACCAGTGGTGAGCAAACTCATTCGTCAACAGAGCGGCAAACCGCGGCTTGAGAGCCCATGTGGCTCGAGAGCCGCAGTTTGCCATCACTGTACTAGACAATGGTCTGGGGCTTCATAGGAGCAGAAATTTCTGGGAACCACCGCTTCTACACCCAGACTTGTTCCCACTCTCTCCTCCCAGAGGCTTCCTGAATAAGCCACATGATGCCCACAGATTGTCAGTTCTTTGAAGAGGATCTCTATGTTTTAGAGCACGGTATCAGCAGAATTGTCAAACTTGATATTTCCAGGTATTTATTAGAAACAAATAAATACATTTTTGTAGTAATTAAAGGAGAAAATGAGGCCACCCTAACTTTGCTTCTCCTAGAATCTGGACTACTGGGACTGGACATCCCTAGCTAATCTGGGAGAGTGGACCCCAAACCTTGTTTTCTGTCCCCCAGACCTGCATACTGGCTCCTCATTGATGTGGCTCTTTGGAAGCAACTCAGACCAGCTGAGAAACGGGCTCACCCATGGTGAGAGGGGCTAGCTACTGATATATCAAGATAAACCTCCCAGAACAAAATGAAATTGTCTTTGAGTGGGCAAGGACCTGACAAGGACAAAAAATTTATAATCAAGTTATGCAACAAGAAAAGTGAGAAACCTTGGTGGGGGGAGGGGTGCCCCTCGTTCCCCTCTGCCCTCAGACTCCACCCTTCTAGAGCTGCCTCTGTGGCCCCAGCCTGGAAGTGGATGGGCCAGCCCTGCCAATGTCAGGAAGGGGATGGGGCCTGGCCATGGTCCTGCCAGGATCAAGGAAAAAGAAGCAGCAAACATGCACTTTCAAGGAGCACAGACCTATGTGCCAGTGAAGGAAGGACTTCCAACAGAAACCACAAGATATTTTCTTTTAAAAAAAATATTTTTTTAATTGATTTCAGACAGGAAGGGAGAAAGAGAAACATCAATGATGAGAGAGAATCCTTCATCGGCTGCTTCCTGCAGGCCCCCTACTAGGGATGGAACCCGCTACCAGGAACCTAACTGAGATCTGGTTCATAGGCACACGCTCAACCACTGATCCACGCTGGCCCGGTGATATTTTCTCCTTTAAAAAAATAAGGCCGAAATCGGTTTGGCTCAGTGGATAGAGCGTTGGCCTGCGGACTGAAGGGTCCCAGATTCAATTCCAGTTAAGGGCATGTACCTGGGTTGCTGGCACATCCCCAGTGGGGGATGTGCAGGAGGCAGCTGATCGATGTTTCTAGCTCTCCGTCCCTCTCCCTTCCTCTCTGTAAAAAAAAAATCAATAAAACATATTTAAAAAAATAAAATAAAAAAGACTGTGAATTCCTTTTATAACCACACAGCACATCTTATCAAAGCCAGAATAAAAAGGATAATATAGCTGGGGTGGGGGAAGGAGAGCGAAGGGAGCACCACTTGGAGCCCTTCCACCATCCAGGAAAACAGGAAATTCGAGAGTGCCAGCAACCGAGAATCATCCTAGTTTTGTCATTCGTTCCATCTTATCGTGCAATTTCCAATGCTAAAGGCCCCCCGCCACTCAGTGAACACGGGATGCGGTGGGCAGGGCAGGGACGTCCAACCCCTAGACTAGAGCGTCTGCCCCCCCCCGGCCGCCAGGGGGCGCGCTGGCCTCAGCGCGCGGCGCCAGCGTTGCCCTCCCCGCAGGTCCCAAGGGGACGCGCCTGGCGCCCGGGGACCCCGGAGGAGTTCGACCCCAACACGCAGGTGCCGCGCGCTTTGACCCCCAAACCCGTAGTAGAGGTTCCGAGGAACGACTGGTTCCAGGGGGGCCACTGGCACGGCCTCGCCTCCACCGTCCGACCTCGCAGCCCCTCGCCTCGGGGAGGGCGGAGCGGGGAGCGGGGAGCCGGGGGGTGAAAAGGGCGGGAGGTGAGATCCGAAAGGAGCCGGGAGAAGCCAGACATCCTAAAAGGCGGGGGGCACCTCGCACTGGAAAAAGCAGGTCTTTGGGAGAAGGCTCCAGAACCCCGACCTTCTTCCCCCTTCCCTGCCGACCTTGCCCCTCCCCCGTCCTCCCCAGCCCTCCTTCCTCTTCCCGCCCGGGGCAAAGGGGCAAAAGCAGAAGTGCGCGAGGGCCGAGCCCCCGGGCTCCCAGCGTCCTGGGAGCGAGGGAGGGAGCGAGGGAGGGAGGGAGGGTTTCCCCCGCGCGGCGCCCACTTCGGCCGCCGGGGCGCGAGACTCGCCAGGGAGCGCTGTGGGGCGGGCGGCGCCGCGGGAAAGTGGTCGCTGCCGGCGTTGGACTGGGAGACGCGGGGCCGAGCGACCTGGGGCCCCCGGGGGGCGGGGGGCGGGGGGCGGGGATGACTCTCCTGGCTCCTACCCCTGGGCAGGATTCACAAAGGCCCCAGGGCGGGTTTTCTGCCCCACCCAATTCCTGGAAACAGTGACTAAATAGGTGCCATAGTCAACCGATTTTTGTTTTTTAATTGAATTTATTGCGGTGGCATTGGTTAGTGGAGTTTACAGGTTTCAGTGTACAATTCCTGCAAATCTGTAATACGTTATCTGGTACATGGTATGGTGTGTTCGCCACCCCAAGTCACACCTGTTCCCAACACCGTTTATCCCCACTGAATCCTCTTCTGCATCCCTCACCCTCCTTTCCCTCTGGTAATCACCATTCATTTGTCTGTGTCTATGAATTTTGTTTTATTTTTTCTTAATCCCTTCACCCTTTTCACATAACCCCTAGTCAGCAAATATTTTTTTATGTGATTTTATTTATTTTAGAGGGAGAGAGAGAAAGAAAAACATCCATGGGAGAGAGAATCATTTGATCGGCCGCCTCCTGCACATGCCGGGACCAGGGTATGTGACCTGACCTGAATCAAACCATATATATATATAATTGATTTGAGAGAGGAGGAAGAGGGAGAGGGCAAGATAGAAAAACATCAGTGATGAGAAAGAATCATTGATGGGCCACCTCCTGCATGCCCCACTCCGGAATTGAACCTGCAACCTGGGCATATGCCCTGACCGGGAATCAAACCCTGACTTCCTGGTTCATAGGTTGATGCTCAACCACTGAACCACACCGGCCAGGCATCAAACCTTTTGATGTATGGGACAACACTCCAGCTAACCGAACCACACTGGCCAGGGCAATAGCATCACACTTTTATTTTGTTTTATTTTATTTTATTAAAAATATATTTTATTGATTTTTATAGAGAGGAAGGGAGAGGGATAGAGAGTTAGAAACATCAATGAGAGAAGAACATCCATCAGCTGCCTCCAAAACGCCCCCCACTGGGGATGTGCCCCTGCAACCAAGGTACATGCCCCTGACTAGAATCAAACCTGGGACCCTTCAGTCCACAGGCCAATGCTCTATCCACTGAGCCAAACTGGTTAGGGCAGCATCGCACTTTTAAATGTGGTCGCCATTTGAACCAAAAGCCTCAGTCTGGGACTTCAGACCAGGCATTTGACATGGGGGCCAGGACCACTGACTGGAGCTAAATTGATTGGGTTTTAACTAGCCCCATCCCTTATCTAGGATCCAGGAAATAATATTAAGCCAAGCTTTCACATCTGTGAAATTAATCTACTAATAATATCTAACACCTCAGCGTTACCAGGGAGTTTTCTGTGTGACTGAAAAAGGCCATGTCTGGATTGGTATTCATTTGGGTTGTATAGGTGTATACATCACCAAAGGTCAGAAAACTGCTGATCTGTGTATTTTATTGTATGTAAAATATTCCTCAATTAAAAAACAGAAGAAAAAAGTAAGAGCCCATGTCCTCACAGTAAATGTCTTGAAACATGTGAGAGGGGAGGAAGCTGCACTGGGGGCCTCAGAAAGGGATGCACTCCATAGCAATGAGTGAGCCCCTGGAGGCAGAGCCCCTCCGGACTCTGCTTTGTTCTTCTCCTCTCCGGCCTCAATGCCCAGCAGGACAAAGCATGTCAGGCATTCCCCCCGAGCACCGAGCACCACAGCGGAGGAGGAGATGATGGGACCGACTCCTCTGAAGCTCATAACAAGCAGAAAGGACGGACTGTGATGGAGCCGACCCCTGGAATGGTGTAAGTCACAGCTCAGGAGGGAGAGCTCTGTGGGCCTGCAAGACTGTTGGATGTCAGAACCATCATGTGGTCCCTGCTTGTGCTCCAGGCTGCGCTAAAGGAGCTTGTTCTGGATGATTTCAAACACAAGAGTTTGGAGGTGGCCTAGTGAGGCGAACTGATTATCTCATGGTTAGCTGAGCCCAAGGACTTCCTGGTTTTGTCCCATCACAATCAACTTTTGAGGCTTCTCATCTGGTTCCTATAAATCTTGGCCCTCAGCCCATCTTCATGCTGAGGATCACCCTTATCTCAAACACCAGAACCTCCCCCCTCGAATCCTAAAGTCCGTGGAGTTTAAATGAAGAAGCAGATCCCCTGCTGCCAAGGTTTGCAGTCCCAGAGCAGCCCATTCCTGAAATGATTAATAGCCGACCTGACCTCACCTGTTATACCTGCTCCAGCATAAGAAATCACAGCAAAATTCCTGTATAACCTTGGAGGGGGAAAAAAAGAAGGCATTTCTAACGATGGCCTAAATCCAGAAGCCATGACATAAGTTGTTAAATTCAACTAAAGAAACAATTTTAAGATACTTGATTATAGAAACCATCATAAGCAAATTCAGAAGACAACTGGGAACACACTTTTCAATTCATGTAATAGAATGAGTTTAATTTCTCCTTAAATCAACAAAGACTAACCCCCCCCCAAAAAAATTAAAAAATAATGACAGAAGCTGTGAAAAGAAAGTTATAGATAAATAACTTCTTTAAAAAAATTTATTCTAGAGAGGGATTAAGGGAGGGGAGAGAGAGAGAGAGAGAGAGAAAGACACCAATGTGAGAGAGATACATTGATTGGTTGCCTCCTGCACACACCCTGATCCGGGGACTGAATCCACAACCTAGGTATGTGTCCTGATCAGGAATCAAACCCCTGACCTTCTAACCAACTGAGCCTCACCGGCCAGGGTAATAAATGACCATTCAGATTAAAAAACTCTCAGTCTCACAATGAAAGAAGTAAAAACCACATAAAATTGCTGATACTCAACAATTAATTTTACCCAAAAAAACAGCAACTTCATATGGCTAATGCTAATGCAAATTAAAACAATGTTGAGATACTGATTTTATCCTTTCATACTGATAACGATTAAAAGGTTTTGTCAACATCTTGTATTGGCAAGACTCTGGGGAAACAGGGACATTGAGGGCAGAATGCTAACACATATGGAAGGCGATTTGACAGTTGCCTCTCAGATGACAAAGGTAAATATACTCTGATTCGGCTATTCTGCTGCAAAACAGTTCTACATAGGTACTCACAAACCTAGATATACAGTTATTCACTACAACAGTTTGAATATTTCTAATTCAAAAAATTTAGAAAAAAACTAAACGCCCATCAGTTGGTACACTAGCTAGATAAATTATGGTACATTGATACACATGCGCAACAAAGCATTAGTAAAAATAGAATGAGGAGTCTCTTTAGGGATTGGTTTTAAATGATTTCTAGGATACACTGATAGAATTTTTAAAACTGTGCACACAAGATTCAGAACATTATGTATAGTGTGTTACCATCTGTATAAACAAATATAAAGGTGTGTGTTATAATGAACTGGAAAAACAGTTTTCTTTTCTTAAGGAGCCAATTCTTTTTTTTTTTAAATTGATTTTTAGAGAGGAAATGTAAGAGAGATACACTAGTAGAAACACTAGTGATGAGAGAGAATCATTGATTGGCTACCTTTTGCATGCCCACATTGGGGATTGAGCCTGCAACCTGGCATGTGCCCTGCCTGGGAATCGAACCAGGACCTCCTCGTTCATAGGTTGATGCACAACCACTGAGCCACACCAGCTGGGCTGAAAGCATCTGTTGTGCCTAAAAGTGGGGACTTGGTTGGCTGGAAAATAGAGGTAGGAGGAAAGCATTTCATTGAATACTGTTTTATGCCTTTTGAATTTTGAACCCTGTGAATCATTACCCATTCAGAACAAACAACACAAGAAATAGCCAGTATTTCCTATCAAAATACCACATTCTAGCCAAAGCATTAACAGAACAGGATTAGACAGAAAGATACTCGGCACTGAGGGTCCCTCCTCCAAAAGTCTGCCCTATTCTTCTGACGTGTATTGTCTCAGGAGATGTTGTCTGAGCAAAGAGCTGGGAGGCATTTAGTCACACTAGACCTAAGGTCTTAGGCCCAGGTCTGAACTTCCTGAGCCCCTGCTGGGCGGGCCCTGGTGACAGGAGCTTAGAGGCAACTGGAGGAGACAGAGCTAATTCAAGCTGAAGACTGAGTTAACAGACAAGACAGGAGAATTGCAAAGTGAGACAGGTGCTGGAGGCCAAGAGATAACAGGCCAGCTAAGCCAGAGAAGAAGGTGATCTGCAGCGGACCAGGAAGTCAGCCTGGGTCAGGGAACTCAAGGGTCCCGAGGCCCATCTACCATTGCTCCCATGATCCACTTTTGTGCTTCTGGTGCCTGCAACTGAGTTCTGCAGAGTTGGGGATCCTGGTCCCCAAAGGGGCTGCACTCTTGCCAGGGGACACAGCAAGACTCCCATTGAATTACAAGCTACAGCTCCTCACCAGGGTCCTGCTGATGAGAGGAGGTAAGGGGAAACAACTGTGACCAGAAGGAAGTCGAGGTGCTTTTACATAGTGGACAAGAGGAACACGTGTCGGGCCCAGGTGATCCACTAATCCACTCCACTCCTTGCCTCAGAACTAGGAATGAATATGTGTAACAATCCGAGCCTGAGATAGGTCTGATTACCAGCAGTCCATCCGCCAGGTCAGCTACAACCTGTAGAGGTGACCCATAAGGGGCATTTCAGTAAGTAGTGAAGGGGGGAGAGAATAAAGACCAGTTGCAGCTCAGAGATCAGCTGCAGGAGGGGTGCTGTCGTTGTCCAATAACCTCCCAGAAAGGGAGGCATTCAGGATCCATGGAGGAGCTGCTCCGGACCCTCTCTGAAAAAACACATTGGTGCAATGCAGGGGGGTGGGCGGAAGTGGCCCAGGAAATGTGCCCCTCAGATTGCCACCTGTGGCAGTGTTGGACCATCCCGACTTCCCACAGGCTGCTCACAACCAGTGGCTAAGCTCAACAGGGATGTGAGATGGGGGCTCCTCTGACAGGCGACTTAGACTCAGGGTCTCCTCGTCAGCATAGCCAGAACCTCCTTAGACCTGACTGCACTCTAAGACTTCCTCACTCCCCTTCCTTCCTCCTCCTCCTCTACCCACAGGTTGATACTACACTTGATCTTAGCCAAAAGGCCGAGAAGCGATCTACCCACAGGTTGAGAACTGCTGGCAGGGTCGCCAGAAAACACAGATATTTACATGACGATTCATTAACAGTAGCACATTACAGTGATGAAGTAGCAAGGAAAATAATTTTATGGTTGGGGGGTCACCAAAACATGAGGAACTGTATTAAAGGGTCTCAGCATTAGAAAGGTAGAGAACCACTGTGTTAGACCTACATCACGGCCTGATGCTCTCCCAACCTCCTAGAGCTTCCTAATCATTTCCCTCCCAGGTCTTTTCCCTGTAAATTTCTTGGGGCCCAACCCCATGTTGGCATCCACTTTTTGGAAGACCTGAACTAAGACAAAAACTATTGCCATTCTGTATAGAACTTAGTCCTGAGCTTCCTGGCATCACAAGAAGAAAAGAAAACTGGAATATTGTATGGAAGTCATCAGTGCTCTTTACCAAGTACCGTTAGTCCCCCCACTCTCACCCACATTGTTGAGAGTGCTTCCTTGAATTTAATTGCTCTAAGTCAATAAGATTTGGGGGATCCTTTTTATAATCCTAACCCAGCCTTTCCTGAGTAATATACGTTGGTTCTTTTGATCTTACCCAGTGTTTGTCGATAGCAGCACGGTTAGCAGCATGGATCAGATAGTTCTTCGCTGTGGAAGACGATACTATGCATTGTAGGATGTTGAGCAGCATCACTGGCCTCTACCCACTAAATACCAGTGATCCTTCCACAGTCGTGACAACCAAAAAATTCTCTAGACATTGCCAGAAGTCTCCGAGGGAGCAAAATCTCTGTCAGTTGAGAACGGCTCATGTAAACAATAGCAGCAAAATTCTTCTTTATAAAGAGATCAAATGTAGCCCAGGCTGGTGTTGCTCAGCTGGCTGGCGCATCCTCCCATACACAAGAATGTGGCACATTCGGTTCCCAGGGAGGGCACATACCCATGTTGCAGGTCCAATACCCAGTCAGGTCACCTGCAGAGGCAACTGTTGGTCGTTTCTCTCTCTCTTCCCCTTCCTCTCTCTCTCAAATCATTTTTTTTTAAAGTTTGAGTGGAAAAAAAAAGGAATAAACTTAAAGAAATAAAAAACAGTTACAAGCATAGTGGATATAAATCCAGTGATATCAATAATCATTCTAAATGTGAATTGTCTCATGAATAAGAAGACAAGCCACAAACTGGGAGAAAATATTGGCACTCTGCATACTTTCTGCTCAGTTTTGCTGTTATTCTAAAACTGCTCCAAAAATATTTTTTTAAATAGTTAAAAAATGTGAGTGGTCTAAATACATAGATTAAAAGAGATTGTTCAAATGGGAAAAAAAATCTACAGAAAACTTTGTCCTCAGTAGTGAGAAACTGCATGCTTTCCCTTCAAAATTGGCAGCAAGTCTAAGGCAAAGATGTCTTCTCTCGACACTCTTATTCAGCATTGTACTAGAAGTCCTAGCTGCTACGTTAAGACAAGAAAAGGAAATAAAAGGTAAACAGATTGGGAAGCAGTTACAGATTACATGATTGTTTATGTAGAAAATCCCAAAATAACTTCTGGAGTTAATAAACAAGTATAGCAGAGTGGGAGTTCATTCTGATATAAATAAATGGTTAAATAAATAAATAGGGAGAAGTAATACATTTCCTATGTGGAAGAATTCCAAATAATGTAATGGTAAAATCCTAAACCCTGGTACTTGTGAGGATATTTGGAAATAATGCCTTTGCAGAAAGAATTAAGGTAAGGTCATTAGGGTGGGCTCCAATCTATAATAATAAAAAGGTACAATGCTAATTAGACTAGATGTCATTCCAGACGAAGCCAAGGCTGGAGGGAAGCTGGTGCTGGCAGCCGGAGGAAGGAAGGCCTACTCTTGTACGAATTTCATGCATTGGGCCTCTAATTGGTGGTCTGATCAGAAGAGAAGGACATGGACAACAACAGAACCCTTTGTGCCGATGGAGGCAGACCCTGGAGTGATGCCTCTACAAGCTAAGGAACACCAAGGCAGCACAGTAAGCTAGGGCAGGGCACCAACCAAAAATCCCCTGGAGCAGTGGTTCTCAACCTTCCTAATGCCGCAACCCTTTAATACAGTTCCTCATGTTGTGGTGACCCCCAACCATACTTCATAACTGTAATTTTGCTATTGTTATGAATTATAATGTAAATACCTGTGTTTTCCGATGGTCTTAGGTGACCCCTGTGAGAGTGTCGTTCGAACCCCAAAGGGGTCGCGACCCACAGGTTGAGAACCACTGCCCTGGAGCCTTCTGAGAGAACATGGCCCAGCTGACACCTTGACTTCAGGCTTCTAGCCTCCACAACTAGAATACATTTCTGCCATTTAAAAAATAATAATAATTTATTTGAGAGAGGAAGGGAGAGGGAGAGAGGGGTATAAACATCAATGATGAGAGAAAAATCACTGATTGGCTGCCTTCTACACCCCCACACTGGGGATCGAGCCCGCAACTGACCGGGAATTGAATCATGACCTCGTGGTTCATAGGTTCATGCTCAAGCAATGAGCCACACCAGCCAGGCTACATTTCTGTCATTTTAAGCCATCCAGTTTGTGGTACCTTGATAGACAATCCTGGGAAACACATAGCTCGCACATAACTCCTTAAGTGTGTGCTGGGTACAGTGACTTCCTTCCGAAGAGTTCAGTTTGGAAAAGTGGCGTGGAGTGGGGAGTAACTTTATAGTGAAGGGACTGTCTCAGACAGGTGATCAAGGTCAGTATCAATAGCGACGACTCATGATGATAGTGTGTACCTGGATATGATGTGATGAATTGGGACTTTATCTTTGTGGCCTTCCTCCAAAAAACCTATAACCCCTGTCTAACCATGAGAAAAACATCAGACAAATTCCAATAGAAGAGCATTGTACAAAAGGGGCTAGTACTTCTAAAAACTGTCAATGTCCTAAAAACCATGGAAAGTTTGATGAGCTCTCACAGCCAAGAAGATTCTAAGGAGACACGGCAACTCAATATAATGTGGTAGAGGTGTCCTGAATGGGTCCTGGGTGAGAGAAAAGGACATTAGGTAAAAATTAGGGAAATCTGAATAAAGCATGAATTTTAGTTAATGATTATTTATCAATATTAATTCATTAACTGAAACAAATTTATCATACTAACCTAAGATAATAATAGAGAGGGAAGTAGGAGTGGGATATGTGAGAACGTGGTATTATTGCTTTAATTTTATTTATTTTTTGTTAATCTTCACCAAGGATATTTTCCCATTGATTTTTAGAGAGTGGGATGGAATGAGGAGAGACAGAGTGAGAGAAACATCAATGTGAGAGAGACACATCGATTGGTGATTGAGCCTGCAACTCAGGTATGTGCCCTTGACTGTAATTGAATCCAGCACCCTTCAGTCCTCAGGTTGACGCTCTAGCCACTGAGCTAAACTGGCTAGAGCTATCTCCTCAATTTTTGTATTAGTCTAAATTTTTTCATATAAGTCTAAAACTATTCTGAAAAATAGTCAATTTTAAAAAAATTTTAAAGACAATAAAACATGAGACAGCATGGAGGGACCTGGAGAGTATTATGCTAAAAGAAATAAGCCAGTCAAAGATACTTGTCTTAAAAAAAATAAAAAGATACTTGTCTTTACAAGTATCACATGCTCTCACTCATATGTGAAATCTAATTGACAAAATAAACCGATGAACAAAATAGATCCAGAGACGTAAAAGCATGGAACAGACTGATGAGTCTCAGGGGGAAAATAAGGGGTGGTGGGAAGAGAGCAACCAAAGAACATGTATGCATATAGAAAGCTAATGCACCTTCTTAGGCCTCAGATTTCTCATCAAATAACAAAATCAAAGTCATCTCAGAGTGTTATTGTGATGATTAAAGGAGAAAATATAGGTAAAACCCTTCAAAGAGTGCCCCATGTATAGTAAATTGCTCAATAAATGCTAGAAAAATAATAATATAAATAGAGAGAAGGAACCACAATAGATGCTAAAAACATTAGGTCCCTGGTCTGTGTGGCTCAGTTGGCCACCAGTTTGAATCCTAGGCCAGGGTACATGCCTGGGTTGTAGGCTTGATCTCCAGGAGGGAGTATGCAGGAGGCTGCTGATCGATGTTTCTTTTTCTATCACCCTCTCCCTTTCTCTTGAACATCAATAAAAACACATTTTTTAAATTAAAAAAAAAATTAGGTGAAATGTTATTCAGGAACAGGGTGTTACAAGTCTTACCCCATGGTTTACATTCTAATTGCAAAAGGAGGAAGTGTCTTTACAATGGAGAAATCTGGCAACCACCATCTGAACTCAGTCTTTAACGTAAGATCACTAACGATGGGACAACCTGATAAGATGTTAGGTGAAGTACAACACCTTTGAAATCTGTCTTACCAGGAAAGTCAACCTGAATCTAATCAAGCTATAGATCAGACTTTCAGTCTACAGGAAATGCAAAAATAGAGGAAGTTCAATAATGTGAAGAAACAGGGAGACAAACCCTGAGTGTTGGGACAGTCTACATCTTGACTTCAAAATTTCTATATCATGCAATTAAGAAGATTGGGAGGGAGTGTTTATTCCACATAGCGATTCCCATGCCTCTCTTATCTGCGAAGCTGCCATCGCTAACCTACCTACAAGGACCGGGAAGGGAGTGTGCAGGATCTTGCAGGATGGTTTTTTGTTTTGTTTTTTAAATATATTTTATTGTTTTTTACAGACAGGAAGGGAGAGAGATAGAAAGTCAGAAACATCGATGAGAGAGAAACATCGATCAGCCGCCTCCTGCACGCCCCACAGTGGAGATGTGCCCGCAAGCAAGGCACATGCCCCCAACTGGAATCGAACCTGGGACCTTTCAGTCTGCAAGCTGATGCTCTATCCACTGAGCCACACCAGTCTCGGCTTTCAGGATGGTTTTTAATAGGCCACCCCTGAAAGTGGTATACATCAGTTTCCACTTGCATTTCTTTTGCCATAACTTCATCAGGCCCCTACCTAACTGAAGAGGGCTGGGAAATGTGGCTGGAAGCTTGGGAAAAAGAGGAAAGGTATTTGGTGAGCATCTAGCCAGTCTCATCACACATGTGACACCATTTACCCTCCACTAATGTAGGTCTCAGCATGGCCTCGGCCAGAGAATCCTGAGACATGCATACCCTCACTCCCGTGCTATTCCTAGGTCTGAGGTGGACAGGCAGCCCAGTGTCTTTCTTTCTCCCCTCATGCCTCACAGCCAGTCAGTCACCAAATATCATTGTCTCCACCCTTACATATCTTTAAAGAGCAGTCATCTCTCTGACTGCAACTGGCAGACCTGAGTGCCTCAGCCTCCCCCATGGCCTCCCTTCATCAAGGCTCCTGCTCTCAGGGGCCTTATATCCCATATAATAAAAATGTAACATGCCAATCGACCGAACAGCAGATGATCAGTCGCTGTGATGTGCACTGACCACCAGGGAGCAGACGCTGAATGCAGGAGCTGCCCCTTGGTGGTCCATGCACTCCCACAGGGGGAGGCGCCACTCAGCCAGAAGCGGGCTCACAGCTGGTAATTTGGGGTGAGAAGAAGGAGCTGATTGATACAAGACAGTCAGTGATGGTCACATTGAAGAGGAAGCTATGGCAGATAGTATTACCCAGAATTGTGCAGAAAAGCAATATTTCCATTTAGTGTACTGTTGCAGAACCCTGCCACTCCCCATTCAAGTGGTAGAGTCTCTGTTCTTGAGACTTGTGCCTTGCTCAACTAAAGAAGTACAACAGAAGTGACGCTTTGTGACTTCTGAGAGTAGGTCATAGAAGACAATAAAGCTTACACCTGGGCCTTTGGGGACATTTTCCTAGAAATCCAGCTTCATGAAAAACCAAGGCTCTCAACTTTCAGCACCAGCTTGCCAGCCATGGGAGTGAGCAGATCCTCAGTTCTTGGTGGATTTGCCCCAGTTGGATGCTGCCTGGAGGAAAAAATGCATCTTCCCCATCAAAGCCTGCTCAGATTACAGATACATAAACAAAACAGATGACTGCTCTTTTGGAGCCACTGAACTTTGGAAGGTTTCATTATGAAACAACGTACTGAGCTGAGGCCAAAATACCAAGAAGCCAGCCATAAGGAAATCTTCACAGCATCTTAAGCATTGCCAACAACAATCCCATGGCTCTACGACAGGAACAAGCTTGGCACACTGAACGAACCGACAAGGCCATGTGGCTGAAGGGGAAAGCAGTAAGACATGTGACTTCGGAGAAAGGCTGTAGCCACATGTACAGAGCCTCCTGCCCCATGATCAGAACTTTGAAATGTGCCGAAGCTGGTTTGGCTTAGTGGACAGAGCATCAGCCTGCGGACTGAAAGGTCCCAGGTTCAATTCCAGTCAAGGGCATGTACCTTGGTTGTGGGCACATCCCCAGTAGAGGTTGTGCAGGAGGCAGCTGATGGATGTTTCTAACTATCTATCTCTCTCCCTTCCTCTCTGTAAAAAAAAAATTAATAAAATATGTTTAAAAAAAAAAGAAGTTTGAAATGTATCAAAAGCTCAGTGGGCCAAAACCGATTTGGCTCAGTGGATAGAGCGTCAACCTGTGGGCTGAAAGGTCCCGGGTTCGATTCTGGTCAAGGGCATGTACCTTGGTTTCGGGGACATCCCCAGTGGGGGCGGTGTGCAGGAGGCAGCTGATCGATGTTTCTAACTCTCTATTCCTCTTCCTTCCTCTCTATAAAAAAATATATTTTTAAAATATATATATAAAAAAAAAAGTTCAGTGGGAGCCTTTGGAGGATTATGAGCAGGGGCTGTGGCCTGTTCTTGAACGATGGCTCTGGCTGCAGTGAGGAGGGTGATCTGGAGCAGGACCGGAGTGGAAGCAGGGAGACTGGTTAGCAGACCACTGCAGTTGTCTGGGATGAACCTGATGGTCACAAGTGGTGAAGAGAAGAAGACAGGTTCTGGGCATTGTGCAGAGGCAATAGGCCTTGCCGATAGATAGAATGAGGGGGGAAGGATAAGGAAAAGTAAAGGTAAACTTCTAAGGTTTTCTCTCAAACAGCCAAGTAACAGTGCTACTGGCTGGATGGGGAAGGCTTGGGAGGAGCAGGTTGGGGTTGGGAAAAACATCTCATTCCCTTGGAATATACAGTTTCTTTGTGGTTATGGAAAGAATTCAAGCTGGTTAAACAGTTCTCACTAAGCCCTTCGCAGGCTGTACAGAGCCTGTGGGTTTGGTAGGAGCGGAGATTCTAATAGCTGCGTGGCTTAAGAAGTCCTTTCTATTTGTTTGCTTGTATAGCTTTAAGAGTTTCCATGCAGACTGTGGTTGTTGCAATTACTATGGCAAAGATCCCAGTTGGAAGCTAAAACAAACCCAAAGGAGGAAATTGAACTCAACATGTAGGGGACCCAGCCAAGCACTTCCCCCAAACCATACTTCGTTAGCCGGTCTGGAGAAGAGTCCTTGTGTGACCACGAGGAAGGAACCAGGCCTTAGGTGCTCACTATGGAATGGCTGAAACGTGAAGAGCTGTGAAATTAGAGAGGCCTTTCAAAGCAGGCAGACCTAGGCTGTTGGAAGCAGCTCCTGGATTGCTGGTGGGGAAAGGGAGAAAGAGGGAGATGGTGTGGCCCAAGAGGCCATGCCTTTTACCTTTCTTCTCCAGCACCAGTTCAAGGAGCCTGCTCAATCCCTCAAAACCCTCTCTCTACAGGATGCACCCCCAAAGTTCACAAAGAAACTGCTCTCTTCACCTGGTCTCCAGCAAGGATCATTCATTCACCTGTCCAGACGTCTTGGAGATCCCCTTCCAGGGCCCCTGAGTTGGAGTGATCAACAAGGGAAGCAAGATAGTGGACAAAGGATGGGCAATCCCAACAGAGGGACAGGGCACTCAGTGACCCAGATTTCCTTTGCTGATTCCCATGTCAACACAGAGTCCTAATTTCCCCGACTCCTCTATCCTGTATTTTTTATGTTTGCTTCAGCTTTCTTCCTTGTTGTCTCCTCTGCAGGTCTGTAGTACTTACTGTTCAAATACTACTTCTCCCCTCCCTCTCTCCAAAATATAGCCAGGGGTGTCAAGTTTAACTATGAGCCCCAAAGAGCCAATATAACTCATGCCTGCACATTATTTCATCTATTCATTCAATAATTACTTATTGTCAAGGAGGCTATTGCAGTAATCCAAGTGAGAGATGATGAGATTTGGTCCAGTATGGCAGTAATGGAGATGATAAGTGATTGGATGCTGGATATATTTCGAAAGGTGGAACCAACAGGATTCCCTGATGGATTGGACATGAGGTGTGAAAGAAGAGAAAGATGCTTCCAGATTGTTGGCCTAAGCATCTGGAAGAGTGGTGTTGCTATTTTCTGAGATAGGAAAGACTATAAGACAAGCAAGTTGAAAGAACTAAATCAAGAGCTTGATTTTTGGACATATTAAGTTTGAGGTGCTTATTTAGTATTCCAGTGGCAATATTCAGTTAGCAGTCTGGATTCCTGGGAAAGGTCCAGCTTGAAGATAAAAATGTTCAAAACCTTAGCCTGCCTTTCTCAGTGCATATGCAAAAAGGAACATTGGAATTAGAGGGAGCCTGCAGAATTTCAGCCAGCAAGTATCAGAAAGTATAGAATTAACCAAGATATCTAGAAGTGTTGTGGCTGGCATTGCCTGAAAGAGTTAGAAAATGACTTCTCTCAGAGACTAAATGAGATAATGTACCTAAGTATACTTTAGAGCAATGGTTCTCAACCTTTCTAATGCCACAACCCTTTAATACAGTTCCTCATGTTGTGGTGACCCCCAACAATAAAATTATTATTTTAAAAAATTTAATAAATCTTTATTGTTCAGATTATTACAATTGTTACTCTTTTTCCCCCCATAGCTACCCTCCACCCAGTTCCAACCCCACTAGAGGAAGCCAGCAAGCCCCACCACCCGTCCTCTCCACATGCGTGTCTCCGTACCTCAGCTTTTTGCAGCTTTTCTGAGTCTCCGTGAGCCCCTCTCTTTCTCTGTAGTTGTAGAGTTTCCACTCAGCCAGCTTTCCTATGGTTCTGGATGATGTCCATTCTGTCTTTTAGCTGTAGTTTTGAAATTATTCTGCATGTCAGCAGTTTAGGTGTTCACCTATGCCGCCATCTTGGTTTTTTCATAAAATTATTTTTGTTGCTACTTCATAACTGTAATTTTGCTACTGTTATGAATCATAATGTAAATATCTGTGTTTTCCGATGGTCTTAGGCAACCCTGCTAGCGATTCTCAACCTGTGGGTCACGACAGCCTCTCTCACTATCAACATCCCTACATTTGTTGCAACTTTTGATGCATTTATATTAGCACATTGTTATCACTTAGTTTACATCAGAGTTCACTCTTGGTATTTTATATTCTATGGGTTTGGACAAATGTATAATGCTACGTATTTACCATTGCCCATTACCTTTGCCATTATAGTAAGTTTCCCGGGCTCTGCCTACTTATCCCTCTCTCTCCCATAACCCCTGCCAACCACTGATCTTTTTACCATCTTCATAGTTTTACAGATTTTTTTCCCTTTATAAAAAATATTTTAAATTACAGTTGATACACAATATTATATTAGTTTCAGGTGCACAACCCCATGAATAGACATATTATAACATATGAAGAGATCCACCTAATAAATCTGGTACCTATCTGAAACCATACATAGTTAATACAATATTATTGACTATATTTTCTGTGCTGTACTCTTCATCCCCATGACTATTCTGTAGCTACCAATTTGTACTTCTAAATCCCTTCACCTTTTTCACCCATCTTCCTATCTCCCCTCTCATCTGGCACCCGTCAAAATATTCTATATAATAAAAGGCCAATGTGCAAATTGTCCCCTGGAGAGTTTCACCAGCAGACCGGGAGTTCGATCACTCACTATGACATGTGCTGACCATCAGAAGGTGGCGCACAACATGGTGGGTGAACAGCAGTGGTGGCAGGGCACTGAGGAAGTGAGGGAAGGAGTAAGTGGGGAGGCAGGGAAGTAGGGAGGCAGGAACCTGATCAGCCCTGATCACCGGCCAAGCCTAGGGATCCTACCTGTGCATGAATTTTGTGCATTGGGCCTCTAGTTCTATATATGAGTCTATTTCTGTTCTGCTTATTTGTTTATTTTGTTTTTTAGATTCCATATATAAGCGAAATCATCTGGCATTTGTCTTTCTCTGTCTGACTTATTTTAATCAGCACAATATCCTCTAGGTCCATCAAGTTGTTGCAGATGGCAAGATTTCATTCTCTTGAATGATTGAATCATATTTCATTGTATATATACACCATCTCTTCTTTATCCATTCTTTTATCAATGGACAAAGGTTGTTTCTATAGCTTAATTATCTATATATATAAAAGGCTAAATGGCCAGTTTGGCTCAGTGGGTAGAATGTCAGCCTGCGGATTGAAAGGTCCAGGTTCAATTCCAATCAAGGGCATATATCTTGGTTGTGGGCACATCCCCAGTAGGGGGCATGCAGGAGGCAGCTGATCAATGTCTCTCTCTCATCGATGTTTCTCTCTATCCCTCTCACTTCCTCTCTGTAAAATATCAATAAAATGTATTTTAAAAATAAAATAAATAAAATAAAATAAAAGGCTAAGTGATGGACCATCGTCTGTCTGACCAACCGACTGGCTGGTACATATGACACACACTGACATTTAAAAATAAATGTTGACTGCCTCATGTGCAATACATATATAAAGCTCTCACTGATGCCATTCACACACATATGTTTCCATCTGTCATTGTTGATCATGAATTTGGTTGATACTTCTATTAGAGAAAGGGCAAATAGTGATATTAAAATATCTCTTCTAATTAATTTCCTTTCAGTGAGCATGGGCCAATAGTTATAAATATTCTGCAATAAACATATGTATGTATATGTCATTTCCTGATAAAACATTTTGAGTTTCTTTGGATAAATACCCAGAAGTGGACTTGTTGGGTCCTTCTTTGTCTTCTATTATTGCCTTTGTTTTAGTTTTATTTTGGCTCTGGCCAGGTAGCTCAGTTGATTTGAGCTTTGTCCCAATACACCATGGTTGCAGATTCAGTCCCTAGTCAGGGCACAGTGAATGCATAAATAAGTGGAACAACAAATCAATGACTTCTCTCTCTCTCTTTCTCTCTTTCTCTCTCTCTCTCTCCTCTTTCTAAAAAAAAAAAAATTAAGGCTATTGTGTCTGGTATAAGTATTGCTAACTCAGCTTCTTTTTCCCCATTTCCATTTGCATGAAATACCTTTTCCCATTCTTTTTCTTTTAATATGTGTGTGCCATTTCATCTGAAGTGAGCCTTATGGATAGTATATGTAAGGGTCTTGTTTTGTTATCTATTCAGCTACCATATGTCCTTTAATTGGAACATCTAATCCATTTGCATTTAAAGTCTTCGTTGAGCCCTAGCCCATTAGGCTCATTGGATACAGCATTGGCATGTGGACTGAGGGGGCTCAGGTTCAGTTCTGGTCAAGAGCATGTACCTTGGTTGCAAACTCAAGGATGGTGTGGGAGGCAACCAATTGATGTGTTATTCTCACGTCAATGTTTCTTTCACTTTGTCTCTCCTCCTCCCTTCCACTCTTTCTAAAAATCAATGGAAAAAATATCCTAAGGTGAGTATTAATAACATAAATAAATAAGTAAAGTTGATAGGTATGTATTCACTGCCATTTTATTCATATTTTATCTTTTTTCTTCTTCTTAAAGAAGTCTCTTTAACATTTGTTGGTGGTGATGAATGTCTTTAGTCTTTTTTTGTCTTAGAAGTTTTTTTCTTCTTTTTAAAAATTGATCTTAAAGAGAAAAAGGGAGAGAGATAGAGGGAGAGAGAGAGAGAAGCTTTGATGTGAGAGAAACATCAATCATCTACCTCCCACATGTGTCCTGACCAGAGATTGAAACCACAACCTGGATATGTGTCCTGATCAGGAATCAAGCCCACCATTCTTTGATGTACGGGACAATGCTCCAAGCATTGAGCAACACCAGCCAGGGTGGAAAGCTTTTCATCTGTCCTTTGATTCTAAATGATAATTTTGCTGGCTAGAGTAGTCCTTGCTTTTTATCACTGAATATTTCTTGCCAATCCCTCTGGCCTACAAAATTTCTGTTGAGAAATCAGCTGACAGTCTTATGGGAGTTCACTTAGAGGTAATTAACTGCTTTTCTCTTGCTATTTTTAAAATTCTCTCTTTGTCTTTAACCTTTTATATTTTAACTAGAGGCCCAGTGCACGGATTTATGCACCAGTGGGGTCTCTCAGCCTGGCTTGCGGGGATCGGGCTGAAACCGGCTCTCCCACATACCCCAAGGTGTCCCAGATTGTGAGAGGGCACAGGCCAACCCGAGGGACCCCACCAGTGTACAATCAGGGCCAGGCAGGGACTGTGGGAGGGCTCCAGGATGTGTCTGGCCCATCTTGTCCAGTCCCAATCCACCAAATCCTGGCAGCAAGCTAACCTACTGGTCAGAATTTCTGCCCCCTGGTGAGCAGTGTGCATCATAGTGACTGGTAGAATAGTCAACCAAATAGTCAGACACTTAGCATATTAGGCTTTTATTATATAGGATTATTATGTGTCTTGGTGTGGGCCTCTTTGGGATATCTTTTTTAGGACTCTATACTTCCTGGACATGTATGCCTCTTTTTTATCAGGGTAGGGAAGTTAACTATCATTATTTTTTTAACACGTTTTTATTGATTTTAGAGAAAGAGGAAGGGAGAGGGAGAAAGAGAAATATCGATTGGCTGCCTCCTGCATGCCTCTACTGGGGGCTGACCCTATGGAGCAGAACTTACAGCCAGGAATTGAGTTGGTGACGGTGAGCTTGATGCATGGGATGATGCCCAACCAACTGAAGCCATGCTGCCCAGGGCTACTGTCATTATTATTTCAAGTAGGTTTTCATTGTTTTGCTTTCTCTCTGCTCCTTCTGGTACTCCCATTATGCATATGTTGGCATACTTGAATTGTTCTAGAGACATCTTAAACTATCCTCGTTTTTTTGGATTCTTTCTTCTTTTTGCTGTTTTGGTTGGGTGTTTTTTTACATCCTTATATTCCAATTTGGTGATTTTATCATCTGCTTCATGTACTCTACTGTTCATTCCCTGTAATGTATTCTTCTTCATTTCAGGTAGGGTATTCATTTCATTGCTGACTGGTTCTTTTTTATGTTTTCTATCTCCATTTTTACATTTCCTATCTTTTTGTTGAAGTTCTCATTAAATTCCTCTACTCTTCCCCTGCATTCACTGAGCATCGTTATAACTATTGTTTTGAATTCTATATCTGGTGGAGTGCTTTTCTAGTTTAGTTCTTTTTCTGGAGTTTTGTTCTGTTTTGTTTAGTTCTTTTTCTGGAGTTTAGTTCTGTTCTTTCATTTGGGATTTTTTTTTTTTTGTCTCCTCATTTTGACAGCCTACCTGTGTTTGTTTCTGTGTATTAGATCTCCAGGTCTTGGTAGAGTGGCCTTATGTAATAGGTGTCCTGTAGGCCCAGTGGTACAGACTCCCCAGTCAGTAGGTATGCCAGGCATGCCAGGTACACCTCTCATGTGGGCTATGTGCATCCTCCTGTTATAGTTGAGCCTTGACTGCTGTTGGCACATCAATAGGAGTAATTTACCACCCTGGCCAATCAATCAACTTCAAGGATTGGCCACAACCACCTTGGAGGATAGCTGTGAAGGAGCTAATCCTATGGAGCAGAACTTACATGGAGCAGAGGGGATCAGGTACCCACCAAGTTTATCCCTTGAGTGTGTTGCTCATGAAGTTGGTTGGATCTGAAGCTATCCTTCGGGTGGGCTGTGGGCCTCCTGGGAGGTGCAGGCCAAGGTCACCTGCCACCTTTGCCCTGTCCAGGAATCACCCAGCCTGAGCTACAAAGTGATCTGCAGATGACTGCTACTTCTGCTGGGCTTGGAGGTACCTGGGAGAGGCCAATCTGTGAACCAAGACCTGCTGTCACTAGTGCTGGACCTAGGGCCGCTTGGCAAAAGGTACAGGATACACTGAAGCCCGACGCTGAGAGATTTCAGGAAAGTTGGCAGCATGAGCCAAGACAGCCTGTTTGTATAGAAAAGCCACTGGAAACAACAGGTGGGTCCACAAGTTGGGTGGGCAGGGTCTCAGGAAATCATCATGGTAGGGCCAACAGTGTTATGTTGATGGAGATGGAATTATGGTAGCTTGTCTGCAGGCTTTGTCAGGGGAGGGCTCAGCAAAGGAATAATGGCCTCTGCCACCACCTCTCCGGGGAGAAATTTACCTCTCCGGCTCTTACCCTGATGCCAAACAATTTAGACCCTACCCTTATGTTGCTGACATCTTTGCTGCCCCAGCACTGTTGTTCGGAGCAAGTGAGTTTGAGTAAGTCTTTGGGTGGCCCTTTAAGGGGAACACCTGGGACTCCAGCAGCTTCCATCTTACTCAGCCACAATCCCTGTTGGTCTTCACAGCCAGAAGTTATATGGACTTCTCTTCCCAGCACTGGAACCTGGGCTGGGAGGCCTGGTATGGGGATAGGACCCTTGGCTCTTCAGGGGAACCTCCACAACTAAGATATGCCTCCCAATTTTTAACTGCTACCTGTGGGTGTCAGACCAGCCTGGTCTGCATCTCCACTCCTACTAGACTCTTCTATAGTTTAATTGTAATTTTGATGTGGTTGTGAGAGGTTCCAAGTACTGTGTTTGCCTATACTGCCATCTTAACCAGAAGCCCCGTAGTTTTGAAAAATTTATTTGCATTTTTCCAGAATGTCGTATACTTGGAATCATAATGTATAGCCTTTTTAGATTGGCTTCTCTCACTTAGTAGCATGCATTTAAGTGTTCTTCATATCTCTTTATTGATAGCTCATTTCTTTTTAGAGCCGAATATTCCATGTACAGTGTACAATGTATATGCATTGTATTGACATACCACTGGTATTTACCCATTCACCTCCTGCCTTCAGTAGTTGGTTATTCATCTGGGTTCCTTTCTGGATGCTTTTACTATAGTCTCCCTGTCTTTCAGTTTTCCTATGAAGAACGTAGGTGTGGCTTTTCCACCTGACCTCCCTCCCCCTGAGCATGTTCTGGCTGTATCACCAGTGCCGCATCCTCTCCTTCCAGCCACCCCTTCCAGCCACTGTCATGGTCATCTGATGGTGACAAGGTGTTCTCAGAAGTCTTCAAGACCTGGGAGACTGCTGATGGGCTGTGTCTGAAGGTGAAGGAGAAGATGGTCAGGAGGATAGCAGATAGCACTGATGACTCACTTATTGTTGGAAATGCTTCCACTGGAGGCCGGGAGGGCAGAGGGACTGAGAGCACAGTCATCACTGTTGTGGATACTGTCATGACCTTCATTTACAGGAAACCAGCTTCACAAAAGGAGCTTATGAGAAATACATCAAGGACTGCATGAAATCAATCAAAGGGAAGCTTGGTGCACAGAGACCAGAAAGCTTAAAATTTTATGACAGGGTACAGAAGAAATCAAGCACCTTCTTGGTACTTTCAAAAACTATCAGTTCTTTTGTTTTGTTTTTTAAGATTGATTTGAGAGAGAGACAGAGAATGTAAAAAAAATCAAGTAGTTGTTTCCTGCACACAGCCTAACTGGTTCCTGCATGCACCCCAACCGGGGATCAAACCTGCAACCTGACCAGGAATCAAACCTGCCACCTTTTGGATGCTCCAACCAACTGAGACTCCTGGTCAGGGCCTATCAGTTCTTTACTGGTGAAGACATGAATCCAAATGGCGTGATTGCTCTGTGGGACTACTGTGAGGATAGTGTGACTCCAGATATGATGTTCTGTATATACTAGAGGCCTGGTGAATGAAATTCATCCATGGAGGGTGGGGGGGGGGAGTAGGAGGACTGTCCCTCAACCCAGCCTGCACCTTCTCCAATCTGGGATCCCTTGAGGGATGTCCAATTGCCTATTCAGGCCCGATCCCACCAGGATCACAATCCAGGACTACTGGCTCCCAACCACTAGCCTGCCTCTGCTTGATTGCCCCTAACCACTTCTGCCTGTCAGCCTGATCAACCCCTAACCACTCCACTGCCAGCCTGATCGACACCTAACTGCTCCCTGACTGGCCCAATTGCCTTTAACTGCCTTACCCTGATGGCCTGGTCACCCTCAACTGCCCTCCCTTGCTGGCCTGGTCACCACTAATTGCCCTCCTCTGCAGGCCTGATCCTCCCAAACAGCTTTCCCCTGCAGGCCTGGTTCCCCCCAGCTGCCCTCCCCCACTAACTGCCCTCCTCTGCAGGCCTGGTGCCCCCAACTGTCCTCCCCTGAAAGCCTGGTTCCCCCAAACAGCCCTCCCCTGCAAGCCTGGTCCCCCCCAACTGCCATCTGCTGCTGTCCTGGTTCCCCTTAACTGCCCTCCCCTGCAGACCTGATATCTCCCCAACTGCCTTCCTCTGCTGGCCTGGTCACCCCTAACTGCCCTCCATGCTGGCCTGGTTCCCCTTCCCCAACTGCCCTCTCCTACAGGCCTGGGTCCCCCCAACTGCCCTCCACTGCAGGCCTTGCCCCTACCCCTATCCCCACTCCCAACTGCCATCCCCTGCTGTCCTAGTCCCCCTCAACTGCCCTCCCTTGCAGGCCTGGTTCTCCCTCCCCCTAATGCCCTCCTCTGCTGGCCCAATCACCTCTAACTGCCCTCCCTGCTTGTCTGGTCCACCCAAAACTGCTCTCCCCTGCAAGCTTGTTACCCCCTAACTGCTCTCCACTGCAGGCCTGGTCACCCCTAACTATCCTCCCTTGTAGGGCCTGGTCCCCCTCAACTGTCCTCCCCTGCAGGCCTGGTCCCCCCCAACAGTCCGCCACTGCTCTCCTGGTCCCTCTCAACTGCCCTCCCCTGGAGGCCTGGTCACCTCCAACTGCCTACAACTGCTCTCCCCTGCCAGCCATCTTTGGCCACATGGGGACAGCCATCTTATGTCTTGGAGTGATGGTCAATTTGCATTTTACTCTTATTATATAGGATATATGTATATTGATTTCAGAGAGGGAGAGAGAGAGATAGAAACATTAATCATGAGAGATAATCATTGATTGGTTGCCTCTTCCACACCCCACACTGGGGATCAAGCCTGCAACCCAGGCATGTACCCTTGACCGGAATCGAACCTGGGATCTTTCAGTTTGCAGCCAATGCTCTATCCACTGAGCCAAACTGGCTAGGGCCAGATATGATTTTCTTTAAGGACAGTTTAGAAATGGAAAAATGTTAAGAAGTTTGGCAAGTGGGATCTATCACCTGTCATCATAACTGATTGCTACTTGTCATCCACACATCAGGACTAGGACAAATGAGCTCTTGGGCTCTTCATTTATTTTAACCTTGCTTTATTTTGAGTGGAAGCATGGCTTTTAGAAAAACATGGCATGTAGGTTGTCTAACCTCCCCCAATGGTTTTCCCCTGCATTTTAACTCATTGGAGAGGATGCCTCTTAGCGTAATACATATTTAAACCCATCTACTTTTTGATAGTGTTAAGTATATTCACATTGTTGTGCAACCAATCTGCAGAACTTTTTCCTCTTGCAAAACTTCATACCCATTAAACAACAACTCCTCATTCCATCACCACCTCTGCAACCTTTCTGTTTTTATGAATTTAACTAATTCAGATGCCTAATATAAGTGAAATCACACAGTGTGTGTGTTTCACATAGCATGATGTCCCCAAAGTGCACCTGTGCTGAGGCATATATTACGATAGCTTCCTGGTTAAGGCTGAAGAATATTCCATTGTATGTATAGACCACATTTGTTTATCCACTAATCCATAAATAGACACTAGGTTGCTTCCATGATGCTACTATAAACATGGGAGTGAAAATATCTCTTGCAGGTACTGTTTTCAATTCTTTGAGGTATGTACTCAGAAATGGGATTGCTGGATCATATGACATTTCTATTTTTAATTTTTTTGAGGAACTGTTTCCTACAGTGGCTGTAACATTTTATATTCTAAGAATGTGCGAAGCTTCCAATGTCTCTCTGTCTTCATGAACACTTGTTTTTTTTCTGTACTTGGGGTTTCATGAGGTTTGTTTGGGACAGAATAAAGCACAATGGTCTTGGATCAACAAACATAGACTCTTCAATGTTTAAGTTCCCCATTTTTAGGGGAAGTTTCCAACCACACCACTGTGGTTAATTGTTCATTGGCCAACCTGAGATCCAGACTCCTAAATGGGGAGTTTCATTGATATGTGAGAATAACTAGTGTGACAGCATTTCCCCATGGCTTCCGGAGAACAGTCCCCAGAGAAGCTTGAAAATAGAACACAGGAGAAAAGTTGGGGGAGGAAGGGACTCCTGAGCAGCGGAGGACCACAGCTACTTACTTCCTCAGGGTGGCCACAGACTAGCAGGTCCTTTGTACAGGTTTCCCTATCCCCTTCTCCTTCAAGGACAAGAATTCCTCTGCACCTTCCCTAACCCCCAAAAAAAGACCTATTAAAAAAGAAAAATCTGCCAAAACCAGTTTGGCTCAGCGGATAGAGCGTAGTTCTGCGGACTGAAGGGTCCTGGGTTAGATTCGGTTAAGGGCATGTATCTTGGTTGCAGGCACATCCCCAGTGGGGGGCGTGCAGGAGGCGGCTGATCAATGTCTCTCTCTCATCGATGTTTCTAACTCTCTGTCCTTCTCCCTCTCTGTAAAAAATCAATAAAATATATTTTAAAGAAAGAAAGAAAGAAATGCCTAGGTGGTGTGTCTTAGTGGTTGACCGTCAACCTATGAACCAGGAGGTCACAGTTCGATTCCTGGTCAGGGCAGATGCCCAGATTGCAGCTTGATCCCGAGTATGGAGCATGCAGGAGGCAGCCTATCAATGGCTTCTCTCATCATTGATGTTTCTGTGTCTCTCTCTCTTTCTTCTTCTTGGGAATCAATAACAATATATTTTTTAAAAACAGTCCTATAAAAAAAATAATAATTCCTCTGCCCTTGCCAGGGAATAGAGGCCCGCTATGCCCATCTGTAGGAGGCTCCTAGTCAGAGAATGCATTCAGCTGTTAGAATGTGGTGACATTCTTTGGCGGAAAGAACGCTGAACTAGGAATCAGGAGCTCAGAACCCTGGGTTTCAGTTCTGGTGCTTTGGCTCCAAAGCTGTGGGATGCTACACGATTTCCTCCAGAAATTTCCTTTTTCAAGAAATGCAGTTAACTCACCTGCTCGGAACCCACAGTTGAGACAACTGTCCGAGTTCTCTGAATGCCCATTCTGGTAAAACCGTGCCTTGCTTTTTGCTTTTTTTTTTTTTTTATCATCTTTATAGAACAGTGAAAAAACCACCTTTATGAGAAATATTTGCATGACTATTTGTTTTTTTCCAACAATGCAAGCCATGCAACAATATGACTGAATGTGATCTCCACTCAGGAAGTATGTAGACACAAAGTGACTTGTGTCACAGTAGTGAGACTCGTGGGTGGGAAGCAGGGGAGATGTGCAGAGCATGAGAATTTCTCCTTTAAAAGTTAGCTCACAAAACCGGTTTGGCTCAGTGGATGGAGCGTCGGCCTGCGGACTGAAGGGTCCCAGGTCCGATTCCGGTCAAGGGCATGTACCTTGGTTGCGGGCACATCCCCAGTGGGGGCCGTGCAGGAGGCGGCTGATCGATGTCTCTCTCTCATTGATGTTTCTAGCTTTCTATCCCTCTCCCTTCCTCTCCGTGAAAGATCAATAAAATATATTTTTAGAAAAAAAATTTTTTTAAAGTTAGCTCAACGTCGTTATTGGCAATATTTAATGGCAATATTTAAACACAAATTTAAAATTACATAATAGATTCTTGTAACTTACTCAGGTTTACATAAGAGAGCAAAATATGAAACGCCCACCCACCTATTTTTCACTACCCAATAATTTTTATCTCCCATTGTTAAAAGCAATAGACTCTGCATCAGATGTGTGTGCAGGTGGTTTATTGGGAAGTATTCTCAGAAACAGCATTTGCAAAGGACTTAGACAAGATAAAGTAGGCATAGAGAGAGCAGGTTGCAAAGCAAATGCAGTTGCAACAGAGGCTGAGGCAATCCCTTGGGGAGCTCTGAAGCTAGGATGGCCCTTCAGAACTGTCTCAAACTGAGGCAAAGGGGACCTGCCTTTGAACTGCATGAAACAGTCATTGGATTCAATCTGTCCCCAGGGAGGGGCTTCGACTTGGCAAAACAGCTACATGCAGCTGAGGGCAATGCCTGAAGGGGCACTCTGCATAAGCTGTCAGCAGACAACATCCTGGCAACTTGGTGAAGTGTCTTGATCCTAAAGAGAGGCATCAGGATAATACCTCATAGTATCCAGTACACCCTTATAGTATTGTTTCCCTCCCCAGAAAGAAAACCCATGACAGTTAAGTGTGTATCCCTCTGGACCGTATTTTTTAATTCATGTGCATATGTTTTCATACACAGAGATATATATGAAAATACCTTTTCCTTTTTCACTTCAAGAAATTCATAAGATGCCAAAACTGGTTTGGCTCAGTGGATAGAACGTCGGCCTGCAAACTGAAAGGTCCCAGGTTCGATTCTGTTCAAGGGCATGTACCTTGGTTGTGGGCACATCTCCAGTGTGGGGTGGGCAGGAGGTAGCTGATCTATGTCTCTCTCTCATCGAGGTTTCTAACTCTCTACCTCTCTCCCTTCCTCTCTGTAAAAAATCAATAAAATATATTTAAAAAAAAGAAATTCATAAGATATTCATTGTCCTATTGTTTTGTTCACTGTGCTGGCAATCTTTCAATTAGGGTATAAACCTCCCTCCCTTTTTTTTAACCCTACAGAAACCTTTATTTCCAGTGGTCTCCCATCCAAGTACTAACCAGAACCTGCTTAGCTTTCAAGATCAGACAAGATTGGATGCGTTCTGCATTCTATGGCCATAGACTCTCTCTGTTTTTAAACCATTATTACATTACATATTATGGTTGTATAATTTCATCAAATGCTTTTTTGACATCTATTGTAATGATCCTTTGGTCATCTTCAAGCTTCTCTAATTCTCAAGATTGCTTGAAGTGAAAAATGCAAGAGCACAGCTCTGGCCAGTGTGGCTCAGTTGGTTGAGCATCATCCCATGCACTGAAAGGTCACTGATTTGATTCCCAGTGAGGGCACATGCCCAGGTTGTGGGTTGATCCCTGGTCAGGAGAGGCACATGTGGGAGGCAATTGATTGATGTTTTTCTCTTACATTAATTTTCTATCTCTCTCCCCATATCCGTTTATCTCTAAAAAAAAACAATAAAAACATATTTTTAAAAAATGCATGAGCACAAAAAACATTTAGAAAAAATTATCAACAATGAGAAAAATTGCCTTAGATTGCAAATCATAGTAAAAATCAACAGTAATGGACACAGTGTGGTATTATTGCAGGAGCAGACAAATTATTAGAATGTATAGAAAACCCCAACACTGACTCTGCATATATATAAACATATATTCAGTTTATGATAAAGATGGCATTTTCAAATCAGCGAATTGGAATTGAGACAGGCTAGTAAGTCAGGACAAGTAGGGTAGGGAAACTGAGACAAAGAGTTAAATGGCCAAGCAGTCTACAGCCATCTAGTAAGTCACAAAATCCTATCTTCCATAACCAAGGACACTTAAGAGTAGACAGTTTACACTTCTCCCCAACCAGAGGCTGAAAAAAGCTTAAATAACCCTAATAGGGGGGATAGCAGAAATCCGTTAAGTATCATTTGTGCCAGCCACACCCAAGGACAGAGGAAGTTAGGGGATAAATCTCATTTTGGCACATCAGCCATGAAGCTGATGATTATTCTATTGAGATCCTCCCCTAAAACCTCCCTTAAGCCCTCAGCCATTAAAACCCTCAATCCAAAGGACCCAGCATGCACTCTCCCTTCTGGGAGCGTGCCAAGCCTTTCCCTTCTCTTTCCCCACAGGCATGCATCTCCTAACCTCTAAGGGTCCCCAGGAGACTTGCAACCAAGGGGAGCAATGAGCAGTGGCACCGTGTCTGGGGCTAACCTCCTGAACCTGTGTCCAAGACCCCCTTTTCTCTGACTTCTCAGTGAGCCAAAGCAGCCCCACCTTATCTCTCTCCTGTTGCTTTTTCTGTCCGAAGCCTTTCCTTGTTTTACGGTCCCCAGCTTTAATAAGCTCACACTCATAATCACCTGGACTCACTGTGAAGTGTTTCCTGCATGAAGTCAAGAACCCACACACTGCAGGCTGGCCCGGGGCTGATCGCTCTGGGCCAGTCCCTTTCCAGTAACAGAATGAGTATGCAGTGCATGGAATTGGGCAACTGAATATTAATAAATTAAGTGATATTCTACCTCACCCCATATACAAATAAAAATCCCACACATTTAAGAACCCAGCCAGTGTGGCTCAGTGGTTGAGTGTCAACCTATGAACCAGAAGGTCACTGTTTTGATTCCTAATCGGAGCACAGATGACAAAAGATGTAATTTATGGAACAAGGGATACAAATATCCAATAATTCCAGGGAAATGTGAATTAAAACAACATAAATTAGCTGATTACTATTTCAGTGTTCACAGTAGACCCGGGTGAGGTCCTGTTCCCAGCGAGCTCTGGCTGTTGCAGCGACCCCGTTTGCCAGCCAGGAACTGGCCCTCTGGCCTTCGATTTTGTTTGTTCAGCGTTTCTTCTTCTGAGAAACATGAAGGAATTTTTTGTGGTTCTTCGCCATGAAAAGTGGAGGAGGAGCTAAGACTGTGCCCTCAGGAATGTCTGACTGTCAAGGACAGCCTGGCACAATTGGTCAGTTACCATTCAAGTGCCCTCACGTTTACACACAAGGTCCCCCATCAGAACAGCACAGAAGCAGAGGCTGGAGCCTGAACAGAGCCAAGTTCTGAACAGACCTGGTGCTCCTTGAAGACCTACCTGCAGGTGTGTTGAGGAGACTGGGCTATGGAGAACAGAGAGCCTGAAAATGGAAAGTTACAGGTCTCAGAATTCATGAAAAGGTTCTTATGAGTGCTTTGCAATTAATATTACTAGTTGCTTTGTGGACTCCATCAGAAATCCCACCCACAAACTTCTGGTTATGTCTTGCCTGTGGACTTCCCCAATTGGCCCATGGGCATTCCGAATGCCTCAACTCTCATCCCTGGCTGACTCCTGGCATGTGGTCCCACGGATAGTAAGTGCAACACTTTGCAGGTGACTATTGAGTGTGTGCAGAAAGCCAGCCTGAATCTGAGAACTCACAAACTTGAACATTTTAGGGCACATGCTATGGAAAAAAAGAAGTTCTCAGTATCTGACTTTGCAGGATCGAGAGAAATTAATTATAATTATAATTATTTGGGAAAAAAAGGAGGGGTATATCCATAGAAAAGATCTGAAAATTTTTCAAGAGTTCCTAACCAGACTGAACGGTGAAGGTATTTATCTTCCAAAGCCAGTCAGTAAAAATTTTGAGGTAGTGACTTTCTTCAAATGTGAATACAGCAATACAAAACTTCAAGGAACATGAAAAATAAAGTTGTTGCCACCAAAATAGCACAACTTTCTAGTAACTGGCCCCCACAAATGGAGATCTATGTATTCCCTGACAAAGAATTCAAAATACTGTTATAACGAAGCTCAGTGTACTACAAGAAAACACAGACAACTCAATGAAATCAGAAATATATATGAATCAAATGAGAGGTTCAACAGAGAGATGGAAATCATAAAAAAGAACTCAACAGAAATTCTGGAGCTGAAGAATACAATGAATAAAATCTATAATAATAAAAACATAATATGCTAATTAGACCAAATGTCCTTCTAGAACAAAGCCGAGGCTGCAGCCCCAGGATCCAGGCAGCCACCAGTGGCTGCGAAGGCCTACTCTTGAATGAATTTCGTGCATTGGGCCTCTAGTTTTAGGTAATAAATAAATAAATAAAATACTCATTCTAAAAACACTTTGGCATTTATAAATAGGTTCTTCCAATCCCTGAAAACTGGCTTTTGGCTTCATCATATCACTGAAATGACTCTCACTTTCTCATTAAAGAATTCTAAATCCAAAATAATAATAATAATAATAATAATAATAATAATGATACAATTTTGGAGGACAGAATTAGCAAGCATTAAAACATGCAGTAATTTCCATTATTGGCAAAGCTATGAAAGAATGAGTGCTCTCTTTTCTCCATGAGCAGAAAATAAATTGGTAAATCTTTTGGAAGGGCAGTTTAATAAGTTCTATCAAAATGTAAGTGGAGCCGAGACCGGTTTGGCTCAGTGGATAGAGCATCCGCCTGCGGACTGAGGGGTCCCAGGTTTGATTCCAGTCAAGGGCACGTATCCTGGTTGCAGGCACATCCCCAGTCGGGGGCCTGCAGAAGGCGGCTGATCGATGTATCTCTCTCATCAATGTTTCTGGCTCTCTATCCTTCTCCCTTCCTCTCTGTAAAAAATCAATAAAATATATTTTTTAAAAATGTAAGTGGATATATCTTTGGCCCATAAATTTTACTTCTCTAATCTGATCCTATATACCTGAACCTATATGATCATATTAACCAATGTCACCCCAATAAATTAAATTAATAAACAAATGAATCCTAAAGAAATACACATGTATACAGGAAAGTATATACAATAATCTTGAATGCAGTATAGTTTGTAATCACAGAACATTTGAAATTACCTAAATACCCACTAATGACAATATTTAGTCAAATTACAGTACATTTATGCTATAAAATACTAAGCAGAAATTTAAAAGAATGAAAGAGAGCTGACATTGAAGTCTTCAATACATAATGTTAAGAGAAGAAAATAATCATTTTTTAAATATATTTTTATTAATTTCATAGAGGAAGGGAAAGGCAGAGAGAGAAACATAAATAAACGATGAGAGAAAATCACTGATCAGCTGCCTCCTGCACACCACATCCTCTACTGGGGACTGAGCCTGCAACTTGGGCATATGCCCTTGACCAGAATTGAACCCGGGACACTTCATTCAGCAGGCCATCGCTCCATCCACTGGGCCAAACCAGCTAGGGCTGATTATATATTTAAATGTATGTGTTCTTATTTAACTGCATCTGTGCTTGCATGTATACCAGTACATATACATTAAACTTTTATCAATGGTTATAAACCTGAGAGGATACTGACACTGGTCCTTGGGGAGAGTGGCATTTTCATTTTTATGTATTTTTCTGGGACTTGAAGATTTTACAATGAACTTACATTATTTTTGTGATTTAAAAAACAATTTAAAAAAGGAAATGGTAATACCAGCTGGTAGGATAATACATAATGATATAAAGAAGAAAAATAAGCTATAATCCCATCATTAAGAGAAAACCTGTCAACATTTTTTTTTTTTGATTTTTCACAGAGAGGAAGGGAAAGGGATAGAAAGCCAGAAACATCGATG
Source organism: Lasiurus cinereus (assembly GCA_011751065.1). Lineage (NCBI taxonomy): Eukaryota > Metazoa > Chordata > Mammalia > Chiroptera > Vespertilionidae > Lasiurus > Lasiurus cinereus. Next base: position 10,722,561 of record JAAGEH010000125.1, read on the forward strand.
AGAGAGAGACATCGATCAGCCGCCTCCTGCATGCCTCCCACTGAGGATGTGCCCGCAACCAATGTACATGCCCCTGACCAGAATCAAGCCTGGGACCCCCTAGTCCCCAGGCCGACGCTCTATCCACTGAGCCAAACCGGTCTCGGCCTCTGTCAACATTTTAATGTCAATCTTTTCATTTCCTTTTCTGAGTATACCTAATTTTTTTTAATTTTTTTATTGATTTTTAGAGACATTGAGGAAGGTAGAGGGAGTGAGAGAAACATCGATTGGTCTTGATTAGCTTTCCACATGCCCCCTACCTGGGAATCTCACAGCAACCGGGGCATGTTCCCTGATCAGGAATCTAACCGGCAACCTCTTGGTGCCCAGGATCATGTTCAATAACCTGGCTGAGATACAGACTGAACAGTATTTTAATTCTATCTTTCTTTTTTCACTTTAACTTTCTTTAGAAGTTATCTAGTCTGGAATTCTTCCTCTAACATTGAAGCTACTGTTTCAGGCTCTATCCTCTGGATCAAAGTTAATGCCTCTTGTTCTGGAGGACTCTCCCCTGATGATCACTAGATTTGAAGCTCCAGATCCTAGACAGGCACAGGGATGGCTCAGCAGGAGTCCCTACCAACCGGTGCTGTGAGCCTCAGACTACTTTGGAGCTCATGGGAAGTAAAGGCACACCAAGGTGCAGGGCTGACTCAGCTTGGGGATCAAAGGAGTGGGCTAAGGAGCCCCTGGCTATAGTTGACCTTGATTGTTAAAAGGAAATAATCAAAAGGCAATACGTAGTAAAATCAGTATTCCCCAAGTGAGGTTTGGCACTGCTTCTGCCAGGAATCAGAACTTTGCTTCTTTCATGGGGGTTGCAGGGCAGTGTGAGCTGGAATGAGAGTTTTCTGCACAATGCTTTCTGCAGTGTGGATTCCTTCCACTGGAGCTTAGTTCAATGGGGAGAGTGTTTACTTAGACATCAAGAGCAAATCCTGACTTCTGATTTACAAAGGACCTTAAACAATGCTCCTGTAGATTTAAACAGTGAACCAAGTCTGCGTTGGTTTGGCTAAGGGATAGATCCTTGGCCTGCGGACCAAAGGGTCCCAGATTTGATTCCGGTCCAGGGCATGTACCTTGGTTGCAGGCTCCTTCCCGGCCCGGCCCTGGTCAAGGCAAGTGCAGGAGGCAACCAATGTGTTTATCTTATATGGATGTTTCTCTGTCTTTCCCTCTCTCTTCCACTTTCCCTAAAAATCAATGGAAAAATATCCTCAGGTGAAGATTAATAAAAAACAAACAAACAAAAAACAATGACCAGCAGGAGTAGGCAGGCCAAGTATGGGAGTGGGTCTTAGCCAGAAAACTGCCTGCACCATCCTCCCAGACCCCAGCTGTGCAGAACTGAGTGTGTGGGGGTGAGGGGTGGAGTAAGCAGATCTGCAAATGGATGAGCAGGCCCTAGCCTCCAGGGAAGAGGGTACAAGTTAGATGAGCATCTGAATTTAATCTAATTGTGATCTTACACAGCATGGGACTAGAATTCATGCATAAATGTATAATCAAAGGAAATAAACATTTAACATACAAGACTCAAGTGACAGAGAATCTGATTACAGAATGGAAAAGGAAAATTACCAAGATTGTGTTTTTAAATTTCTTTCCAGTAATCATTTTGCATTATTATATATCAAATCATTAGGTTGTACTCCTTAACCTGTTACAATATTTACATGTCAATTTTATCTATATTAATAAAAGGGTAATATGCTAATTAGACCAGCTGGACTGGACAACTTCCGGTCATCCCGTCCTCCTTCCGGACAAAGCCACGGTGGTGGGGGCCGAGACAGGGGTGGTTAGAGGTGATCAGACTGGCAGGAAAGCAGTTAGGGGCCATCAGGCTGGCAGAGGAAGGCAGTTAGAGGTGATCAGGCCGATAGGCAGAAATGATTAGGAGCAATCAGGCAGCCAGGCAGGTGAGTGGTTAGGAGTCAGAAGTCCCAGATTTTGAGAAGGATGTCCCCTGAGGGATCCTGGATTGGAGAGGGTGCAGGCTGGGCTGAGGGCCTCCCCCACCCTGTGCACAAATTTCATGCACTGGGACTCTAGTATCTCAATAAAACTGGAAAAAATACAAAATCCCTTTCCATAAAACAAAATGGTCCTCAGCCCTTTCAGTCTAGACTAAAAGATTTTAGAAGTTCCTTTAGCAAACATATTTGTTGATTTATATGGGAACACTACTACAGTAAGATATTTGAAAAGGGACACAGTCTTCTTGATTAAGTCCAGATCTGCTATCTCTCTATATCCTCAGCTCTTCTACCTTAGTGAGGAACTTGATACATTTTGTGGCTGATGGCAGAGCTATGGTGTTTCTGTAGTCAAATCTGATTATTCTCCCAAAGAAGTGTGGGAAAGGCACCAATAACTACAAATAAGAATCCATGAATATATTTGATTTTGAAGTATATTGTGATGGTTGTATGGTAAATTGTCCTGTGTTCACTTTATTAGTAATCCCTGAGCATGAATTAATTAGTTTGCACAGGAATCAGCCCTCTCACTAAGGAAACTATAAATGTCCCTAGAGGATCCTTCCAACAGAAACTTCCACTCCCTGCTCCAGTATGGCATGTGACACAAGCTCCACCAATCAAATGCTTTCTCCGAGGGCTTTGGCATTTAAACAAACTGAGAGGGGGATATGACCTTTGGTCTCAGTCTAATAAGAATGGAGTAGACCTTTAAAGAGAAAAGGGAAATTATTGTCCATATAGTAAACTCCAAAAGGGCCATCGGGATTCAATTCCTTCATTTAAGTTATGCATTTAACAGACATTTACTGAGCATTAATGGGTATCAGGCACTGAACTAGATGCTTGAACATAACCATTTCATTTAAGCCCTAGCTAGTGTAGCTCAGTTGGTTGAACATTGTCCCTTGCACCAAAGGTAGCTGGTTCAATTCCAAGTCAGGGCACATACCCAGGTTGTGGGTTTGGTCCCAGATTAATGTACAGGAGGCAACCATTCCATGTTACTCTCTCTGTCTCTTCCTCTCTCTCTAAAAATCAATTAAAATATATTTTTTTAAAAACACATTTCATTTAACAGGTAAGGAAAAATTTAAACTTTCAAAAAACTTTCTCAAGGTCACACAGCCAGGACAAAAGGGCCAGGATTCGAGCTTCACTTACTATTCCACAATTGTCCCCAAGCCTTGCCCACATCCAGTTTTTAGGAATAAATTGAAAAATAAAACCAAAAATTCTTTTTCAACAGATGAAGCTGACTTAAAAGTAGAACTAAACATATTTGAGAACACATTACTGGCAGGGGGAGAGCCTGGAAGGTAGAGAGCTTTCCTAGGACAGAATGGGAGGAACACAACCTCCCTAGATCAGAGAGGAAGAACTCAATCCACCAATAGAATGATGTTGAGGTTTTTGGAATGAATAAGGTAAACAGCCAGATTCTTGGCTACAAGTGAAAGAAACTCAATTCTACTAGCTTAGGCAGCCACAGAAAATGCCTCAAGGGCAATTGCAACTAAGACAGCGCTCTTTCTCCCCTTCCTTCTCTGGGTATCTCTCTAAATATCAACTCCATTCTCTCTCAGGCAAGTTCCTACAAGTGAATGGGAGAATAGCTGTTGGCAGTTTTTTAAGACAGGCATCTCCCAACTACCCCACCCAGGAACTTTACTCCTTCCCTTAGTGCTAATTCAAACATCCTAGTGCAGGACTGGGGGAGTTAGGTAGGCGGCGGGAAGGCGGCCAGGGGCTTTGATTTTCCAGAAGAAATGGAAAGATATGAGCCTGCAGTGATAACATTAAATGTCCTCCACATGGAGTTATGATTCTCATTGGCCTCTGTTCTTTCTGATTATAATTACATCACTGTTTCCACAAATTCAGGAAAGATGTGGATGAAACAGGAGGTTAATGGGCTCAATCCTATCCCTCATTTACATTAACAGCATCATTATTTTCATTAATGGGTATATTTTGTTGATTAGATTTTTTGCCTATTAGCTCTTGATAGAGTATGACTTATGGAAATTTTGAGTGAGTTGATTATCTCTGATAACCATCCTATATTTTTCTGTAGATATTCTCTCTCGCCATTGACTCTTACCTTCTATTTATGTTATGTCAGGGGTGGAGAACATCCGGCCCTCAGGCCATATAAGGCCTGAGAAATCATCTGGTCAGGCCCTGCCAAGGTATTAACAGTGAGTTAATTAAATGTTTGGCCAAATATGGCAGGCTAATTTTTAAGTTGATAATTTTGTATGGCCCGCAAATGATGTCATAAATATCCAAGTGGCCCTTGGCAGAAAAAAGGTTCCCCACCTCTGTGTTATGTGGTCCATTATAAAGAATAATTCCAAATAATTATTATAGCATTTCAGAATTGGTTATGCATTGCAGACTCCACTTGATAGATTCAAACCAGAATTTGCTTACCAAAAAAATTTATGGGAGCCCTAGATTTGCATCCTTTCCCCCCTCAATTAGCATAGAAAAAAGAAAAAGGGCCCAAACTGGGGTGAGGATGGTGGCTGGATGGATTCCTCACTTTATCATGCATCCTGAGATCTTGGGTAAGTCGTTTAGATTTCCATTTCATTCTCTCTAACATGTTCAATATTACTTAATTAGGGCTATTGGGAGGAGTAGAGATAAAAGATGCTTAGCACAGAGTATGGGAGGCTTAATAAGAGTATGGTACTTACTGATTTTTGGCCAAAGCCATTCTCCTACAGATGCCCTGAGGTACCCTGGCCCTGGTTAGGAGGACTCAGCAGTGCTCCACTGCACACTCAGCTGTCCAAGTTACATGGAAAGTAACCAATCAACAATTTACAGGGATCTTCCCTCTTAGAGCTGAAATTGCCCTACATGGCTCCTGGTCCATTTGATCTTTCTATTCTGCTGCAGGCCTCAGGGCATGTCTTGTATTGTTAACTCAAGACTATTAACTCCCATATTGTTCCATGTTTCACCATCGGTTGCCAAATTGACCTTATTTCCTGCCAAGCTAACCTCATTTCCGTGTTTTGACAGGGTTACTAAACTGGAAGGGTTCTGAGAATACTGCAGACACAGTGTATCTGGATTCTGCAAGCGGCATGATAAGGTCCCGTGGTCTCTCTGTGGCCAGAATGGTCAAACAAAGTGGGAGAAAGGGTAGCTAGCAGGAGTCATAACTGGCTGAACAATTTTCCTTGAAGCCCTTTGATCAGACCAAGAAGTGTGAGAAGTAGGTAGATGCAGAGAAATTAACCTGGGAATGAGAAGAATTGATGTGGTATGAAAAATATCCTCCAGGAACTAGAATAGGAAGTCCATCAACTCATTTATGTAGCAAATATTTCTTGAGTGCCTGTGTGGGGCCTGGTGTAAGGCTCTGGGCTAGAAGAGAACAAACAGACAGAAGACTCCTGCCCTTTTAGAGCTTATATTCTAGTAGACAGAGAGAGAAAGAATGAACACACACATTATCTGGAAATTTCTTTGTTTTGAATTGCTGATAGCATTACAGATGTCTCTCATTCCCTCCCCCTACTTTATCCTCCTCCTACCAGCCCCTACACACACCCTAGCCCTTACTTACTGCCTTATTGCCCATGTCCATAGGCTCTGCATATCCTATATAATAAAAGGCTAATATGCAAATAGCTGAACAGCACAATGACCCGGTCACTATGACACGCACTGACCACCAGGGAACAGATGCTCAACATAAGGGTTGCCCCCTGGTGGTCAGTGTCCTCCCACAGGGGGAGCGCCACTCAGCCAGAAGCCCTGAGCTGGGCTCACACCTGGCAAGGGCAGCAGCAGTGGTGGGAGCCTCTCCTGCCTCCACACCAGTGCCAAGATTGTCCGACTGCTAGCATAGGCCCGCTCCCCGCTCCCAGGCTGTGAAAGGGTACAGGCCCGGCTGAGGGACCCCCCAAGTGCAAGAATTTCATGCACTGGGCCTCCAGTGCATATATAAGTTCTTTAATTTATCTCTTCTCATCTCCCCAACCCTACATCAAGGCATGTCAGTCTGTTCCATGCCCCAATGCTTCAGGTCTTATTTTGTAGGTCAATTCATTTTGTTCATGAGATTCCACAAATAAGTGAGATCATGTGATATTTGCCTTTCTCAGGTTAGCTTATTTCACTTAGCATAATATTTTCCAGGTCCATCCATGCTGTCACCAAGGGTCTGAAAATTTCTGAAACTGGTGTTACCCAGAAAATAGCATGGCATGGGGTGAGGAGAGGAGTGCTCCTTTAGGTGTGGCCATCTAGTGACCTGAAGAATGAGTTCTGGTGCCATAGCAGTGTAGTCAGAGGGAACAGCGAGTGGAAAGGCACTAAAATGAGAATGTACTTGGCGTGTTTAAGGTCTAGAAAGCTAAACAGGTCCTGGTACCTGAAATGAAGTCAGAGGGGTACAGAGGGGCAAGGAGTGGACCCTCTAGTGAAGAGCCTCCCCAATAATGTGCCCCGAGGGGTTTCACATGGTCCCAGCTGTGACCTGCTCAGCCCTCAAGGTGGTAGAAGTAGGATCAGGGGCAGTCTGATCCCTCCCTCCCACCACCACCACTACAAAAAATTCCATCTGCTTATCCCAGTGTTCTAGGGACATATTATAATTTCCTTCATATTCTATGAGGTGGAATGTTGAGAAGTGCTAATGTAGGGTTTTGCAGAATATATTAAACACTGTAGTCTGGCCGATGTGGCTCAGTGGTTGAGCATCGACGTGAAACAGGAGGTCATGGTTCAATTCTCAGATGGGGCACATGCCTGGGTTGCGGGCTTGATCTCTGAAATAAATGAAAATAAATTTTTTAAAAACACACTTTAAATTTTAACTTCTGTGTAGTTTCAAAGGACAAAATTAGAACTGTTGTCTAGAAAATAGTTGCACAAAAAGACATGCACTTCAAAACAAGAGGAACTTTAAAAACCCTAAGAACCATCCAATAATGGAATGGGTTGCCTCAAAAAATAGCCTGGTATTGCCGAACTGGTTTGGCTCAGTGGATAGAGCGTCACCCTGAGGACTGAAAGGCCCCAGGTTCAATTCTGGTCAAGGGCATGTATCTTGGTTGCAGGCACATCCCCAGTGGGGGGCGTGCAGGAGGCGGCTGATCAATGTCTCTTTCTCATCAATGTTTCTGACTCTCTATCTCTCTCCCTTCCTCTCTGTAAAAAATCAATAAAATATTTTTAAAAAATAGCTTGGTAGGAGGAGGAAAATATATATTATTAAATAGGAAGACTTCATATTCTAAAGATGTCAATTCATAATGAATTAATCTGACATTTAGCATAACCAGGATTATTATTTTGTTGTTGTTAATCTTCACAACAAGGACATTTTTCCATTGATTTTTAGAGAGAGTGGAAGGAGGGAAGAGACAAAAAGAAACATTGATTTGAGAGAGACCCATTGATTGGGTGCCTCCTGCATGTCTCCTACTTAGGATTGAGCCCATACCCCAGGCATGTGCCCTGACTGGGAATCGAACCAGCAACCTTTCGGTGCATAGGATGCTGCCCAACCAACTGAGTCACACAGCGAGGGCTATATGTATATAATCTTGCTAGATGAGACTGCCTCAGCATGGTAAAGCAAACATACCAATAAATAAATTTTAAAAAAAGCTATAAAATAAAGTGCTAATAAATTCCACCTCCCCCCCCAGCTACAATGAAGTATAATGAAAAAAATGAAATTGTATATATTTAAGGTGTACGACATGTTTTGATATATGTATATGCTATGATTACCACAATCAAGCCAATTAACATACCTGTCACCTTACATAGTTACCTTTTGGTGGTGCTGGTAGTGGTGATGATGATGTAATAGAATGAAATAATCAGTCCTCCTGACTTCATCTTGCTTGAGCCTGCCCAGTTCCCATGTTTGTGAGCAACTTTTGCTTTGTCCTGCATATAATGTGCTGATCATTAAAGGAATCTAACCTGTAGCGTAGAAATTATTGAAACAACCCCCCAAGGAGATAAGGAAGGTATATACAAAAATAATGATTGTTTACCAAAAGATTTATAGGAACTTTTTGACTGAGACCACAAAAGCAAAGACGTTTCACCATCCTCCTTAGACCCTTGTTGATGTCCAGATGTCGGCAGTCATCATTCACCTTCTGGCTTCAAACCTTCCTTACACTGACATTTTAAAAAGCCTGAATTCTGTACTTTCTCAAGGTGGTTCTTTAGGATGTTAGTCTGCTGTCTTCTCAGCATGCTGGCTTTCCAAATAAAATCACTTTCCTTGCTCCAACTCCTTGTCTCTCGATTTATGGCTGTTGTGCGGCAAGCATTTCTAACTTGGGCTCAATTACAGAGAGAACCCCTGAGATCTACTCTCTTAGCAAATTTCAACTAGATAATACATTATTGTTAACTCTAGTCACCATGTTATACATTAGGGCTCCAGAACTTACTCATCTTGTAACTAAAAATACGTATGCTTTGACCAACATCTCATTTCCTCCATCATCAACTTGCCAAAGAAAGGCTGTCAGTTGAATGCAGGGACATTAATTTTTTCACAGCTGACATAGTGAACTCAGTGCCCAGAACTAACTGTAAGGTCACATATTGTTATTCCAACCTTTTTCTATCACAAAGAGAAAAATAACACAATTTTCCTAATAAAGAAGGCTCAGTTAGTATATTTTGTTTCTGGTTTGGTAAAACAAGAGTTTAGTTGTTCAAAGTCAATGGACCAAGGAGGGTTGTCCAGCACATTGCCATGATCTCAATTTATGCACCAACAATATGGCTGCAGGTCTACAGCCTGGGACCTTTCTCTGGATTCCTAATTATTATTGGTTGCTCTAGTGTAAATTTTGTACTTAATAAATGTATACCAAATGAATGAAAGTTGCGCCAACATGTAAATGCATGCTTAAATGAAAAGATGCTTTTGTCTGCGTTTCCTCATCCATATCGACCCCCACACCTAGCAAAGAATTAAGTGAGGAGTCTTCCTACTGTCCTTGAATAATTCCTTAAACATAGTAATATCTGTTTAATTAATGAATCATTTAAAATAGTGAAAATGAACACAAATGTGGAAAATAAAGTAATAATGATTCAGTATATTTTGGCATAGATCTTTTTTTCTTTATTAAATTTATTGGGATGACATTAATTAAGAGGATCCTATAGGTTTCAAGCATAGATTTCTAAGACACAAGATCTGTATATCACACTGTGTGCCCACCACACAAGTCAAATCTTCTTGCATCACCATATATTAGGCCCTCTTCACCCCACACCTCCCACTCGCTTTCCTCTGGCAACCACCACACTGGTGTTTATTTCCACAAATTTCAGTTTTATAGCCCATATTTGAGTGAAATCATATGGTTCTTAGCTTTTTCTGTCTGGCTTATTTCACTTAGCATAATATTTTCAAGGTCCATGCCTGTGTTCACATTCTTCAGGTATATACCCCAGGAGAGGGATTGCTGAGTTAGGCGTAAACCTTTGATTGACTATTAAGTAGTCATTGCAAATGTAATTATAATAACCATATTAACCTGGAAAATAGACATATTGTGCTGGGGAAAGAAAAATGCAAAATAGCATGCAAATGTGGTAGATGGTTACCATAAGGGACCCAGTGAACCACACCTGCCTATATCTGACCTTTCATGAAGTCCCCTCTCACCTTGATTCTGGGCTTCCCCGTGTGACTTTCTTTGGTCACTGGGCCATTAGCAAAGATGATTCAGACAGCAGCTTGAACACAGGTTGCACAGTGGGGTTTGACTTTTTTCTCTTGCTTTTTTTAAAACTAAGTTGTGTAGTTGATGGCAGCAAAACAAATGCCCCGTTGAGCTCTGCCCAAAATGATGACTCACAGATATGAGCTGAGCAAGCATAAGTGTTGTAGTTTAAAGAACTACGTTTTGGAATAGTTTGATATAATATCTACTTTGCCAAAAATAAATGTGTATAGATAGAAGGGACATAGAAATGCTGTTTACACAGAAAAAGCCCTCACAGCAATCTTGTGATGTAAGAAGCTCAAGTGAAGAGACCTCTTGACTAGGGCCCCACTTACCAGCACAGAAACCAACATAGTCTAGAGAAAAAGTTATTTAAACAACGACAACAAAAAAACAAGCACAATGAGCACAGAGGTTTTGTTTAGATGAGTTTTGAAAATAGGTAGTGGTGGTGCTTGTACAGCATTGGGATTGTAATTAATGTCACTAAAATGTATATTTCACTCTGGCCAGTGTGGCTCAGTTGGTTGGAGCTATGTCCTGTACACCAAAGAATTCTACATTGGATTCCTGGTCAGGGCATATACCCAGGTTTTGGGTTCAATTCTGAGTCAGGGCATGTTTGGGAGTTGACTGATCAATGTTTCTCCCTCACATCAATGTTTCTCTCTCTCCCTTCCTCTCTCTCTGAAATCAGTGAAAACATTTTCAGGTGAGGATTAAAAAATAAATAAAATAAAATGTATATTTAACAATGGTTAAAATGGTAAATATATTTTACTACAATTTGAAAAACAAACCCCAAACCATATGATCAAAGTCACCCAGCCCTCTCGGATAACTCTGTTGAAGCATTGTCCAGATGTGCCAAGGTTTCGGATTCAATCCTTAATCCGTACACATACAGTAGTCAACCAATGAATACATAAATAGGTAGAACAATGGGCGTCTCTCTCTCTCTTTCAGCAATAAATAAAAATTTAAGCGGTTGGGGGGATGGGGGAGTGTCATCCATCATAAACTTTTTCCCAACAAGGGAAATCTCCCTAGCATGCAGTACAAATGCAGTTACCATGAGCTAACAGCTTGCATACTGGGTCAATGCCAGCTCTGGGTCACTTTCTGTTTTCATGTAGACCTAGGCAGAATAATGCACCCTAATCCTGCCATCCTTTCAAGAAGCATGAATGTCAGTAGTAAGAGGTGGAGCTTACCTTCCTCAAAGGAACCAGACAGCAGTTGGCCAGATCCCCACCCAGTTCCTCACGCTCCCCCGGGAGGCACCGAGACGCACCGTGCACTTCCAGCCACACCCAGGACCGAGAAGATTCTTTAGTTTCAAGGATCTTTCCCTGCCTCCTGTTTCAACATGTGACATTTGCAACCATAATCTGTCACTTATCCTTTTGCCTATGTCAGCCTTGGCTTTAGACAGCTCTGTGACACTAAACGAAGGGTGGCATATCTGGCTGAAACCTCCTGGCAGAGGAAGACAAGGGAGTTTAAAACAGCACCTCACGGCTCAGTCTTCATGCAAATGAGACTGTGGGGCAGGGTCCAGGGGCCAACTTAGCGGGATTCCTTTTGGAATGGTCAGCTAGCGCTCTCATTGGAAAGGTATTTGCCCAGTGTCTTCTCAGTGGCTCTTTTATCCTAAACTTGGATCTGCTGGGAATGACTCATCTCTCCCTTGAGGCACCGATACTCAATATGAGGCCACAGCAGCTGCGCCAAAATCCCGGCCTGGCTGGTGGCTTTCTCTCCTCCTGTCCTGAACCTGGTGGCTCTGGCCCAGTCCTTGCTGCCTTCCTCAGGTGTCCTCAGTGCCTGTCCAGTCAGCCCTGAGGGGTTTTTGTTTTGCTTCTCCACACCAGTGAATATTTGTTACCAATTTCCCCAACTGTCCTCTTCGTGTGCTGGCTTTAGAGTTCCTTTCTGGAAGCTCCTGGGTCCGGGTAATTATCCCTTATATTATAACTCAATTACAGGACCTGATTTTTTTCCCCACTTCCTCTTTCCTTCCATTGTTATGCAGAGGGAGGGGAGGCTGCTAAACGTGAGAAGAATATTGTATTGGGTAGCAGGATATCTCAGCAGCTCTTCCTGGTTCCTTGAGATCTCACTTCCAACACTCCCCACACCCAATCACACCGTCTTTCCACCTGCAAAAAGCCGCCGAAGAACCAGAAGTGTGAGAGAAATCCAGAAGGGTGTCTTGGCTAAGGCAGTGAAGGGAGGCCCTGGGAGGATTCAAAGATTATGGCCCTGGAAGGGAGGAAAACGTTCCATCCTGCCGCCTTAGGGCCCCAGCTGGGTCTGAAACTTAAACTGGCAGAGACAGAGTAACAGGAGAAAAGCACACCGATGCTATTAACATTTTACAGGTACCTGGGAGCCTTCACCAGGGAAAGAAGACCTGAAGTGGTGACCAGGGCATTTGTGAAGAATTGACAAGGCAAGGGATTTGGGCTAGAAATAGTAAGTGGTGAAGAAGTAACTAAGAAGATGAGGGTTCGTTTAACAAGTTTTGCTGATACAGCCTCGGCCCCCAATTCCCTGTCTCTGAAGATGAATATCCTCCTTTCTCCTGGTGCCTTTCACACGGGAGTTTTATTACCTGTTCCAGGGAAGAAGGGGAGGGAGGTCAGAGTGACCCTCCTGCTTCTGCCACTTTTTAAAATGCCTTCAGCTTTAAATATTTAATGTGCCCATGTGCCATATTTCAGGGTACCGTGTTCTGAACCCCATCAGCATATTGTTATCACTTACGCAGGTGAACAGAAGGAGATCCTGACATTACAAAATAATAAATTCAAACGATTATACACAGGAAGAAAACAGTAGTGTTGCGAAGAAAAGTAATTTGATTTAGGAAAATCAATGCTGAGAACATGTATATAAAATCTCCATCCTGGAGCTACTCATTCAAATGACTATTCTTAACCTTTTGGAAGGGACATGCCCCCTGTTGAAAATCTGGTTAGTTCCCCAGAATGGTATCCCCAGGAAAGTGTACAAAGTGTACGCTGAAAACAAACCTTTGGGGCTCCCTGCCTCCTGGGATCCTGGGTAAGTGGCGTAAGGAAGGAGCTGCGAGCAGCCAACAGGCTTTTCGCTCTTTGTAAATCCCATCCAGAGTTCAGTGCGGTTGGGAGAAAGCATTCATTTGTTCCTTCATTCAACAAGTAACTCTTTGAGAAACTTCCAAGTGTCAGGCCCCACGCTGGGCCACATTGTGAAGCAGAAAGAGGTGAATCGGACACAGTGCCTGCTCCCAGGATGCTCACGGTCTGTCTGGGGAGACCTACAGAGAACAGACAATGAATGTACAGTGATTAGAGAGGCAGCCGAGAGAAGGGTGGGAGCCGGGAGGGGAGGGGACCGAGCCTCTTCCCACAGCAGTCAGTTCCTCTGCTTCGGACTACAAAGCCAAGCGGTTTGGAAAAGCCCAGCTCTTCTCTGAGGGGTGAGCTGAACTGTGCCAGTCAGAGCTCTCACCCCCACCCCTCACCCCATCCCACCCCACCCCACCCCACCCAGCCCCACCCAGCCCCACCCAGCCCCATCCAGCTTTCACACCTCCGCTGGGCTGGAGTCGCTTTTCCTAGCTCTCCCCGAAGGCTCCTCAGTGCTATCTGGGCTTCACAGCCACCTCGGGTCAGCTTTTAAATAAGTAACCAATCCCCCTGGCACCTCCTCCTTTCTCTGCTTAAACTCTATTCATGTAACTCGTTGAGCAGCAGGGAAATAAGGAGTCACAGATATAACTAACTTGAAGGAAGTTACAGATTTGCAAGAAACCTGGGGAGTCCTGGTTTGAGCTGGTCTTTATTCACAGGGTGGAAGGCTAGACCACTGAGCTGGGCCTGGCTGGGCTTCCTCTCACCTCTTCCCAGAAATGTCTTTCTTGAGAACAGTTGCTAGCCTCAAGGTTGGGTGTCAGCAATCCTGCCTATCTGGGTTAGACGCTGGGCTGCATCTGCTTATCCTAGCTGCTTCCCTGTCACACTTCTGACCCCTGGCCCCTGAGTACCCCTTAGAAGGATCTGGCTGCCCCTCTCCCCTCCTGGGGGGAGAAAATGCTTTCCCTCTTTGATGTTCAAGAGTCCTCCCTAAGCCTTCTTTTCCTATTCACAAAGTTTGCTCTGACTTGGATATATCTGCAAGTCCTACTGTAATATGAATTTTTCACACACTTCAATTTATTTTAGAAAATGAATAAGTTTACAGTTTGTAAAATAAAGGCAAAGCCATTTAGAAATCCGGTAAGTGAAGATAGTAATTCTATATAAACATAGGCTGGAAGGACCAAGATTTCCCTACCACTCTTGAGGTACTGAATATACATGAGGCACAGGAACTCTATATATTCATGAGACCCTAAATATTCATGCATGAAGTTTTAATGTGGAGGAGGACAATCATTCTGGCCCAATCCTCTCTCCAAAATATACAAATGAACTCTGTAGCTGATCAGCTGGCTAATTGGTGAGCTACCTCAATGGTCAGGTATACTGGGCTGTGTATTTCTTTGGCATTGATGTGCTGTTGATCCAGGGAAACTTCTATCTCTGGGCTTGCCATTGTTCAGACCTCAACTCTGGTTCTTATTAACGGCACCATTGGCAGGGAAGGCTGATGTGACCAAGAGACAACATACAAATATCGTATCCCCAGAATTCAGGTCCTGTCATGCTTGCACTCCTCTGCATTCTACCCTAAATGAGGTAACTTACCTCATCCCTTTCCCCTTGCTCTTCCCTATGTGTGCTTTAATAAAGGATGTAACTTGAGGAGTTAGCCTAGTTTGAGAGCCTTTCAGTTCCATGGCCTCTGAGATAGCTGCCTTGTTGCTGCACTTGGAGGACACATACTCTCATACCCCTTGTTTCTGGGTATCCCATTTGACTTGTTATAACAATGAAGTTCAGTGTGGGCTCCCATCCTGCGTACATTTTTTTTTTTCCTTCCCTTCACCTAAGGCCTTCCCCATGCCAAATGCTTTCTTAATGACCTTGGGGACTGAGAGCCTAGATGACCAGTTAACACAAATCCTGTTATACACAGGCAAGGCTCAGGCCTCCCACTCCCACCCCATATCTAGAAGGAAAACAAAACTAATTCTCTTAACTCTAGGTAAACCCTTCCCTATTCCTGGGGTTCTTGGACTTCGTTTGTTTCTTTCTTTTCTGATTGTAAGATCTCCCCTGCTGTAAGCTCCTTGAAGGCAGGCCTTGTCCTAGGCTCTGCTGTCTTAGCTCCAGGCTGTCTAAGATATATCAATTGCTCTGTGCTGTTGAACTCAGCATGTATTACATTATCTATTTTATTCATTCATCTTGACAGTTCAGCCCCTTACCTCTATCTAGTCTAAGACCAAGTCCTAGCACCTCGACCAAAATTACGTTTGCTTCTCATCACCTCTAGATGTTTATAGCTAAGACTATATCATAGCCTCCCTGCTTTCTTTATAAACTCCTTTAACATTTCTCCACACAGTCAGTACAAAAGAAAAAAGGAAAAAGAGCCTGGCCGGGTAGCTCAGTTGGTTAGAGCATCATCCCAATATGCCAAGATTTCAGGTTCAATCCCTTGTCAGGGCACATACAAGAATCAACTAATTAATGCATAAGTAAGTGGAACAATAAATTAATATCTCTCTTCCTCTTTCTCTCCCCCTTCCTCATTCTTTAAAATCAATCAATAATTTTATTTTATTTTTATAGAAAAAGCCATGGCCAGTGTGGCTCAGTCAGTCATCCAGAGCACCAAAAAGTTGCTGGTTCCACTTCCGGTCAGGGCACATGCCAGGGTTGCAGGCTTCATCCCCATAGGGGGTGTGTAGGAGGCAGGCTGTCTAGGTTCTGCTCTCACATCCATGTTTCTTTCTCTCCCTCTCCCTTCCTCTTCCTATGAAAATCAATAAAAATATTTTTTAAAAAGAAATTTTTAAAAAATGTCACCAACTTCATAAAAGTCACCAATTTCATAAATTGCAACCTTTGAAATCTGGCATAGTCCAGGCAAATTTTTCATTCATGGAAGAATTGAAGAATTGTGTCTTTTCTTATTTTTATTTATTGATTTGAGAGAGACAGGAAGGGAGAGAGAGAAAAAGATAAATTTTGTTGTTCCACACATTTATTTATTTTGTTCTTGTTTTTTGTTCCACTTATTTATGCATTCCTTGGTTGATTTTTGTATGTGCCCTTGATCAAACCCACAACCTTGGTTTGGGACCATGCTTTAACCAACTGAGCTACTAGTTGTGTTTTGTTTTGTTTTGTTTTGTTCATGCCCACCTGAGGATTTGGGTTTTTTTACTGATTTTTTTTTTTTTTTAGATAGAGTGGAAGGGAGGGAAATAGGGGGAAAGAGAAAGAGTGAGAACTCGCATGAGAGAAACATTGATGTGAGAGAGACACATTGATTGATTGCCTCCCACATTCATTTGGACCAGGGACGGTGTTGTAACCTGCAACCCAGGTGCATGCCCTTGACCACGAATCAAACCTGAGACCTTTAGGTTGGAGGGCTGATGCTCTAACCTGAGCCACACCAGCCAGGGCAGGGCTTGTTCCTCTTTAAAAAAATAAATTAGCTGACTTTCTACTCTTTCTTTCATACTTGTAGTCAGTTACAAGAGCAGAGACCCAACTAAAACCAGCACTAGGAGAGAGTGAAGTTATTTGCTCAAACACTTGCAAAGTGTTGCTGATCCGCTGGCTTTCAGGCCTGTGTGGACTCAGAGTTTCAAATGATGTTCTCTTTCTCTCTCTTGCTCCTGCTGATTGCTCTCCTTTTCTCTATATTTCAACTTCATTTTCTTTCTTTCTTTCTTTCTTTTTTATTGTCTAAAGTTTTACATATGTCTCCTTTTTCTCCCTATTGACTCCCCACTCAACATTCCCACCCCAGGCAATCCCCCACCGCCCCAGTGTCTTTGTCCATTGGTTATGTTAATATGCATGCATACAAATCCTTTGGTTGCTCTCTGCCCCCTCCCCTGCCATTTGTCTCTGAATCTATTTTTGTTCATCAAATTATGTTGATCATTATATCCCACATATGAATGAGATCATGTGATCTTTATCTTTCTCCGACTGGCTTATTTTGCTTAGCATAATGCTCTCCAGTTCCATCCATGCTGTTGCAAATGATAAAAGTTCCTTCTTTTTTATAGCGTCGTAGTATTCCATTGTATAGATGTGCCACAGTTTTTAAGCCACTCATCTGCTGATGGGCACTTAGGCTGTTTCCAAATCTTAGCTATTGTGCCGAAACCGGTTTGGTTCAGTGGATGGAGCGTCGGCCTGCGGACTGTAAGGTCCCAGGTTCAATTTTGGTCAAGGGCATGTGCCTTGGTTGGGGGCATGACCCCAATGGGGGGCGTGCAGGAGGCAGCTGATCAATGTTTCCCTCTCCCTTCCTCTCTGTAAAAAATCAAATCTTAGCTATTGTAAATTGTGCTTCTATGAACATAGGGGTACATATGTTCTTTGATTGGTGTTTCTGGTTTCTTGGGATATAGTCCTAGAAATGGGATTACTGAGTCAAATAGGAGTTCCATTTTTAACTTTTGAGGAAACTCCATACTGCCTCCCACAATGGCTGCATCAATCTGCATTCCCACCAGCAGTGCAGGAGGGTTCCTTTTTCTCCACATCGTCGCCAGCACTTGTCATTTGTTGATGTTACTTCATTTTCTGATCTGTTCTCCTTATACAATGGAAGAAAGTTCAGGCTTCACTTAATCTTACATCTGCAGTCACAGAGAAAAAGAGATCCTTTTCACATACAAAGATGACTTCAGCTGGTCCAGTTGAGGTCACTTGCTCCTCCCAGAACTAATCACATTCATCACTGTGGCCAGGGAAATGAAGATTTCTAATTGGCTCCATCCAGGTTGAGGTGGAGCAGGGAATATCCAGGTTTCCGTAGGAAAAGTGTGGACATAGCCCTGGCATCCTCCCAATATGCTAAGGTTTCAGTTTGATCCCAGGTCAGGGTACATACATACAAGAAGCAAGGCGTGGCTCAGTGGTTGACCTATGAACCAGGGGGTCACAGTTTGATTCCTAGTCAGGGCACATGCTTGGGCTGTGGGCTGATCAATGATTCTCATCATTGATGTTTCTATCTCTCTCTCTCTTCTCCCTTCCTCTCTGAAATCAATAAAAATATATTGGGGATTGAACCTGAAACCCAAGCATGTAGCCTTGACTGAAATCAAACCCCAGGACTTTTCAGTCCACAGGCTGATACTCTATCCACTGAGCCAAACCAGCTAGGACTATATATATATTCGTATTTTTTTTAAAGAAGCAACTAATGAATGCGTAAATAAGTGAAACAACAAATCCATGTCTCTCATGTCTCTTTCTCCCCTCCCTCCTCTCTCTCCTTCTCAAATCAATCAATAAAAATAAAATAAAAAGTGGGGACAGAAACAACAGAGCTCCAGCCCCTCTTTGGGGAGATGTGTTACACATGCCCAACTCCTTGCCTCTGTTCATTGAATTGAATGCTCTTTCCTCTGCCTGGAATGCTCTACTCATTCCCTTGCCTCTCAAATCCTACATAGCTTACGCCTACTTGGACTTTAGGTCTCAGCTTAGACATCTTCTGCTCTGAGAGATGCCTCCCTTGACCCCACACATTAATTTACATCTACCTGACTGACATTCTTATGGCAATTTGTAATTTTTTAATTTTTTAAAATTTAATTTAATATTGGTTGAAAGTCTGCCTCCCTCAGTAGGCTCCACACTCTACCATGGCAAGGATCCTCATAGCTTTGGTTCTTAGTTTTAGCAGTTCACTTGCACAAGGTAGGTATTCACCCTCTCATTCATTCAGGAGGGAAAAGGGGGTGACAGGTGCTAGGGACACGGGTGCATAAACTGTTTGTGTTACTGTACTCAAGGAGTATCAACTTCTGCATATGTATTGGACCAATGTTTCTCAAACTGCAAGAATGAATGAAAGGTGAAATTAACTTGGTGGATTGCAACTTACAATTCTTAAAACATAAAATAAAATAGAATAAAACATAGGAATGGGCTAGAAAACATAAGAGTGTGTCACATATAATTTTGGTTTCAGCTTATATTATAAAAGCAGACACACAAACACCCCTTTGTACTGGGGTGCAATGTCAAATGCATCTTTTACTGCTTCAGAGACCCTCCACTAAGCTGCCCGAACTGAAGTGTGTTAGGATAGTATCCTCCCTGTTCGGAGCAGTCCAGAGCTCCAGATACTGAGTCATGTCATCACTGGGAAGTAACACCTGGGAAGC
This sequence comes from Lasiurus cinereus, assembly GCA_011751065.1. NCBI lineage: Eukaryota > Metazoa > Chordata > Mammalia > Chiroptera > Vespertilionidae > Lasiurus > Lasiurus cinereus. Next base: position 10,741,631 of record JAAGEH010000125.1, read on the forward strand.
TCGTTTAAAGAATCAAAGTGGAAGTGGAGACACAATTTCAGGATGTTGTTGCAGGGTGCACTCGGGATTTTTGTGCTTTGGTTGGCTTGTGTTACATCCTCAAGGCCATTTAATCATATGCAGAGTCAGGTGTGTTTTTTTCTTTTTTTTCAAATAACAGATGACTTAATGGTTTTCAAAGTTGAATACAGATTTTTTTTTTAAACATTTGCTGCCATGTAAGGTTAGGCCATAAATTGTATATCTCTAGAACACACTGAATTAACTAAACTCCTGGAGGAAAGGAAGTTAGGGAAGCTGGAAGACAGGAGTTATGTGGTATGGAAGGCACAGCGGCTATTGTCTTAAACAGGTGGTGTTGGAACCCCTGTTTCGGTAACTTGCTGGCTATACGGATTCAGATGAAGGGACCAGATACACTTTTGCTGAAGACTGGTTCAGAGCAAGGCCCTGTGTTGACTGTGGAGGGTAGAAAAATAAACATAATACCTCTATGCTCTCCCCAAGGAGTTTGCAATCTGGTAGGACTGAGCCTCAGTTTCCTCATCTGTTAAATGCAGAAAATAATAGACCTACTTCATTTGGCTATGAGGAAGATGAAATAAACAAACTCAGGTACAAATGGCCATATTCCCTCCTGCCACAGGACCCTTGCCTTGGCTGCTCTGATTGGGAAGTTTTTTGCCCCTGATAGCATTGTAATTAACTAGCTATTAATAATAGGAAAGGACCAAAAGAGGAAGGCCAGACCTTGTAGGCATGTCATATGGGCAACTTAATTGGGAAGCTGCCCAATTTCCAACTCCCCAGGGATCCAATCAAGGGAAGATAGACCCATGCCCAGGGAAGTTGGGGTGACTACAGAAGGTGTCTATCAATCATACCTGGGGACAGAGATGGTTAGCCAGAAGGGCTGTGGCCACAGCAAGTACACTGAACATTTGAGAATACATAATCCCGGGCTTAATCATAAGGAACAACAACAGCCTGTAATTATTGGAATCAAGAGTCCAGGTCAGTGGTCGGCAAATCCAGTCAACAGAGCAGCATTTGCCAACCATTGCCCTAAACAAAGGTGTTAGCTCTCTTGCACTCTTGGGACTCTTTTTTTAAACATATTTTTTATTGATGTCAGAGAGTAAGGGAGAGGGAGAGAGAAATAGAAGCAACAATGATGATAGGAAATCATTGATTGGCTGCCTCCTGCACACCCTACAGTGGAGATCAAGCCCACAACCTGAGCATCAAGCCCGAAACCTGGGCATGCGCTTTGATCGGGAACTGAGCCATGACCTCCTGATGTTTAGGTCGATGCTCTACCACTGAGCCAGGCCACTGTTGAGACTCTTGTTGGCTTGCAGGGCTTGGGCTTGGTTTTTTTTGTATTGGCCCCTTTGAGCCATGGCTGTGCAAACCCCACATGCAATGGACTAATGGACTGCAACGGGAAACACAAGCTAAGCTAGCCTGATGCTGGACCCAATTCCAACCTGGAGAGGAAACTGGACAGCAGCTCTGATTGAATCTCTACTGGAACCCCAGCTAGACTGGGCTAATGGAAATGGGGTGTAATTCCATGGGAATAAAACTTTCTACTGTATCTCATCCTCCCATGGGGGCCTCCAAAATGCTATTCTAGCTGAACTCCAAGAACCCCACTCCCACTAGCAACTGGGGGAGATGAGCCCCTCCCTCTCCTATAGCACTCTCAACTCTTTGCCTCCCTTAATCTTCCTTCGGGCTTAGCCAAGTTTCCCCTCCTTAGGGAAAAGTTTGCTTTCCCCTCTCAGTCAATTCCCCCATTATTATTTACTTCCAGAGCATCCGGCGCCCCACCTTATGGTACTTAGCTGTAATTTACAGTTAATCATGAGATGACTTCATTAAAGACTTTCTTCCTCTGCAGCATATGCTGTAGGAATCACATTGTTTTGTTCATTTCTGAATTCCCACCATTTATTCCAGTGCTTGGGACTGTTGCTGAGTGAACAAAGAAATAAATATTTTCAAGATTCTGGGAATAATTTTTTTTGCCCTCCAAAGAGTCAACATATTATTGGAATTTGAGGAACATCACCTTGTATGAATTTCTCTTAGCTCTTCTGAAATCCCAGCTTAAATTACTAAAAAACTATTGAGAAGACACTTAGGAAAAAAAAAAAAAGAATAAGAAGACACTTGACAGATACTTGCTGAGTTCAATCTGAAAGTTTATTCTCAATGGAACACCCCTGAACCCTCTAACAGTGTGAGTTTTGATCTTGTAAAAGAAACATCTATCTGCCTTTGGACCTTTCTGGAGAACCGAATATGAGGAAGTCATTTCACATTTCACTCCAGTCCCTACCAGTGTTGAGCAATCCAGGTTTTGGTTGTCCAGACCTATCTTGTACCTACCAGCTTCCCCATTCATTTGCATAAGTATTTCAAGACTGCTCTCAAACGGTGAGATCAGTTTGATTTAAGAATCAGAAGTTAGTGCAAGAAGCCAAACTGCCTTATCTAATTAGCGTAATATGCTTATTAGACCGGACAGCTGAACAACCTTCTGGATGAAGCCACAGCAGCAGGGGCAGAGGCAGAAGTGGTTAGAGGCAATCAGGCAGGCAGGCAGGCAGGTCAGTGGTTAGGGGCCAGATTGTGAGAGGGATGTCTGACTGTTGGTTTAGGCTGGATCCCACAGGTCTAAACCAGCAGTCAGACATCCCCTGAGGGTCCCAGATTGCAAAAGGGTGCAGGCTGGGCTGAGGGACACCCCCCCTTGCACAAATTTCATGCACTAGGCCTCTAATCTACCTCTATTTTGAAATAAAGACTTAAAATGCAGAAGTTGACAGGGGATGCAAGGTGGAGGGAGTCAATAGGGGAAAAAAGGGGGGCGGACATCTGTAATACTTTCAACAATGAAGATGAATTTTTTTTTTTAAAAATGGAGAAGCTAAAGAAAGTCAACTCTTTGATTTGAGTTTGCTTGAAGAAAAAGGATGTGATGGAGACCTCTTTTTTTTTAGCTAAAGGAATTCCCTTGGCAGTTGGAATTTGTTCTACAAGGGTAAGGCCTTGTGAGCTGCCTAAGGAGCTTAATCTAGGCTCTCCAATAAAAGTTCATTAATATGGTGAGAGAGGGTGAAGCTGCCAACAGGCCACTGGCACTAGAGTCTGAGACATTTCTTCCTTCGATGTCTTCTTAATGAGCCAGAAAATATTTGCTTTCATTTAATTTAATGGGGTGACGGTTAATAAAATGATGCAGGGTTCAAGTGTACAACTTTTAAAATGTGAATCTAGTGACATTACATTAACTTCCATATGTATAGAAACAGGTTACATTGGAGTCTTCGTGGCTTGTCCACAACAACAAACAGGGCAGGGCAGTGCCTTTGTTGATGAATTGCTCACATTCCACAGGGCAGAGTCACACCCAAACCCCTTGGGAACCAGGGCTACAATCTTTGATCTACCTAACCCTACATACCAGCACTAATTGGTTTTAAAAGTACCTGGTTTATTATTTTTCAACATCCAACTTATATTTCTTTAGTGAATGACACTGTTTGTAGCGGTGCAAGTTAATAGGACTGAAGAGAATTTGTGCTTAACATACAATGTGATCAGCCTTCTCACTTTGCAAGGCTGATTTCTAAGCCTACATCCTGTCCTTCTAGTGCCTTCATTGCTACACAGGCTCACTCTCGCATGCGGCTCCACCCCTTCCTCTTGCTTTTCTGCCTCTCCTTTCTCAGTGACAGTAGTACCTCTTGCTAAATTATAGCCCTTTGATATGATAAATATATATATATATATTTATTTATATATATACAAACATATATACATGTATATATATACATATATATACATATACATACATACATATATATACATATACATACATATATATATATGTGAGTGAGGAGGAGCAGAGTTTGACACATCAAAAATATGCCTTTATTAGGATATTGATTATTTTAAACCTTTTAGTTTTAAGAAACAAAAGACACAGGAAAAAACTTGGACCTTTCCCTAACTGTCTAAAAGAATTTAGATAGAGAACCTGCTTCAGTAAGGGATCTATGATGATAGACAATTGTATTTTAAAATGAACTAAGGGTGGCGATCAGGGGGGAATCAGCAATCTTGCTGTTAGACTCCCCACTGTGTCCCATTGTTTCTGGGTGGCCCTGGCAAGAATTTGCTCACCAAATGTTTACTCCTTCTCATCTACCTGTGAATTGCTCCCCTTGTCTTTGAAGTCCAAGCTACTATTCCCCTTTCTCCTAACTCAAGATTGCCTAGCAGCCTCAAGTGGCCCATTTGTTCTGGGGTGCTATAGTCTTTCAGAACCCCCGTATGTACATATATAATTAATTTTGCTTATTTCCTCCAGTTAATCTGTCTCAGGTCAACTTGATTATTAGGTCATCCAGAAGAATTATGAGGAAAAAAGACGGGAAATCCCTACCCCACACAAGCATGATAAAAATGTCAAGGGTCGGGAGACTCCTCTGTCTGAAGGGCAGCTCCCCGCTCGCACAGCTCCCCTACTGTCCTCCTTCAGGGGCCGACCTGCGTCTGGCCTGCTCAGAAGAAGCCTGTTGTACCTCAGATTCCCCAAAACAAACGCTTGGTTTTGGGGGCAGAAGATAGCAGCCGAAGCCTGATTCTCATCTTGGAAGCTTCTGAGAGGAAGGGAGAGAGATAGAAAGTCAGAAACATCGATGAGAGAAAGACATCGATAAGCCGCCTCCTGCACGCCCCGCAGTGGAGATGTGCCCGCAACCAGGATACATGCCCCCGACCGGAATCGAACCTGGGACCTTTCGGTCCGCAGGCCGACGCTCTATCCACTGAGCCAAACCAGTCTCAGCATCATTTTAAATATATATCATAAATACCTCAGTTATAGCTAATAACATAATTAAAGATAGAACCAAGGGGGAAAAAAATGTCCAATAGCAGCCTGGCTGGCATGGCTCAGTGGTTGATCATCAACCTATGAACCAGGAGGTCATGGTTCGATTCTGGGCGCATGCCTGGGTTTCAGGCTTTCTCCGAGGTGTGGGGCATGCAACAGGCAGCTAGCTGATCAATGATTCTTTCTCACCATTGGTGTTTCTACCTCTCTCCCACTTCTTCTCTGAAATTAAGGTCAAATAACATAAAAGAGAACAAACACAAAAATTAATTGTCCTTTCCACTCTTTTTTTCTCTCTTACATTCTTGTTTTCCAGCCTTTAATTTTCTGTCTTCCAGGCATCCACTGTTAACTTCTTATATCTGGCTGATGATAATCTATGTACATCCAAATAGTAGCATATTTTACTGTTCGGCATCTTGCCTATTTTATTAAATAATATTTTGGAGACCAGTACATTTAGAAATGCCTAAATTTTAAAATTGATTTGAGAGAGAGAGAGGAAGGGAAAGAGACAGAGAGAAACATTGATGTGAGAGAGAGAAACATTCATTGGCTATTCCTGTACGCGCCCTGACCGGGGATCAAACCTACAATCTTTTAGTGTATGGGATGATGCTCCAACAAGGCTCCAACTTGTTCTTTTTAAAGTTGTATAAGATCACGTAATTCAGCTAAAATCTCTGTGTCTCTATGTATGCAGGTAGGTGCTCATGTGCATGTGTGTGTAATTGTGTTTTATTACATTTTTCTCCAAAGCCTTATATATCTCTTTGATTTCCAGGAGCATGTAGTGTCTGGTCCTCCTTGTGTCCCAATGTCTGCCATTCTCCTTTTTTTCCAGAATGCCTTCCCTATTTCTACAAGCTTCAGCCCTGAAGGTTGTACATTGGTGTATCCAGATTCTCTACTCTAACCCTTTCCTCAAAAAGTATGGCTAAAAGTATAAGTAGAGAAGAGAGGTTGATTCTTCAAAAGAAAGCCTTCCGTTAAAACCAGCTGCTCTTTGTTCTGGGACCTGAACATGGAAAAGGGAGCAAGAAAGCATGCCAGCCCCCAGGTTTCTTGCAGCCCACAGAGAGACCGGCTGGAAAACCAGTGATTGCCCAGCAGAGAGGTGGGAGTCTGTGTCTTGGTTTGATCCGATTTCAAATCCATTGAAACAAGTAACATTGTTTCAATCCACCTATGGCCAAGGGACATTTAGACTATAAAAACTGAAAGTCTATGAGGACTGTTCAGGAGTTTTGGTTTGGGTAAGTGGATGCGTTGCCGACTAAGGAGTTCTCCAGAGATCTTGAAATGCTTGCTCCTGCAATGGCCAAGGGGACTCTTTGGTGGGTGGTGCCACTGAACTGTGTAATGGTCCCTGGAGTGAGAGCCCTCAGGGCAGCATAGCTTGTCCGCCAACACTGGTCGTCTTCATCCCCTAGTAACATGCTCTAGCAGCAAGGGACTTCCATTTTGCTCGAGTAGCTGAAAGTCAGCTTGCAGGTGGTTTAGTCATCTCTCCTAAGAAACCAAACTCCTGTAAACAGTACACCTCTAAATTTGGACTTTATTCCTTTTGCCTCCCCTTGCCTGTGATTAATTTGTCATTTGTTTGGAATATGTTATTCATTTGCCTTATTAAGAGATATATTATCCTGTATGCTATTGGCTCATAAAATTATCCTAATTCTCACAGTGAGTCTGTGCTAAATAAATTGCTGGAAAAGACAGAATCAGTCTCCGAGTGTAACTTTTCTGCCTCCAATCAAAAACAAAATAAGAGTCTCATAGTGGAACAGGGAGAGGCAGGCTGTCACAAGGAAGTGAAATTGAGGCTGAGGCCATGGAGAAGTAGATACACCCTAGGAAGGCAGGCAGGAAAGATGTCACCAGTCAGGATAAACCTACTTTCTGGTGCCTATAAAAATACACTTTGAGCCCTAGTCAGTTTGGGTCAGTGGATGGAATGTTGGCCCAAGGACTGCACGGTCCCAGGTTTGATTCCAGGCAAAGGCTATATACCTTGGTTGCAGGCTCAATCCCTGGCCCTGGTTGGGGTACATGTGGGAGGCAACCAATTGATGTGTTTCTCTCACATCGATGTTTCTCTCTGTGTCTCTCCTCCTCCCTCCCACACTCTTTAAAACATCAATGGAAAAAATACCCCCAGGTGAGGATTAACAAAACAAAACAAATGCATCTTAACTCTTCTGGCAAACCTATGTGGGTTTCATCAGTCCCAGCAGTCCAGGGATGGTTCCTCAGTATTCCTAGAGAATTTCTCATTCAGCTAGGAATGCTGGCACCAGTAGTGCTTGGAAACCTAATGAGGCCATTTCAATGGGTTATGAGAAGCAACTGGCAGCACTTCAGCAAATTAGGAGCCGAACAGATCTGGGTTTCCAAGGTCTCTGTGACTGTGAGCAAGCCCCTTAACCTCTCTGGGCATTGGTTTCTGCTCTGTAATTTCCTCATTCAAAAATATTTAATAAACATCTACTATATGTTAGGAATAAATCTCAGTCCTGGTGAGGCAATAGATAAAAGAAATAAATGTGAGGAGACCAGATAATTTTACTCCAGATATCCTGTTTAAAGCAGGCTTTTTATATTTGGTATTACTGATAATCAGGCATTTGTGATAATGTTTTTCTTGTCTGGAGAAAAGACAGAAATCCATGCCTTTTGCCTTTCCTATCTGTTACCCAAGTTTTCATGTTCCTCCCAAGTTTTCTTTTCTTTTGCAGAGTTTATTTTTCCTCAAGTGTCTGCTGCTCACCCTTTCACCTTCTCCTCTGCCCTCCATCTGCCTTCCCTTTCTGTTTTTTTCTCCCATGTTTGGTGGCCCTGGTGCGTGTGTGGCCTTTTTGTGCTGGTCTTTGAAGACCGTTGGAAGAGGAGGGGAGAGGAGGGCAGCATGCCAATAGCTGTGGGCAGGACAGGATGTGTGAGGCATTGTTGGCTCTCTCTGATACTGGAGACCAGCATCCCAGCCTCCTCCTTCAGGACCTGGGGATAGTAACTAACTTGCTATCTGGCTTTGTACAGTCTTTTCATCCTTAAGGGCTTTAATTTTTCTCTGTGTAAGATGAGTGGGCTGTACAATGTGATCTTTAAGTCTCCAAGCTCCACGCTCTAAAATTCCAAGAAAGGAAGTTCTCAAATACTCTGCTGGCAGGAGTATAAAGAGTCCATCCTGTATGGAGGGTAATTTGGTAATATCCTTAAAAAGTACATATACTGTACCTCTACCTGTTGACCAGTAATTCTGCTTCTAAGAATTTATTCTGTAGTTATACTTGTACATGTGCCAAATGATATAAATTCAAGGTTGTTCATTGCAGGTTTGTATATAAAAAAACTGGAAACATTCTAAGTATCCATCAATAAGGGACCAGATAAATGAGTTATAGAATATCTTTACAGTGAAGTATTTCATAGCCATAGAATAGAAGGCAGATATAATGAAATACTATATAGCAAAGAATGAACAAAGTCCTATTACTGCAGTAGGGTATGACTCTTAAAATAAAGTGGAGGAAATGTAGAGCAAATAACACCAAACACAGAAAGAGCACACACTGCATGAATCAATTTGATTGAAGTTTAAAAACAGGAAGTTAGAAGCTGGGATAGTGGTTACCCCTGGAGGCAGGGTAGTGACTGAGTTCTGAGATATTCATCACGCTCTCTTTATTGATTAGGAACTGGTTACACAGAGTGTTTGATATGTGAACAATTATGAAGCGCAGTTTTTTGTATATATTCTATACACCAACAAAAACTTAAATACAATACAGAAAATATATATTCACTGATATAAAACAGCCGGATATATATGAAAACACACACATACACACACACACACACACACAGCACAAAACAACAACAAACAAAAAAAAAGCAAGTATAGACCCGCTGGCGTGGTTCAATGGTTGAGCGTTGACCTATGAACCAGGAGGTCACAGTTTGATTCCTGGTCAGGGCACATGCTTGGGTTGCAGGCTCAGCCCCCAGTGTGTGGCATGCAAGAGGCAGCTGATCAATGATTCTCATCATTGATGTTTCTCTCTCTCTCTATCCCTTCCTCTTTGAAATCTATAAAAATATATTTTAAAAATGGAAAAAAACAAACACCCCCAAGTATAAACCAAGCACTGCGATTTGTGTAAAAAAATGGGGAACTATGCCCTAGCTGTGTAGCTCAGTTGGGTTGAGCATCGTCCCGATACGCCAATGTTGCGGGTTCAATCCCTAATGACGGCATATACAAGCATCAACCAATTAATGTATAAATAAGTGGAAAATAAATCAATGTTTTTCTCTCTTTTTCTCAAATCAATAAAAATGTTTAATTTAAAAATGGGGAAATATATATCTGTGTTTGCTTATATATGCACACAATACTGCTGGAAGGATACTCAAGAAACTGACAACATTGGTTGTCTATACGGAGAACTTCTTGGTTGTCTGAAAGAGACTTTTTACTGGATATTTGGTTGTATGTTTTGGATTTCAAATCATGTGAATCCTTTTATAAGGAAATGAATGCTCTCAAATTCTAAAAAGAAAAATTTAAAAATTCTATGAATCTAGGAAATACTCAGAAGTATTTGGAAAGAGAAGATAAATGCCAAAAGAGTATATACTGAAAGTCTAGCTCAGAACTCAGTGGTGAGGAGTGCGGGGGATGGGGGAGGGGTGTCAAGGAGAACAAATGAATCTTCTAAAATTGAAGAAAGCCCTGGTCAGTGGGTTCAGTGGTTAGACCATCAGCCTGCAGACCAAAGGGTTATGGATTTCATCCCAGTCAAGGGCACATACCATGGTTGTAATCTTGATCCCCAGCCCTGATTGGGGCCTATGCAGGAGGCAACCAATCCATGTGTGTCTCTCACATTGATGTTTCTCTCTCCCTGACTTTCCCCCTCCCTTCCTCTCTCTCTCTAAAAATCAATGGAAAAAATATCCCTGTGTGAGGATTAACAGCAAAACCAACAAAATTAGTCACAGCCTGTCAGGTGTGGCTCAGTGGTTGAGTGTCAACCTATGAACCAGGAGGTCATAGTTCCATTCCCTGTTGGTTTCTATCCCTGGTGGGACAGCATGCAGGAGGCAGCTGATCAATGATTCTCTCTCATCATTGGTGTTTCTCTCTCTCTCCCCCTCTCTTCCTCTCTGAAATATATATATTAAAAGAATTAGTCACAAAATTTTTCCCCTTTAAAACTACATTTATTAAATTAAAATAATAAGATAATACATAAACTGGTTATAATAATTAAGATAATTCAAAGATTTATAAAGAAAAATAATTCCCTACTACTCATACCCTTCTCTTTCACACTCTGAGGTATCCAGTGTGATCAGCCTAGTATAAATTCTTCCACCCCTTTCTTTATGTTTATATGAATATATATAAAAATGGTCAGCAATATACTAACAGTATCATACCACTTTTTATCACTCTAAAAAGTGCATTTTACACTTTAGCAGTATATATGGGCATCCCTCTGAACCTAACTCATTTTCGTCATTGCATAATATTCTGTAGTACAGAGGCAGTACATTTGATTCATGGTTTCCATTACCTATGGACAATCAGATTGTTCCAAATTTGTTTGTGTTTGTTTTGCACTACAAGTACTACAATATGCATCTGTATTTGTTTCCTTTGGCTGCTTTAACAAATAACCACAAATTGGGTGGCTTAAAACGGCAGAAATTCACTCTCTTACAGTTCTGGAGTCCAGAGGTCTGAAATCAAGGTTTCCTTCTAGAGGTTCTGATGGAGAATCTCTTCTATGCCCCTCTGCTACCTACTGGCAGCTGCCTGCAATCCTTGCCATTCTTGGCTTGTAGATGCACCACTCCCATCTCTGCCTTATTCTTCCCATCTTCGTCTCTGCGTCTCTGTATCTCAAATCTTCCTCTGCCTTTCCCTTTCTCTTATAAGGACACCTGCCACTGGATTTATGACCCACCCTAAGTCTAGGATGATTTCATTTCAAGATCCTTAACTTAATTACACCTGTAAATATATTTCCAAATAAGTCTATATGCTCACAGGTGCCAGATGCACATACCTTTAATATTTAGAGGACCAATATTCAATCCACCGTGGCATTATTGTGTATACATTACAACTGGTAATTTCTGTAGTTTTGCTATAGTGCAGAGTTAATTTCCGCCCTCCCCCCACCTCTGCCCATGAGTAGGTATGTTATTTTATTTTAAAATATATTTTATTGATTTTTTTTTACAGAGAGGAAGGGAGAGGGACAGAAAGTTAGAAACATCGATGAGAGACATTGATCAGCTGCCTCCTGCACGCCCCCCACTGGAGTTGTGCCCACAAGCAAGGTACATGCCCCCGACCGGAATCGAACCTGGGACCTTTCAGTCCGCAGGCTGACGCTCTATCCACTGAGCCAAACCGGTCTCCGCAGGTATGTTATTTTAAATTTTAATAGACATTCCCAGAGTTTGTGTCAATTTATATTTCCATCAGCTATGTCTCAGGGCTTGTTTCCACATGTGTTGTGATTGCTTTTGCTAATGTTTGACAACATAATGAGAGAAACCTGGACTATATGTCTTAATTTTCTTTTCCGTGACTATTAGTGAAATAAGCATCTTTCAAATTTGGATTTTATCTTCTATTGATTGCCTGCTTGTATACTTTGTCCATGTTTTTAAAACATTGAGCTATTCCGCTTTTTTTAAAAAGTCCATTTATAGAAACTCTTTTATGTTAGAGATACAATGTGCTTGCCATATGTTTTGTGTAGTTCTATTCCGTCTATTGTTTTTTCTTTTTTTTAAACTTGTCTTGTCATTGTGATGTCATGCAAAACTTTAAAAATATTTATAGAGACAAATGTTTTTATTTTTTCTTTAATGAGTCTGCGCTTCCTGTCTTGCTTAAAGTCCCCCCTCACTACAGTGGTATTACTATTTTTTTAAAAATATTCCTCTTAAGTTTTTAATTTGTATGTTTTATGTCTTTAATTATTCTGGAATTTATTTTTGAATATGGCATGGTTCTATTTTTGATTTATTATGAACAGAGAGTCAATCAAACCAAGACCATTTATCAAGCCAGCTTTGCTTTATATTAGGCTGTACTTCTAGATTCTATCCCAGACTAAAACTATTTGCCTGAGCTATTATAGTAGTAAGTTACAATAACTTTTACACATACTAGCTTTACAATACGTTAAATTTTTGGTTTTCCAATAAGTGAAATTCGAGTGTGCCACTAAGAAAGAGGGCCATGAAATTTCAAAGGTAACAGGAGCTACGGTATGAGTGAGGGCTGGGTAAACCATAAGGCTCTGCAGCAAATGTTAGCTGTTGTTACCGCCACAATGAAAAGAATCTTGGGCTTGAAAGGCTCAGCTTCTCCTTTTATGATCATTCACAGGGCAGGGGCTGAAGGGCCGGCTGTGGAGCCGCTGACCCAGGGTTCCCATCCCCAGGACCAGGGTGAAACAGAGGGGAAGGGGTGGAAGCAAAGAGCTGCCGGCGCTCAGGAACCGAGGAGTCTGTTCAAAATCGCAGGACGGAATTGGGGAGAGGGACTGCGAAGAGACGGCCAGCCAGGAGACCCAGGGCCAGAGAGGTCTCTCGGGGCAGGTGGTGGACGTCTCCCGAAGGCTGCTTTGCTGGGGATTCCCGCTCCTGCGGTCCTCAGGCAGCAGCAAATTGGAGCAGAAGCACCGCGGCAGCAGCGGGAGGGGCGGGCCAGCCCAGAGGACTAGGCGGCAGCCTCCTCTCGCCCCGCCCCGCCCCGCCCCGCCCGTCCCGTAGGGCTGCGGCGGCCGCGGCGGGGTCTGGGATTGGCCCGAGCGGCGCGCGGAGAGGTGTAGTCACGCGCGCGCGCACGCGCGGGCGCGGCCACGGCGGCGGCGCGCGCGTGCTCTGTCGGTCGGTGCGGCGGCAGCGGCGGGGACTGCGGCGGCGGCGGCGGCGGCGGCGGCACGGGGCGGGCCATGGCTGTGGGCGGCGGGACGGTGTAGTGCCGCGCGGGGCCAGCGGGAGGTGACTGAGAGAGGCAAGATGGGAGCGCCGCAGCTGGACGGTCGCGGTGGTCTGGGCTGCTGAGCGCACACCCGAGCTGGGAGCCCGCGGCGGCGGCGGCGGCGGAGCGCCAGGCAGGTGAGTGTGGCGGAGCGCGACCCGGATATGCGGCGCGGCTGTGGGGCGGCGCGGCGCGGCGGGTTCCCCCGAGCGGGCCGGCGGCGTGCTCGTGCTGGCCACAGCCTGTGCGGAGCCGGCGACTTCGTGGCCCGCGCCGCGGTCCCCCCCGGGCTCGGAGGACTCCCGCCCGCCGGCCCGCGGGGGCGCCTCGCTCGACTGCGGCCTCCCGGTTTCTCCAAGGTGAGCTGGCCCTCCGCGGCAGGGACGCCGCCGGGTGCCCGGGCCGCGGGCGCCGTGGTTGGCGTTGCCTGACGGGAGCCTCTGTGCAGAAGGTGTCCTTGTCCCCCTGCGTCTACGCGGCCAGCTCCGGCGCCTCCCGACTCTCGGGTGCCTTTTTGCACCCCAGCGTCTTTTAGGGGCAGAGATCCTGGGCTGGGGCGGCGGGGGGTGGGTATGATCGTGTTTTCAAATCCTCGCCACCGATCAGCCCCGGGGCCTTGGGTCCAAGTGTTCAGTTTTGTTCATGGGAATAACATAATACGTAATTTCCCAGGTGGGTCGGGAGGAGAGACTAGGCAGACGTGTGAGGCCGAAGAGCCAGCGGTCGGTAAACGGTAGGCTGTTAGGAGCCACCCCGGTGCATCCTCTCGTCCGCTGTTGCTGCCTCCTGGCTGCGCGGGCGCGCCGGCGGGGCTCAGCGTTTCGGAAGTGCGTACGCGGTGTGGCCGGAGCCTGCAGCGGGGCTGCTCAGTGTGGGAGCGGCGTTAGCACCCGCTAGCCTCAGCCTGGAACCCTGCGTGGTCTTTTGCTCCGGGGGGGGCCTTGGGATACCTGTCCACAGTACCGAGCGGGAACTGTGCTGCTGGGATCAAACCCAGCGAGTTTAGGATTCCCTTGGGATGGAAGATGGCGGGACACACAAACTTGGAAGTGCTTGGCCGATTAAATAATCTTAAGTGACACTTAAAAAACTCGGTCACTTGTTACAGAGTATAAACACACGAGGAATATGGAAACAGACTTTTTTTTTCTTTTTCCTTTTCTGCATTGCTACATCCGAAGGGAGTGACAAGTGCTTTTTGTAAACATCGTCGTGGGCTGTGTGACTGTCTGGTGAAGTCATCATAATTAAATTAGATGAGTACTTATTTTGAAGCACTTGAATGGACGTTTGGAAATATGATTCCTAATTAAATCATCTCCAACGAGTCAGAATTCTCAGCAGTTCATTAATCATTTGGGGATTTTTTTATGCCATGCTCTTAAGATTTTTATGGTAAAAAAAAAGCAGAACTGTTTAAGTCATGATAATGTAGCATGGGAGAGGGTGTTCAGGTTACAAATCTTAACCTAGTTTCAGGAGGCCGGAGTGCAAGAAAATAAAACCCTTAAGCTTTAAAACCGGACTTGTGCTCACTAAAGCAAAAGTGACTAAAAACAAAGAACTTTTGTTTTACATCCCTGTTTCACATTCTGATGAGTGTCTTCTACCTTCAGGTTATTTTTTAGAAGTGGAGAAAATTGAGTTGGGTTTATTGCGGTTTTGCACCTCTTGTCTGTATTTCCTGCTTTTCCTAGCGACTCATTCATAAAGACTTTGGATCCAAATTGCTTTGTAAATGTGAACAAAATACATACAAAATAATTTAAAATGAGCTTTATCACTTAAATTATGTTCTTTCTTGTAGTCTAATTGTGTTCTTTCTAAATTATGACCTTCCCTGTTATCTAATTTTAGACTAGTGAACCCAACAGTAGAAGTACTGTTAGCTACTGTGCAAAGGCTAGGGGTCAGAAGTCATATCTTGGTGTTAGGTCTGAACATGGGTCCCAAATAGCTGGGGACCTGGGGATGTCACTCAGTCTTTCTGGGCCTCAATTGATATAAATATGTTTTTATAGTGAATGGAATTTAAGTGTGTGTGTGTGTGTGTGTGTGTCCAGCAGATTGGGAGGATGGTAATGAACTAGGGAATCATATTATACATATAAAGGATATTTATTCCAGGATTTTATATTTGCCCTTCTCTTTATTCTTTCCTTCTCTTTTTTGTTGACCTTTTCTTCTCTTCTTGAATTCAAACATTCTAATGCCTCAGGGTTTTCAAGCTTGCCCCACTACTTTTTTCTATCTATACTCTTTCTGGATGATTCTATCAAACATGCCCTATGGTTTAAATATTCTCAATGTATTGTTTACTCTCACATTTTTATCTTGGGTCCTGAACTTCAGATATTCTTCTACTTGCCTACATGATATCTTTACTTGTTTTGTCTGTAGGCATCTTAAACTTAAACATGTTCAAAGTAGAGCTCTTGATTTCCATTCCTCAACTTACTTCTTTCCCAGCAGTCTCCATTTCATAAGAACACCTCCTTCTTCCCTCCTCCACTCTACTTAAGTGAAAAATCTGGTATCCATTCTTAATTCATACTTTTGCCTCACTCCTCGCCTATCACACAAATGACCAGCAAAATCTGTAAGTTTACCTCCAAAATATGTGCTGAGTATTTTTAGTTTAGTTTGTTTTTATAGCCACCATCCCAATTCTTACTGGGTAGTAGCTTCCTAACTGGTGTCTGCCTCTTGTCTTAATCTCCTACAGCCCATTTTCAAACAGCAATCAGCATGATCTTTAGTTTCTTGCTCTAGTAGCTTCTTGTTACACTAAGAACTAAGTCCAGTTTTTACCTGCACTATCATTTAATTATCTTGCTTATTCTTTTGTTCTTTGTTTATGGTCTTTCCTCCATCTAACTGTGCTATAAGTTATCTGATGGCAGGGACCTCTCTGTCTTCCTGGGCTATTTTCAGTAACTAGAACAGTGATTGGAACATTTAACTAACGTTGAAAGAATGAACATGCGAATGAAATAAGTTATAAAATATTCTGATCCCAAGTATAACATGTACTGAGCACACTTTACACTTTTTTGGTCCCAGATTTGTGCAAATGAGGAAGAAATCAGAAGGCCTAGAGTTACTCTGTTAGACATCCTTATTCCTTCAGTCTTCATTAACACATACTTCCTGAAAAAGACTAAGCATTTAGAACTTAAGCTACTGATAACAAAACAAATGTGAATTTTGTTCATTGTATACTGGATCATTAGTATTTTTGCAAATAAGGACCCAAACAAGTTTCCCTGCCAGTTTTGTTATTTTGAGGCACTGAATTTTAGTCTTGGCAGGAGGGAGTTGGTTCTAGAATGTGGTAGTTTGATCTAATAATTGCATAACAAATCCTGTAGGCTAGCAGTTAGGATTTTTAAAAATATATATATTTTATTGATTTTTTACAGAGAGGAAGGGAGAGGGATAGAGACTTAGAAACATCGATGAGAGAGAGAGATTGATCAGTTGCCTCCTGCATGCCCCCTACTGGGGATGTGCCCACAACCAGGATACATGCCCTTGACCGGAATCGAACCCCTCAGTCCGCAGGCGGACACTCTATCCACTGAGCCAAACCAGTTTCGGCTAGGATTTTTACAGAGAGCCAATGTCTTTGTTTTAGTTGCACTATTTAAAAACAAAAATCTGAGATATTTTCCCCCCACCTCTTGTGAGTGCGTGTGCATACACATATGTACGTATTCTGGGAACCATTTGATATGAAGTTGTCATAGTTTACTCTATCTTAGGAATAAGTTCCTATTATTTGGTTTCTTTTTATTTTCTGTTAATCCTCACTTGAGGATATTTTTTCATTAATTTTAAGAGAGAGTGGAAGGGAAGGGGAGAGACCGACAGAAAGAAACATGGATGTGAGAAAGACATATCGATTGGTTGCCTCCAGCATGCACCAGATTGAGCCTGTAATCAAGGTACGGTAGGAATTGTACCTGGGACCCTTCAGTTCGCAGGCTGATGATATATTCATTGAGCCAAACAGGCTAGGGCTATTTGGTTTCTATTACCTGCTTGCTCACTTGACAGCTTTGTCATGTTGTAGAAAGAAGCAAATAACTTAGTATTTTTCTCCTCTGCCTGAGACTGAGTCTAGCCCTGAAAACTATGAACAAAGCAGGGCATGGAAAAAATTAGAAGTGTACAGTTCCATTGTCAAAGTAGAAATATAGGAAAATATGTTGGAGGAGGAAATCCGAGATTAGAGGAATAATTTTTTTTTAACTAGTGACATAGTTGTTTATTATCATTATCAAGTATTATGCATTGTACATAATTGTATGTGCTATACTTTTGTACAACAGTAGTTTTGTTTACACCAGCATCACCATAAACACGTGAGAGTTGTGCACAGTGTTGAGACAGCTATGATGTCATAGGGCAACAGGGATTTTTCAACTCCATTATATTTTATTTTAAATTATTTTGTTGTTGAAAGTTTTACATATATCTCCCTTTCCCCCCATTGACCTCTCCCCACCTGCTCCTGCCCCTACACATGTCCCCATCCCCTATTGTGTCTATAGGTCATGCTCATATGCATGGATACAAGTCCTTTGGCTGATCTTTGGAGGAATAATATTGACTGAACATTTAGTAGAAAAGGAAGATAAAGGGAAAATAGAGAATCTGAGGCTTATGTGAGACAACTTTCCTCTCACCTTTCTTACTCTCACCACCTTCCCAAAATTTTGACACTTTGGTATTTTCCCGTTTGCTTCCTCTCCATTCACTGATGTATATGGGTTATTTTTCTAAAGTGTCTCTGATCCTACTGTAGTCCAATGTCAGAACACATTGCAGAAAAGGAAACTATTCCTTTTTTTTTTTAATACCCAGAAATCAGTTGCATTTTTATTTTATTTATTGATTATTGATTTTAGAGACAGGGAGGGAGGGAAGAAGAAAGAAAGAGGTCATTTCACATATTTATGTGTTCATTGCTTGCTCCTTGTTGGAGTCCTGACCTGGGATTGAACTGGCAACCTGGACATATTGGAATGATGCTCTAACCAACTGAGCTACCCAGCCATGGCTATCCTTTTCTTCTTTTAAAACTATTTATTTGTTTTATTTTATTTTATTATTTTTCTTTCTATATCTGTTGATTAGAGAGAGAGGGGAGGGATACATAGAGAAAGAGAGAGAAACATCTTTGTGAGAGAGAAATATTGGTTGGTTGCCTCCATCGCCGTCCTACTGGGGATGGAACCTATAATCTGGGTATATGCCCTAACCAGGAATCCAACCCACCTTTTGGTGTATGGGATGACGCTCCAATCAACTGAGCCACAGCAGCAGCTAGGGCAGGGCCATTTTATTTTCTCATAATTAAGATCTGTCTTCTTGAATTTTTTCAGCCTTTGGGTCCAGCTTTACCCTTGAGAGTGGCTTCAAACTGGTATACTTCCTTTGAAGTTTTCCCATATATTTATTCTACTAAAGGCCTGATGCACGAAATTCGTGCACAAGTAGGGTCCCTAGGCCTGGCCAGTAATCAGAGCTGATTCGGGGGGAGAGGGTGCCTGGCTGGCCTGGTGCTGCCCGCTCGACAGCCCCGGCCCCTGCTGCCACCGGTTGCCTCCCTCCGAGAGGTGATCAGGGGGGCTCCTGCTGGCACCCGCCTTACCTGGCCTGGGGCCTGTGGGCTGGAGGCAGCACCTGCATTGAGTGTCTGCCCTCTGGTGGACAGTGCGCATCATAGTGACCAGTCGTTCCACTCTGCCGTTTGGTTGATTTGCATATTAGGCTTTTATTATATAGGATGGTTGTCTTTATGTTATCTCCAGGTTAAATAATTCTGAGTTATAAGCCTCTAGTTAAGAGAAGAAAAATGAAAGGGATTTAGATATGTGATTGGGTATATATAGTGTGTTAGCTAGCTACCTGTTGCTCTAATAAAGCAGATTGTGTATCTATAATTTAGACATTTTTTTTTTTTAGTTAATAGACTTTTTTAGTTAATAGACTTTTCTAAAAGATATATATGTATATTTTTTGGTTAATCCTCACCAAGGATATTTTCCCCATTGATTTTTAGAGAGAGAGAGAGGGAGGAAGGGAGGTAGGGAAAAGAGAGAGAGAAACAATGTGAAAGAGACACATCAATTAGTTGCTTCTCTCACTGACTCCATTTCCCCCATTGAAATGAGATCCTTTGGTGCATGGGCTGATGCTCTACCCACTAAGAAACACTAGTCAGGGCTAAGAGATTTTGAAAAAAAAAAAAAATTTTTTTTTTTTATGCTTTTCGAGAGGAAGGAAGAGGGAGAGAGAAATATCAGTGATGGGAGAGAATCACTGATCAGCTGCCTCATGCATGCCCCTGACTGGGGATTGAGCCTGCAACCTGGACATGTGCCCTTGACTAGAATTGAACCCGGGACCCTTTAGGCCAATGCTCTATCCACTGAGCAAAACTGGCTAGGGCAAGAGATTTTAATAAAAATATATTTCTAAAAGGGAGTGACATGGAATTTAAAAAATTTTACATATAGTCAAGTTCACTTTTTCATGTATAGTCCTATGAATTTTGACACACGCTTAGATTCTTGTAAGTACCGCAACTAACCTTATTCAGAACAATTCTAACACCCCAAAGAATTCCCTTATGTTACTCATTTGTAGTCACTTCCCCCCAATTCTTAACACTTTTGTGGGTTTTTATTTTATTTTTAATATATTTTTTATTGATTTCAGAGAGGAAGTGAGAGAAAGAGAGAAATAGAAACATCAGTGAGGAGAGACAATCATTGATTGGCTGCATTCTGCACATCCCCACTGGGGATCGAGCCTGCAACCCAGGCATGTGCTCTGACTGGGAATTGAAGCATGACCTCCTGGTTCGTAGGTCAATGCTCAACGATTGAGCTATGCTGGCTCGGCAGACTTAGGTGTTTTTTAAAGAAAAAATTTCTCAAGTATAGAATGTATCAAAACTGGATTAAGAGAATAATTAATTGATCAACCTACTTGTTGGTTTTCTTTTAGAAATATAAAAGAGAATTCCAATCTTCAACATAATGGGTTTACATGCAATAAAATACTTAACCTTGTAGATGGAGGAATGTTTCTAAGGGCTTTAACTTAAAAAAATTATCTTATACCTTTTGGAATCTGTTAAGTGATGCAGATCTCATAATATCAGGTTATAATAAGGACCATCTAACAAAGAAATTTGGGGGCTAAGCCTGTGATAAAAGGGTAATGGACATCATCACATATCCTCTCATGTCTCTTTAGTAAATTCAGAATTCCCATTTACTGCTGTCATGGGATAAAGTAGAGATTAATTTTGCAAAGAATAATGCTATGAAGTTACAGCTTTTTTCCCAGGTCTGTCTAGCATTGTCACTTTCTGCTAGCCCAAAAGTTGGCACACTCAATCAGCAGAGCCAAATATCAACAGTACAACGATTGAAATTTCTTTTGAGAGCCAAATTTTTTAAACTTAAACTATATAGGTAGGTACATTGTTTTAACTTAATTAGGGTACGCCTTCAATCGCACTGTACGTGCACACCCGCACGTGATATTTCGTGCCACCAAAGAGCCTCGGTTTAGGGGCTTAATCACAAGGAACAACAATAGCCTGTAATTATTGGAATCGAGAGTCTAGGTCAGTGGTCGGCAAACTCATTAGTCAACAGAGCACCAAACCATTTTATTCTAGCACTTAAGAGTTGCAGGTATTCAACTTTCCTAGGAGGGGAGAAGGAGAATATGTTGTCAACTGTAGAGCTAATGTACATTGCAAATGTAGTTTTCCATTCTATTAACTTGGTTCCAGCCTAAAGTAGTTAATCTAGAAACTCCATCATTTACTCAGAAAGTTCACAAATCCTTCCCCTGAAAAATCTTGGCTTTAGGATTTATATCTTTCCCCACCTCTTCACCAAGCTATGGATATCACCTTATTTCCTCTAATATTTAAAGCAGATCACCTGAGGTTATTATTAGTTGACCCTTTGGGAATATTTACTGCTGAAATAATGTTAATCTGGATAGTCCCCTATATCCTGGCATTGCTGGAGCCAGGTCTGCAGCTCAGAATCCCTTAGTGCAAAGCCAGGAGAGACTGCCACATTGCTGACCCTGTAGTTTGTCATTCTTAGGTGCTCTGGCCTCTTGGGAGACCACCAAGCAAATGCTCATTTGCCTTCAAGGGAAATGTGATCTGATTATCCATGCCTTCAGGAAGAGGATTATGTGGATTAAAAGAAATCCTTGCGGTAATTCAGAAGCTTTATTTAACCTGTACTTTACCACATTCCTGACAATAGTTTTTTCACGAATTTGTAATATTTACTTATTTCCTATCTATCTCCATTTATCATTTAGAAGTAATGGTAGTCTGTGAAGTAGTGAAAAGATGGGAGCAGTCAAAGGAGTTAGATAATCATCAGGCATTGCCCCACATAATTTGGTGTTGACTGGGTGGTTTAGCCACAATGCTTACTAGACCTTGAAGACCTGAATTCCATGAATTCCTTATCTGCTGAGCCACTGGAAGGAATCTGAGGTCACCGTCAACAAGAGGTCATACTCCATTTTGAGACATTTGCACGTTACTAGCATAACTGATTGAGCTTTGGTGATTTAAATAATGAGATTTCAGATTAAGTTTTAAGTTTAATTTGAATTTGTAACTGAAGACCTGCTGTTCGAAATAGAGATGCTGAGTTTTTGTAGCCAGGTCACTAACTACTACTTTTAAGTTACATGTAGTTACACGGTAATTAATTTCTATTAAATAGTTGAAATATGGTCGTTTAAAATTGTTTACTCTTGAGCTATTGATTTAGTGTAGGTCCTGTAGTTGTGTTAGATGCCATTGAGTAGAGAGACTCCTACTCTGTTGACCCTATAATGAGTGATGTCTACAATGTCCTGTCTTCAGCAGCCTTGCCCAGCCTCTGTAGACTCATGCCTATGGCTTCTTACATTGAGTCAACCCATCTCATATTTGGTCTTTTTTTTTTTTTCTGCCTTCTGTTTTACCCAGCATTATTTTCTTTTCTAGATTATCCTCTTCTCAGGTTGTGCCTGAAATAGGACAGCTTTAGTTTTGCCATTTTTCCTCCAGCATTGTTTCAGGCTTCATTTGCTCTTGGATCCACTTGGATATCTGCGCGCACCCCCACTCCTTTACGCACACTTGTATTCTTTCTGGTCTTCCAGGGTATGTGTAGAACTTTCTTTCAACACGAACGTCTTGTATTTAGATACTTTAAAAATCATTGTTTTCCTCTAGCTTTATAAATATGGTTTTTAAATTGATTTTTTTAGAAAGAGAGGGGAAGGAAGAAGAAGAGAGAGAGAAATATTGATGAGTGGGAAACATTGATCACCTACTTCCTGTATGCCACCTACTGGGGATTGAGCATGAAACCTGGGCATGTGCCCTGACAGGAAATCGAACCATGACCTCCTATTTAATGGGTCAATGTTAAACCACTGATCTACAATGGCCTGGTGCCTCTAGCTTTATAGATCACTAGAGGCCCGATGCATGAAATTCATGCAAGAGTAGGCCTGCCTTCCCTTTGCTGCCTGCACTTGTGTTTCCTTCTGACCCAGGCTTCCCTCCAGCTCCCAGCAGGCACCCAGGACCCCAGCTTCCCTCTGACTGCCAGTAGGCAACCGGGACCCCAGCTTCCCTTGTAACCCCAGCTTCATCTGGAAGGTCATCCTATCTAATTAGCATATTATGCTTTTATTATTATAGATTACAAAGTTCTGCTATTATGTTATCTGAACAAAACTTAGAACTTGTGAGGTAACACTATTTGGTTTGGCCCAGTGGATAGAGCATCAGCCTGTGGACTGCAGGGTCCTGGGTTCTATTTTGGTCAAGGGCACATGCCCAGGTTGCAGGCTGAATCCCCGGAAGGGACATATATTTCCCTTCTCTGAAATATATATTAAAAATATAATTTGTGCGGTAAAGCTTATTTTTGCAGTTATATAATTTCAAAATTTAGGTTTTATATTTATCAGTTATATAGATGTCATTCCTCTTAATTAAGATGTATTCTAGTTACTTTTTTTGGGAGTATGTCCTGAGGAGACACCAGGAATTCTCTTAATGTGCTTGTTTATTTTGTACTGTGAGCATAAGAAAACATTATCCATAGGAGTAGATGGTTGTTAGTTTTGGACAAGGTTTGATCATTTGAAATGATTTCATTTTTCTTTTCCCCTTTACATTGGAAATTATTACTTGTCATACATATATACATACGTATATACATACACACAAACACATATATATGTCCGTGTGTGTGTGCGCGTGCGCGCATGCATACATACACTAGAGGCTTGATGCATGAAATTCGTGCATGGGTAGGGTCCCTAGGCCTGGCTGGTAATAGGGAGCCATCAAAGGTTTTTAAAAATATTATTTATAGCAAAATTCTTGAAGTAACTTAAAAGTTCGGCAGTATGACATTGGCTTTTAAAAAGTAGCACATCCATATGATAGTGTGATCTGTAGCTATAAAACAGAATGAGCAGTTTTTATGCACTGATGTCACAAGTAAATGGGTAAAGTTAAAAAAAGAAATGGTGTGGCTACAATATGTGTAGAATCCTACCATTACTAATTTTTTTTTTTAATCCTTATCTGAGGACCTGCTTGTTGATTTGAGAGAGAGGGGAAAAAGGGAAAGAGAAATAGAAACAGAAACAGAAACATTGATGTAGGAGAGAAACATCAATCGGCTGCCCTCCAGCACTTGCCCTTACTGGGAATTGAATCTGCAACCTTTCGTTGTATGGGATGATGCTCCAATGAACTGAGCAGTTAGGGCTTTACCATTACTATTTAAAAAAAGAAATTAGACAATAGAATATATGTATTTGCTTGCTTATAAATGCAGTATTTTTGAAAGTATACATCGGTTTCCTCTGGGAAGAGGAACCTGGGTTAACTGAAGGAATTGAGTGGTAGGGTGACTTATTGTATACCCTTTTGTGCTTTTGAATTCTGAATAATGTACTCACCACAAAAAGTGAATATAATAAAATGCATATAATTAAAAAGTAACAAAATTCAACTATTTTTGAAAATTAAGATAACCTCTAAGATATTACAAAATTAAATAAAATGAACACTAATTACAATGTTTAGTATTATGAAAACATTAAAAATTTGTATTCTGTCTTCTACATTGACTAGTACTATATCTGCGCTGCAATTAATGCTGCATAGGTGGATAAGGTGGAGGTCTCTATTCATTTGCATTCATTTTGGATTTGAAAACTAAGCCCTTAGCCCTGGCCAGTAGCTCATTTGGTTAGAGCATCATCCTGACACTCCAAGGTTGTGGGTTCAGTCTCTGGTCCATGAACATACAAGAATCAACCAATCGATGCATAAATGGGTGGAACAACAAAAATTTGTTTCTCTCTCTTAAGTCAATAAATAAAAACTAAAAAACAAAATATCAACCAATGAATGCATAAGTAAGTGGAACAATAAATAGATGTTTCTCTCTAAAGTAAATATATACATAAATAAACAAATAAAAATAATAAAGTGTAGAGTTCATTGGTTTTTAATATATTCAGAGTTGTGCAACCATACCAAAGTCAATTTTAGAAAATTTTGATCACTGCAGAAAGAAACCTTTTAGCTATTATTGTCCAATTTCATTCCTGCACCCAGCCCTAATCTGTGTCTCTGTAGATTTACCTATTTTGGACATTTCATGTAAGTGGAATAATATAATATGCAGTCTTTTGTGACTGACTTCTTTTACTTGGCATATTTTCAAGGTTTATCCATATTGTGGCCTGTATCAGTACTTCCTTTTTATTGCTGAATAATTATTTCCTTTTTCAATTCCATTGTAAATGTGTTCTGCTAAGTATTATTAGGGCTATTATTCAGGAGATTATCCTTGTCCTAGGTTTGCCTTCTGTGTGTCACTTGGTTGCTAACATTTTGCTGAATATTTATTATATTATATGTTTATTTAAAGAATAACATTGATTTTTAGAGAAAGGAAGGGAGAAGAGAGAGTCATTGGTTGGCTACCTTCTGCATACCCTTCCCCAAGATCCAGCCCCAAATCAGGGCATGTGCCCTAATTGGGAATGGAACCAGCAACCTTTCTGGGCATAGGATGATGCCCAACTGATTCACACAGGCCAGGCCTATTTATTTATTTTTTGTTGTTGGCACTATTACATATATCTTGCTTCATATTTAATAATCTCTTAATAGTAATAGCAAAGAGAGGGAAAATCTGTGAAATTCAAAGCATGCAGTTTAGCTGTTTATTCGTATCATTGGCAGAAATTTATTTTAAAAGGAGTTTGAAACTATGGGATAAAATTAAGAGAAACTTGGGAATTACTCCAAGATTTTACTTTTAATGTTTTCCCTCAATCCTGTTATTTATTACATGAATTTAGTTAATACTGTCTATATTATCTACATTTCAATCTTAATTTAGGAGAAAGGCAGTTAGATATATAATTGGAGTGTCAGAAAAAAGAGAATTTCATATTGAGAGCATTCCTATCCTAAAACCCAGTCCAAACTAGTCTCCCACAAAGAGTTTCACAGAACACCTTGAGTTATATTACTTTAATCTCAGGTGTGATTTGTAGTGTGTGTATTTTTTTTAAATATATATTTATTGATCTTTTGCAGAGAGGAAGAGAGTTAGAAACTTCAATGAGAGAGAAACATAGATCAGCTGCCTCCTACACACCCTCTCAACGGGGTATGTGCCCGCAACCAAGGTACATGCCCTTGACCGAAATCGAACCTGGGACCCTTTAGTCCACAGGCTGACGCTCTATCCACTGAGCCAAACCGGTTAGGGCTGTAGTGTGTGTATTTTAAAGAATATTTTCTCAGTCAGGCTTATAGGAACATTTAACTACCATATGTTGTCTTTTATAAAGAGATTGATTCTTGAAGTGTTGTGTGTTTTTTTAAAATATGTTTTTATTGGTTTCAGATAGAAGGGAGAGGAAGAGAGAGATAGAAACATCTATGAGACAGGAAAACATTGATCTGCTGCCTTCTGCCCGCCCTCTACTTGGGATCAAGCCTGCAACCTGGGCATGTGCCCTGACCAGGAATCGGAACTGTAACCTCTTGGTTCCTGGGTTGATGCTCAACCACTGAACCACACCAACTGAGCTGTGTGTGTGTGTGAGAGAGAGAGTGTGTGTGTGTGTGTGTGTGTGTGTGTGTGTGTGTGGTGATACTGAGCAGTTCTAACAATACCAGGATCCCTTGTGTTACATGTTTAAAACCACACCTACCTCTAGCACCCACCCCTCCTCCTACCTTCCAGTCCCTTCTGTGGTCTTTAACCTCTGGTAACCATTCATTTGTCTTCCATTTTGTCTTTCAAATATTGCATGTATCAATACTTGGCTCCTTTTCTATGCTCAGTAGAATTCCATGATATGGATGGACCACATTTTTTTTTAACCAGTCACCTGTTGAAAGATTTGGATTGTTTTCAGGTTTTAGCTGTTATGAATAAAGCAAGGATGAACATTTGTTTTTTGTATGAGTACAGGTTTTGTGTAAACCTAAGTTTTTGTTTCTTGGGGATAAATGCCCATGAGTACAATTGCTAAGTCATAGGGTAATGCATGTTTAGTTTTATAAGAAACTGTCAACAGTCCCTTTTAATATTACTAGTACGCTAGTAGCCCAATTCAAATCCTGCCAAAAATGCATAACTTGAATCTTAATCAGGAAGAACAGACATACTCAAACTGAGGAGCATTCTACAACATAACCTGACCTGTTCTTTCAATTATATCAAAGTTATTTTAAAAAGGAGGCGTGAGGGGGGGGAGCAGCCAAAGGAATTATTTTGGATTAAAGAAAGTTCTAAGGACCTAAAAGTATATGCATCTGATAATAAACTGGATGGTGGTGTGAAAAATATTGTTAATACAACTGGTAAAACTGGGTATGGGGAAAGCTTGGCTTCCTCCATTGCCAGGGGCAACCCACGCCTCCCTCCTGCTATCTCTCTGGCCAGAGCCATCTTGGTTGGGTTAATTTGCATACTTGCTCTGATAGGCTAGTGGGTGTGACAGGTGGGCGTGGCTTATGAGTGTGGCTTATGGTCAGTTTGCATATTACTCTTTTCTTGACTTGGATTACCAAGGTAGTCTAGATTTCCCATATGCTCTGCATGTAGTTTCTGCTATTATTAATATTAACATGGTATGTTTGTTACATTTTGTGAATCAAGGTTGATAAATTATTAGGAACTAAAGTTTATATTTTATTCAGTTCAGATTTTTTTAGTTTTTAAGATCTAGGATACTACATTGAAGTTAGTCGTCATGTTTCCTTAGAGTTTCTCTTAGTTTTCTTATAGAGGTTAAAAAATTTTTTTGTTGATTGATTTTTGGAGAGAGAGAAAGAGAAGGAAACATTAATTTATTGTTCTACTTTTTTAGTATGCACTCATTGGTTGATTCTTGTATATGCCCTGACCTGGGATTGAACTCGAAACTTTTACGTACTGGCATGATGCTCTAACCAATGGAAGCTACCTGGCAAGGGCTCAGATGAATATTTCCTGAGTGTTTATAAAAGCAAATACATATATATTTATGTATTTCTCCCTTTTTTATTACAAAAACGATAGCATATTCTATTGTTTTTCGCCCTGCAGTTTTTTCAAAATTTTAAAGACTTCTTTTTAAGAAGCTGCAGAACATTACATTATGTGATTGTACCATAATGTGCCTAACCAGTCCCCTATTGATGGACTTTTAGTTTACAGTCTTTTGCTATTACAAGTACTACTGTACTGAAAAAAAAGTTTATGTTTTACTTTGAAACATTTGGTTCAGATTCTGTATAATTCAAAATATGGATTATGACCAGTGAAAGAAACAGTGAAAGCAAATTGACATACTGTAATAAATGGCTCATATTCAAAGAATAGTGTTTAACACATCTGTATGTATGAATATAATTTATGTATTTGAAGGCATTTCCATAGAGCTGTAGGAGTTGTGGAATGCTTATCCTTTATAATAAATGGGTAATATGCAAATTGAACCTCACACAATCACAAATGGTTGCACCCACAGTGAAGGCAAAATTCCCGTAATGAGCCTTAACAAGCATTAGCTGGGACCTGAGGCTGTGTGGCGCCAGGCTGAGCCAGGGGATCTTGGCCGCACCTCCCATCTCGGCACTGGGCCGGGGGACCTGAGGCTGCAGCCCCCACCCAGTAGGGCTTGACGGGGGACCTCAGGCCGTGTTCCCGCCTGGCCTGATAACCCCTTATCCACTCCCCTGCCTGTCTGATTGATGCCTAACTGCTCCCCTGCCAGACTGTTTGCCCCTAACTGCTCTCCCCTGTTTCCAGGAGAGGAGGGAAGTTGGGCGTGACCAGGACTGCCCGGATCTCAAGGCGCACCCCTGGCCTGCTGCCGGGCCAGGGGGTCTCAGGCCGCACCCCCCCAAACCTGGCGGGACTTGATGGGGGACCTCAGGCCACACCCCCTGCCCAGCAGGGCTTAACAGGGGACCTCAAGAGGGCACCCCCTACCCTGACACTGGGCCAGGCCACCTGAGGCCAAGCCCACCACCTGGTGGGGCTTGATGGGGGTGGGGTTGGCCAGGTCTGGGTCTTGCATGATTTCAAGGTGCACGTGGGTAGGCGGGAACTTGATTCTGACAGGAGGAAGGTTTTCATATACATTTTACTAATTTTCTTTCATCTCTGACACTTCTATTATAGAGAAAGGGCAAATAGCAATACGTATTAAGATATTTCCTCTAATTAATTCCCTTTTAATGTGCACAAATTGCACGCACCAGGCCATTAGTATATAGTATAAAGCTTAAAAGTACAGAGGTTTATTGTAAAGAGGAAGCATTTAGTTATCTGCCTACAGATGTCTGTGATGTCCCAGTTTCTCATGTTTTAATGATGGAGTTTAACATTCATCCTTGTTTTCCGGGATGATCTTAAATATCCCCCATCTTCCGATTCCCTTAATGTGAGTTTATTTCCTGCTGGCCATTTTAGCTCTTTACCTCTTGTTGGTCTCTTTTCAAGTCTAACTTTCCAGAGTAATTCTGAATAAACAGGTTTCAGGTTCCCAGAATTCAGGACCTCCTTTTTTTCAGTCTCAGCCTTGACTAGGTAAGCTGTCAACTCAGTCATTCCTGGGACTCTGTTCTGGCGAGCATGTTTATTTATGTGGCTGAATGACTTTAACAGTGATGGTCCTCTGTAATGTTTCCTTTCAAGTCTGAAAAGTCACTGAAGATTTTATAAACAAACCACTGAAGTGTTTATAATTGTGTGTCAAGATACCTTTCTCTTAATCTATACGAACTGTTGCTCTCCTGATCTAATTAAGGAAATCACCCCCTAACCACTCCCCTGCCAGCCTAATTGTTACCTAACTTCTTTTTTTGTAAGGGGAAGAATCCTTTAAAAATACCAAGTGGACTTCCTGATGCCTGGGGAAGAAATTGCAGAAATTAAGAATTCTTAAAGAGTTGTGTATCTTGCATTTAATGACCAGATTTAGCTTTGTAGAGTTGTTCTTAACAGTTGGTGAAAATAATAAACAATCTAAAGGCCATAGAAGGCTTCTTCACTAGGTAACATGAGAAATAAATAAAATTGAAAATATTGTGAAAAAGCAATTTAATGTTTTCATTTATTTCAGAAAGAGGAAGGGAGAGGGGAAGAGGGATAGAAACATCAATAATAAGAGAATCATCGATAGGCTGCCTCCCTAATGCTCCCCACTGGGGATTGAGCCCCCACCAGGAATCAAATGGTGGCCTCCTGGTTCATGGGTTGATGCTCAACCACTGAGCCACACCAGCCAGGCATAATGAAATTTTAGTGAACATAATGGATAACAGTTTCACAAGAAAAGCCTATTTTCTAAACCATGACATTATAATGGTTCTGTGAACCTGTTCTAAGGGTATGCCAAAGTGAATGTCTTTGTATGGTGCTGTATTTACAAGTTGTACTGCCAATGAAAAATGTTGTGATTTTAACCACTAAAAGTTTAAGTGGTCCTTTATAAAACAATAGGAGCTAGGAAATGATTTTAATGATTATCATTTTCTAAAGTATTCACATGGCTTTATTGTATAAGTGGTCAAGTAATTAGTTTACTTCTGTTATTATTTCCTTACTTAGAAAATCTGTTAACAGTATTAACTCATTTGTTGTAAATTATCTTACAGTAATTAATGTTCTGCCAGTCTGATGTGGAATGCCAGTGCACTGACTTGTCTAAATTCAGACCTTTGGAATGTCAGATTTGTTCTGCCATGGGGTTGGGGCTTTCCTGGGCAACATAGACTTCCTGAAAATCATGTTAGAGAGCCTCTGCATTTTAGGGTTTCATTTTACATTTGAGAGTGGAGACCTAGGGAAGGTAACTATCAGCTCTGGGGTGTGCAGGCTGCAGTGGCCCTTGAACCCCAGGCTCATTTAGCCCTGCATTCAGTTTTCCCTTCACTCCTGGGAATTGTCCCAAGAGCGTTTTCATCCCCTTGGTGAGTGTACCATTCTACTCCAACTGATCCCAGGCCTTATTGCAAAACTATTTCTTTTTCCTTGGCATATGTATCTCTTTGAATACCCAGGTAAGCCCTTGCCTGTTTGGCTCAGTAGTTAGAACGTCAGCCTGTGGACTGAAGGATTCTATTCCGGTCTAGGGCACATGCCCGGGATTTCAGGCTCAATCCCC
The DNA here is from genome assembly GCA_011751065.1 of Lasiurus cinereus. Taxonomy (NCBI): domain Eukaryota; kingdom Metazoa; phylum Chordata; class Mammalia; order Chiroptera; family Vespertilionidae; genus Lasiurus; species Lasiurus cinereus. The sequence goes on from JAAGEH010000125.1 coordinate 10,772,320, forward strand.
AGTAAGGGGCATGTAGGAGGCAGCCAATCAGTGATTCTCTTTCATCATTGATGTTGCTATCTCTCTCTCCTTTGCCCTTCCTCTCTGAAATCAATAAAAATATATTTAAAAAATAAATACCCAGTTAATGAACAGACTAGACATATTGGTTGAGCTTCAAGGTACTGGACCAGAGAGACAAACATGAGTCCTATTTTCAATAATGTTATATTGGTGTTTAATTAGATTGGGAGAGTATTGTTCATTTATAGAAATAAAAGGAGGTATTGATTTGAAAAACAAAGTGAATAAAAGTAAGACCTTTTTAAAAAATATTCTAGTACAATTTACAACATTCAAGAAATTCATAAGCTGAGAATACCTGTTTGATTCTAGTTATCAGTCACTTGTACTCTCCCTACCTTGACACCAACACTCCCTCTTCTCCATCCTGCCATTTTTTCAAACAGTGGTGTAATTGTCTTGTTGCAGAGGTGGATACTTTTATTTAGTCAGAAGACTGGACCTGTGGGTGTTTGTTTACAGTCTAAGATGTTTTTTAGGATCTCTTTTCCTTGTTGCCTCAGGGCTGAACTTTGAAAAGGTCTAATCTAGTGTGGTTAAGCCAGGTCTGAATGTATCCTTTATTCTACTTTTGGCATTGTTGTCACTTTATCATAAGATTTTCTTTTATACATTTCTATTAGCTAAAAAATTGGCCATAGGAAAATCTGATTCATTCACATATTTCTTTATGTTAATTAGGGTGTGTGAACATATCCCTCCATTTACCATTTTATAAGAGTGTAAAGGCCCCTAGAGGGTTTGGCTCAGTGGATAAAGCACCGGCCTGCAAATGGAAGGATCCCAGGTTTGATTCTGGTCAAGGGCCTGTGCCTGGCTTGCGGGCTCAATCCCTAGTAGGGGGCGTACAGGAGGCACCTGATCAGTGATTCTCATCATTGATGTTTCTATCTCTCTGCCTCTCCCTTTATCTCTGAAATAAATAAATATTTTTTAAAAAGTGGAAATGGATCCTGAAACCAAAAAGTTTGAGAACCCCTTGAATAGAAATTTACAAACTAGTCCTCAAGGGTGAGGTAGTCAAAGAAATATTCCTGTATGAGATGATACCACGGCTTAATCACAGGTGTATAAATAACTGCCAGCTGGAATGTAACGTGGGAGGGAGTTTCAGAAGTTAGGCAGGAAGAGGTGGATCACAGAAGGCCTTGTATGCCAGACTGAGAAGTTTGTTCCGGTTCCTATACTCAGAAATAATGAGATTCTGAAATGTGTTATTTCTATCTTTCTGAAGTACTTTTGGAATCTATTTTACTCTATAAATTTTTTTAATATAAAGATATTAGAAGGTTGTGCTTATGGTTTTGTGTGATTTGGTAAATTGGCAGTTAACATTTTGTACTCAAAGGGTATTCTATACACTATTTTAGTATTGACAACCTATGGGTAATCCATGACTTCAAGTCCTCATACTACGTAAATGAAGTTATTTTAGTTACTGTAAACTATAGGTTTCAAGTAACAACTTGTCAGTGATGCCAAATTCTTGTATATTGTTTTTAATGTGCTGGTGATGGCTATAAGTTAATACTAACAAAAATCTTATCTTGAACCTTAAGGTTATGTGATAGGTAAATGCAGACCCTAACATTCAAATAAAGGGTCAATAAGGAAATATTAGTAAAGTATAAATCAATTAAGGCCTATATATATAAAGAACATTTACAAGTCAATAATAAAAATATAAATAATCCAACTTAAAAATTGGCAACATGTTAACATTTTCCAAGGAAGACATACAAATGGCTAATAAACATGATCAATTGCTCAGCATCATTAGTCATTACGGAAATGCAAATCAAAACCATAATGAGATACCAATTCATACCCCTAGCATGAATAACGAAAAGGTGGACAATAAGTTTTACATGTGGAATTTGAACTTTCATACCACTTTAGAAAAACTGTTTATCAGTTCCTCAAAAAGTTAAAAACAGAGATTCCACATGACCCAGCAATTTCACTCCTGGTGATTTACCCAAGAGAATTGAAACATGTCCATTCAAAAAAACTTTACATGATCGTTCAAAGCAGTGTTATTTATAATAGCTACAAAGTGGAAACATCACAAATGCCATCAATTTGTGAATGGATAAATAAAATGCAGTTTATACATACACTGAAATAGTATTCAGCCTTAAAAATGGATACAGTTTTTGTACATTCTACCTTACAAGGGTGAACCTTGAAAATATGCTAAGTGAAAGAGGCTAGTCACAAAAGATGATGTATTATATGATTCCATTTATAGAAAATGTCCAGAATAGGCAATTCCATGGAGAATTAATTTGAAACTAGTGTCCCAGTGCACAGATTCATGAACATTGAAAGAAAATTAATTAGAAGAAATATTTTAATATTGCTACTCACCTTTTCTCTATAATAGAAGAGTCAACCAAATTCATGATTGATAACGACAGATTGAAACACGTGTGCAATCGGTGCCAGTGAGAGCTTTATATGTATTGTGCATGCACAAGTCAACTTAGCCTTTTATATATAATAGACTAGAGGCCTGGTGCACAAAATTCGTGCGGGGAGGGGGGTGTCCTTCAGCCCAGCCTGCTCCCTCTCCAATCTGGAACCCCTTAGGGATGTCCGACTGCCCAGATTGGGCCTAAACGGGCAGTCGGACATCCCTCTCACAATCCAGGACTGCTGGCTCCCAACTGCTCACCTGCCTGCCTTCCTGATTGCCCCTAACTGCTTCTGCCTGCCAGCCTGATCACTCCCTAATCACTTCCCTGCCAGCCTGATTGATGCCTAATTGCTCCCCTGCCAGCCTACCAGCCCCTAACTGCTCTCCCCTGCAGGCCTGGGTCCCCCCCAACTGCCCTTCCATGTAGGCCCGGTCACTCCCAACTTCCTTTTTCTGCTGGCCTGGTCACCCCTAACTGCCCTATTCTGCAGGCTTGATCATCCCCAACTGCCCTCCCTTGCAGGCCTGATCCCTTCCAACTGCCCTCTTGTGGTTGCAATCTTGTGTCCACAGGGGGGCAGGATCTTTTGACCACATGGGACAGTCATCTTGTTTGTTGGAGTGATGGTCAATCTGCATATTACTCTTTTACTAGATAGGATAGAAGCCTGGTACACAGGTGGGGACCAGCTGGTTTGTCCCGAAGGGTGTTCTGGATCAGTGTGGATGTTCCCTTAGGATGCGGGGTTGCACTCGGGGTTGCCTGGGCTAGAGGTCTGTGGTGGTTTGCAGGCGGCCATGCCCTTACACCCCCCGCCCCCCGCCCCCAGCGACCCAAGTGAAGGCTCTGTTATCTGGGATTTATTATCTTCTACAATTGAAACTTTGTGGCCTGGAGCGGAGCCAAGCCTTCTGCTCTGACAGCCATTGAAACTTTGTTGCCTAAAGCAGAGGCCTGGCCAGCCAGGATTTGGGGAATGGTTGACTTCCTCCATCGCCAGGGGCAATCCAAGCCTCCCTCCTGCTCTCTCTGCGCTGTAGCCATCTTGGTTGGGTTAATTTGCATACTTGCTCTGATTGGTGGGCATGGCTAGTGGGTGTGGCTTGGTGTAGTGGAGGTACGGTCGGTCAATTTGCATATTACTCTTAGATAGGGCTAGAGGCCTATTGCACGGTATTTGTGCAAGAATAGGCCTTCCTTCCCCTGGCTTCACTCCCAGCTGCCTGGAAGCCAGCAGGTCCCCACTCCTCTGCCACCAGGGAGCCAGCAAGACCCTCTCCTGGCCTGTCTGGGATCCAGCAAGTCCTCGCTTCTGTCCGGAGCACCGTTCCAGTAGCTCCCTCCACTGCCCGCTTCCCCTCATAGCAGAGGTCATGCCCCTCCCAGCCACCTTACGCCTGCATATGCAAATTAACCTCATCTTTGTTAGGTTAATTTGCATACTCACTCTGATAGGCTGTGAGAGTAGCAGAGTGATGGTTAATTTGCATGTTTCTCTTCTTATTAAGTAAGATAAAATTGCTTAATTAGACCTGCTTTCTGATTTAGTTCAACTTTTTCCAGCCCAATGAAGCACCCCAACTTTTTTTCAGGTAAATGTCTGCAACACGGCAGTAAATATCAACACAAAGCTGATTAAAATTGTAGATCACTCAGGGAGAACAAAGGGTAAAATATTTAACTATAGCAGTGTTTGACTATATTCTGCACAGTGAGAAAATTGAAATCATTTCCAAGATCCACCATTTCTTACTTTTTTTCAGTGAGATCAAGTTTCTAAATTTCTAAATCTCCATTTTCTGGCTAATGAAAAGAAAATAGGATTCTACTGAGTCTCCTATCTACTTACTCCAGGACTTCTGTGAGGTTTCAAATGAGATGAGGCATGGGAATATGTTTCACAAACATTTGGTTGAACTGTAAAATGTTTGCACCTGGTTATAAAGCAAGTTGTGTTCCAAGGAGGCTAGTTGCTAGGGAGAGGAGGCCTGGCGTTGCTATGTTATGTCATTACCTGGCGTCCACAGCCATCCTTTCCAGGCTAGGCTGGGCTGTGGGTTATACTTTGTGCCATGAGGTCTTGGCAGAGTTGGCTGCGATTTGGTGGGGCATTGCTTTGGGGTAGTGGCAGGGCCTGTGTCCCACTTGGGGGAAGATGAGTGTTGGTTTGTCGGCACCAGGTCTGTGGTTTGTTGGTTCCATTTCTGAGGTGCTGTTTATTTTTAAATGGCCAATGCACATCATGGCAGCTCCTACATTGAGCGTTTGCCTCCTAGTGGTCAGCTACCAGTCAAAGGGAAGGATGGACACTTAGCCTTTTATATATATAGGTAGATAATTTTAGACTCATAAAAAATGTATTGAAAAAGATAAAGGTCTGTGTATTAAAAGCTATCCTCAAGACTTTCCCTTTTGGCCAGTGGAAAAATAAACATGTAAATAATAAATGAGAATTGTAAGTACTGATAAGTTTTATGAAGGTGATAAAGTGATAGAGAATGTCAACATAAGAACTTCCAAGTCTGTAGAAAATTTTTATAAAAATTTCTTTGAGCCAGAAAGAGGATACTTCAAAAAGTAAGAAAGATCTCAGCAGACTGAGAAAACTGCTTCTTGGAATGTCCGTTTGCAGATTTTTTTTTAGGCATTTGAAATTAAGGAGGGAAGGAAGATTACATGAAAGTGGGAGAAAGCAAGGTAGAGATTGGATTACAGGATAGTTAAGATTATATGCTCTCTTGAGGGTGGCTCCTATGGGGTCTGAAAGGCATTTAAAAAATGTGTTAATCTATATGAGAGATGGGTTATATATGGCCTGTGGGCTGTATAAAATCATTCGGTCTGGCCCTGCTAAGGCAACTCGCCAGCTGGATTCAAAATTCAATAAATCTAGAAACTTTTATTTCAGAGCAACATAAATTTATATTAAGTGGATTATATTAAGTGAATGATATTATAAATAGCCAAATGGCCCTTGACAGAATAAAGGTTCCCCACCCTTTGAGCTAGATGCACAGAAACTGTGGACAAGGCTTGCTTAAAGCAAAAATAAACCTTTTACTAAAGAAATTATATGGCCCAGGCTGATGTGGCTCAGTGGTTGAAGGACTACCTATGAACCAGGAAGTTGTTGTTTGATCCTCAGGTCAGGGCAACATGCCCAAGTTGCAGGCTTGATTCCCAGTGGGGGCAAATAGGGGACAATGATTCTCATCATTGATGTTTCTTTCTGTCTCTTCCTCTTCCTTCTCTCTGAAATCAATAAAAAACAAACAAACCGTATTTTTAAAAAAAGAAGTTATGTGCCTGAGGTGTGATTATCCACTATGACCTGCCCAGTTAGGAATTTATTATTAGGTCACTCTGCAAGGTTACTTTCTGTAGAACCCTTTTTTTGTTCACAAGAATGACCCAGGCTACTATCTTTAAATATATTTTAATTTTATTTTTAAAACTTACTTAACTTTAAAAATTTATCTATGTTGTTGAAAGTACCAGGTTACTATCTTAATTGTGATGATACACCAAAACCCTCTTAAAAGAGGTAACTTTTGAGTTGAGACTTGAATATTAGAAGGTGATGTATGACTTGCGGCAGAACATTCCAAGCTGCAAGAACAGGGAGTACAAAAGCCCTCAGGTAGGATCAAAATATGTGACAAAGGGATAGCAAAACCAGTATGGCTAGAGAGTAGTGAATGAAGAAGAGAGTGGAAGATGAGGTTATAGGTAGAAAGATATCAAATCACATGGATGCTTTATAGGTCCTAGTTGCAAATCAGATCTGGTTACATGGGAAAGCTTTTGGAAGGTTTTAAACAAGGTATTGGAGTGGTCTGTTTTTTTGCTTTAGAAGGTACATTCTGGTTGCTCTGGCACAACAGAGAGGCTAGAGTAGAGGCAGTGAGCCATTCTTGGGAGGTATCATTTTTTTCAGGGTCCACAGAACAAATAACTGTTCTGTAGGCAGTATAGTAGGTCCTCAGGTTACGTAGGAGATCCATTCCAGTGGTGGAAGGTATTGCGATTTTACATAAGCGCCTACATCATTCACATGGAACACATACACAGCAGTAATGAAGTGCAACAATAAAAAAAAATTAAAAGAAAGAACAGTTTCTGACCTTTATTTGTGATAAATAAATAATAATAAACATAAAACATGTACATATGTTGAAATAATGGAACTTTTTAAAAATATAAATAAATGGGAAATGGCAACGTAACCACGAAACGGTGTTTGTTGAGTTTGACGTAACCTGAGGACTGCCTCTACATTGTTTTTCATACTGGATTGATTTAGGAATTTTAGGATGAAGGTTTTTTAATATATTGAAGATAAGAGTTTATCACTGTGGTAAATCTAGTTAGTTATAAATATGACTGGTCTTGGGTTGGAATCTGAGATATCAGTATGAATTCTTTATTTTTTTCAAAACTTTGTTTTTGAGAGTATTACAGGTATTTCTTCCCCCATTCTCTTCCTATTGTACCCCCAGCCACCCTGCCCCAGGCCTTCACTACCATATTGTCTGTATCCATAGGGAATGCTTCTTTGGTTAATCTCTTCCCTCCCCTTCTCCACCCTTACCTCTGAGATTCTTCAGTTTTTTCCATATTTTCATGTTTTATTTTATTCATCAGTTTATTTTATTCATTAGATTTCTTGTTCATTTATTTTGATTTTTAGATTCAATTGTTGATGGATATGCATTTATTGCCATTTTATTGTTCATATATATTTTATCTTTTATTTCTTCTTCTCTTTCTTCTCCTTTTTCAAGAAGACCCTTTAAAATTTTATGTAATAATGATACATCCCTGTGTGAGCTGTGTGGCTCAGTGGATAGAGCATCGGCCTGCTGACTGAAGGGTCCCAGGTTTGATTCTGGTCGAGAGCATGTGCCTTGGTTGTGGGCACATCCCCAGTGGGGAGGTGTGCAGGAGGCAGCTGGTCGATGTTTCTCTCTCATTGATGTTTCTAACTCTTTATCCCTCTCCCTTCCTCTCTGTAAAAAAACAATAAAATATATTAAAATTTTTTTTTTATGTAATACTGGTTTGGTGGTGATGAACTCCTTTAGTTTTTCCTTGTCTGGGAAGCTCTTTATTTGACCTTCAATTCTAAATGACAGTTTTGCTGGATAGAGTCATCTTGGTTGTAAGTCCTTGCTTTTTTTTTTTTAATATATTTTATTAATTTTTCACAGAGAGGAAAGGAGAGGGATAGAGAGTTGTCTGTTTCTTTCACCAGTAAGGGAAATGTTCTGTCATTTTTTCAAACAGGTTTTTGATTTCTTGCTTCCTCTCTTCTCTCAGCATCCCCATGATGTGAATGTTGGTATGCTTGAAGTTGTTCCAGAGGCTCCATACACTATCTTCATATTTAAAAAAAAATTTTTTTTAATTGATTTCAGAGAGGAAGAGGGAAAGAGATAATCATTGATTGGCTGCTTCCTGCATGGCCCCTACTGGGGATTGAGCCTAAACCCGGGTATGTGCCCTTAATCCGGGACCCTTCAGTCTGCAGGCTGGCACTCTATCCACTGAGCCAAACTGGTTAGGGCCATCTTCATATTTTCTTATTTCTTTTTCTTTTTGCTGTTCTAATTGGGTGTTCTTTTGCTTCCTTATATTCCAAATTCTTGATTTGATTCTCAGCATCCTCTACTCTACTGTTGACCTGTAAATTATTCTTTATTTCAGTTAGTGTATGCTTCATTTTTTACTGGTCCTTTTTATGTTGTTGATATTCTCACTAAATTCCTTGAAATTCTTACTAAGTTCCTTAAGTCTCATTAAGTTCCTTATATTCTTTTGAACTCTGTATCTGGTAGTTTTCTTTCTTCCATTTCATTTACTTCTTTTTCTGGATATTTCTCCTGTTCTTTCATTTGTGACATTTTCTTTGTCTCCTTTTGGCTGCTTTCCTGTGTTTGTTTCTGTATACAGTGGTACCTCGAGATATGAGTGCCCTAACATACGAGATTTTTGAGATACGAGCCATCGAGCGAGCGATTTTTGCTTTGAAATACGAGCAACATTTGAGATAGGAGTAATCGCACGGATCGGTCATCTGCACACGACCCACCAGTTTACCTCGACTCTAGTGTCTCATAGTTTCCCACGCCTCAATTACGGAACGAATTAAACTCGTATCTCGAGGTACCACTGTATTAGATACGTCTGCTATATTTCTTGAACTAGGTAGAGTGGCCTTGTGTAATAGGTGTCCTATAGGCTCTCCTATCACCTAAGCTGGGCAGTCCAGGTACATCTCTGTGTAAGCTGTGTGCATTTTCCTATTGTAATTGAGCCTTGATTTATGTTGGTGTCACTAGGAGGAATTGACACCCCAGGCCACTTGGTTGTGAGGATCAGCTGCTACTACAGGTGAAGATATGCTGTGCAGGAACTGACCCTATGGAGCAGGACTTGCTTCACTGGGACTTTGATACTCACTGAGTCTGCCCCTTGAGTGTGTCACTCAGGGAGGTGGTAGGGTTGTAATCCTCTGTGTTGGAAGTTGACCACCAGGTGCACTAGTTCTGGGGGGGAGGTGCAAAGTCAGCCTTTGCTTATGCTCTGCCTGTTGCCATCCAGCGTGAGACAAAGCATTCTGCAGATAGCTGCTACTTGTGTTGAGCTTGGAGGTGCCCAAGAGAGGCCAAGCTGTGAACCAGGGCAGGCTGCCACTATTTCAGGCTTGGGGCCACTTATTGAGGGGGTATGGGGCACACTGATGCCAGCTCCTGCTTGTTTGAGAGCTTTTAGGAAAATCCAAAGCATGAGGAAAGGGGTCAGTTGTATGGAAAAACCACTGGACATGACTTGGATGAACCTGCAAGTAGGGAGGGGCAGGTCTCAGGAAATCACCAGGATGGGCCAAAAGTGTAAGAAAGGTAGATGGAGATTGAAGTATGGCACAGCCTGTCAGCTCTGTGGCAGGGAAGACTCAGCACAGGTACACTGGCCTCTGCCAGCACCTCTGTCTGGGAGAAAGCTGCCCCTCCAGCTCTTGCCATGTTCCAGACAAGTTAGTTCTTCCCTGAGTGTCCCTTATCTCTGTCTAAAATCAATTAATATATTTTTTAAAAATTGTTAAAAAAAAGTAAGTACCATCCTAGCCAGTTTGGCTCAGTGCATGGAGTGTCAGCCTGCAAGACTGAAGAGTTGAGGGTTCCATTCCAGTCAAGGGCACATGCCTGGGTTGCGGGCTCGATCCCTGTAGAGTGTGTTCGGGAGGCAGCCTATCAGTGGTTCTCTCTCATCATTTATGTTTCTATCTCTCCCTCTCTGAAATCAATTAAATATAAATATAAATATAAATATAAATATAAATATAAATATAAATATAAATATATATATATATATATATATAAAATAAGTACCTGTCATACAATTCTTGGGTGTATGTGAATAGATACTTATTCTGTTTTCTGCTTTGGGTGTATGTGAATAGATACTTATTCTGTTTTCTGCTTTCTTTTCTTAGGCCAGTTGGGACAGCCCATATGGCAAAGTCCATAAAAATTAGTGTTTGAGACACTATGTGGGAAAATGCCTGGCCCATGTAACCTTGTCTACCTTCTTAGAAGATGTTACATATGTTTATTTTTTATCATTTTATCTCAGTTTTTTTAAAACAGAAAAAATGAACAAAAGGTCATAAAAATTTAGCAGTTTAATATCAGCTTCTCCCTCCCTTTATTATCTCTTAATAGATATACATACTTTTTACATAGTTTTATGCAATACTGAGATGTGTTCTTAATATCTTCAGTTGTTTTATATGTATGAAAACTTTGCATCGAAGATATTTATTAAAATATTTCATTAAAAAAAGTGTTATTGAGGTGCTGTTTCCTTTAAAAAGAGCTGAACGAAGTAAAATGCCTTTCAGGATAAGCAGAACATTATGTGGGATTTAGGACACACTTAACAACCATTTGTTTACAGGCCTAGTTTTAAAAAACTATTTAGTGAACATTTGGATTACCTACCATTTGCAAAAGCAATTTGCTAGTTAGCTGACGTGGTTCAGTGATTGATTTCAGAGAGGAAGGGAGAAGAAGAAATAGAAACATCAATGATGAGAATCATTGATCTGCTGCCTCCTGCATGCCTTCTACTGGGGATTGAGCCCGAAACCTGGGCCATGTGCCCTGACCAGGAATTGAACTGTGACTTCCTGGTTTATAGGTTAACTCTCAATCACTGAACCACGCTGGCCAGGCTATTATCTTTATTTATATTCCTTTATTTTCCTAATTAACATGTACAGCAGAGTATATAAATCCATAGTGATGTGGATTTTCATAAACCTCGATACTCATTTTGGGGGTTTTGGTGATTTTTTACCAGAAAATGTCAACAGAGATTTCAGATCACAGGATATTCATTCTTACTCAAATGGTCCTTGCATGGTTTGTATACTGAAATATTAATGAGTTGTAGCTGTTTTATTAGACCATCAGGAAAAAGATTCAAGGTCACATATGCAGGCAGTGACCTCTAGATCATACCTGCTATCTGACTGTTAGTGACTGTAAGATGCATTTCAATATCAGACATTAAGATTTAATTGATGTAGTATGTTAGATAACACCAGAATCTTTTCCTAAGAGGTTATACCTATTTATACTGCACCACGAAAGTAAAATGTTTTTGTTGTTCCACATTCTCACAGGCAGTCGATACTGAGTCCCTTAAAAAAAGAAAAAGAAGCTTTTTACTGATTTTAGAGAAAGGGACAGGGATATCGAGATAGAAATACTGATGAGAGAGAAAAACATCATCAATCGACTGCCTCCTGTACTCCCCCTACTAGGGATTGAGCCCACAACCCAGGCTTTTACCTTGACTGGAAATTGAACCAGTGACTTCTTTTTTATATATATTTTTAATTGATATTTTTACATAGAGGAAGGGAGAGGGATAGAGAGTTAGAAACATTAATGAGAGATAAACATTGATCAACTGCCTCCTGCACACCCCCCAATGGGGATGTGCCTGCAACCAAGGTGCATGTCCTTGACCGGAATCAAACCTGGGACCCTTCTTCAGTCCACAGGGTGACACTCTGTCCATTGAGCCAGACTGGCTAAGATCCCAGTGACTTCTTGGTTCATGGGTTGACACTCAACCACTGAGCCATACCGGTTGAGTGATTCTGAGTCCCTTTGATCACTCTGTTTGGTAGATGTGAAACAGTGGTCCGCTGTGTTTTGTTTTGTTTTCTCCTTTTAACTTTTTTTCCTGTAGAGTATAATACATGTAGTGAAAGGTAAAAAATCGTAAGTGTATAACATCATGACTTATCACAAACTAATCAGACCCATGAACCACTACCCAGAAGGGAACCTTGCTAGGAGACCAGAAACTCTCCATATATGTTATTCCCCCACTCTCTACCCCATTACTGCTTACTTCTTTCCCAAAGGTAAACATGCTCTGATAGTTAACGCTATAGATGAATTTTGCCCATTATTTTTTTCTTCTATGCCCTGGAGAAGGAAGGCACTTGCACAGAATATGTTTCCATTTCAGGGGTAGGAGCCCAGTGTGCTCTCCCTTGGAGCTTCATATAGACTTAGCTTGGTGTCCCTGTCTGATCAGCTCATCTTTGACCTCTGCTATTACTACCTCCCCAATGGCCTGTCAGTTCTATGCAGACCAGGTCTATGTCTTTCTTTTTTGTTTTGTTGTTGTTGTTGTATCTAGTGCTATTTATTAAACATATCTACTTTTCTTTCTTTTTTTTACTTAATAAATCTTTATTGTTCAGATTATTGCAATTGTTCCTCTTTCCCCCCTCATAGCTCCCCTCCACCCAGCTCCCACCCCTCCCTCAGCCCTTACCTTCCCCCCATTGTCCTCATCCATAGGTATATGATTTTTGTTTAGTCTCTCCCTGCAGCCCCCCCTCACCCCTTTCCCCCTGAGAATTGTCAGTCCACTCCCTTTCTGTTTCCGATTCTATTATATTCACCAGATTATTCTGTTCATCAGATTTTTAATTCACTTGATTTTTAAATTCACTTGTTGATAGATATGTATTTGTTGTTCATAATTTTATCTTTACCTTTTTCTTTTTCTTTTTCTTCCTCTTCTTAAAGAAAACCTTTCAGCATTTCATATAATATTGGTTTGGTGGTGATGAACTCTTTTAGCTTTTTCTTATCTGTGAAGCTCTTTATCTGACCTTCAATTCTGAATGACAGCTTTGCAGGGTAGAGTAATCTTGGTTGTAGGTTCTTGCTATTCATCACTTTGAATATTTCTTGCCCCTCTCCTCTGGCCTACATAGTTTCTATTGAGAAATAAACTGACATATGGGTGCACCCTTGTAGGTAATTAATTATTTTTTCTTGCTGCTTTTAATATTCTCTCTTTGTCTTTTACTCTTGGTATTTTAATTATGATGTATCTTGGTGTGGTCCTCTTTGGATTCCTTTTATTTGGGGTTCTGTGTGCTTCCTGAACTTGTAAGCCTATTTCTTTCACCAGGTGGAGGAAGTTTTCAGTCATTATTTCTTCAAATAGGTTTTCAGTATCTTGCTCTCTCTCTCTTCTTCTGGTACCCCATAATTCTGATGTTGGTACGCTTAAAGTTGTCCCAGAGGCTCCATACACTATCTTCCAATTTTTGGATTCTTTTTTCCTTTTGCTTTTCCAGTGGAGTTTTTTCTGCTTTTTTGTATTTCAAATTTTTTACTTGATTCTTGCCTTCTTCTAGTCTGCTGTTAGGTCTCTGTATAATATTTTTTATTTCAGTCAGTGTATGTTTAATTTCTAGTTGGTCCTTTTTCATCTCCTCTTGGGTTCCATGTCTTTCTTGGTCACCAAGTCTCCCCAGGCCTTGAAAAGTGCCTGGCACATCATAATAAAGAGAGCAGGAATCTGTTTCTAGAATTCACACATTCTGTTCCCTGGGCTGGTGTTGGGATCGTACCAGCCCTTGGCTGGCCCCTCACATGCACCATTAGCCCCAGGTATAATCTGTTTAGATTGTCCAGACAATGAATGGAGATGCAGACAGGAAGATAGGGGGCAAGGGCAGAAGGTCCCACTCCATGTTATCTGAAGCTAAGGATCTCACAAAGGAGAAAGAGAATACTCTATGGAAGCCTGTAGATGGGGAAGAGAAGTGGGGGTGGGGCTCCCCAGGACAGCAATAGAACTAGCTGGTGCCAGGTGCCAGTTTCCACCTGGGTGGTCCAATCTGTGCCTTGGGCCGCCCCAGCTGTCTGATTTCTGGTCCTTCATCATTCCCCAAACCCGGACTCCTGAGCTCATGGGAAGATTCTCCTTTATCTCCATCTCCCCATGCACAATGTTTCAGAGCTGGATTCACATGCTCAACCTCCACTTGAGCCCAGCACCTCATTTTAGCTTTGCCCATTTTTGGGAATATATCATGGAATCATACTGTAGGGGTATCTTTGTTTCTGATATCTTTTGTTTAGCAATATGCTTATGAGATTTACCCGTTAATGCATAGTTGTGAATTGCTCCATGCAGTTTTAAGATGGACAAAGCTACAATCTCATTTTCATGGTGTGTAAGAGTGGTTCCCATTATTTGTGTGTGTTTGAGGCATTTGGAAATTACTTTTATTGATGACATACCTTTTTATAATGCAGATGTTCATATCTAAATTGTTTTAAAAATATGTCTGTGGCATTGAAATCTTTTTTTGGATTATTTATATTATGTAATGGATTCCTATGATTCAAAAATAAAAGATGTAAAAAGGTAAACAGTCTCCCTCCCCTGTTCCCGACTATTCAAATCATATTTTTCCCAAACCCCTAACATCTTACTCTGCCTAGGAAACTAGTATTACAAGTTTCTTCTGTAATCTTTCAACGTCTTTTATACATATAAACAAATATTAATACGGATTTTTATTTCTTTACATCTTTATTCCTCTGCGAAAAGTACATTGAAGCTAGGTGGTAGAGCGTTGGCCTATGTACACCTAGAGCAGTGGTTCTCAACCTTCCTAAGGCCTTGACCCTTGCATACAGTTCCTCATGTGGTGGTGACCCCCAACCATGAAATTTTGCTACTGTTATGCATTGTGATGTAAATATCTGCATTTTTCGATGGTCTTAGGCGACCCCTGTGAAAGGGTCATTCGATCCCCAAAGGGGTCGCAACCCACAGGTTGAGAACCACTGACCTAGAGGCTTGTTGGGGCAAGTGCTGTAGGCAGCCAGTTGATGTGTCTCTCTTATAATGATATTTCTCTTGCCCTTTTCCCCTTCCTCCCTCCCTTCCATTATCTCTAAGAATCAATGGAAAAAATATCCTTGGGTGAAAATTAACAAAAAACACACAAAACTCCAACAACCTCCCCCCCAAGTACATTATAGCAACTATCCCATACTTTTATTATTATTTTTGCTTAACATCTTACATATTTTATGTATCAATTCATTTTTATAATGCTCTAAGGTACTTAATTCATTTTCATTGCAATATAATATTCATTGTGATAATGTATCATAATTTATCCATTCTGTTTTGGGTTTACAGTTTTTGGCTATACTGAATAATACTGCTGTCACCTCTAGAAAATATTTTTTGTTGAAATGTGTACACATTTAACAAACAGTAAGTGTTTATGAGGATGCAGAGTAAAGGAACCCCCATGAACTGTTGATGAGATTGTACATTGTTGTAATTACTATGGAAAACATAGTGGTTATGGAGGTTCCTTAAAAAGTTATAAATAGAACTACTTTATGACCCAATTCTTCTGGGTATTTGTCCAAAGAAACCCAAAACACTAATTTGAAAGACAGATGCATCCCTGAATTCATTGCAGCATTATTTACAACTAGAGGCCCAGTGCATGAAATTCATGCGCAGGGGTGTGTGTCCCTCAGCCCAGCCTGCACTCTCTCCAATCTGGGACCCCTCGAAGGATGTCCATCTGCCCATTTAGGCCTGATCCAGGATTGCTTGCTCCCAATTGCTCACCTAACTGCCTTCCTGATTGGCCCTAACACTCCCCTGCCAGCCTGATTGATGCCTAACTGCCCTCCCTTGCAGGCCTGATCACCCCTGACTGCCCTCCCCTGGAGGCCTGGCCACCCTTAACTGCTCTCCCCTGCATGCCTGGGTTTCCCCCAACTGCCCTCTGCCGGCTTGGTCACCCCCAACTGCCCTCCCCTGCTGGCCATCTTGTGTCCACTTGGGGGCAGCCATCTTGTGTGTTGGAGTGATGGTCAATTTGCATATTATTTTTTTATTAGGATAGCCAAGATATGGAACCTAAGTGTCCATCAGTGGACAATTGGATAAAGAAATGAACAAACAAAACAGAGAAAACTCATAGATTCAGAGAATAAACTGATAGTTGTTGAGAGGAGGAGGGTGGGGCACTGGGTAA
The DNA here is from genome assembly GCA_011751065.1 of Lasiurus cinereus. Taxonomy (NCBI): domain Eukaryota; kingdom Metazoa; phylum Chordata; class Mammalia; order Chiroptera; family Vespertilionidae; genus Lasiurus; species Lasiurus cinereus. Next base: position 10,788,205 of record JAAGEH010000125.1, read on the forward strand.
AAATGGTGAAGGAAGTAAGTACTATTTGTAGTTGCTAGTCTCAAGGCTATAAAATACAGCCTAGGGAATATAGTCAATGATTCTATATAATAAAAGGCTAATATGTAAATTATCCCCTTGACCAGGAGTTCAACCAGGGAGTGGGCCAGCTGGCCAACTGCCCACAACCTCCCCCCGAGTGGCCCCTCCTCATAATTCCTTCCCCCCAATTGGGGGTAGGGCCGGCCAACCTCCTGTGTCTCCTCTCCCTGGCTGGCCTGGCCCTATCAACCCAATCAGTGTGAGACAGCCAGACCCCACCTATGCACAATATTGTGCACCAGGCCTCTAGTATTGTAATAACTCAGTATGGTACCAGGTATACTGGACTCACTAGGGCAATTACTTCCTAAATTATATAAATTTCTAATCACTGTGCTATACACCTGAAACTAATATAAAATATTATATCTAATATGGAATTTCTATCATAAGGAATGTGAATTTCCATTGCTGTACATCCTCAGCAAGCCTGAGTATTGCTAGTTTCTTTAATTTTTACCTATTTTGGTGGGTACACTGTGGTATTATTGGGATTTTAATATTTATTTTCTGAAGTACTAAGGAGATTGCCCATTTTCTTCTATGATAATTGGCTACATTGGGTATTTATTATTTGTCTAGAACTTTTTCCACCTCGTATATCGTCCTCCCAAACCCCCCTTCCCAACAATGAAGTTGTGTGAATGGATCTTCATATGTAAGGTCATTGATAACATTGTTTATACCCAAAGAATTATTAAAAACTTTAAAAATAATGTTTTTTAATTCCTTGATGAAATCAGAGTAATTTTGTGAACTGTCTAAGAACAGTAAGCCATATACTTACATTCAGTATTAGTTGATTTGTGTCAAGTCTTTTTTTCCCTTCCCTTTTGAAATAGACATTATTTTTTAGAGAGCAGTTTTAGGTTCAGAGCAAAATTAAGCAGGAAGTACAGAGTTCCCATATATCCCTGCCCCCACACACATAGCCTCCCCTACTGAGTTTACTGATTTCCTTACTTTTGAAAAATCTAAACAGTTTGATACAGTTTTGACATCATTCTAAAATTTACTTTATAACATTTCTCTCACTTTAAAAAGAGTATTATTGATCCTATTTCAAAAACAAACCAAGACTAGAATTAAATTACTTGCTTTCTAGCTGAATTTTCTTTTGAAAGTACATTATGAAAAAGATTTTCAACCTTAACAGCAACAATTATGTTCTCCTTTTTGATTCCTACCCAGTTTCATGAAACTTGGAAGATTTTTCAGTGTTTGCTCCCTTCTTTTAAATGTAAACTGTTCTAACCAAATGCTTGAACTTCTTTCGTAAAATTCCTGACATGGAGTACTACTGACAAAGGTAAATTATTCCAAATTTGGTGTGTAGTACAAACTCTAATCCAAGTTGATGAGCTTGCCCAGAAATGAATTAAATGATATTGATTAGGATGCTATCATCAAGGTTACAAAGTCCTATAAAATGTCACCAGTGGAGAATGGGACATAATAGCTGAGAGAAGAATGGTGTGAACTCCATCCTTGGGAAACAACCATGGTTTAGAGCTCAGATTGGAAGGCAAAGCTATAAAACTTTATGAAAACTGTAAGATCTCAATAAAACAGAAGAGGCAACCAGAAAAATGGTATTTTTTATCACATTAAAATGAATGTTCAGCTGAAACTGGTTTCGCTCAGTGGATAGAGCGTTGGCCTGTGGACTGAAAGGTCCCAGGTTCGATTCCGGACAAGGGCATGTATGTTGGTTGCGGGCACATCCCCAGTGGGGGGGCGTGCAGGAGGCAACTGATCAATGTCTCTCTCTCATCAATGTTTCTAACTCTATCTCTCTCTCCCTTCCTCTCTGTAAAAAAATCAATAAAATATATTAAAAATAAATAAATAAAATAAATGTTCATTTAAGGACACCATAAATGCAATGAAAAGATAAATCACAAACTTGGGAAAGAAAATACTATGTATAATTAGGGTCCTGAATAGGGCTATGCAATCTGTACAGTCACACAGAACCCTGTGTTATTTTAATGCTATGCTATCACTCTAAAAATTTTAATTATTTTACTTTGGGCTTTTCAAGTTATTTAGTCAGTACTCATCCTGAAAATGTGAAGCCTCCTAAAATAAGAAAACAACATCTCAATAATAATGGCCAAAATTTGTGACCAAACGAATGCAGAAAGGAACATAGATAATTAATAAACATGTGAAAAGTTCCTTAACCTAGTCAAGCAAATATAGATTTAATCATAGTGCGATACCATTTTATATGTTCTATAATGCTACAAATTAAGAAATCGAGCTTTGCTAAGTATTTGGAGAGGATATGTTATTGATTCATACACTGCTGGTGAACTGGTAAAGTGATACAATTGGAAGATAATTTGGCATTTAGTAAAGTTGGGAATTTGCATGTTTTATAATCCTCCGATTTTATGTCTATGTTTAAAGCATGCCTTAAAAAAATTCTTATTTGTATAATAATGTTGATAAAAGCAAAAAACTATAAACCATCCAAATGTCTTTCAACAGGATGATTAAATACATTGTGGCATATTTATATAATAAAATATTATAGAGCAATGGAAATGTAATATGAATAAAACTTAGAAAAAATTGAGTGGAAAAAAATTCAAGTCTTTGGAGAATTCATATAGCAAACCAATTTATCAAGCTGAAAAGGAAACAGGGGACACAAGAAAACAAAATATAATTTAGAAATATATACATATGTGACAGTTATTTTTCAAAAATAACAACTTTGGGTGATGAACACACAATGTGATATACAGATCATGTATTATAGGATTGTACACTTGAAGCCTATATAATTTTATTAACCAGTGTCACCCCCATAAATTCAATAAAAATTAAAATGAAAAAGCAGCCCAGCCAGTGTGATTCAGTAGTTGAGCATCAACCTATGAACTACGTGGTTACAGTTCAGTTTCTGGTCAGAGCACATGCCCAAGTTACAGGCTCGATCCCCAGAGTGGGCATGCAGGAGGTGGCCAGTCAATGATTCTCTCACATTATTGATGTTTCTGTCCTCTCTCAATCTCCCTTCCTCTCTGAAATCAATACAAACACACACATACACACACACACACCCTATATAATAAAAGGCTAATATGCAAATTGATGGAACAACTGGTTGCTGTGATGCGCACTGACCACGAGGGGGCAGATGCTCAATGCAGGGGCTGCCCCTTGGTGGTCAGTGTGTTCCCACAGGGGGAGCGCTGCTCAGCCAGAAGCTCTGAGCTGGGCTCACAGCTGGCAAATGCAGCGATGGTGGCGGGAGCCTCTCTCACCTCCACAGCAACCCTAAGGATGTCCGGCATCACTAAGGATATCCGACTGGCAGTTTAAGTCCTTTCCCTGTGGGGAGTGGGTGTAAGTCAGCAGTCAGACATCCCCCGAGGGGTCCTTAGCACTGCCATGGAGGTGGGAGAGGCTCCTGCTATCCCCACTGCACTCCCCAGGTGTGAGCTCAGCTTCTGGCTGAGGGGTGCTCTCCCTGTGGGAGCACATTGACCACCAGGGGGCAGCTCCTGCATTGAGCATCAATCCCCTGGTGGTTAGTGTGCCTCATAGCAAATGGTTGTTCTGTCGTTCGGTCTAATTGCATATTAGCCTTTTATTATATAGGAAGGTTTAAAGAAAGAGGAGAGCATTTAGTTGCATAGAATGTCCACTAAGCCCCTCCCAGTTCTAACATTCTATAATTTTAATGTTGTGGTTCATGTGTGTTTTATATTTCCCCCATATTAAAAAACTAGAAACTCTGCACATGGATTCGTGTCCCAGTAGCTCTCTGCGGGGCCTGGCTGCTCCACGCCTGCTGCCCAGAGGCCCATCCGTGGCCAGGCATGGAACACTTGACTCGTCGCTGTGGCGATGAAGCAAGCATTCTACCAGGCCATTCACGCTGCCCATTCTCAGTAGCCGCCCCTACCGGGACTGGGGGACTCTGGTGGGGCTGAGATCACTGAGTACTGCCATCTTTGTGATGGAGTGATGGTTAATTTGCATATTACCCTTTTATTAGATAGGAGGATATAGTTCTGAGCAATTAAAGGTCATAAAAGTAATAAAATTTATTTTTATTTTAGCACATTTAATGTTAATACCTTTTATCTTTTTTTGTAGTGCATCTTCCAATCTGATAAAGTCTTCTATGAAAACTTTACTTTAAAGAAAATAAGTAATGTCATCTGTTTTCCTAAAAGACTGAAACGGGGGCTACCATTTCGAAGTAAGTGTTCAATTTTGTATCTTTGATTTCTTACATTATTTTTCCAGAAGTAAAATATAGAAGGAAACTGTGAATATTGATTAGATTCTAAATCTTGTAGTTTATTTGGGGTGGGAGCTGGAGGATACTAACTCTGGTTTTAAGACAATGGTATGTTTAGGATTAGTTTACCACAGAGTTAACAGGGCTTCATGAAAGAGAGAAGAGGGTCCAGTAATATTGAAAACACTTTAGAGAGGTTAATTGTTAAATTAAATAAACTTCTTTGAATTTGGCAGTTAGAAGGTAATTGCTGGCTCTAGCAGGGCCCATTTCAGACAGTGTTTGTGGCTGAAAGTAAGCTTGCAATGGAGTAAAGAATAAGGAAATGATAAAGTGAATATTTCAACTCTTAATTCATTTGCTAAACCATCATGTAGTATGTACTTAGGATGCAGCAATCATTTAAGCACTAGAATTATAGTTAGTGTGACCATATATATCCTGGTTTAAGGCTCTTATAGATCAACTAATGCCCAACTATTTTTTCCAACTTTGAAATATAATTGACACATAATACTGTGTAATTACCCAGCTATTTTTAATGCTCTTTTTTACTCTTAAGTCTACTGATTTGGATGATAAGTAACGTGGTTATACTATTAACACTCTCCTAATACTATTAACAAGGATGGATATTCCCTGCCCAAAGTTGTTATCTTGCCTGCTAGTCTGAGCTTTTAGTCTAGCAGGCAAGTTAGGAGTTTAACAAATAGCTATGAAATTAATTGGTTAAGTACAGCATTGATAAATGCTGAAGAAGTGAAATAATGACCACCTGAATGAGTTAGTAGGAGTGAAAATCATTGATCTGTGAATTCATTTTGCAGGGCAGATTTCATAGGTAGATTTGGCAGGGAATATGGAAGAAAGAATTCATATAAATGAATCCAAGATTTGAGTTTCAGTGGTTAGAAGTATGATGGCACCATGAACAGAAAAAGAAAAGTAAGGAAACTGTGAGGAAAGATTGGTATTAGAGGTTCAGAGGGTAGGGCTGTAACATAATGAATTCTGTTAGACATATTTGTATTTTGGGGGTACAGGTAGAACTTTGAGAATTATCTCTTTAAATGTGAATGTATGAGATTGAAATTTAGGAAAAGATATTTTAGGCCATGAAGATACAGAATTAGGAGAAATTCACATAGTGTTTAAGCACTGAAAATAGATAGTATTTCCAGTATCTTAGCAGAGAGCAGAGAAAAAAGGTAAAGCACTGAACTTTAGGAAGTGCCTATTATAATGAGTGGCTGTTGTTAAAAAGAACTAGTAAAGGAAAAATAAGAAAGGCATGAAGGAAACCAAATCCTGCAGTATTTTTCTCTCAAGCACAATAAAGAGTTTTAAGGAGGGTCTCTTAAGAGAAAAGAGATACTGTAGAAAGATTAAGTATTTTATTACCCTAGAAGGGGCCATTGAATTTAATTATTAAGAGGTTAACGAACGGAGAACAGATTGAGTAGACCAGGATGAATCGTAAAGAATTTAAGTAAATGGTTTTACAAAATATATAGCTGGAAGAATAAAATAGAATGTGTTTCAAGGAGTTTGTGCAGAATGTGAGACAGTGATCATTTTGAAGAGTTAGCCACGTGGGAAAAGATATTTTTAGCATTAGCACTCGGCATACAATATTTTGTAAAAGGGAATGATCCATTAGATAGTTTAAACATGTAGAGTAGCTTAAAAATTAGAGTGATTAATTGCCCAGAGAAGGTAAGATGTTTTGACATCAAGGACATCAGCCAAGGGCTTTACTTTTACCAAAAAGTACAACTTTTCTGCTTAGAAAGCGACAAATGGAAGAGGGTAAATCAAGGAATTTTTAGGCAAAGAGAAAGAAAACCATAGTTCGTATCCTGCTTTTTAAATAAGCTGGGGCTTGAGGTTATCTATTAGATTTATAATCAGTGGTGGGTTGGTAGCCTGGGAGAGAAACATTGATTGGTTCCATCTTATTATGCCCCTTCACTTGGGATTGAACCCACAGCCTTTTGATGTATGGCAGTGGTTCGCAACCTTCCTAAGGCTGCGACCCTTGCATAGTTTCTCATGTGGTATGACGCCCAACCATGAAATTTTGCTACTGTTATGCATCGTGATGTAAATATCTGCATTTTCCGATGGTCTTAGGCGACTCCTGTGAAAGAGTCGTTCGACCCCCAAAGGGGTCACGACCCACAGGTTGAGAACCGCTGATGTGTGGTATGATACTGCAGCCAAATGAGCCATTCAGCTCTGATGACCATTTTAACAATTTTTAAGAGTACAGTTTACTGGTATTAAATACATTCATAATGTTTTAACTGTGACCACTCTCTTATCTCCAGAACTTTTTCATCATCCCAGACTGAAACTGTATCCATTAAACAAGGTCATTGAGATTGCTCTCTCACCTCTAGTTCCAGATATTCAATATTCTATTTTCTGTCTCTGTGAATTTGCCTATACTAGATATCTCATGTAAATAGAATCATACAATATTTATCCTTTTGTGGCTGGTTTATTTCACTTAGCATAATGTCCTCAAGGTTCATCAGTGTTGTAGCATGTGTCACAATGTTCTTTTTAAAGGTGGATCATACTCTATGGTGTGTATAAGCCACGTTTTTTTAGTCTGTTCATCAATCAATGGACATAAGGGTTATTTTTCACCTTTTGGCTATTATTAATACTGCCATGTATTTGGATGTATAAATATCTATTTGAGTCCCTGGTTTTAGTTCTTTTGGGTGTATAGCCAGAAGTGGAATTACTGGATCATATGGTAATTCTGTGTTTAAATTTTTGAGAAACTGCTGCACTTCTGTATACATCAGTTGCATTATTTTACATTCCCAGCAGTAATACACAGGGTTTCTTTTGCCTGAATTTAGTTTACAGTTTATCTTTGCTTTTGGGCAGTAGATATTTTCAGTATATTTCCTTAAAAGAATGTTTGTCATATATTGTTTTCTAGTAGTTCTGGAAGTAACACAAATCTTCATACTCCTTAGAACTAGTTAAGGAAGTTGTCTTCTAGTTAAATTTTAGTGAGAAATCCTCACAGGAATTAAAATTCTGGGGCCTTAAAAAGAATGCATTGCCAGCAACTTGTGGTTACTATATCTGTGTAACTTGGCTGTGAAGTGTAAATATACTAAAATATACTAAGTTTTTTAATCTCAGGAGAAAGCTGCATGTTTTGGTTTCTAGGTAGAATAACTGATTGCTCAGGATTGGAAAAAAGGATTATATGAGCTAGAATGATTTTTCTTCCTCAAAGAGTATACCTATTAATCTCTGAGATTGGAAATTTAAAAGTAGTTGGAGGAATTTTATTTTCCTGTTGATTGACACATTATTTATGTAACAGGTGGGGAAGACATTCCTTGTTCAGTTGGATAATAGACCAATAAAAGTTACTAAGGGAAAAAATATTGGTGGGATTACAGCCCCTGCAGAGAAGTTTTTGAAACTGCACCTTGTTGCAATTGTCATTAAGATTTGGAAAATTTGAAGTAAATCTTATTCATTGTCTTCAGTATTGTATAATGATGTTTTCCCTTGGTAAGTGGTGTTTTAATTCGAGAAGGTTTGCGTTAGAAGCTTCTTATCGTGTTATATGAACAGTATGGATAAACGGAGTGATTTATACTTGCTTTGCAGTTTTTTGCAGTTCTTCCTCCAGTTCTTTCTTTACCCCAGGGTTCTTTTTCTTTAATTGCATTGGATGTTTATGCAGTTAGAAAAAGTGTTCATAAAGATTATATTGTTGAGTGCCTACTGTTCTGGTCCTTTGATAAATAACATGCTTTTTGCTTTACTCAGAAAATAACTGTGGTCAGATTGTCATATAGTCTGTCATACACAGTAAGGATATTGTGAAAGAAATTCTGACTATCTGTGAAGCATGACCTTTCAAAATTGTTTTCTTTGCTGCAAGCATCTCACTTAGCCTTTTGACTGTCACATGACAGAGGAAGTAGTATATAAAGGACAACATAAATGACTGCCTTGTTGATCTCAATACAGTTTCCCAATATAAGAACTTGCTGAACACATACGTTATTAAATATTATTGTTTTAATTAAGTGGAGGATTAACTAGCTTTATGTGTAAAGCAGAGTACATTTTACCTTTGATTTTATAACATTTGCTAGTGACCCGGTACACAAAATTTGTGCACATTAAAAGGGAATTAATTAGAGGAAATATTTTAATATTGCTAATTGCCCTTTCTCTAAAATGGAAGTGTCATAGATGAAAGAAAATTAGTAAAATGTATATGAAGCCAAAACCGGTTTGGCTTAGTGGATAGAGCATCAGCCTGCGGACTGAAAGGTCCTGGGTTCGATTCCGGTCAAGGGCATGTATCTTGGTTGCGGGCATATCTCCAGTCGGGGGCAGGAGGCAGCTGATCAATGTTTCTCTCTCATTGATGTTTCTGACTTTCTATCCCTCTCCTTTCCTCTCTGTGAAAGATCGATAAAATATATTTTTAAAAAAAATGAATATGAAAATCTTTCTCCTGTCAGAGTCTAGGGTGCGCTTTGGGACCGAGAGTGAAGTCCCCACTCACCTGCGCACACACCTCAAAATCGCATGAGACCCAGACCTGGCTGGCCCCACCCCTATCAAGCCCCACTGAGGGAGGGCACAGCCTAAGGTTCAGGCCAGGGTGGGGGGTGTGCCTTGAGTCCCCTGTCGAGCCTCACTGGGGTGGGGAGCATGGCCTGAGGTGCCATGTCAAGTCCTGCTGGGGCAGGGGTCGTGCCCTGAGGTCTTCTGGCCAGGTGCCAGCGTGAGGGGCACAGCCTGAGGTTCCCCAGTCTGGACCGGCTCAGGGGATGTGGCCTGAGGTCCCCCGTAAAGCCCTGCTGGGCAGGGGTGGGGGGTGCAGCCTCAGGTCCCCTGGCTCATACCAGTGTCACGCAGCCTCAGGTCCCTGCTGATCACTTGTTACGGGAGCTCTGCCTCTACTGTGGGCACAGCCATCTTGTGTTACGGAGCCCAGTCTTCGCTATGGGTGCAGCCATCTTGTGATGATGTGAAGGTTAATTTGCATATCACCTCCATTATATAGGATAATATTTAAAATTTAAATAGAAAAACATTTATGTTACTTGGAAAAAGGATCTAGATTTTTACTCAAAATATTAAGAATTATTAGTGAATAGAAATTTATTACATATAACCATGAGTACAAATCCACCTTTTTTGTGGACAAAGATTTTTTTTTTATTAAAAATATATTTAATTGATTTTTTACAGAGAAGAAGGAAAAGGGATAGAGTTAGAAACATCAATGAGAGAGAGAAACATTAATCAGCTGCCAGGGTGCATGCTATTGACCAGAATCGAACCTGGGGCCCTTGAGTCTGCAGGCCGACGCTCTATCCACTGAGCCAAACTGGTTAGGGCATGGATAAAGATTTTAAAGCAGTTTTGGAGGTGTCTTTCTGGTGTTCTTGAGCAGTCAAGAGAGGCTTCTTTAAAACTGTGAAAAGGGTCCTAACCGGTTTGGCTCAGTGGATAGAGCATTGGCCTGTGGACTGAAAGGTCCCAGGTTTGATTCCAGTCAAGGGCATGTATCTTGGTTGTGGGCACATCCCCAGTAGGAGGTGTGCAGGAGGCAGCTGTTCAATGGTTCTAACTCTTTATCCCTCTTCCTTCCTCTCTGTAAAAAATCAATAAAATATTAAAAAAACACACACACAAAAAAACTGTGAAGGGACCTGGGAAACATGAGTAAGCAACCAGCCTGGTTTTAAACTTTGATCTTATTTTTCACTAGTAACATAGCCCTATTATTTACCTATTTAAATAGTTACCAAGGACTTGTATCAGGCACTGTACGATGAAAAAGCTTGTCCCTGTCTTTCAGGAACACACTATCCAGATAGCAGCAAGGGTGACAGAAATAGAATTTAGCAGGATCACAGCTCCTTGCTGTTAGTGCTAATGTCACTTCCCTTCTAGAGTCTAGAGGAAGGGGTAAGTAAAGGTTATAAGGAGAAGCAGTAAGGTGTGACGATAGTCAGGATTCTTAGGTGAGAATAGTGCTGGCAGGTGACAGTAGAAATCTGGAGCTTGAATTTGATTATCATCTACACTGAGATCATAAGCAGAGGAAAATAGAAATGGGTTTTCCATGCCAGGTTTTGTTTAGGGTCTTAATCCATTTTTAAAAGTTGTGAAATGTAGCATATATACAGAAGAGCACATGAAAACTCAAATTTATAATTTAAAGAGTAAGAAATAAAACATGTATGTAACAGCTTAGCTAACTTATGTGCCTTCCTCTATCATATTTCCGTTCTTCTCCCAAAGATACACTTTCCTGAATTGTTTACTTCCTTGCTTTTCTTTATAACTTTATCACCTACATTTATGTCTCTGAACAATATTTAATTTTGTTTTTATACTTGAGAAATGGTATCACATTGTATATATATATTTATTGTTTTTCTTAACATTGTATGGTTCATTCATAGTAATGTTGTCTACCTGTATTTTGTTAATTTTCTCTATTATAAAATATTCAATACAACATATTGATCATTCTATTAATGTACATTTAGATTATGTACAGTTTTTGGGTATTATGAAAAATTACACCTTGAATATTTATGTACGTGTGACATTTTTGGATAAGGATTTTCCTAGTATATAAACCTAATAATGGAATTTTGATGCCAAATTCTTTGTTAGAGGTTGAATTGGTTTATTCTCTCAACAGCGTTGATCTATGAAATATCATAGCACTATGGCTTTAATTTACATTTCCTTGGTGACTGGCTAATGACATTGAACATTTTTGTAACCATATGTTCCTGGTTTTTTTTTCGGTTCCTGTAAAGTTTCTGTTTAATTATTTTGTCCATTTTTCTATTGAGATTTTGTTCTTTACATATTCATTTTTTTCACTGTAATTGATAAAAATTATTTGATCAATTTTTATTTACCTGTTTAACATTCTTCATTGAATCTTCTTGTTTTTTTGTGGGTTTTTTTTGCATTAAGAGCAACCTTTTATATGGCCTCCAAAAATCTGGATCTAGCCAGCCTCTCCAATACCATTTTTCTTGTTTTCTGCCTTTCTGTGTTTTTTTTTTTTTTTTTTTTTTTTTTTAGGTCTTGGCATATGTTCTTTCTCCTTTTGCCTAGAATTTTTTCTCTTCAAATCTGTGCTATGCCGAGACTGGTTTGGCTCAGTGGATAGAGCGTTGGCCTGCGGACTGAAAGGTCCCAGGTTCAATTCCGGTCGGGGGCATGTACCTTGGTTGCGGGCACATCTCCAGTGTGGGGCGTGCAGGAGGCGGCTGATCGATGTCTCTGCCGTCGATGTTTCTGAATTTCTATCCCTCTCTCTTCCTCTCTGTATAAAATCAATAAAATATATTAAAAAAAAATTAAATCTGTGCTAAAATTCTGCTTTTCTAGGAAATTACTTTTGGCTTTACCTGCCTCAAATTTGTACATCTACACTTATTTCTGAGAAATATAGTAATTCTGGTTAGATGACTGGTTAGAAACAGAAAGATAGTCAGTATTTCTGCATTGTGCAAGTTATAAACAAGGATGAAAACTGTTGAGTTAAAATAGGAGAGAATGATCTGCTAGTATCATAATGGTACTCTTATTATGATGTTCTTTCACTTCTCTTCATTATTCTGTTTCTGTTTGGATGGAGAAGAGTGATAAGGAAAATACCATGTAGAGTAAACCAATCATGGACTGACTATGACTGAGGAGGTTATGTGGGACTTATTTATTCATTCATTTATGCATTTGTTCATTTATTTATTTTTAAAGGAATGAATTTCCTTTTAAATCTATTTCTGTTAATTTCAGAGAAAAATGGACAAAATAATTAAATAGAAACTTCACAGGAACCCCCCAAAAATACCCAGAAACATATGGGAACAAAAATGAGAGAGGATCATTGATCGGCTGCCTCCTGCACACCCCCTACTGGGGATCAAGCCCACAACCCGGGCATGTGCCCTGATGGGAATCAAACCGTGACTTCCTGGTTCATAGGTCAATGCTTAACCACTGAGCCAGACTGGGTGACACACAGGTTTTAATCATGGCCTTGCAGTACCTAAACCAGTGATTTTTCACCCTTTTTCATCTCATGTCACACAACTAATAACTAAAATTCTGCAGCACACCAACAATATTGTTTTGCTGATCTGCCATAATATAGGTATAATTTTGATTGACTTGCAAAAATATATAATAATAATAATACTAATTACCTACCCTTTTTGCTCCAATGTTACTTGAAAAAACACACAACAGGTGTCTATATTTGTATATAAGAATTTCTGGCTGAAGCCGGTTTGGCTCAGTCGATGGGGTGTCGGCCTGTGGACTGGGGGGTTCCGAGTTCGGTTCTGGTCAGGGGCATGTGCCTTGGTTGTGGGCACATCCCCAGTAGGAGGTGTGCATGAGGCAGCTGATCGATGTTTCTATCTCTCTATCCCTCTCTCTTCTGCTCTGTAAAAATATCAATAAAATATATTTTTTTAAAAAATTTCTGGTACCAAGAATTACCCAATTAGATAGACATAACCTTATTGTGTGATGTGATCAATAAGATGCCATTCTATTATATCACTTACTATTTATGGTTCAAGATAGAGAATTCATACTGGTCATTTATTTTGTTGGCTGCTGTCATTTTTTTATTTGACAATCCAGGGGAAAAGAGGTCAGTGCCTCTGACTAAATAGTCAGGTATTGCATGTTTTAAAATTTCTTGCAGCACACCAGTTCAAAATTGCTGATCTAAACTATGTATTTGACTAAATTTAGTGAAGTCCAAATTGCTGTAGAAGACTGAAAATGAATAATGGTTCAAACACAGTAGATGTTTATTTTTTACTCATGGAAGAGCCTAAAGTGTATTGTCCTCTTTGGTGGGTGGATTCTCTTCTGAATGATTTCTTCTATCTTATGACTTTCATTCTCTATGACCAGTGGAAAAGAAAATAGAAGTTAGAGAAAGCACACTAACTTTTTTTTTAAAGACTTCACCTGAAGTGGCATTTCCATTCTATATTCCCCTGGAGAACTCTTAGTACATGACTGTTTCTTACTGCTGAGCCTCCAGTCCCATGAGCATGCATATCCCCTCTCTGAGGTCATCACTATTATAGTTTTGTGAATTTTTGTTATTCTTGTTTGCCTTTCATACCTTTACATACATATGTTATTAAGGAATAATAGTTTTGTATATATTTAATATACATAAACTACTTATGTTACAGTGTTTTGCTTTTTTCTAGAGGAGGTTAGAACATCTAGTCTGCCAAGTGCACAGCCCCAATTCCATAGTATGGCAGGAGAAAAGCAGTCTCTTTCACAGTGGCCTGGTAATCTTTTATTTTTGTAGATCTCATAAACTAAGGCATCTATACTCAAGAAGACATAATATAGTACATATCCTTCTTTCTTAGAGATTATATTTAAATGACACAAGAAAGTGTTTCCATTGTGTCTCCATTCACCTTGTTCAATGCAATTTCGAAGGAAATGTGAGATGCGAAAGCTTTTACATAACTATTGGCTCTTTGCATTCACAACTAGGCTACTCATAGTTTTAGCTTTATCTAGGCCCTGGCTGCCAATTCTACCATGAATGGAAGCTTATTATGTGAGATGAAATAATTCTGATGTTATATGTTTGTACAAAGTTGTAGACAAATGTGTTAGCTTTTAAATGCTAAATTAAAAACCTATTTACATAGTTTATATTTTCTCTAGAAAATATAATATTATTTTTTCTTACTCTTTTAATCTTTATTGTTCAATTTATTACAGATGTTCCTCTTTTTTCCCCCATAGCTCCCATCTACCCCCCACCACTGTCCTCATCCAAAGGTGTAAGATTTTTGTCCAATCCCTTCCCACATCCCTCACATGCCCTTCCCCCGAGAATTGTCAATCCATTCCCTTTCTATACCCCTGATTCTATTATATTCACCAGTTTATTCTGTTCATCAGATTTTTCACTTGACTTTTAGATTCACTTGATAGGCATGTATTTGTTATCACTTTGTTGTTCATAATTTTTATCTTTACCTTTTTCTTCTTCTTCCTCTTCTTAAAGAATAAATACCCTTCAGTATTTCATATAATCCTGTTTGGTGGTGATAAACTTCTTTAGCTTTTTCTCATCTGTGAAGCTCTTTATCTGACCTTCAATTCTGAATGATAGCTTTGCTGGGTAGAGTAATCTTGGTTGTAGGTTCTTGCTATTCATACTTTGAATATTTCCTGCTATTCCCTTCTGGCCTGCATAATTTCTGTTGAGAAATCAGCTGACATTCGTATGAGTACTTCCTTATATGTAACTAACTGTTTTTCTCTTGCTGCTTTTAATATTCTCTCTTTGTCTTTTGCTCTTGGCATTTTAATTATGATGTGTCTTGGTGTGGTCCTCTTTGGATTCCTTTTATTTGGTATTCTCTATGCTTCCTGGACTTGTAAGTCCAGGTAGGAAAAGTTTTCAGTCATTATTTCTTCAAATAGGTTTTCAATATCTTGCTCTCTCTCTTCTGGCACCCCCCTAATTCTGATATTGGTACATTTGAAGTTGTCCCAGAGGCTCCTTATACTATCTTCACATTTTTGGACTCTTTTTTTATTTTTGTTTTTCTGGTTGGGTGTTTTTGCTTCCTCATATTTCAGATTTTTGGTTTGATTCTTGGGGTTCTCTAGTCTGCTGTTGGATTTCTGTATATTATTCTTTATTTCAGATAATGTATGCTTAATTTCTGACTGGTCCTTTTCCATTTTATTGGCATTCTCATTAAAATCCTTGAAGGTCTCACTAAGTTTCTCAGCATTTTGTAGAAGATTCTTGAGTAACCTTATAAATGTGGTTTTGAACTCTATGTCCAGTAGTTGTTTTCCACCATTTCTTTCATTTGTGACATGTTTCTTTGTCTCTGAATTTTGGCTGCTTCCCTGTGTTGATGGCATGACGCTGTGTGCTAATTTTCCTTTATGGCCCAGTAGCTCTGTCCCCTCAGTCCCCTCAGGTGGACCCTCTTGGTGTACCCCTTTGTGGGCTGGGTACACCGTCTTGTAGTTAAGCCTTGATTGCTATTGGTGCACTGGGAGGAATTGACCTCCAGGCCAATTGACTGTGAGGATTAGCTGTGTCTATTAATGGAAGAACTGCTGTGCTGGAGATACCCCTATGGGGCAGGACTTCCTTTAGTGAGGCTTTGGTGCTTACCGAGTCTGCCTCTTGAGTGTGTCACTTATGTATGTGAGGAGTTGAAATCTGGTGTCATCTCACACTGACCTCTAGGTACACTGGTTCCTGGATCTCCAAGGAGGTGCAAGTCAGCTAGTGTCTGAGGCCACCCAGCAGGAGCTACAGGGAGATTTGCAGATTTTTCCTCTTTACTTGGAGTTTGGAAGTTTTGGAGTTGTCTGACCCAGTTGCAGTTTGTTAGGTTAAGCTGCTAGAGGGCAGGCCATTCATTTGCAAAAGCTGCTGAGCACAGCTGGGTGGGTTTGTAAATTGGGCTGGACAGGGTCTCAGGGAATCACTAGTCTAGGGCGTGGCAAACAGTGCTGGCTGGCAGTCAGCCCTCTCTACCTCTCCGTGTTTTCGCGTTCTTTTTTTTTTTAAATTTTTTTTTATTAATTTTTATTAATTTTTTATACATATCTCCCCATTGCCCCCCTCCCTCCCAGGCGTACCCCGACCCCCCAGTGTCTGTGATCATTGGTTATGTTTATAAGCATGCATACAAGTCCTTTGATTGATCACTTATTTACCTCACCTAACTTTAATCTTTCTGCTATAATTTCACAGTCTGTTTGATGCTTTATGATTTTTGTCCTCCTGAGAATTATCAGTCTACTCCCTTTCTGTGCTCCTGATTCTATTATATTCACCAGTTTATTCTGTTGATCAGATTTTTAATTCACTTAATTTTTAGATTCACTTGTTGACAGATGTATATTTGTTCTTCATAATTTTTTGTCTTTTACCTTTTTCTTCTTCCTCTTCTAAAAGGGTACCTTTCAGCATTTCATATAATACTGGTTTGGAGTTGATGAACTCCTTTAGCTTTTTCTTCTCTGTGAAGGTCTTTATCTGCCCTTCAATTCTGAATGATAGCTTTGCTGGATAGATTATTCTTGGTTGTAGGTTCTTGTTGTTCATCACGTTGAATATTTCTTGCCACTCCCATCTGGCCTGCATCGTTTCTGTTGAGAAATCAGCTGACAGTCGTATGGGTGCTCCCTTGTAGGTAATAAACTGTTTTTCTCTTGCTGCTTTTAATAGTCTCTCTTTGTCTTTTGCTCTTGGCATTTTAATTATGATGTGTCTTGGTGTAGTCCTCTTTGGGTTCCTTTTCTTTGGGGTTCTGTGTGCTTCCTGGACTTGTAAGTCTATTTCTTTTACCAGATGTGGGAAGTTTTCAGTCATTATTTCTTTAAACAGGTTTTCAGTATCTTGCTCTCTCTCTTCTTCTGGCACCCCCACAATTCTGATGTTGGTACGCTTGAAGCTGTCCCAGAGGCTCCTTACATTATCTTCACATTTTTGGATTCTTTTCTCGTCTTGCTTTTCCAGTTGAATGTTTTCTGCTTCTTTATATTTCAAATTTTTGACTTGATCCTTGCCTTTCTCTAGTCTGCTGTTAGTACTCTGCGTAATAGTATTCATTTCAGTCAGTGTATTTATTATCTTCTCTTGGGTCTCACTAAATTTATCCATCTTTTCTAGCATATTCTTGCAAAACCTTATAAGCGTGGTTTTGAACTCTATATCCAGTCGTTTTTTTTCCTCCATTTCTTTTGCTTGTAATCCCTTCCCTTGTCTCGGCATTTTCACTGTGCCGGGGAAACTTCTGTGCTAGATTCAGCCGCAGAAGCCTCTGCTGAGCTTGGGAGGGTGGAGTCTCAGGGCTTAAGGGACCGCCTTGCCTTCCAGTTGGCCCCGCCCTCCACAGCCCCTGAGTCTCACGTGACTGGGTAATGGCTGGAGCGGTCCTTGTGCGCGCGCACCCGCAGCGCCTCCAACCGCTGCCTTTCCGGCTCCCCTGCGAACCAGGACCACACGAGTCTAGGTCCCCAGGGTTTCGCCCAAAACAGGGGCCCAGTGGACTCAGAAGTGGCACAGTTGGGAGGGTCTGTCTCCCGCCCACTCGCGAAAGCCAGCAGCACAATCAGCAATCCGTCCTCCGCGTGGTGCCGTGCGCGACCAGACCTCCGATCCTTTGCAACTCCCCTAAATTTCCGTGCACTTCTCCCTTTTCACAGTCCAAACTCCCCCCGTATGAGTTTCGGCTGGATCTGGGGTTTAGTGTCGTAGGATAAGGGGTTCAATGCCGTTGGGAGTCTCCGTTTCCCTCCCGCCAGAGAAAGCCAGCCAGGTACTCCGGCACCGCTCTCTCAGCGCGCTCGTCTCCGTACCTCAGCTTTTTGCAGCTCCTCTGGGTCTCTGTGAGCCCCTCTCTTTCCTTCTAGTTGTAGAACTTCCACTCAGCCAGCTTTCCTGTGGTTCTGGATGATGTCCGTTCTGTCTTTTAGTTGTAGTTTTGAAATTGTTGTGCGAGGCAGCAGTATAGGTGTTTACCTATGCCGCCATCTTGGATTCTCCTCCTTAAATTTTTTTATTAATGTATTACATGTGTACATATCTTCCCATTGTCTTCCCCCCACCCCCACTCCCATGCATACCCTACCCTCCTAATGTCTTGTCTCCATTGGCTATGGATACAAGTTCTTTGGTTGATCTCTTATCTACTCCACCTCTCCCTAACCTTCCTACTATAATTTGACAGTCTGATGCTTTACTGCCTCTGAATCTATCTTTTTGTTCATCATTTTATAATGTTCTTTATTATCCATAAATGAGTGAGATCACGTGGTATTTTTCTTTCATTGACTGGCTTATTTCACTTAGCATAATGCTCTCCAGTTCCATCCAGGGTGCTGCAAATGGTAAAAATTCCTTCTTTTTTATGGCAGCATAGTATTCCTTTGTGTAGATATAGCACAGTTTTCTGATTTCCCTGTCCTGTGTCCCACGCTGCAGAGCAGTAAACAATGATTGCTGTGCATACCTCTGTGAGAGAGCCACCCTCGCTTTCTGACCCGATGTCAGACAGTCCAGTTTTTCTCTGTATGAGTCTGGTTCCCCAGAATCTCGCCAGATACTGGAGTTCAGAGAGTCGGGAATTTATAACTTTTTCCCAATTGAAAAAAATGGCGCACGCCAGCCTGATTTGCGTGCGTCTCTGTACCTCTGCCTTTCTGAGCCTCTGCACATCTTCCAGGTCTCAATGCACTTGTTTCTTTCTTTCTAGTTGTAGAACTTCCACTCCACCAGCTTTCCCGTGATTCTGGGGGATAGTCATTTTGTTCTTTAGTTGTAGTTTTGATGTGGTTGTGAGAGGCAGCACGGATAGGTGTTTACCTTATGCCGCCATCTTTGTTCTCCAATATAAGATTATTAAGTGTATATATAAACATGTAATTAAGGAAGCTGACTAGAGCTTGCATCAATTTATTTATAAATTTGGACTAAGTTTCAGCAGTTATGGTTTACAGAAACTACTTTGATAGTTGTTTTCTTAACTAAAGTTTGACAGATCAAAGTTGGGTAATGTAAGTTTCATTTTTACACTAAAAAACAAAGTTGAACAGTTGGTGGTTGCCAGAGGTAGAAGGTTAGATGTTGGCAAAATGGATGCAATGGATTAAAAGGTACAAACTTTTGAGTTATAAATAAGCCCTGGGGATGTAATATACAACATGGTGACTATAGTTAATAATACTATCTTGTATATTTGGAAGTTGTTAAGAGAGTAGGTCTTAAAAAGTTTTCATCAGAAGGAAAAATTATGCTGCTTTAAAAAGAATGGATTTGAGGTTTTTTAAATAATGTGATATACTAAATGTTGTAAGTTAAATATAGGACATCATTTGGAAGCTGAATTTGAAGCATAAATAAATGAAGATATCAGATCTTTTGGGAACCTAGGCATAGTGAATTCCTGTGATGAATTATTACTAGTATATCCCAAACCAGTGATTTTCAGTGGGTATGCTACAAGAATTTTTGATACATATGATACCTACTTAGTAAGGCCACTGACCTCTTTTTCCCTGGATTGTCAAATTAAAAAAATGACAACAGCCAATATAACAATAGCTGACCAGTATGAATGCCCTGTCTTGAGCCATAAATGTATAGCTCATTTAATAGAATTGCATCTTATTAGTCATATTGCATAATAAAGTTGCATATGATTGATTAATACTTGATACTCAAAATTCTTCTGAACAATATAGGCACCTGATTTTGTTAAAAGTCACTTTGGAGCAAAAAGGATAGATAATTACTAATGTGTGTGTGTGTGTGTGTGTGTGTGTGTGTGTATGTGTGTGTATGTATATATTAGTGGACCAGTGCATGAAATTTGTTCCCGGGCAGAGGAGGGTGTCCCTCAGCCCGGCCTGCACTCCAATCTGGGACCCCTCAACGGGTAATCAGCAGTCAGACATCCCTCTCACAATCCAGAACTGCTGGCTCCTAACTGCTCGCCTGCCTGCCTGATTGCCCCTAACTGCTTCTAACTCCCAGCCTGATTGTCCCTAACTGCTCCCCTGCTGGCTTGATTGTCTCTAATCATCTCTGCCTCAGCTCCGCATCCAGGACCCAGGATTCCCTCCTCCAGCCGACCATAGGCATCCGGTCAGCGTAGGTGCCCAGGCTGGCTGCAGCAGCAGGGGATGGTGGGCAGGTGGCTTTGCCTGGACTGCAGCCCCAAGTTCTGGCTCCAGGGACCATGGGGTGAGCAGCTTCTCTGTCTCCAGGGCCACAGCCAGCCGCAGGTACAGGTGCTGGGGACCGCAGGCCGGCAGCTTCTCTGTCTTCCCTGGGATGCCACTTTTCCGGCTGGCTGCAGCCTGGGATCTTGGGGCATGTGGCTTCTTGGTCTCTGGGGCTGCAGCCAGCTTCATGCGCTGGCATCTGACTTCTTCAACTCCCACAGGCCCAGAGCAGCTGCCAACATCTTTTCAGGTTAATTTGCATACTCGCTCTGATTGGCTGTTGGGCATAGCAGAGTGATGGTAATTTGCATGTTTCTCTTTTATTAGTGTAGATATTTAAATAATTCAAAATTATACCTATTTTTTGGGTCAGATCAACAAAATCTATATTTTTTGCAGGTTTTCCAAACCTTCCTGAAATTTCCAATATTTCATCCTATCTCTTGTGGTTGAGGCTCTGTGGGAGTTGAGGTGGAAAATACTTATAACTGGTCATATAAGCCTTCACTATCTTTCCCTGTTTTATTCTCCCTAGCATTCTAAGAAGGAGCATCATCCTAATAAACAGTACAGTCGTACCTCCCTCTTGTCTTTCATAGCTGACCTAAGTGCTCTGGTGCAGGATGGGCTGCAAAGGGCTCCATGTTTTTATTTTTATAATCCCATCTTTTCCCAAACTATACTGTGATATGGTATATTAAACAGAGTGAGTTCTTAATAAATATTTATTGCCTTGAAGTCTAATAATTTTTCTTCCTTTCTCTCTTAATCAAATACTAGCACTGAGATGATACTATCAGCCAGCCTCTCTTGACTTACTATGTTCTCTAGAGAATAGGCAGTGAAAGAAGAGTTGGCACCAAGGACAATTGTCTCTACTTTTTGTTGTTGTTAAATTTTCAGTTTATGTCAGTAGAGAAGGGATAATAAAAACTACACACAGAACATTTGTCATTTATAGCTGGATAGCTTAGGAAGAACACTAGTCTCCAAGTAAAAGCTGTAAAACAGACAAACAAATAGTTGCATAGACCAACTTAAACCAGCATGCGAAGAAGTAATCCTGAAATGGCTTGGGAGAAATGCCAGCTTTTTGGGATGCTCTGTTAATTTTTATATATTATAACTTATTTTAAACAGGACAGCACACAGAAATAACTAAAAGGTTCAAAGTCTGGAATAGTGCTTTTTCTACAGCTGTAAGCTATTTAAAATTCTTCTCGTGTTACTGTTTGCCATCCAGATGGCTTTCTGGCACTGGTTCAGTTCCTAGATGTGAAGGCTGCTGGTTATTTACTCACCAGTATCATCACACTCTTGTACAATTTGACTCATGAGTCACAATGTTACATGTGAGTACCCTTTACTATACAGTCATTCCTGATTGTCATAATGTCACTGGTTATAAACATGTTCCAGAATTGATTGGATACCAGTTCCAAATGAAGATTTGTTGACATTCAAAAGAACACTCTGGTTAGTCTGTTGGTTCCATTGCCACTGTAGTGAGAAACAAACAGTCATTCAGACAATGAAACTTTTGTCTGAAATATTTATGTGCATGATAGATGCAAAAGTGTATCCAATAAACTAGAATTATTTGCTTCACTTTTTTACTGTTAACTGAAGTGATTAAAATACAAAAAGGGCTTACTACAGAAATCAGTATTTGTGGTGAGAGGCTAGGATGGGGGTGAGGGGGTTGCTATTTAAAGATGCAGACAGTGTTGTGTTTCTTTTTTTTAAGTCCTCACTCAAGGATATGTTTTGATTAATTGTAGAGAGAGCGGAAGGGTGAAAAAGAAATATTAATTGGTTGCTTTCTGTACGCATCCCAACTGGGGATTGAACACACAACCTAGGCATATGCCCTGACTGGGAATCAGACTTGAAACCTTTTGTTGTATGGGACGACATTCCAACCTACTGAGCCACCCAGCCACGGCAGTGTTGTATTTCTTGACCTGGACTGTGGTTTGCTTTATAATAGGTGGTGTTTTTCAATAATTTTGGGGGGTACTTTTTAATATATGTGTTATTTTAAACAGTAAAAAAGTTTAAAAATACTTTGTAATAGATGTTAGTAGTAAGTGTCTAGTTAATTTTTATCTATTTAGGAAAATATCCAATTTTGCCCTCAAATATGGTTATGGTCAAATAGTGATTGAAATAGGCTTAACAGTTAATTCCCCTTTTCATAATACCTCTCATTGGGGTTTCAGGAAGAGAAGGGACAGGTTAAGGAGAGAATATAGTGGGGATGAAATATATCTTTCTTAGAAATATATACCCCGTTAGAATAATCATCTTTTTTTTAAAATATATTTTATTGATTTTTTACAAAGAGGAAGGGAGAGGGATACAGAGTTAGAAACATCGATGAGAGAGAGACATGGATCAGCTGCCTCTTGCACGTCCCCTACTGGGGATGTGCCCGCAACCAAGGTACATGCCCTTGACTGGAATCGGACCTGGGACCTTTCAGTTGGCAAGCCAATGCTCTGTCCACTGAGCCAAATCGGTTTTGGCATAATCATCTTTTTTTGTTGTTGGTAAGCAAGATGAAAGAAAATTAGAACACTGAAAAAATTGATTAGCATTAATTAATAAAAAGTTAAATATTCTAACTCAAGTTAATGTAAGTAATTTAAAATAGAATATTTTATAACACCAAAGTAATACAAAGGATTGTAACAATATATTATGAACAACTATACGCCAACAAACTAGACATTCTGGATGAACTGGATAAATTTAAATTTACACATACAATCTTCCAAAACTAAATCAGAAAATATCAGAGAATCTGAATAGATAGATTACAACTAGTGAAATTGAAGCAGTAATAATAATAATAAAAAAAAAACTTTCAACAAACAAAAGTGCTGGACTGGATAACTTTAATAGGTGAATTTTTCCCAAATAATGAAAGAACTAACGGCAAATTATCTTTCTCAAACTGTTACAAAATATTCAAAAAGAGGGAAGACTCCCAAGCTAAGGCCAAGTATCCTAATTCCAAAACCAGATAAGGACATGACAAAGAAAGAAAATTTAGGTTAATATCCCTAATGAACATAGATGCTGACATCCTCAGCAAAGTATTAGCAAACCGAATCCAGCAATACATTGAAAAGATCATACACCATGATCAAGTGGGATTTATTCCAGTGATATAGGGTTGGTGCAGTATTTGCAAAAACAATAAACGTGATATATCAATAAACAAAATGAAGGATAAAGACCATATGATCATATCCATAGATGCAGAAAAAGCATTTGATGAAACCCAATACTCATTTATGATAAAAACTTTGAGCAAAGGGGAAATAGAGGGAATATACCTCAGCCTAATAAAGGCAAAATATGATAAGCCCACAGTCAACATCATACTCATTAGGCAAAAACCAACAAAGTGTTTCCCTTTAGATCAGGAATAAGTGTCTTTTAGAAATTTATGTGCTTTATTTTATCACAATGAGAATTATTTTCAAAGCAAATATTCTTTTTTTAATTTAATAAATCTTTATTGTTCAGATTATTACAATTATTCTTTCCCCTGCCCCCATGGCTCCCCTCCACCCGGCTCCTACTCCTCCCTCTGCCCTTTTCTCCCCCTACCCCATTGTCCTCATCCATAGGTATACGATTTTTGTCCAGTTTCTCCCTGCACCCCCCTGACTCCTTTCTCCAGGAGAATTGTCAGTCCACTCCCTTTCTATGTGCCTGATTCTATTATATTCACCAGTTTATTCCGTTCACCAGGTATTTTATTCACTTGATTTTTAGATTCACTTGTTTGATAGATATGTATTTGTTGTTCATAATTTTTATCTTTATTTTCTTCTTCTTCCTCTTCTTAAAGAATACCTTTCAGTATTTCATATAATATTGGTTTGGTGTTGATGAACTCCTTTAGCTTTTTCTTATCTGTAAATCTCTTTATCTGACCTTCAATTCTGAATGATAGCTTTGCGGGATAGAGTAATCTTGGTTGTAGGTTCTTACTGTTCATCACTTGGAATATTTCTTGCCACTCCCCTCTGGCCTGCATAGTTTCTGTTGAGAAATCAGCTGACATTTGTATGGGTGCTCCCTTGTAGGTAATTAACTGTTTTTCTCTTGTTGCTTTTAATATTCTCTCTTTGTCTTTTGCTCATGGCATTTTAATTATGATGTGTCTTGGTGTGGTCCTCTTTGGATTCCTTTTGTTTGAGGTTCTGTGTGCTTCTTGGACTTGTAAGTCTATTTCTTTCACCAGGTGTGGGATGTTTTCAGTCATTATTTCTTCAAATAGGTTTTCATTATCTTGCTCTCTCTCTTCTTCTGGCACCACCATAATTATGATGTTGGTATGCTTGAAGTTGTCCCAGAGGCTCCTTATACTATCTTCAAATTTTTGGCAAAGATAAAAATTATGAACAACAAATACATATCTATCAACAAGGAAGTGGACTAAATTCTCATGGGGAAAGGGTGAGGAGGGTGGGGGGAAGAGACTGGACACCTATGGATGAGGACAATGGGGAGAGGTAAGGCAGAGGGTGGGGTGGGAACTGGGTGGAGGGAAGCTATGGGGGGGGGAAAGAGGAACAATTGTAATAATCTGAACAATAAAGATTTATTAAGTTAAAAAAAAATGGCACCATTGACCTGGTGCTAACAAACGAATACTTGGCTTCCCCTGAGTGGAAGACAGGCCCCGCCACCACCCCAGACCGACACTCCACCAAATCACAACCAACACTGCTAAAACACCATCGCAGAATGCGGCCAACAACCCAGTCCAGCCTGGAAATGGTCGGTGTGGGCCCCGAGTAATGATGTCATATAGCAATGCCCGTTTTCCTCTCCCTACTGACTAGCCTCCTTGAAGTTTATTCAGCTCAGGAACGTGACTTGCTTTATAGCCAGGTGCAAACATTTTACAGTTTAACCAAATGTTTCTGAAGCATTTTCCTGTGCCTTATCTCATTTGTTCCTCACAGAAGTCCTGGAGTAGGTAGATAGGAGACTCAGTAGAATACTATTTGATTTCATTAGCAAGGCGCAAATAGTGATATTAAAATATTTCTTCTAATTAATTTCCTTTAAATGTGCACAAATCTATACACCAGGGCACTAGTACAAAATAAATTTCAATGTAAACTAATTTTAAAATAATTGTAAAAAGAAAATGAAATCCATTCTTCTAGATAGTGTTTAGCTTGAAGTACTTGAAAATTAATCTAATAAAATTGTTTTTATTAAAGGGACACACAAATACAACCTATATATTAAGCTATAATTATATACTAGATGTCTTCCTGGAGTGTTTACAAAGTCTGACAACCTCTAACTCAGTTATTAGTATACTAGGGGCCCGGTGCATGAAATTCATGCACTGGGAGTATGGGGGGCTGTCCCTCAGCCCAGCCTGCACCCTCTCCAATCTGGGACCCCTCAGGGGATGTCTGACTGTCGGGCCTAAACCGGCAATCGAGCATCCCTCTCACAATCTGGGACTGCTGGCTTCTAACCGCTCTCCTGCCTGATTGCCCCTAACCTCTTCTGCCTGCCAGCCTGATCACTCCCTAACCACTCCCTTGCCAGCCTGATTATCGCCTAACTGCTCCCCTCCTGGCCTGATTGCCCCCAACTGCCCTCCTCTGCCTCCAGCAAGCACTAGTTTATTCTCTATATATATAGATATGTTTCTGGGTTTTTTTGTTTCTTTGTTTTTGTTAATCCTCACCTGAGGATATTTTTTCCATTGATTTTTAGAAAGATTGGAAAGGAGGGGGAAAGACAGAGAGAGAAACATCAATGTGAGAGAGAAACATTGATTAGTTGCTTCCCACATGCACTCTGACCAAGTCTGGGATTGAGCCTGCAACCAAGGTACTTGCCCTCGACTGGCACTGAACCTGAGACCCTTCAGTCCTGGGACCCCCGCTCTATCTAGGGCTGTTTTGTTCATTCATTTTTTTAAAAAAAGATTCCACATATACGTGAGATAATATGGTGTTTGTCTTCTTCTTCTGACTTACTTCATTTAGCTTAATACCCTCCAGGTCTACCTATTTTGTCCCAAATGACAAGCTTTTATTTTCTTATATCTGAATAATATTTTATTAATACATGGTGTACATGATGATGCTCCAACCAACTGAGCCACCTGGTCAGCCTTTATTTGTCTGGTAGTTTGGAGAAGGCAGGTGGAGCCATACAGAAGTTTCTGGAGGTGTGAGCACCAGCTTGCTTGCCTGGAGTAGCTCCAGGCAGGGAGGCCAGATGTATTGTGACATCCTTTTGTTCATGCTTGTTCTGTGTGTTTATTTACTTACTTTTTATTTAATAAATCTTTATTGTTCAGATTATTACAATTGTTCCTCTTTTTTCCCTCATAACACTCCTCCACCTGACTCCTACCCCCACCCTCTGCCCGTACCCCTCCCCATTGTCCTCATCCATAGGTGTATGATTTTTGTCCAGTCTCTCCCTGCATCCCCCACACCCCTTTCCCCCTGAGAATTGTCAGTCCACTCCCTTTCTGTGCTCCTGATTCTATTATATTCACCAGTTTATTCTGTTCATCAGATTTTTTTACTCAATTGCTTTTTAGATTCACTTGTTGATAGATATGTATTTGTTGTTCATAATTTTTATCTTTTTTACCTTTTTCTTCTTCCTCTTCTTAAAGACAACCTTTCAGCATTTCATATAATACTGGTTTGGTGTTGATGAACTCCTTTAGCTTTTTCTTATCTGTGAAGCTCTTTATCTGACCTTCAATTCTGAATGATAGCTTTGCTAGGTAGAGTAATCTTGGTTGTAGGTTCTTGCTATTCATCACTTTGAATATTTCTTGCCACTCCCCTCTGGCCTGCATAGTTTCTGTTGAGAAATCAGTTGACAATTCTATGGGTGCTCCCTTGTAGGCAACTAACTTTTTCTCTTGCTGCTTTTAATATCTCTTTGTCTTTTGATCTTGACATTTTAATTATGATATGTCTTGGTGTGATTCTCTTTGGATTCTTTTGTTTGGGGTTCTTGCACTTCCTGGACTTGTAAGTCTATTTCTTTCACCAGATGTGGGAAGTTTTCAGTCATTATTTCTTCAAAAAGGTTTTCAGTATCTTGCTCTCTCTCTTCTTCTTGCACTCCCATAATTCTGATGTTGGTATGCTTGAAGTTGTCCCAGAGGCTCCTTACACTATCTTCACATTTTTGGATTCTTTTTGCTTTTTGCTTTTCCAATTGAGTATTTTCTGCTTCTTTGTATTTCAAATCTTTGGCTTAATTTTTGCATTCCTCTAGTCTGCTGTTAGGTCTCTGTATAATATTTTTTATTTCAGTCAGTGTATGTTTAATTTCTAGTTGGTCCTCTTTCATCTCTACTTGGTCCTTTTTCATCTCCTCTTGGGTCTCACTAAATTTATCCATCTTTTCTAGAAAATTCTTGAAAAACCTTATTCGTGGATTTGAACTCTATATCCAGTCATTTGTTTTCCTTCATTTCTTTTGTTTGTGATCTGTTCCTTTGTGTCAGCATTTTCACTGTTTCCCTGAGTTGGTAGAGTAGCTTTGTGTGCTAGGTGTCCTATAGGGCGCAGTGGCTCAGCCTCCCCAGTTACCCAGTTACCCGACGTGGACACTCTTGGTGCACCCCTTTGTGGGCTTGTGCACTGTCTTGTTGTATTTAAGCATTGATTGTTGTTGGTATCACTGGGAGGAATTTATCTTCAGGCCAATTGGTTGTGAGGATCAGCTGTGTCTATGCTGGGAGAACTTCCATGCTGGAGACACCCTTATGAGACATGACTTGCAAAAGTCTTGTGCTCAGCTTGAACGGGGAAGAGTCTCAGGGTGGAACAGATAATATTGTTTTCCCGTGAGCCTTACCCTAATAAGCCCTTGTGTCTCAGTGTCCCATGGTAATCGCTGCAAGCACCTCTGAGAGAAAACCACCTTCAAGTTCCGCCTGCTACCAGACAGTCCAGTTTCTCCCCAAATGAGTCTGGGTCCCCAGAGTCTTGCCTGGAACTGTAGTTCAGGGCAGTCAGTAGCTTTTGTCTCCCTCCCAGCTGTATACTCAGTTGCCCACCTTCTTCGCGTGCACACCTCAGTACCTCTGCCTTCCACAGTTCCAGTGTGCTTTTCTCTTTCCTGACAGTCCATTTTCACCCAGTATGAGTCTAGATCCCTAGAATCTTGCCCGGAACTGGAATTCAGTGCAGTTGATAGCTTTTGTCTCTCTCCTGCTTGAGAAAGCCAGCCACACACTCAGTTGCAAGTCCTCTCCATGCATGCATCTCAGTACATCCTGCAGCTCCTCTGAGTCTCAGTGTGCTTTTCTTTTTCCTTCTAGCTGTAGATTTTTCACTTCCTGTGGTTCTGGATTATGTCCGTTTTGTCTTTTAATTCTAGTTTTGAAATTGTGCAAGGCAGCAGTTTAGGTGTTTACCTGTGCTTCCATCTTGGTTTCTTCCTCTGTTCTCTGTGTTTAGAAGCAAAATACCTTAGGCAGTGTAGCTGGGAATGTGCTGTAATCATCTTGCAGGTAGGCCAAAGTATCAGAAGATAACTCAGCCCACCATATCTAAGTGGAAGAGATCTAAACAATGGCACTCACTTACTCCTCTACCCTAGAAAGTTCCTTCTGTATTCTGTCTCTTTCTCTTGGTTATTGTTCAGAAGCTATTCATTCAGCCCTTAGTTGTCTCGTAGGAGTACTTGCTCTCCATATACACGTACTAGTTTATTTGAATTTGTCCACTAAAGAGTGAGATTAATGTACACCTATGCTGTGGCCATCTTGACCTCATAATATTTATTTTTTTAGTTCATGGAAGTTCAGGAAATTTCAGTGACTTACAAAAATTCACATATAGGGTAAGTAGTTTAGATAAGATGTAATAAAAATGTTTTATTATGAAAAATTATAAATGTACACAAAAGCAGAGGAGTAATAAAATGTACTTCTCATCACCCAGCTTCAGCAAAGTATCAACATTTTGTTTTTCTTGTTTCATCTATCTCTCTCACTTCTTAAAGAACTTTAAAAAAGCTTTATTGAGGTATAGTTAATATATAATGAAGTGCACATATTTAAAGTACATAACTTGACATATTTTTGATGCATGTATAGAACTTGCAAGCACAACACAATCAAGATAATGAACACAACACATCCATCACTACCAAGAATTTCCTTGTGTTCCTTCGTATTCCTCCCTCTCCCTGTTTCTCCCACCCACTCCCCATATAATCCGTTACTATAATTTAATGTACATTTTCTGGAATTTTATGTAAATGGAATAATTGAGTATGTACTCTTTTTGTCAGGCTTCTTTCAGTCAGCATAATTCTTTTGAGAGTCATCTATAATGCTGAATATTTTCGTAGTGCTTTTTTTTGCTGTGTAGTATTCCATTGTATGAATATGTCACAATTTTTTTATTCATTTATCTGTTGATGGACATTTGAATTATTTCCAGTTTTTTGGATAGTATTGGTAAGGCTTCTGTGAACAGTTGTGTACAGTTTTTGTATGAATATGTGTCTTCATCATTTCTATTTTTAATTTATATTTAGTAGTGGGATAATGGATTATATAGTAGATATATGTCCAGAAACTGCCAGTAGTGTATGAGAATTCTGGTTCCCTCTGAATCTTTTCCATCAGTTGGTATGATTGGTCTTTTTTAATTTTAGATTTTGGAATAAGTGTGTAGTGGTATCTCGTTGTTGTACTTTGTACTGACTAGTGATATTGAGCCCTTTTGCCATTACGTATCTGCTTTGATGGTGTCCAAATATTTTGCCAAAGTTTAAAAACTGAGGTGTTTGTTTCCTTATTATTGTAAGTTAAGAGTTCTTTTTATATTCTGTATATAAGTAAGCCCTTACTATGATTTGCAAGCATTTTCTCCCAGACTGTGGCTTGTTTTTTAAAATATATTTTTATTTATTTCAGAGAGGAAGTGAGGGGGAAAGATATAGAGACATCAGTGATGAAAGAGAATTATTGATCTATTGCTTCCTGAACACCCCACACTGGGGGTTGAGCCCACAACCCAGGCCTGTCCCCCAATCGGGAATCGAACTGTGATCTTTTGTTTCATAGATCAACGCATTGTGCCACACTGGCCAGGCAGGCTTTTGATATGAACAGTTGTGTCTACGGTCAGAAGTTTTCAGTTTTGATGATGTTTATCAATTTTTTAAATTGATAAATTCTGCTTTTGGTGTAATATCTAAGAAATATTTGCTTAATCCAAAATCACAAGCTTTTCTCTTATTTTCTTCTTGAGGTGTTTTGATTTTGGAGTTTACATTTGGACCTGTGGCCCATTTTGAGTTCATTTTTATTTTTAGCTTAAGATAGGAATTAAGGTTCATTTTCTTAGTATATGGATATTCAGTTATTTCTGCATCATTTGTTAAAAAGATTTTTTTCCATCAGCTTTTCTTTATACAAACTTTTTTTTAAAATATATATTTTATTGATTTTTTTACATAGAGGAAGGGAGAAGGATAGAGAGTTAGAAACATCGCTGAGAGACATCAATCAGCTGCTTCCTGCACGCTCCCTACTGGGGACATGCCCTTGACCGAAATCGAACCCGGGACCTTTCAGTCCATAGGCCTACGCTCTATCCACTGAGCCAAACCGGTTTCGGCTATACAAACTTTTAAAAACAGCTGTCCATTCATTCACTTTTCAAAAAAAAAAGGAATAATTTAAAGCAAATGCCAGCATAATGCTCTTTATACCTACATGTACTGCCATTATGCATTTCTAATGGATAAGGACTGATTTTTAGAAACATAATAAACATTCCAATATTATATGTCACAAACTTAATAGTATTTCCGCAATATCATCTAATATTCGATCCATATTTAAATTTTCTAGGTTGTTTGAAAGATAGTTTTTTATGGAGGATCTGTTCAAATCAACATTGAATTTGGCTATGTCTCCTAATTATTCTTTTATTACAAGCCTTTTCCTTCCTGTTATTCATTAGTTTGCTTTCTTATTGTTTTACTGATGATCCAAAGTTTTGGACACTACTTACTGATTGCTTCCTTGATGATTTAACTTTCCTATTTCCCCTACTTTCTATGAACTGGTAGATATATCAAATTTGGAACTTCATTAGATTCAAGTATATTTTTTAAAAAGTCTTAAGTATACCATATAGGTAGTGACTGTGTAGTATTTACTGCTGTAGTACAGGAACAGACCTATCTGGATTATTCAGAGAATTTAGATAGTGTCAACCTGAATTGTAAAGTTCCCTATTATCTTTTCACCTTATATTGTAAATTTCTTTTTAGCATTCAATAATGATCCTTGCCTAGATCCATTATTTCATTAGATGTTGCAATATGGTGATTTTTCTAATTCTATTACTCTTTTTGCAATGATTAGCTAAAATCGTTTTTAAAAACACAAGCCTTAATCTCATCAATTATGAATTAGTATAAACAAGCAGGTAAATGTGTGGTTTACAGGTCCTCAATTCTTTATCAGTTTTCAAAATAATGAAATGGTCTAAGTAGTCTTCAATGGTGACCAGTAAAGGGTTTATTTTTTTTTTATATCATTATTAAGTCACACATTCTATATATTTTTTTGTGTTTCAACCCATGGGTGTCATCATTATTTTTGATGCTCAAAATGCTTTATGTTGGCTCCTGTGTCTTTTATTGTGACACTTTCATACTTTGAATAAAAGGATTTGAACCTAGGTTTATTTAACTTCAAAGCCAATGTTCTTCTTCCTGTTATTGTACCTTTTTGAAGGAAGCCCTTAAAGAATAGATGAGACTTAAATGACACAGTTTAGGGGGCATTTGTTGGGATAGGATTTTGATGCAGGAGTGTCAGCCTCAATGAACATAGTTCTGACAGTAGGAAGGCAAAAGGCACTTGTGGCACACGGGTCTGGGCTATGAAGTGCTGGGAGGAAAGGAACATAGGCCAAAAACAGGACCAAGGACTTGGCTAGCTGGGTGGAGGGATTTGGTCTTTTTAATACTTAGGTGGCGGGACATGAGATTAAATTGATATTTTGTTTCTCACATGAGATCGGAAGAAAATTATTTTCTAAAGAAGGCCTCTTGATTGCCGTTTTCATTGGAGTTTGCAAAGAAAAACTCAGCCAAATAAGCCAATATCATCTAAGTAAAGTCTGGAAATAATCACTTGTTGAGTGATTGTTAACTTTTTCAGGATCCTGTAATCCTTAACTGTTCATCTTTTACATGGAGTATACTTACGTTGAATTTGTGTGAGTGAGGTGTGTGTGTGTGTGTGTGTGTGTGTGTGTGTAATTATGGAGTGATAACCAAAATATACTTAAGTAATTTATTTCTGTTGGCTTACTGTTGCTTGATTTAATTGGCCTCCTATTACATTACTGGCTATGTTGAAGTACAAGGACTAATTATGGATTGATGGTCTTTATTATATTTTAGTGTAATATCTGGCTAAATATTCACTAAATTTTATTTATTGATTTCTAGGGCCCCATGGTTATGAATGTGCTTCAATTTCATAATGCCTCCTGCTATGGCAGACATCCTTGACATCTGGGCAGTGGATTCACAGATAGCATCTGATGGCTCCATACCTGTGGATTTCCTTTTGCCCACTGGGATTTATATCCAGTTGGAGGTACCTCGGGAAGCTACCATTTCTTATATTAAACAGGTATGTTAATAGTAGAACTTTTATAAATGTACCTTATTACTATAACACTTCAGGGAACATGTTCTTCTGTTATGGAAAGTATTTATAATGTAAACCAAAGGATAAATTTGAGGCACTTTTAACCTTTAGTTCATGACATTTAAAAATTTTGATTCATGCTTTATCTCTTATGAACATATAAAACATCCTCATTCTTATTCCCACCTTTAAAGAAAAAAAAAATCCATTATGTGATACCTGAATTAAGAAAAATAAGCTTACGTTTAGTTAGAAATATTTTTTCAGTTTATTAAAAGGAATTTGACATTGTCAAAGAAAGTTTTATTTTGAGTTAAAATCTTTATATTTATGAACGATGAGCTTATTATGCTTTCTTCCCTCACCCCCCTTCCCATGTGATTTTTGGTTGGTTGTCTCTTTTCTTCTCTCCTTTTCTTTTTCTTTCTCATCCTCTTTTTCGTCCTTAACACACTATTTTTCATGGTAACTCTTGGAGAAGAAAAAGTATTCTGCTATTCAGTAGATTTATTTTCCCCCTCAGTAATGAGTGGTATTTCCTCATTTGGAATCTATTTCTTTTACATGACAAGGCTTGCCTGTCTTGTTGGATTATTTTTTCAAGTGAATTTATGAGTGCCATTGATTTGTGAAGACTCTGACACATAAATGAAATTGTTTTCCTAAACTTTCTCTTTAATGTTTTTCAAGTAGCTGAACCCAAATGGAAAGCAAGGGTTATGATATTTAAAGAAAAATTATTTATGACAAACATTAAAAAAATATGTTTATTGATTTTTAGAGAGAGAGGAAGGGAGAGTGACAGAGAGATAGAAACATTAATGACAGAGAAACATCATTTATAAGCTGCCTCCTGTACAGCCCCTACAGGGGATTGAGCCTACATGTGCTACTGAGATCTCTTGGTTCCTGAATCAATGCTTAACCACTTATCCACACCGGCCAGGCAACAAATCTTTTTAAAGCTCATGACTTTGGACAGTGTTTTTTACTCTTAACCCATGCTTCTTCATAAGGGAGACATGAGAATTCTAAAAGTGCATGATCCATGAAGTTAAAAGAAAAAAAAAAAAAGACACTTTTTAGGTATCCTGCAAGTACAGAGTACTTATTTTTATTTGACCAAGATGCCAGTGGCTTTCCTTGAACCTGAATTAACCATTGATACCCTCCTCCTTTTTGTTATAAATTGTATGCATATTATAAAATATGTATAACATAAAATTTACCATTGGAGTCATTTTTCCATGCACAATTTGTGGCATTAAGTACATTCACAATGTTGTCCGACTGTCATTACCATCCTATATCCGGAACTTTTTATCATCCCAAACACTAACTCTGTACTCAGTAAAGGACAAACTACCCTTTTCCCCAATCTGGGTAATCTTTATTTTAGTTTTTGTCTCCTATGAATTTGTATATTCTTGCTCCTTCATATAAGTGGAATCATACAGTAGTGGTTCTTTTGTGTTTTGCTTCTTTCACTTAGCATAATAGTTTTAAAGTTCATCCATATTGTAAAGTGTATCCAAATTTTTTTCCTTTTAAGACTGAATAATTTCCACTATATGGATCTTACCACATTTTTGTTTATCCATTCATCTTTTTTTTGTTGTTGTTACTCTTCCTCTGAGGACATTTTTTTCTATTGATTTTTAGGGAGAGAGTGAAAAGGAGGGAGGAAAGGAAAGGCACAGAGAGAAAAACATTGATGTTTGAGAGACACACTGATTGGTTGCCTCCCACATGACCTTGTCCAGGGCCAGGGCCATCATCAAGCCTCAACTGAGGTACATGCCCGATGCTCTATCCACTGAGCCAAACCAGCTAGGGCTCTCTCTCTCTTTTAATAACATTTTCATGGCTGTAAAGTAGTATCTTCTTGTAGTTTTTTATGTGTATTTCCTTAGTGACTAAGGATATTGAGCATCTTTTCATTGTCTTAGGCACATTTTTAGAATTGTCTGTTTAAGACTATTGCCTGTTTTAAAATTCAGTTGTTTTGTTTTTATTGTTGGTGAGTCATAGGAATTTACATATATTCTATATTAATCTTTTATCAAATATATAATTTACACATATTTTCTTCCAGTCTGTGGGTTGGCTTGCACTTTCTAGATAGTGTCAGATGCAAAAAGATCTTAATTTCAACAAAGTTCATTTGCCTATTTTTTCTTTTATATGCTTGCTTCTCTTTTTTTAAATAATATATTTTTATTAATTTCAGTGAGGAAGGAATAGGGAGAGAGAGAGATAGAAACATCAATGATGAGAGAAAATCATTGGTTGGCTGCCTCCTGCACACTCCCCACATTGGGGATCGAGCCTGCAATCTCTGCATGTACCCTTGACTGGAATCGAACCTGGGACCCTTTAGTCTGCAGGTCAATGCTCTATCCACTGAGCCATACCAGCTAGAGCTTAACCTAGATTTCTTATCTTCAGCTTCTGATTTTCGTACTAGCTATAGTTAAAATATTCAATCCCATCTTGCATTTGTAGGGTAATTATTTTATATGATCTCATCCAGGAGACTTGAGGAGAGATGGAGATTGACTGTGTTCATTCGTAAATAGAAAAGAATGCAGGACAAAAATAACACATGTTTTGTATGGGGGTGATGATACATACTTTTAAATTTCTCAATGATTGGTTGCCTTCTGCATGTGCCTCAGGGCTGGAGATTGAGCCTGCAACCTAGGAATTGAACCCAAGACCCTCCTGTGCACAGGTCAATGCTCTAACCACTGAGTAACACTGGCTAGGGCTCTCTTGCAATTTTTATTTTAAAGAAACACATCTTAATATGCTTTCCATATTTCTATTTTATATTCAAAGTTCTTTAATGTTCTACAGTTTATTTAAACAATCTCTTACTGCTAACCATTTGTCTTGTCTTCAATTTTTGAGTTTTACAAACAGTGCTACAGTGAATATTCTTGTAGATGTGTCTTTGTGCACTTAAGAAAATACCATTTCAGAAAATGTCTTATTTTTATTCTGCAGATGTTGTGGACACAAATTCATAATTATCCAATGTTTAACCTCCTTATGGAAATTGACTCCTATATGTTTGCATGTGTGAATCAAACTGCTGTATATGAGGAGCTCGAAGATGAAACAAGAAGACTCTGTGATGTCAGACCTTTTCTTCCAGTTCTCAAATTAGTCACTAGAAGTTGTGACCCAGGGGAAAAATTAGACTCAAAAATCGGAGTCCTTATAGGAAAAGGTAATTAAAATTTTTTTCTAATTTGAAATCTTAACATGTTTTTTTGTGATATATACAAACATGTAATAAGTATGATCTAAGACATTGCTTTGCAAAGTGTGGTCCACAGACCAATAGTAATGGTCTGTAAATTGTCAATTACTGAGGCAAGGACAGAAATCAGGAAAAAAACTCCGTTAGCACTATGATAGTGCCACAATATTCAAGGGCTTAAGTTTTGAGTTTCTTTTTTGAGTGATTTATTTTTATTTTATAAAAATACTGATTTTTTTTTGACAGGTTGTAAAGGAATATGTTTCTTTGCCTCAATTTGAGAAGCCCTTTTCTAAGAGATACTGAACTGTCCCTACAGTATAAACCAATTTTAAAATATATTTTTATTGGTTCTTTTTAAAAATTTTATCTTTATTGTTGAAAGTATTATAGATGTCCCCTCTTTTTTTCCCACTCCCCCATCCTGCCCCTATTTCCCCATGAACATAATTTATATACAACTAGAAGCCCAGGGCATGAAAATGCATGTACTGGAGGGGGGTCCCTCAGCCCAGCCTGCCCCCTCTCACAGTCCGGGAGCCCTCAGAGCAGGAGGCGACCCAGTGACCAGGGGAAGGCGATGCCCCAGCACACATCTGCTGTTGCCACTCCTGGCAGTGCAAGCCTCAGCCGGCCCTGGGCGTTGGGCAGCCGCCATCCAAAGTTTGCCTGCGCCTCGGGCTTGCCCTGGGCGGCTGGGGGCCTGAAGAAACTGGGGGATTCAGAGACAGGTGTGCAGAGCAGCCAGGCCAACCTAGGGGTGGCCCGGCCTTGCTGTGCACCTGCTGCCCCAGCAGGGCTGAGTGGACTGGGCGCCACCATCTTTGAGGTCATGGTAGTCAGTTAGCATATTCACTCCTTATTGGCTGTGGGTGCTGCCATTTTGGGACAGTGTGAGGGTCAATTAGCATGTTCCCTCTTTATTAAATAGGATTCTCTGTGCCAACCACGACTTTAAGCTGATAAATTTCCATAAGTAACCCATATTATTGACAAATTTTACTCCATAACTAAAATTATCTTTAAGAAGTTAATTTTATAGTGAGTCAAGATACAGCATATCTGTAGTATTCTTTGCAAATTAATTTCAGGGAGAATTGTTAATAACAAAATAAAAAACAAGGACAAGTCTCTATTCTGTAGTAATCTCAGAGGCCAGTATTTACTATCAATCAATATCCTCCTCCCTTAGACAAGATACTGATGTGAAGTGAGTACGTACTATAGGGTAACTAAGAGACTCAGAAATTTAAATACAAAACCAAAAAATCCACTGGAGATTATTGGATCTGGATTGGCTACCTATATTAATCAAATTTAGTATTAAAGTATAATATAGTACCATTCCAAGAACCATCACATTTAAAATAGTATTCTTTGATCTTGACCTAAGGCAGT
Organism: Lasiurus cinereus; assembly: GCA_011751065.1. Lineage (NCBI taxonomy): Eukaryota > Metazoa > Chordata > Mammalia > Chiroptera > Vespertilionidae > Lasiurus > Lasiurus cinereus. The sequence goes on from JAAGEH010000125.1 coordinate 10,825,738, forward strand.
TCTTGGTAGCCAGTAATTACACTGTGAGGCTGACCTTCTTCCCTTTGAGTACTTAGAACAGAACCCTGTTGATTTGCTAATGGCACCCTGTTCTTTAAAATGTTTGATTACTTCAGAGAATAGCTTGTTAGCTTCTGGCAATAATTCTCCCCACCCTTCTCCCCCATTAAATAGATATATAATTACATACCATACAGATTTTTTCTTACATTATTACTAGACTTCATAGAAAGCATTCTTTTCCATTTTCATTAGCTATCATTACCTCTACCCAAGCTTGCCAAATTTAGTAAATAAAAATATAGGCGATCCAAATATTACATAGGATATACTTATGCTAAAAAACTATTCATTGTTTACCTACAATTGAAATAGAATTGGGCATGCTATTTTTCTTTGGCAAACCTAACTTTACCTTACCTACAGCCCAGGAAATACATATATTAGAATTGAATTTCTCTTTCTATAAGCAAGGTATTACATTTCACTCAGAATCATAAAGCTTATTGTATAATTTTATTTTGCAGTGTTCCTTGCAATTTAAAAGATCAGCATGTAAGAAGTGTTTTACTGTGTTAAACAGTTTATAAACTCTTAACTCTTTATAAATTGTACTTTGGATCTTCAGCATCTCTAGAAAAACTGGTGGTTTGATCATATACACAAATTTAAATGTTAACTTTCATTTAGGAAGTAAATAACTCTGTTTTAATGTTTTAGAATCAATTTTCACTTTAAATACCTAACAAGTAAATTTTTGCAATTGTTGTTTTGTATTTCATGACTACAACCGGGTTTAGTGAGGTCATGCCTCCTGGCAAAACAATAAACAATTATCTCAATTTAACTTCAGGAACAAGTTTGCTGCCGCCTCCTCCCCAAAGAAAACAATAGAACCTTCACAGATACAACTGCCTAATGGGTCTAAAAATACCTTCTTTTAAATATGATGTGCCTGATTGTTTTATTTTCTGTTTAATTCGAAATTATTATTTATAGAGCAGTTCAACCAGTGAGCCACACCAACTGGGCTACTTTTAGTATTTTGTCTGGCTATTCATTGATTTTGTATAATATTTTCCTACCCAGTTTTGTTTGCTTGATAAAAGCCAATTATCTATATAAGTTTTCATTGAATATATTTTATATTCTCTTGTATTTTTTATATTCTCTTTAATATTAGCTACTCAAAATGACTACTTTAAAAAATTTGTTTAGGTTTGCATGAATTTGATGCCTTGAAGGATCCTGAAGTGAATGAATTCCGAATAAAAATGCGTAAATTCAGTGAGGAAAAGATTCAGTCGCTTGTGGGATTGTCTTGGATGGACTGGCTAAAGCAAACATATCCACCAGAGCATGAATCATCCATTCTTGAAAACTTAGAAGATAAACTTTATGGAGGAAAGCTCATTGTGGCTGTGCATTTTGAAAATTGTCAGGTAATATTATTTTAATAAATATTTTGTAATAAATCTGTGACTTTTACCTAAATACAGCTCCACCCTTAGAGGAGGCTCTTGCTTGCCTAGAAAACTTTTATAAAGAACATTTTTATTTTATTTTTATTTTTATGTATTTTTATAGATTTTAGAGAGGAAGGAAGAGTGAGAGAGAGGAACATCGATGATAAGAGAGAATCATTAATCAGTTGCCTCCTGCACGCCCTACTCTGAGGATCGATCCCACACCTGGGCATGTTCCCTGATTGGGAATTGAACTGTGACCTACTGGTTCATAGGTTGATGCTCAACCACTGAGCCACACTATCTGAGCAAGAGTATTTTTAGATTTAGTGTGGAAATATATTTAGGAATATAGTAATAATCTAAAGTGACACATCCTTTGCTCATATATGATTTTTTGATGCAATGTTATGTTAGCAAACTACTAGTTTTGAAGAGTTTTTATATTTTCATTGGGTTATAAAAAAGTAAAAAATATTAAAGGGATGTTAAAAAGAAAAGAAAGAGAATATGTGACAAAGATACAGGTCTTCAAAGTCTGGTCTGGTCCTTTACAGAAAATATTTGCTAATGCCTATCTAGATAATGTTTTTTAGGGCAGATATTTTATTTTCTCATATGAATTTTCTCTTTTCCTATAAAATGAAAGGTTTGACCAATGATCCCCCTAAATATTCTTGTATTTGTTAATATGTAAATTAAGTACTCTTATGGAGTTGGACATTTCCATTAATGTTTATTACAGTTAATCCTCATCTGAATGTTCAGAGCATTTTACAGACTGGATTATGCTACTACCTTTGTATTATCATTTTGTCATCTAGGGTCAGCTTTAGGATTGGAGTAGAAGTTAAAAGATAGTTTTATTCTTCAGTTACTATGATAACAATGACAAAAAACATTTTCTGTAGCCATTTTATTTTGAGCACTAATACTATGTCTGGATCTATGAAAGGAATTTTTAATATATTTATTACTTCTCACAACAACTCTATAAAGTGAAGTTACTTTCTCCATGTTTTATAGTGAAGAAACAGAAAAGAAAAGAAATTTGGTTATTTATGCTAGGCTTCATAACCGGCCAATGGTAAAACAAGGATTTTATCCTGGTGTTTATGGCTTTATCCAGTCCTACCACCTTTCAAACAGCATGTTGTAAGTATTTATTAGGACAAATATGAGAAAAGGATCCTGCCTTCTGGCACTTTACAAAGGAAGTTTGTGTAGGGAACAAAAACCATTTGTCACTTTATCCAGAGATGTGTTGAGATTAAAGTTCAATTTGAGCCAAGATTAGGATATCATGAGGTGTGAAGATCAAATTTAAAATATTGTTTAGTGAATTCTGCAGTATTGGAAGATCTGGAATAGGGAACTTTACTGTTAAGATATTATCAGAGTTTAAGTTAAAAACAGTAGAATTTAACTTGAGCACAGCCTAGATTTCTAGATCAGTCTGAATTTCATTAAGTACTAGAGATGTGGTGCATGAATTCATGCACATTGAAAGGAAATTAATTAGAAGAAATATATTTTTTAAAAATACATTTTATTGATTTTTTACAGAGAGGAAGGGAGAGGAAGAGAGAGTTAGAAACTTCGATCAGCTGCCTCCTGCACACCCCCTACTGGGGATGTGCTCTCAACCAAGGTACATGCCCTTGAGTGGAATCGAACTTGGGACCCTTGAGTCTGCAGGCCAACGCTATATCCACTGAGCCAAACCGGTCAGGGCTAGAAGAAATATTTTAATATTGCTGTTTGCCCTTTCTCTATAATAGAAGTGTCAACCAAATTCATGATTGATAATGACAGATTGAAACACATGCATGCAGTTGACATGAGCTTTATATGTATTTGTGCATGCACAAGTCAACTTAGTCTTTTATATAGAGAATAAACTTGCTTAATTAGACCTGCTTTCTGATTTAGTTCAACTTTTCCAGCCCATTGAAGCATCCCAACTTCTCTTTCAGGTAATTGTAAGCAACACAGCAGTCAATATCAACACAAAGGAGATTATTATTGTAGATTACTCAGGGAGAACAAAGGGTAAAATATTTAACTGTAGCAGTGTTTGATTATATTCTATGCAGTGAGAAAACCTGAAGTCATTTTCAAGGCCCACCATTTCTTCTTTTCAGTCAGGTGAAGTTTTTAAGCTCTCTAAATCAACGTTTTCCAGATGATGAAAAGAAAATAGGATTCCACTCAGTCTCCTATCTATTTACTCCAGGACTTCTGTGAGGATCAAATGATACGAGGTACAGGAAATGCTTCACAAACATTTGGTTAAAGTGTAAAATTTTCCACCTGGCTATAAAGCAAGTCAGATTCCTGGGCTGAAGAAACTCTAGGAGGCTAGTTGCTATAGGGAGAGGAAGCCGGGTGTTGCTATATAACTTCGTTACCTGGTGCCCACAGCCACCGTTTCTGGGCGTCTGCTCCCTGGTGGTCAGTGTGCATTATAGCACCCGTTTGGGTAGTCTTACACATAGCATATTAGCCTTTTATATATATAGATTGGTCAAATCTCTACTGGGCCCAAATTTTAATGTAATCATCATTGTAACTATGTGTGAAAAAGTATTTTGAAATTAGAAAAGGAATGGAAATATTCAGATATTGTACTAGATTCTAAGAAGTCATAGAATTTACCACTGAAAGTTTAGAGATCATGAGATTGTAGGACCATAGACTAATTATATTAAATAGTATGGGCTTTGTCATTCAGACCTGTGCTATTGAATATAGTAGCTACTAGTCACATTTGTAATCTTATTTAAAATTTCATTTATGTACCACTGATTTCTTCACAGTAGCCACATATCGAGCCAGTTGTGGGTATTGATTAATGTATTAGACAGCACATATTTTTATTATTAAAGTTCTGTTTGTGTACCACTGCTTTAAATACGTAGTTATGAGCAATCGCTTTATGTTAAAAGAAACTATCATATCTTTTTGCTGCTCTTCTTTTAAAGATAGATTACTTTCTAAGCTGGGTGAAGGTTAGTTTTGAAGTGGATAGTACCAGACTTAGATCAAAGAAGAAATATAAAGAATCATTGAAGTAGAAGAGTGTTACTGGAGATGGAAAGAAGGTAACCATTGTTATGGGAACTGAGGTAGAGAAGTGGTATGCCTTATCAAGTGATTCTGTGGATCTTAGTTCCTGTGCTGTTATGCACAAGGCACCAACTCAGAGAAAATACAGAAGAAAGGGGTAAAATACTGGAGAAAATAGATTGGAAGATCCAGTAGGTTCAGGTCTTAAAAGTTTGAATTTGGGATACCTTGTGGAAAAGGGTGGTGACATAAATTAATTTGGTGGAAATTACTGCAAAATCAATTCCGGTCTGTATAGAGAGTCTATATATATAAAAGGCTAATATGTTAAGTGTCCCTCTGGCCAACTGACTGGTTGCTATGATGCACACCGACTACCAGGGGGCAGATGCTCACACTCAGTGCAGGAGCTGCAATGATGTGCAATGGCCGTTTATAGAGAAACAGCGTGGATCTGGTGCCACCAAAGCAACACTTGGCTTCCCCCAAGTGGGACACAGGTTCCACCGCCACCCCTAGATGACAACCACCAAATCTCAGGTGACGCTGCCATGATGCAAAATGCAGCCCGCAGCCCAGCCCAGGAAATGGTGGCTGTAGGCACTGGCTAATGACATCAGGTAGCAATGGCCAGCTTCCTCTTCCTAGCAACTAGTTTTGTTGGAGTTTATTCACCCAAGAACATGACTTGCTTTATAGCCAGTTGCAAATATTTTGCACTTTAACCAAATGTTTGTGAAGCTTTTTCCCGTGCCACATCACATTTGATCTTCACAGAAGTCCTGGAGTAAGTAGATAGGAGACTCAGTAGAATCCTATTTTCTTTTCATAAACTGGAAACTGGAGATTTAGAAAGTTTAGAAACTTGACCCCACTGAAAAGAAGTGAGAAATGGTGGGCCTTGAAAATGACTTCAGATTTTCTCATTACGCAGAATATAGTCAAACACTGCTACGGTTAAATATTTTACCCTTTGTTCTCCCTGCGTGATCTACAATAATAATCTCCTTTGTGTTGATATTGACTGCTGTGTTGCTGACAATTACCTGAAAGAGAAGTTGCAGTGCTTCACTGGGCTGAGAAAAGTTTAGCTTAATCAGAAAGCAGATTTAATTAATTAAGTTTTTCTATATATATATATATATATAAAAGGCTTGCCTATGCTCAGTACATATAAATCTCTCGCTGGTGCCAATTGTACACATGTATTTTGACCTGTCATTGTCGATTGTGAATTTTGTTGACATTTCTATTATAGAGAAAGGGCAAATAATGATATTAAAATATTTCTTCTAATTAATTTCCTTTGATATGCATGAATCCGTGCACCAGGCCACTAGTGTTCTAATAATCATACTTTTCCAGGGTAGCAGTTGGTTGCTGTGAAAGAGAGTGAACTTTCTTATATCTTTGATATATGATCATTTGGTGTGAAATTATTTTGCTATTTTATGGAAGGATTCAAGTATTATTAAACAATTTTTAATATCTCTACCTTTGGGATTTATGCATAGGTTTAATAATATTCCATCACAATTATATCTCCATTTTCACTAGTTAAAATTTGTTTCTTTTTACATGTTTATAAAATCAGAGAAAAAATTTTAAATTATGGTTCAATTAGTATAAAGTAAAAATCTTCTTACTAGTGCCTACATATAACTCTTTCAGTAATACAGACTAAAAGCACAGGGTTTTGGGTAACTTTTTAAAAGAAGAATATTTACTGGAAAATGCATATGATAAATTTATCTGAAGATACATTTTAGTTAAATATTATTAAACTTTAGTTAAATATTTATCTGACCTGTGGAAAGTGGCATACTTTATAGCATAAGATGAATAGCAAATTATCATAAATCTTAGCATATTTGGCATGGACACACAGTATATTTAGAAAACAGGAAGATTTACTGAAAAATTAAACCTAAAGGATGTACATATCTGAATATTATGTATAGCTATTTATAGTATAGTAATAAGTACAAATGTAAAGAGTGTTTTGTTTTTAGCACAAATCTTTAATTGTGGTGTTTTTGTTTTTTTTTTCTCTCTTTAGGATGTGTTTAGCTTTCAAGTATCTCCTAATATGACTCCTATAAAAATAAATGAATTGGCAATCCAAAAACGTTTGACTATTCATTGGAAAGAGGATGAAGTAAGCCCCTATGACTATGTGCTGCAAATCAGTGGGAGAGTAGAATATGTATTTGGTGATCATCCACTAATCCAATTCCAGGTATGAGTATTAACTCTCAATTTACCAAAGAAGTATGTGTGTGTGTATATTTAACAATTTGACAATTTAAATTTCTGATATAAAAATGTGTTAACTATAGTCAGCATTTGGAACCTACAGAAAATTATTCTCAATTAAGTAATAGCCACAATTCAAATATAATAGAATTAGGGGCATAGAAAGGGAGTGGACTGATAATTCTCAGGGGGAAAGAGTTGAGGGGGAGTGCAGGGAGAGACTGGACAAAAATCATACACCTATGGATGAGGATAATGCGGGGGAAGGTAAGGGCAGAGGGTGGGGTGGGAACCAGTGGAGGGAAGATATGGGGGGAAAAAAGAGGAACAATTGTAATAATCTGAACAATAAAGATTTATTAAAATTTAAAAAATAAATAAAATAAAATAAATAATTAGAAAAAAAACCATAAATAAATAAATAATGCCACAATCCTACTTCCCTCTGAGTTAACCATGTTAACATTTTGGAATGTTTTTGTCATTTTACTCAAAAGTTACATATATTTTTGGCATTATGTGTATATCTCTAATGCTTTTATTCTACTTTTTTAATTGTTTCAGTGTCATAATTTCATGTAGTATTATGAATTCTTATATAGTTTGTTATAGCTGCCCACTATTTCATCATATAAACAATGATTTAGATATGAAATATTCTGAGGGAAGCAAAACAAAATATTTTCATTTAATGACTACTAATTGAATTGTATAAAAACTTTTTTGTAATGATCTGTTAACTAGGTAAAGTAATATTAAAAATTTCCATTATGTATTATAAAACTTTTCATTTTAAGTCTAATATATGTATAATTTCCCCCTTCACCTCTCCTTGCCTTTTTTGTTACTTCCATATGTGGTAGAAATTTTTTAAGAATTAAGTTTCACCATTCTCCAAAAGTCCTTCCTTACCTTTCAGTTATTTATTACCATTTAGTCATGATTTCTCTGCTGATATGTGTTATGAAAGAAACTGAAGTGCCTCAGCTTATTTTTGGAGTAAAGTGGAGTTTAAATAAGATATGTGCAGTACAATACCTTTTCCCCCACCATATGGTATGCGATTTAAAGGATAGGATCCTAGCTTTGCCTTCAAGGAATTTGAGGATTATATTTTGAAATTACATTTGGAGACTAAAAAATGACCATCGTATTAAGAACAATAAGCTTAGTGCCAATTAGATAAATAACAAGATTTTAGAGTAATATGTGATCGCTTTTATTTTTATTTTAAGAAAGAGGAATACAGGCATGCCAAATATTAAATGATGTTTGTTTGAGAATAAAGACCTGTAATTTTTTAGAAGGAAATAGGGAATCTTATACCTTTGTTTTCAGATTTTTGGTGTGACCTTCAATTCTTGAGCTTTAGTAGGTAGGAAGTCTAACGATGATGATAATTTCTTGTGCACAGCTTTGGGTGTAAGTGCTTGAACTCTAGCTCATAAGAGGAAGAAGGAAGATGTAAAGTGCTTGGTGGGAGCATAGAAATACTGCCTTCTTCCCTTTGTGTTTTGCCCTATTTTAAGTAGCATCCTGCTTCTTTAACCTAACGCCTTTTTCTTAACTTAATAAGAGGAAGGTATATTGTTTTGCCAAAAACTAGAATTTATTATTAAAAGAAAAATAAAGCCATGCATACGTTTTTGTACAAGGTCATATTGGAAAGTAAATATACAGTATCAGCAAAGGAATATGAAGAAAATATGATGATACATCTTTCATAGTGAAAAGTGTTTTGGTTTTTTTTTAAATATATTTTTATTGATTTTTCACAGAGAGGAAGGGAAAAGGATAGAAAGCCAGAAACATCGATGAGAGAGAGAGAGAGACATCGATCAGCCGCCTCCTGCACGCCCCCTACTGGGGATGTGCCCGCAACCAATGTACATGCCCTTGACCGGAATCGAACCTGGGACCTTTTAGTCCCCAGGCCGACGCTCTATCCACTGAGCCAAACCGGTTTTGGCCATAGTGAAAAGTTTTGAATGAATACGTTTATCATAATATCATGTAATTCTACTTATAGGCCATCCTGGAAATGTTTTTTATTTATTTCAAAATATATATTTTTAGTGGTTTTACATTTAATACAATACATGGAATCACACTTTATATCTGTACTAGAGGCCCAGTGCACAAAATTCATGCACAAGGGTAGAGGGGGAGGGGATCCCTCAGTCTGGCCTGCACTCTCTTGCAGTCCAGGACATCCCTCTTACAATCTGGGACTGCTGGTTCCTAACCGCTCACCTGCCTGCCTGCCTGATCGCCCCTAACCACTCGCCTGCCTGCCTGATTACCCCTAACCCCTCTGCCTGATCATCCCAGCCACTTGCCTGCCTGCCTGATTGCCCCTATCCATTCACCTGCCTGCCTTATTGTCCCTATCACCCCTTAACTATCTCTGCCTTGGCCTCCACAGCCGCAGCTTTGTTGGGAAGGAAGTCCGGAAGGTGGTTCGGCTGTCCAGTCTAATTAGCATATTCCGCTTTTATAGATAAGAAACTTTTTTTTGAGTAATACATTGGTTTTCTACTCATTTTGTTAAGAATCTTTGGAAATGTGAATAACCACCTCCTTTTTTACATGCCTCTGGAGAGTCATCCTGGTTTAATGGAAATAAAACAAGAGTCTCAAGCTGAGAGGCCAATAATTTTTTTTTTTCTTTCTGGGAAATAGTAATGGTTGCCAGGAGCCCTGTGCTAAAAAGGTACCAGGTCCAACTCAGGGATCCATAGGAAAGTGTGAGTGGCCAGTTGAAATGACTTAAGAAATGGCCACCTGGGTACTACATGCGAACCTTTCTTGACTGACTTGTGAAAGCTTGTACTGTGACATCAGTCTACGATATTCATGTCATGCCCTAGAAAGATAGGCCTATTGTCAAACTCTCAGATATTAAGTACAGAAAAGAGAAGATAAAACATCTAGACTGAGGCATGTATTCCAAGGTTTAGCCAATAAACAAACAAACAAACAAAAAACTAAGGTGGATTTAAATTCAGGTCTTAAAGATACTAGAAGTATAACTCAACTCTTCCAATTTTTGTTCTTTAATATATTAAATGGAGGATAATTGCTCTAACAGTTTTTATGAAAATTACCTATAATATATAAGAATTGTCTAGTTCAGTTGTTATGTACTTAGATATTCAGTGAATGGTAGTTTTTTTATGGTGTGACTTTATTTCTCATATTCTTGACATTAAATTGGTTAAGATATACTTTTATATCATTTTATTATTGTGTTGTTCAGCTTAATTTTATTCTTCTATTGATTTTAAGTATTTGCTTGAATATTCTTACCTATTATTTCTTGCCACTGTTAGTATATCCGGAACTGTGTAATGAACAGGACCTTGCCCCATTTTATACTTGTGGAATGTTGCAAGATCAAAAAGATGTATGAACAGGAAATGATTGCCATAGAGGCTGCCATAAATCGAAATTCATCTAACCTTCCTCTTCCTTTACCACCAAAGAAACGAATTATTTCTGTAAGTTTCATGTGTGAACTTTTGCCAACCCCAAAAGGCATGTGATTTTGTTAAGTTGTGTATGTAAGTCTCTCTCTCTCTCACACACACATACAAATGTGGTGTTTTTTTTCACTTCGCCTCTGTGAAAACCAATGCATACAAATCCCTTTCCATTTATAATTATCTGTTTAGTTACTATTATTTTTCTTTATTCAAGCTACATATAAATGTAAATATGACACTTATATTTCTGTTGTTCTTTTGGTTCCAAATAAAAATGCCATTAAATTAGAGATATTTTTTAGATTAGAGATGAACATAGGACTTGAGTAATTTGAGACATTGTGGTAGAAAAGTTAGATGTGTAGAAATAGTTGATTTACTATTATATTTCATTTCTATCAACTTAGCTATGGTAGTGTTGTGGAATACAATAAATAGCCAGATTATTATGATCTCTGAATGCATAATAATCTGACCACTTAGTGTGTGTGTGTGTGTGTGTGTGTGTGTGTGTGTGTGTGTATTAGAGGCCTGGTACATGAATTCATGCACGAGTAGGGTCTGGCCAGTGTGGCCAGGGGGAGGAGACATGGGCGGTTGGCCGGCTGCTTGCTGGTCGAACTCCTGGTTGAGGGGACAATTTGCATATTAGCCTTTTATTATATAGGATATACACTGAGTGGCCAGATTATTATGTGATCAGAAATCACATAATAATCTGGCCACTCAGTGTAATTTGCTTGTCTTATTGAATACTTTTAGACTTTAATTGTATCAAAAGAATAAATGTTTGTGTTCATGGGAACAGTTAACACTTTTTAAATAATTATTCAGTCTTAATAAATTGTATAAGATATTATCTATATGTTAATTTAAATGGTAAATTCTTAATTTATTCAAAGCTTTTAATATTATTTATGATATTTAACTTAGTGAATCTCTTAGCAATATTGGAATGCTGCTTGTGTTTTACCGTCAGAGTTAAGGGCTACTGGTTATGATGCTTAATTTAATATATGTAACTTTTAGTTGTTAGTTTAGAGATCTATTTTCATTATTTTGCCAATGGATATGAGAATTGATGAGATGATTTCATTGTTGGCATAAAATATTCATGTCTTTAATTAAAATACCTCATACTTATTTCATTCTTTTACAGCATGTTTGGGAAAATAACAACCCTTTCCAAATTGTCTTGGTTAAGGGAAATAAACTTAACACAGAAGAAACTGTAAAAGTGAGTACTTGCTAAGATTTGAATTTGTCATCTGCTCCATTATTTAAATAACTCACTAATATGCTCAAAGAATGTCACATTGGAAATTAAATTTTACTAACATTGGTCAATTATACAAGATAGAATATGGCAGTTAATTATAAGATAAGAATATTTGTTATTAAAAATGTTTTTTTGTTTTAAACTATTCTTTAAATATTTGCTTGGAGATGTAATGGATAGATTGACATTTATAATATAAAAGAAAATGCTTTAGAACAGGGATATAGCAAATGAAATTTAAATTGAAACTATAGGTTACATGTTTATATGCAAGCTTACTCTTCTTTTTTGGCCTTGCTTTGAGCTGCACCCATTCCCCCTTCTTCCCCCTTTTTTTCTTTTAAACTTGCTGAGCACAAAAAATGTAATACCATTTCCTGCAAGAAAATAGATGACTACATTATAGACCACAAGTTATTAACACATGGAGATTTATTGCACAGCCCCATGCAATTAAGTGAAGACTTAACAAGGCATTTTGTTTCAAAGTATAAAGCATGCATTTTCCCCTATTTTGTTTGGCAGGAAATTAAGTGAACAGTTTTGTGATCTAAAAAAGAGATTCAGTTAGTTTGAGATGTTTGCTGGCATGACTATATATTCAGGAAGCACCTTACTAAAGATTACCAATAGCTTGCTTTTGTAAATGAACATTAAAGATTCTTTGAGTAGCTGTCATTAACATAAGGGGTGTGTTTTTTTCTCATATTCTTAGCTAGATTTGAATTTTTAATGAGTGTGTGTATGCCAGTTAGCCTTTGTTTTCTATTTTAGTGGTAATTTTTCCTTTAATTTTAAATTTTCTTATTATTTTCCAATTGTAAAAGTGTAACATTGTTGCAATAGGTTAAAAAAAAATCCAAACATGATTAGAGAAAAAAGTTACTGATTTCTCCTACCTATCTCTTTATCATCATATATAACCAGTATTGTGACTTCCATATTTATATAAATACAATATATATGTTTAGTTGGGGGATTGAATAGGTTTTTATTGTGTTTTTTTTGTTGTTGTTGATTGCTTGGTTTGTTAAAAAGGGATGATATTGTATGCATTATTCTACAACCTGATTTATTTACTTTATAATACATCTCAGAGTGTCACAAATAGTCACTAAAGTTTCTTGGGTATTATATTTCTAATGGCAGAAGTCACATATAGGCAAATCTATCCTCAAGTCATATGGAGTATTATATATGTTTGTATAGTTTTCTTCCCTGATTTGTATGTATGGATGTGTAATTTATATTGTAAAAATGGGAATTCTTACTTGTTCTTCCCATTTGTAGTTTGTTGTATTTGTCTTCTGTAGGTAATTTATGTTATTTAATATTGTGTAGTTATTAAACTTTCTATGGTCTTCTATTTTATTTTTTCTGAAGAAAACCAAAAAAGCCTTCACTGCCTGCTTTATTTTTTGAGTATTACATTTTATATGTCTTTGTCAGTGATATTTTATTTCCATAGGTTTTTGCCAACTTCCAACAGATATTTCAAGCTGAATTGATACTGTTGTTTATGGTCATGCTCTAAGGAGTAATAGTCTTAAATCACACATAAAATGTCTCCTAGTTCACTCCATCTAGTTTGCTAGTCTCCTCTTGCCAGCTCCCCCCTTTCCCTTTTTTTTCCATTGGGGTTATATTGTTGGATGTAAGTAAGTTAAGGCAATTATGACATGATTTATTTTTGTAGATACACACCATTCTGTTTAATTGCTATACAAGTTAGGAGCTCCAGTACAATGTTGAAAAGAAAATCTGAACAAAAAAAAAGAAGGGGGTATGCCACTTTACTTTTCAAACTTTCTGGCTAGGACCTTCAATATATGGTGTTAAATGGAAATGATAAGAGTAGATGTATCTGTCAGGATTCTTCAAAGAAACAAACAGAACCAGTAGAATATGTTGTGGGTCGAGGGGAAGGAAGGGGCATGCAGACATGCACATGCAGACACACATTTATTTAAGGAATTAGCTCACATGATTATGAAGTTGGTTAAGTCCTGTGATCTGTAGGAATAGAGGCAAACTGGAGACTCAGAGCTCAGAGTTTAATTCTAGTGTGAGTCTGAAGGTTTGAGAACCAGGTGATTGTTTTGAGTAGTTCCTGTTGAAGGCTAGCAGGCTCAAGACCAGGAAGAGCTGCTGTTTCAGTTCTGTAGACAGGAGAAAAGCTGATAAATCACTCAGGCAGGAAGAATTCTTTTTTACTCTTTGAGGGGTCAGCTTTTTTTTTTTCTTTTCTATTTTATTCTTCAACAAATTGGATTAGGGTCACCCACTTTAGGAAAGGCAATCTGCTTTAGTCAGCCTACCATTTGAATGTTTATCTCTTCTAAAATCCCCAAAGGGACACCTAGACGTGGACATCCCAAGGCTTATTATTCTTAAAGGAAAGCATTCAGTCTTACAACTTTAAGTATAATGTTAGCTGTACATTTTTTCAAGATGCCCTTTATTCAAGAAATTCTTTTCTTTTCCTACTGTGCTGAGAGTTTGTATCCTGAAATGGATAAAATAAGGTTGTACTTTGTCAAATGTTTTTTCTATATTTATTGAGATGATTCTATGTTTTTTACATTTTAGTCTGTTAATTTGATTGATCTTAAAAGATTGAAACCAACTTTGCATTTCTGAAATATGCTCCACTCAATGATGATCTAGCTTATATATTTTTGGATTCCTTTTATTACGATTTTGTTATAGATTTTTATGTCTATACTCAGGGAAAATATTGGTTTGCACTTTTCTTCACATGTAATGACTTTCTCCGATTTTGGTAGCATGATAATGTTAGCCTTATGAATTGAGTTGAAAAGCGTTCCCCTCTTCAATTTTATGAACAAGTTTATGTAAGATTGGTATTATTTCTTCTTTAAATACTTGATAGGATTTACTCCAAGCCATCTGAACCTAGAGTTTTTATTGTGGGAAGGTTTTTAATTAGAAGTTTAATTTCTTTAATGGATATATAGATTTTCTTCTTTTGTGTCAAAGTTGGTAATTCTTGTCTTTTGAATAATTTAAGTTGTTAAATTTATTAGCATTAAGTTTATAGTGGTCCTTTAAATTGTTTTTTTTTGTTGTTGTTGTTGCTGGGTAACAGATTACTGAAAACTTTGCAGTTTAAAGCAATATCTGTTTATTAGCTCACATTTCTATTGGTCAATAGTCTGGGCATGGTGTGGCTGGGTTTTCTGCTTGTTGTCTTTACAAGGTTGAAATCCAGGTGTTAATTGGGCTGCATTCCTTTCCTGAATGCTTTGGGAAAGAAGCTGCTTCCAAGATGATTCAAGTTACTCAGTCCTTTTAGTTGTAGGACTGAGGTTCTAGTTTCCTTGCTGGCTGTTGGCTGAGGATTGTTCTCAGTTAATAGAAGCCTCTTTCAGGTCCTGGCCATGTGGCTCTCTCTCCATTTTAAAATCTAGAAATGGAGAATTTCTCAAGCATCAGATCCTGCTCACTGTTTGAATCTATTGCAAAGATTTAAGGCTCATGCATTAGGCCCCTAATAGATAATCTCCCTTCCTTAAAGCCATCAATATCATATAGTATAACCCAGTGGTCGGCAAACTCATTAGTCAACAGAGCCAAATATCAACAGCACAACGATTGAAATTTCTTTTGAGAGCTGAAAACTGACTTCTGGGCATGGGCCACGAAGTTTCAATCGTACAGTATGCACGCGCCCACATGTAGTATTTTGTGGAAGATCCACACTCAAGGGGCCAAAGATCCTCATGTAGCTCGAGAGCCGCGGTTTGCCAACCACTGGTTTAACCTACTCATGGGAGGGAGATACATTATATTCACAGCTCCAGATGATTCTCTGTAGTCTGTACTGAAAATCCTAGCTGTTAAATAAGGATTCACTACCCTGCCTGGCTAGTAACAATGTCTTTCAACCCTGTGAGAGTGCTTAGAGTTCTGTAGCGTTCAGCTTCTTTCCTGGTCAGTCTTTTTTCAACCTTGTGACATTTCATTTTTCTGGTGCGCATCTTAATATTTACCAGAAGCTTAAACTCAAAGCTGCCTAAATCTAGAAGATGATGTCAGTGCAGTCAGCATTCAAGAAGCCCTCTAGTTACAGCTTTTGTGGGGAAAAGGTCTTCTAATTATCAAAGAAAGTTCTCCCCATTTTACTACTTTTTTGTTTGTTTTCTGTTCTTATCTCTGTTCTCATTTGCCCCAGTCTCTAAAAAGTCCTGTGGCAACAGCAACACTAAAGAGGGGACAGGCTTAAATTGCAGATTGAACTTTCCTCTTTGATTGGAAGAGTTGTAATCTCAAGAGAATGTGGTAAGTTCTAATTTATCCCCCCCAACTCCCCTTCTGTTCTTCCTGCTGTTTGGCATAGTTGCAGGAAGTATAGGTGAATAAAGCCTCAGCTTTCTGGCTGGATGACAAGAAAAGGGGAACCCTAGCAACTAAAATATACTCGAATAATTGCAGAGGGCGAAAGCTTGGTAAAGCAACCCTTTTAAATGTTTGTATGTTTATGCTTATATGTTTACTAGAGGCTTAGTGCATGAAATTCATGCCTGCGGCGGGTGTCCTTCAGCCCAGCCTGCTCCCTCTCGAATCTCTGACATCCCTCTCACAATCCAGGATTGCTGGCTTCCAACTGCTCACCTGCCTGCCTTCCTGATTGCCCCTAACTGCTTCTACCTGCCAGCCTGATTACCTCCTAACTACTCCCCTGCCAGCCTGTTTGCCCCTGGCTGCCCTACCCTGTGGGCCTGGTCACCCCAACTTCCCTCCTCTGCTGTCCTGGTCATCCTTAACTGCCCTCCTCTGCAGGCTTGATCATCCCCAACTGCCCTCCCTTGCAAGTCTGGTCCCTGCCAACTGCCCTCCCCTACTGGCTACCTTGTGGTGGCCATCTTGTGTCCACATGGGAGCAGTCATCTTGTGTGTTGGAGTGATGGTCAATCTGCATATTACTCTTATTAGATAGGATAGAGGCCTGCTGCAAAGGTAGAGGCCAGCTGGTTTGCCCTGAAGGGTGTCCTGGATCAGGGTGGGTGTTTCCTTGGGGTGTGGGGTGGCCTGGGCGAGGGGCCTGTGGTGGATTTGCAGGTCGGCCACGTCCCCCAGCAACCCAAGTGGAGGCCCTGGTATCTGAGATTTATTTATTTTCTACAATTGAAACTTTGTAGCCAGGAGTGGAACCAAGCCTTCTGCTCACACAGCCATTGAAACTTTGTTGCTTTAACCTGGGCTGACCAGGCTTTGCCAAAAGCTTGACTTCTTACATCGCCAGGGCCCAGGCCTCTCTCCTGCGCTCTCTGATTGGCTGGTGGGTGTGATTGGTGGGCATGGCTTGTGGGTATAGAGGAGGTACGGTCATTTTGCATATTACTCTTTTATTATATGGGATTGCTGAGCTGTTCATTGTGAATCTGAGTCTTACTACCTTCATAGTTTGAGAACTTAACTATAGCAGAAATCACTACCCAATTCTCAGACCGATCCCTGTATAATAAACACATAGGACAGATCCAAATAATACTGCAAAGAATTTGAAAACTGAACTCGTATTGGAACCACAGCTTATCGAAGGCTTGTTGGAACTTGCAGCATGAACTTAATCATGATCTCCTAAAAACAAACATTAATTTTCTCTGTAGGATATAAATGAAACCCAGAGTAGTATTACATAATGATCAAAATGTTTTGGAGACAATTCAAAATTAATTGGCATTTAAATAATCAGGAAAATATGTCCTGGCTGGTGTGGCTCAGTGGTTGAGCCTTGACCTATGAACTAGGATGTCAAGGTTTGTTTCCCCATCAGGGCACATGCCCCAGTTGCAGGCTCAATCCCCAGTAGGGAGTGTGCAGGAGGCAATGGATCGATGATTCTCTCTCATCATTGATGTTTCTTTCTATCCCTCCTTCTCCCTTTTTCTCTCTAAAGTCAATAAAAACATATTTAAAACAATAAATAAAGGACCAGAAAAATCTGAAGTTGTATGTATAATGATAATAACAGATATCAATGCTGAGATGACATAGAATTTTAGAATGATCACACAAGTTATTAAAAGAGTTATAAAGATGTGCTAACAACTAAAGGCAGTTATAATTGAAAGTAATGGAAAAATAGAAATCTCAGATAAGAAATAGATGGCATAAGGAGGAACCAAATGGAAAAATTTAGAAATGAAAAAAACAACTGTAACTTAAAGAACTCACTGAATGGACTCAACAATGGAATGGTAATGAGAACAGAATGAGTCAGTGAAGTTGAAGATTAATAAACAAAAAAATTTCCAATTTAAACAACAGAGAAAAATGACAGGGAAGAAAAAAGCTACAGGGCCCATAACTATCAGAAGGTCTAACATTTGTGTAATCCCAATCTCAGAAAGCAAAGAAAGAGGGTAGTTCAGAAAAATTGTTTAAAGTGGGCGAAAGATATAAATATTATGACAGATTCTTAAACTTAGAGAATTCCAAACCCAGATATATCCCATATATCACACT
Source organism: Lasiurus cinereus (assembly GCA_011751065.1). Lineage (NCBI taxonomy): Eukaryota > Metazoa > Chordata > Mammalia > Chiroptera > Vespertilionidae > Lasiurus > Lasiurus cinereus. The sequence continues at coordinate 10,843,785 of JAAGEH010000125.1, forward strand.
TATTAGTCATAAATCATAACACCTCATAGCCTAGTTATATGGGTCTCAGCACTCTTAACCTGCTAAAATATACATAACCTGGGGAAAGAAATTATGTCTTAAACTTTTTATCTTATTTTAGTGCCTAAATTCTAAATAAACTTTTGTATAATAATACATTTTCATGTAACTATAACATCTTTATATCCTTAGTTAAAGATAGCATATGGCTTCTCCCACAAATAAGGACAAATCTATCTCTTTACAAAAGTGATATACTTCATGAAACTGAGAATTTCAGCCTACTATTCATGCTGTTGCTCTCCCCTCCCCCTTTTTGGTGTCTAAAGGCAAAAATGTAGTGGATTTTGGCCATATTGCCAAATTAGAAGGAAATTAAGTGTTGTTGTTGGAGAAAAGTTTCATATCTTGCCCGAAACAGAACATTTTTAATTGGTGAGTTCAGGAATATAGCCTGTGTGTATGCTTGGCACACCCTTGCTGGAGCACAGTGACAAGGTCTTTTCATTATAAAGCCTGCCTCTCTCGCTCTCCATGTGTTTTGGGGCTTGTGAAAAGGTGCCTCTTTGGAAGTTTACTACAGTCAGACATAAAATGTGTGACTTTACTAAGCATAATGGTGGCTTTAAAATTCTGCACTTTTCAGAGTCTGAAGATGATCCCGACCAAACATCAGGAAATGGGGACAATTTTGACAACATTTCACATGATAGAAGTTTAGGGAATGGTTTTTCTTACTTCTTTTTCTGGAAACAAAACCTTTAATATATCTGATACCATGGGAGATTGTAAGTTCCGAAACACAATTTTTTTCATTTTAATCTAAATGTGGATTAATTTTTCTATTGTTTTTAATCAACTTTACTCCTTTAAGAGATTTCTTAATTACTTGGTTTTAAACAAGTCACACTTTGACTATTAGATAATGAATGTTATTTCAACAGATTTCTTCAAAATGTGCAGGCTTCTTTTTTTGTTTATTGTTACCATGCCCAAGTTATACTCATTCTTTATTGTTATTCTTTTCCAGATCATACCCTTAACTGTTTCTGTTTACAGTTGGTATAGAATTTTTCTATTCATCATTCTTGAGGGTTTTTTTTTTTTGAAGCTTTCTAGCCATCTGATCCATAATTTTACTTCATTCCTTATGTCAAAATTTTGCCAGAAGCTGGTTGATGGAATTATAACTAGCATTTTTTGTTTTTATTTAAAAATACTAACATTTATTGAATACTTATGTAGTGGGCTTTTGCTTGTATTTCTCTGTTTTTAAGCTCCTCAGTTTATTGCAAATAGCTTGGCTTTATCACAATGTTGAAAATAATTTTTTTAATAATTTATTTTTCAAAAGGTAGTTAATTCAGAAGTCTTTGAGGTCACTGAGAGTGAAAATTGAATACATTTTTATCCTAAAATTTCTAACTTCCATTATATCATACAAAAGATGCAAAAATGTTTTATGTATGTTTTGTCTTATGATTTATTTACTCTCATTTCACAAATGATTTGAGTCAAGTGCAGTTTTGCACATGCACTTGTCTTCTCCCTTTCCCCTTCCTTTCTCTCACATATACACACAAAATATACAAAGTTTTGACTTGTTTAAAAATAATTGAGGCCCTGGCTGGTGTGGCTCACTTGGTTGCAGTGTTGTCCCATGCACTGGGTTTGATTCCCAGTTAGGGCACTTACCTAGATTGTGAGTTCGATCCCCAGTTGGGATGCATATAGGAAGCAACTGATTAGTGTTTTTCTCTCACATTGATATTTCTCTCTCTCTCCCCCTTCCTTCTCTCTAAAGTCAATAAACATATCCTTGGGTTAGGATTAAAAAATTTGTATATTTTGCCGAGACTGGTTTGGCTCAGTGGATAGAGCGTCGGCTTGCAGACTAAAAGGTCCCAGGTTCGATTCTGGTCAGGGGCATGTACCTTGCTTGCGGGCACATCTCCACTGTGGGGTGTGCAGGAGGTGCTGATCGATGTCTCTCTCATTGATGTTTCTGATTTTCTATCTCTCTCCCTTCCTCTCTGTAAAAAATCAATTAAAAAAAAGTATATTTTAAAAAATAATTGAGAAAAAAAATTGAGGATATGTAATGGCCAAAAAAAGTCAGGAGCAAGATTCATAGTAAGTATGTATATATAGTAATAAGAATTTGTGGGCTACAAATTTTGCTCTCAGCTTGCAATATAGCTAGTGGTCAAAGCAAAGAAAACATATGATCACTTATAATATTCAGACTCTCCTAAGTAAAAACAAACTAGCTATTCATTCATGTGTTTGTAGCTCATCCTGATACTGAAGGAGACACAGTGGGTGATAAAGTGAGCACCATTACCATTGACAGCATCATTACAGTAGTAAAATAATGTTCCTCATATTTGTCCCTTATAATATGTTTTACTGGGTAGACTTAAAAAATAATATTGACAATACAATTCAGAAAAAGTTATTCTATGAGACACCAAAATAATTCATTCTGAGTACTGAACTCAGCCAGGTGATGGTTTATCCTTAATTGAATGGTAACGTTTGGACTTCGCTAAGAAACAAATATATTGTGTGTCTTTTAGGAAATTCTATGTATATTTTTAGTCAGGAGGGTAATGTGATTGGTCAGTTATTTGGCATGGAAGACAGGTAGGCAGTTAGGTTTATCTAGAGCAGTGATCGGCAAACTCGTTAGTCAACAGATCCAAATATCAACAGTATAACAATTGAAATTTCTTTGAGAGCTGAAAACCGACTTCTGCGCATGGGCCGTGAAGTTTCAATCGCACTGTACGTATGCGCCCACACGTGGTATTCTGTGGAAGAGCCACACTCAAGGGGCCATAGAGCCGCATGTTGCTCGTGGGCCGCTTTGCTGACCACTGAGCTAGAGCATGGGCTTCAGATGAGTGTGACAGAGGGAAAGACTGGCACTTGCAGGGAGTTTGGGGAGAATGAAGTCGGACAAAGCTGACAGAAAGGCAGGGAGGGGTTGGTCATTTAGAGCCGGAGCTTTCCTGTGTGATGTGTACTTGAGGGGAAGGAGGGGAAATACTATGGTGCTTTTGAGGCCAAGTAACTCAGAGATTAGATGGATTATTTGCTTCAGGCATGTGGACCCTGGCTCAGCACTCTCAGTGCTTTCCTCTCACTGGGCATTCTTCAGTTCTTGGAAAACAATTACTGATCACCTCTTTGTTAGAAAATTTCAAAACATACAACCTTTGCTTATGATTCTCAAGCCTTTGCACACCTATCTCCTGACTTCCAGGCTTCTATTTTCACACACATTTCTAAAGCCAATCGATATCTAAAGTCCCCAAGTTATTCTCTTCCCTCTTTGACTTCCTTTCCTGTTACATTTGGTAAACCAGCTAAAGTTGCCCCTCTCTCTCATCTGTCATCTCTGATCAATTGATTATAAACCGTTGATCCTTCCTTAATATCCTTTATCTTCCATTTCTTCCTTCATCTTCTGACTCTCAGAGTTCTAGCCTGGACTATCTCTCTCTGAATTACAGCCTCCCGACTGCTCTTGCCTCTCTTCACACCTTACCTTGAACCCCAGCATTTCTCCTCCCAGAAGAAAAAGTGTTGTGGTTTTTTTGTTTGTTTTGTTTTGACATAATAGGCACCCCCCCTTTTTTTGGAGTATTTTCAAATGGTCTTCTGTTTAACTTACATTTGCGCTTAATAGTTTTAAATGGCACTGACTTTACTGTTAGCCTCTCCAACCCAAGCGCTTTGAGACTCAAGCTGTTTGGGGTTCTTAAGGCATGCCAGGGAGTTTGTCATTGTTTTCTTTACCCGTTGAATTCCTTTTAAGATAATGTTCAGTGCAAAAGTGCTGGAACCTTTTCCTAACCTCCTGGTGAATTCAAACTTCCATCATTGTGTGTTCTTTAACTGATGCTCTATCTTCCTAAGGTATGTTAGGAAGGGAAAAAAAACTTAGAAATCTAGGTTTTATGTTTTTTTCTTCTTACCTTCCATATAATTTTATTGACACCAAATGCCATATATTGTACGTTTCATTATGGGGCCATTGCTTAGAAAATAATTGTTAAATGATTCTTATAGGCAATTAAATTTTTCTTTAGAGAATAAAGTTAATTATGAAAATGAGAAATTGTGTGTCAATATGTTTTCTTATTCCTCTTCTGTCTTGGCTGTTAAAAATCTAATGTCTGTTTTTCATAGTTTAGATACTTTGGGTATAGCATAAAGGTAGATACAGAGATTTCTTTAAAGTACTATTGTATAAAATCTTTTTAATTTTTCTTACCATATCCTTTATAAACTAAATATGAAATCTCCAGGCTTTTAATATAAATTTTGGGAAGTATCATTTACAACAGTTTAGAGACATGGACTTAAACAAAGGTTGCCTAAAGGTATGTCTACTCAATCTAGAAACTATTTAAATAAATAGGGAGAAAAACATGAATGGTGGTTTTTAACAGTAATACCAAGAATATCATTTTCATTTTTATCCGTACATGTATTAAATGGAATGAATTTTAGGTTGATTGTAGACATTTGCTGTTATGTCTGTGTTATAAGATCTTAAATTTAGATTTAACTGAAGCAACCAACTTGCTTCTTCTTCCTGTATATGTTTCTTTATTCTCTGAAATTAGAGGTGCGGCAGTGGTACAGTATTCATGAATCTGTATATGTTTTTTGTCTCCTTTATTACAGGTTCATGTCAGAGCTGGCCTTTTTCATGGTACTGAACTCCTGTGTAAAACCATCGTAAGCTCAGAGATATCAGGGAAAAATGATCATGTTTGGAATGAACCACTGGAATTTGATATTAATACTTGTGACCTGCCACGAATGGCTAGATTATGTTTTGCTGTTTATGCAGTTTTGGATAAAGTGAAAGCGAAGAAATCAACTAAAACAATTAATGCCTCTAAATATCAGACCATCAGGAAATCTGGGAAAGTGGTAATTATATACTAACTTCTGAAAATTTTAAAAAACGAAGTAACTTAATGGAATTTATAATAATAAAAGCGTAATATGCTAATTAAACAAGAAGTCCTTCAGGATGTCCTTCTGGATGACTTTTCCAGAGGAAGCCGGGGCTGCGAGGGAAGCTCGGGCCAGGTTCCAGAGGGAAGCCTGTGCCAGCGGCTGGGGGAAGGAAGGCCTATTCTTGCACGAATTTCATGCATTGGGTCTCTGGTAATATTATAATGAAATAATTTTAAGACCCTTTGACATAATTGAGTAATATAAGTGAAATTAATATAACTTTGATCCCTAAGGACTAATTTCAAAAAGATAGTAAATCTTTATTTATGTTCTGCTCATTCATTTATCTTTTGGCCAACTTATTTTAGTAAATATCATATTATAAGTGCTCTATTATAAATGTTATACTTTTTAGGAGATACTGATGAAAAAGAATAAAGACATTTTAAAAATTACAAGTCCACAATCTCTTAACTGAAATTTCAGGTGCCACATGTTTGAGAATTAAGAATTTTGTGCATATTAGGAAGATAATAGATCTTCCGATTGCATTCAACACACCTTGGAGGTTTGGGACTCAAATCTGTAACCAAACACATCAATATCTAGAAGGAAAGTATATGAATAGTCACATTAAATGAGGCAAATATTAATTTCATTTTTTTTTTTTTAAACTATCAAATGAGTTATGAACAAACCTTTAGTTTTCACTTTCTTCAATTTTGGAATTGTAAAAAAAGGATGGTGCATTTTTCCCCATATTCTCTTCCATTTAATATTTTTAGTCAAGATTTTTTCATTTTTCCCCTCCCGCTCCCTCTCCCTCTCCCTCTCCCCTCCTCCTCCTTTCCCTCCTCCTCCTCTTCCCCCCACCTCTATAGCAGTGCTAAGGATGAGAGAGAGAAACATCAGTGATGAGAGAGAATTATTGATTAGCTGCCTCCTGCACACTCCCTACTAGGGATCGAGCCCACAATCCAGGCATATGCTTTTGACCAGAATTGAACCTGGAACCCTTCAGTCTGCAGGCTGACACTGTATCCACTGAGCGAAATCATTTTCTTCTTTATAAAAAGTTAGTTTTTTTGTTTTTGAGAGAAATTTATATCTTAAAAAAATCTTGATTCTTTCTTTTATCTACATGGATTTATATACTTCTAGAAGCCTGGTATACACATCCCGTGCACTCGGGATGTCCAACTGACGGTTTAGGCCCACTCCCCACAGGACATCCTTAGCACTGCCATAAAGGCGGGAAAGGCTCCCACCACAACCGTTGCGCATGCCATGAGCCTGGCTTCTGGCTAAGCAGCACTTACCCTGTGGGAGTGCACTGACCACCAGGGGGCAGCTCCTGCATTGAACGTCTGCCCTCTGGTGGTCAGTGCTTGTCATAGTGACTGGTTGTTCAACTGTTTGGTTGATTTGCATATTAGATTTTATTATATAGGATTCTTAACATTAGAATATAAATATTTTCTCTGATTATTATAATTTTTAAGAACTATATATTTTTATTGATTTCAGAGGGGAAGGGAGAGGGAAAGATACATTGGAAACATCAGTGATGAGAGAGAATCATTGATCGACACCCTCCTGCACACCCCCTACTGGCGATGGAGCCTGCAACCTGGGCATGTACCTTAACCAGGAATCAAACCTCCTGGTTGATAGGTTGGTGGTCAGCCACTGAGGAACACCAACTGAGCTGGTTATTACGATTTTTTCAAAATAAATTTTCACAAAAAAGTCACAGAAGAGTTACTTTCTTAGTTTTTTTCCTCTCCCTCTCATTGATACAGAATTTTTTTACTCAAAGCATTTGAGGGTTAATAAATTTTGATAGTCTAAGTGTCTACATAAAAGTCCTATTAGCTTAGTGCTTCCTTTTTAGACATATAAATAAATTCTATGATATCTAGAAGCATTTCCTTCTTTTAGTTAAATATGCTGAAAGGTCTTAAAACGTACAGCCTGACAATATATTAGATATATTGTCTTGAATCATTAAAAGTTTCTCATTTTCAGTGGATGTACAGCAACATTTCATTTTTTGGATATACTATTTTGTGAAACTTTCATTGGTTTTTAGGGTTTTTTTTCAACCATTGTAAAGACACTGAACATATTACAATATATATCTTGGGGTATTTTGTTTGTTTTGTTGGGGGATATTCTAGAACTCTAGACATTTCTAGAACTAAGATTATTGGAACAAAGATATGTTTACAGCTTAAAATTCATTCTTAGCATATTGATGCAATGATATATCTTTTTCAACAGCATTATCCTGTAGCATGGGTAAATACAATGGTTTTTGACTTTAAAGGACAGTTGAGATCTGGAGACATAATATTGCACAGCTGGTCTTCATTTCCTGGTAAGATTTACTTTCTAATTCTTAGTGTTGAAGAATAACTTTTGGTATGTGGACTAGTTAATGTTTCTGACTATTCTTTCAGTTTAGTAAAACCATCATTTCATATCTTTATTGTTCTTTATTGTTTACTTTAAAACAAATTTCCATAGATTATTTTAATATACTCAAAAAGTTATTTGTGTCTGCATATATTGTGTTCACACTGTAAGCATTTTATATTTTTAAGTTTTTGAGAAATTCTTCAAATGTCTTTTTATAACATTGTCTTTTCTTTATTGCTCCTTGTTGTAATAATTTCTATAGTAGTAGAAGGAACATTCACTAATATGGGAAGAATAATAAAAACACTTATTTATTATTTGGCTTTAGCTTGAAATTTGAGCTAAGAAGAACACCTTCTACATGCCTATATTTTTCAAATACAGCTCAGAGTACTCCTATCAGGTCGATGGTTTTATCTCCATTTTACAAATGAGGAAAGTGCACCTCTGTCATTCTTACATATTTGGTTCAAACCTAGGATTTGTACAAAAGACTGCTTGGCGCTTCTCATTAATCTATACTTACCCAACTGTTGGACATTTTTAGCGTGTATCTTGCATTAAGTGGGGTTTTTTCCTCTCTTTATAGATATTTAATAAAAATTTTTACTAGCATTGTAAAATTATTTTGTGGTGACAAACATTTGAAAAATGTTCAAGTATTAGTAGTTGTTAGCATAGAAGTTGTTTTTGGACACACCCACACACAAAATTATTTTGTACATAAATTACAATTAGTTATTTATGAATGTATATACTCATCTCACATTTCTAATATTTTATGTGTATGTATATTCTGTTCCTATCATTTCCTGCATATACCTCCAATAATTTTCACTAATCACATTAATCCCCAATTATAGGAAAGCAGTGTGCATGTATACATTTCTTAAGAGGAACTATAGTTTCACTGTTAGGGTAAAAATTATGCATTTCAGCAATATACTTTTTTTGAAAATCTGAATTTAGATTCACACATGTTCTCCATAATCATCAAGCAACATGACTGGTATTTTTAGAAAATATTTTGGTGGTATGAACTAGGTATACCATGAACTTAACTTTATCATCTAATAAAATATAAGGTGAAAAATAATAAGTGAACATCTTTGCTCTGCATGTATCAGCTTTAGAATTGTCACATTTATCCCAGTAGGAGGATAACTCTATTATCTTGAGTTTCTAGGCCGTCATTAAAAGGTATATCATTGCATTTATTGTTTGCTTTTGTGTCTTTTCAGAATTTTTCATGTATACACTAGGCAATATAAAAGCAGATTTTATTTCCCCCCCCCCCATTCTTCCATAAAATAGCATATTCTGTGCAGTGTTCTGCTCTTTGGCCTTTTGACCTTTTCTCTTTACAAAAGCAGAGTTATGTTATCATAGTTTTAACAGTTATAATGAATAACCTTATGTGCAGGTATATATCCAAAGTAAATTCTCAAAGTTGGATTTATTGAGCCAAAGAACAAATACATTTGTAATATTGATAATTTCAAATTGTTCTCTTAGAGATTGTACCAATTTGTACTCTTTATTTGCCTTTATTTTTTATCATCTTTAAGTAAGGTTGCTTCATAAGTCAAAATGCTACATTTGACTTTAGGTAGGTTGCATTTGGTAGTACAAATAGGTATAATACCACTAGTTACCAAATGTAAGATCATAATTTGCCAAGAAGGTAGTTTTAAAGGTGTATAAATTATGAGGCTTGCTTCAGTCCAGTAAAGAAGGAATCTGTGAGATGTGAGTGTTTAAAAAGATGAGTCAAGAATTAAGTAGCTGAAACTTGTTAATTTTTAAAAGATTTTCTACTTTTGGGAGGTAATTCTGGTTGTACATACTATCTGGACATTAGGCCCAGACAGATTTTTCTCAGGAATTATAAGAGTAACTTTTAAAAATCAGTATAAGAAAAGAGAAATTAGTTTAGAGAGGGGGAGCTAGTAGCTCTGTTCTCTCATCTTAAATTTCTTGTCTCCAACATTTTACTTAGCTATGAAGTTAGAAAGTTAATAAACTCCAGGGTTTTATGAAAACACTGAAATTCTGAGATTCCTGTGCACAGTTCTGTGCATGAACTGTGTTTAGAGTGGCAGAGAAGAGGAAGGAGTGTCTTGAAGAAAGAAGCAGTTGGTGAGGTTAAAGGAATACCACTTGAATAGAGTGCTGTAGAAACAGAGAAGATGTTTAACTGTATCAGCAGTTATAGCATAATAAGGAACATTAGATTTGTCAAAAGGAATGTCATTGATGACTGAAAATACCAGTTTGGGTACTGTGATGACCATGGAAATCAGATTACATGTGATTAAAAAGTCTATCTATACTGATAAAATAATGAGTCCTATAGACCGTTCCTTAATTTTTTTAAATGTTTTTTATTGCTTTTAGAGAGAGAGGAAGAGAGAGGAAGAGGGAGGAAGGTGGGGGGAGCCGGGCGGGAGGGAAGAAGGAAGGGAAGGACAAAGGGAAGGAGAGGGACACTGAGTGGTTGCCTCCTATGTGTACCCCAACCATAACCTGGGCATGTGCCCTGACAGGGACTTGAACTGGCAACCTTTCAGTGCATGGAAAGATACTCACTTTGGCCTGGGACTGAAGGGTCCCAGGTTCGATTCTGGTCAAGGGCATGTATCTTGGTTGTGGGCACATCCCCAGTAGGGGGCGTGAAGGAGGCGGCTGATCGATGTCTCGCTCTCATCGATGTTTCTAACTATCTATCCCTCGCCCTTCCTCTCTATAGAAAATCAATAAAATATATTTTTAAAAAAAGAAAGAAAGACACTCAGCCAACTGAGCCACACCAGCCAAGGGGCTGGGTCCTTAATTTTGATGGGTGAAGAAAAGTTTCAATTAAATTCTTTTCCCCAAAATTGAAACTACTTACCAAATTGAAGAATGAAGTGATGTAGCTATTAATTTTTATTAATTTTTTCATTTTAAAAAGGTATATAAACTCAGATTCAAATTTTGTGCCAAGCATTAACAGAAAATTAGAGGCTTATTGATAAAATTGTCTGCCATACTTCCTTAGATGACACACTTTTAAAATCATTTTCATAGTTTAAATCTATTAAAGTTCTATTTCATTTTCAAAAATATATTTTAAGAATCAAAATTATGTGTTTTAGATGAACTTGAAGAAATGTTGAATCCAATGGGAACTGTTCAAACAAATCCATATACTGAGAATGCAACAGCTTTGCATATCAAATTTCCGGAGAATAAAAAACAACCTTATTATTACCCTCCTTTTGATAAGGTAAGATAATTACTTAAAGGGCCACTATGTGTGAAATAATTGAATTATTAGTTCCTGGTTCTGAAGGTTTTTAGTTGAAGCTCTATTTGTCTATTTCTATTTCTGTTTCAAAACGTGGCATAAATTGCCAGCTTGGTTCAGTGGAAAGATTACTGGAGTCAACTCTGTTTAGTCCTGGCTTTATCACTGACCAAGTGAGATATGTTATCTTTAGAGTTCAGGTTCCTCATTTCTAAAGTGAAGAAATCATAATTGTTCTTAGAGGTTTTTGTTTTTCAGTTTACAAGGGCTATAAATGCAGTTAGATGTAATTCTGAACATGTGAAATATGCCAGCATATTGGTTCAGAGATTAAAGACATAACTGCTGTGTTAGAGTTGGTATTCAAGAAAAGATGGTTTATGTAGAATATTACTTGTAGTAGGACTTCCTAAGGCACTATTATTTTTTAGAATCTACAGCAAGGATTTTCATTTCTAAACACATTTCCTTAATGTGAATTGGCATGTCTTAAGGATAAGGAGAGTATCATAGTATGTCTAATTTACATGCTAAGCAAGTTAAGTAAGCTGTCATATGTTTTATCTTCAGGTTTGGTATGTTTCAGGCATGATTGCTGATCTTTACGATGAAATCTTTGAGCAAATTCTCAAATAGTAATGTTCTTTTTATTTCCTTAATCCATTTGTGAACAGTTACCTTTAAAAGTTGATGTTATACTAAATAGTATTTAAATTATTCCACCTATAAACTTGTATTTTAATGTTTAACACTACCAGACCTGTAGAGAGTAGGTTTTAAAAATAGTATGTAAATTAAATGTATATAATTTAAAATATCTTCCTTTACTTGTATTTTAATTGAATTTTATCCACCTAAGAAATAGCTTTTCATTTCAGATTCTTATAAAATGTTTTTCTGATCAGTAATACTTTGTGATTCTTACAATAGAAATCCTAAATAGAACCCTCTATCTTAGTGTACATTGAGTAAAAAAGATACATTTTGACTCATCCATTACATTTATGCCATGATTTTATTCTTTAGCATAGGAATAGAATAGTCCTAGCTGTGCCTATTTTTGTGTTTAATTATGGTATATTTGACAACCAAGTATAGTTTTTTTGAAATCAGATAAGATCGCATTTCAAAGCATTTTTACAAATATAACATCCTATGCAAATATAAATGTTTTTAATCTAATACTTCAAGAGAGGTTTAATTTTTTAAAAATATGTTATTTCAACATTGCATAAGTACTCTCCATTCAGTCACTAAACTTTTCTTTGTCTTTGAAGATCAGCTTGGGATGAAGATTTTAGTTTTTATGTCTAAACACATTTATACTTACTGAGTTTTCTTTAATAGTACAACTTTCTTGGTGTTTTATAAACACCAAATCAAATAATATAGATATAAAAAGTGAAAGTTTCCCATATTCTTTTTCATGTTTTTTTCCCCTGTAATCTCACATGCATTTTGCTTTTCAAATCAACCTTGTTTTTATTGCTTAGTTTTAATAACCATAATCTCATTTTACTATTATAAAAACTATGAAATAGGATGGGAATTATTCTTACATTTTACAGATGAGGATACAGACAAATTATTAGCTTATTACCTAACTCAGATATAGATTCTCAGATTCTTTACCACTGATATTATCCTTGAATTCATGGGGTCCCATCTTTTCATTAATTAGAGCCTTTTGAACTTAATGATTTAAAAAATATTTTTAGGTTTTTTGATATCTGTTAATTAAGAAAAAAAGTGATGACAAATGACAAAACTTTATCATTAGTAATTCTCACATACCTTTTTATTTTCTTAATTAGAAGACATTTACCTATATTAAACATTTTTTCCCCCACCTCCATATGCAAGCCACTGCTCACTTTATCTACAGACAATCCTAGTGCATCCCAGGGAGTCACAGTTCCTTATAATTATGACATTGGTTTCTAGTTTTCAGGAGTTTAAAGATTATAAATCACTGCACAATACCATTTTGCATTTCAAATTCATAATTATATTATAAAGCATTGAAATGCCAGACTATATGTACAAGTGAAGTCATTTATATTAAAAATTTTACAAATATAAGAGCCAAAATTTATTTTTTAAATCTTTTTAAACAGATTATTGAAAAGGCAGCTGAGATTGCAAGCAGCGATAGTGCCAATGTATCAGTAAGTATCAAGGTTTTTAAATGACTTATTATAAAATTGTGCTTATTATTAGCTGCCTTCATCTCATTTATGGCAGTGAACTTATAGAAGACTGTACTAATGCATATGTACATATTAATGTTTTGTTAAATGGTAGCTGTCTGTAGGTGATCTATGTTCCACGGTAAGCCCTTCTCTAAGATGAACACAAGTTCAGCTAGTTTGTAAGAGATGCTGTGACAGCTCATAGATTAATAATACTCTGAGTACTATTCAGTTGAAAGAGGAGGCTATAATTTTCTTTTTCTTTTTAAATGTGTTTTTATTGATTTTAGAGAAAGGGAAAGAGAGCAAAACATCAGTGTGAGAAACATTAATTGGTTGCCTTCCATATGCACCCTGACTGAGGCCGAACTCAAAACCTAACCAGCAATCAAACTGACAGCCCTTTGTGGTGCATGGAACAGTGTTCAACCCACTAAGCCACACTTGTAGTTCTGTTGTCTAAACTACACATTCCATTCAAATTTAGCCAGTTGTCTCAGTAATGTCCTTTATTGGGTACAGGATCCAACCCAGGATTATTTGTTATATTTCATTGTTGTGCGTCTTTTGTTTCCTTCATTCTAAAGCAGTTGCTCAGCTTTTCCTTATTTTAATAACTGACTTTTTAAAGAATACAAGTCAGTTACTTTGTAGAATGTCACTCACTTTGGATTGCCTAATGTTTTATCCATGATCAGAAACCAGATATGGCCGAAACCAGTTTGGCTCAGTGGAAAAGAGTCAGCCTGCGGACTGAGGGGTCCCAGGTTCGATTCCAGTCAAGGGCGTGTACCTTTGTTGCGGGGACATCCCCAGTGGGGGGTGTACAGGAGGCAACTGATTGATGTTTCTCTCTCATCGATGTTTCTAACTTTCTCTCCCTTTCCCTTCCTCTCTGTAAAAAATCAATATTTTTAAAAAAAAGAAACCAGCTATGCATTTTTAGCAGGAATACTATAGAAGTAATGGAGTGTTCTTTACTGAATTTTTAAAAAATATATATTTTTATTGATTTTTTTACAGAGAGGATGGGAGAGGGATAGAGAGACAGAAACATCGATGAGAGAAACATTGATCAGCTGCCTCCTGCACGCCCCTTACTAGGGATGTGCCTGCAACAAAGATATATGCCCTTGACCGGAATCGAACCTGGGACCTTTCAGTACGCAGGCCAACACTCTATCCACAAAGCCAATCCTAAAGTTAGTATTTTAGGGAGAGGTATATTGACTCCAAGTAGACATTCTGATTCACATTTTTACCTACTTGTTTTAATATTAATACACCTTGCTTAAATCAGTATTATTACAGTGGTTTGCCAAGTGCTGAATTTTAAATTTATTTTTCCTGTTGGATTTATTAGTTGGCTTATACCGTAAGATAGAGGTTTTCTTCTCTGTTTTTTTTTTCTGTCTTTTTTTTTTAAGGATAGTAATACAGACTCATGATTTTCATTTTATTTAGTGAATTATAATTAATCACTTATTTATTTTGACTTTCAAAAAATGACCCAGATTTGGATAGTGGCAACCCATTCAAGCTCTCCTGTGACTTCAAAAAAAAAATTATTTTTATTGATTTTGGAGAGGAAATGAGAGGGAGAGGGGAAGTGAGAAGCATCAATGATGAGAGAGAATCATTGATGGCTGCCTCCTGCATGGCACCCAGTGGGATACAATGCAGGCGTGTGCCCCGACCGGGAATTGAACCGGTGACCTTTCCATGCATAAGATGATGCTCAACCGAGCCACATCTACAAGGGCCATTCGTTGCTTCTTGTATGGGATTGAATTGCAGCCTTTGCATATGCGGGATGCAGCTCTAATCAACCAAGCTACCCGGCCAGACTACTTTTCTTTTAAAACTTAATATGTTTGGTTTATCTTTTTGTTTGTTTGTTTTTGATAGGAACTGAAAATTAAAGAAAAAAATTAGTTCAAATAATAACGTATTTTTAATCCAGATTGCAATTCTGCCATCTAGTGTTTGCATATGGATTTTTAGGAAACAATATTTTTCTTTTTTCAGAACTGCTTGAGAATAATTCATTCCTTCATTCTTTGCTTACAGATGTTATATTTAACAATAAAAACTTTAAAAGGAGAATTCATCTTTATTACTCTTTTTGAGGAATTCGATTTTAGGTATCTCACATGTTAAAGCTGATAAATTCTTTATAAATTCATTGTATAAAATTTGCTAAGTATTTGCCAGGGATGTTTGCACAATTCAGTTCTATAATGAGTAATTTTACTTTCTTAGAGTCGGGGTGGAAAAAAGTTTCTTGCTGTACTGAAGGAAATCTTGGACAGGGATCCCTTGTCTCAACTGTGTGAGAATGAAATGGATCTTATTTGGACTTTGCGACAAGACTGCAGAGAGAACTTCCCACAGTCACTGCCAAAGTTATTACTGTCAATCAAGTGGAATAAACTTGAGGATGTTGCTCAGGTAACGAAAGATCACTTCTGTAACACCTTTTGGGAGTATATGTTACTTCGTTGCTTTTGTGTAAATTGTATATATGTATAGATTGGCTATTTTTCTATGGGAGAAATTTTGAGATTTTAACTCTTATATATAATCTAAGTAGTAGTCCAGAAAGTATTAAAACTTAAAAAGCCCAGATTCTGTGTAGATTTCCTGTATCTTTCACTAAACACAGTAAAAACAATGGTTTTGGTAATATTAATTATACACACACACATATAAATTATAATTACTGACAGGTTGTATGTAGGTCCCTTGGTTACTTTTAACAGGTCAGTGAACTCCAAAATTTTTAATCTTAAGATCCTTTGCAGTGACTGTTCTAAAATGAGTATATTATTTGAAAATTACCTCCAATTGTGGAAGTTAACATTTTAGAACATAAACCACTCAGCTCAATTTTAACATTCATTTCTGTTTAGCAGAGTTGAATGTTTGCCTTTAGGCAGAAGAGAAAAGGGGAAAAAATTTTTGCCAAAAGGCCACTAAATTTTAACTCCATTTTTTATTTTTTAAGACTGTCAAAAAGCACCAGCATTTATTAAATTTAATTGACCATAAATGATCCTATAGAAAGATCCTTGATACAGTTTGTAATCAGAACAGATACATTTAGAATATTGAAATTACCAAATTTGTTTAGTTGAATTCACCCAGTGTTTGAAAGAGTTTTGGGGCTTAGTAATTCTATAATGACTTTAAAATTTTATTTTAATCAAATGCATTTTTTAAATCTTTGTTACAGTTTTTCTTCTCAAATTAAGTATAGAAAGGATTTCTTTTGAGTTTATTTCTTTATGATTTTTTTGAACATGTTATATAATTATATTTATTATGGGCCTTGTTTAAACTGTTTCTATAGTTAGATCACATGTACATTACTTACTCTGAAAAGAACTAATTTTGTCCTTTAGATAGAGAAGGGACCTTTAGATAGGTTTTATTGTTGTTACATCTTATTTAAATTCAAGCTTAGCCAAAACCGGTTTGGCTCAGTGGATAGAGCATCGGCCTATGGACTGAAAGGTCCCAGGTTCGATTCTGGTCAAGGACATGTACCTTAGATGTGGGCACATCTCCAGTGTGGGGCGTGCAGGAGGCAGCTGATCGATGTCTCTCTCTCATTGATGTTTCTGACTTTCTATCCCTCTCCCTTCCTCTCTGTAAAAAATCAATAAAATATATTTTAAATTCAAGCTTAGTTTTCGATGAGCCCTCATAATGGTGGTGTACCAGATATAAACATTTTTTAGTTGTGACATTTGCCTACTTCTCATAGGTAGTGTTCAGCTCTAAGTACTTCCTGATCCTACCCTCCACCAAGAAATACATCATATTATTTTGTATAAAATTATAGAGTAGGAAATATTTCTTGCTGTATACTTAAAAGATATCTGAGAGAAAGGTTTTACTATATGTCAACTGTCAGAAAATGGAATCAACTAATTTATGGTTAATATTTCTTTATTTGTATCCTAGGGACAGTAATTTTTACATTCACGAATTTAGCATGCTTATCTCATTTCCATGAGGGAATCTAAAGCGTTATTTTCAGATAGTTTAACGTCCTTCATTTTGAAATTAAAAGAAAGCTAGTAGTGTAACTTAATACTTAAATGTGTGTGAAAGCATGAATTTCACAATCCTAATCTCCTTTTTTAGTAGTGAAGAACAAAATTTAATAGAATAAAAAGTAATATAGTTTGGCTTTTCTCTCAATCCTGCCCCATTGACAATTACAGTAAACTGGTACAAAAGAATGTAAATTGTATTTTCAGTAAACCTACTACCTTAAAGAGTGAAGAGCCAAAACCGGTTTGGCTCAGTGGATAGAGCATCAGCCTGCGAACTGAAAGGTCCCAGGTTCAATTCCGGGCAAGGGCATGTACCTTGGTTGCAGGCACATCCCCAGTAGGGGGCGTGCAGGAGGCAGCTGATCGATGTCTCTCTCTCTCATTGATGTTTCTAGCTCTCTGTCCCTCTCCCTTCCTCTCTGTAAAAAATCAATAAAATATATATATTTTTAAAAAGTGAAGAGTCAGAAGACTGGTGTATAGTTTGTACTCTGATTCTACAGGCATAGGCCATAGATGAAAATCTATGGAAGAGTAGTCTCCCATTAATCCAAAGGAAAATATTCTGTTGGCATAATGCAGAAGGGTTTTCAATGGTCTTTGCAGCAGGCAGATAAGTAATTAGCCAGCATTGCTTTTACTATTTATATTGCTTAGTTCGATTATTTCCCTTCCCTGTTGGTTTCTGTAGGTTTCCATGAACTAAAGTGATGGGTTTTGGTAATGTATTTGTTTATATAATTGATTTTTAAATAATTATAAATAATCTTACCAAAGTTAATTACTTTTCAATAGTAGGACTGTTTTTAACCCACAGCATAGTTGAACCTCAAATATTAGAGAATTATCTATCCTTTGCAGTATTGTTTTTGTGGAGTAATGTATTCCAAATGTTAACCCGAAATGCTAGAACTTTTTTTTACTATTATTTTAGATCCTCAGGAAATGGTGCCCCCTGATTCCTCTATCCATAATGAGGACTGCTGGTCCTTTATCGCCTTGAGCAAAGGGAGAGGGGAGCCCATCAGTGATAAAAATTGGGGTGTAGTGGGAATTTCATATCTTTAAACCAGTATTTCTCAAACTTTTTTTAATATTACACTCTTTAGGAGCCTTTTTAGTGTCCTAATAGCCTCATTCCCATGAGATTTTGATACCATTGACAAGTACATGTATGTTGATGTACTCTATATGTATATGTGCTTTAAAATATGTGAATAACAAGTATAAAGTTTATTTTTATTTAATGCAACTTTTAAGAATAATTACAATTTTAAGATAGGTAAAAGTTAAAATAAAATAACATTTTACCATTTGTTGAAATTTTTTCATGTAATTATGTATGTTATAATAACACATAAGCTTTATGTGTTATCAATTTATATAAATGTATACTAATAGCAAGGTAATAAAATCTGTAAAACTTACTCAAGAGCTATTCTGTAAATATAAAACTATTGAAGAAACTTTATATAAATTAAGAAACTAGCTTAGTTTCTTAAATTACCTTTAGTAATCTTTGAAATTTCTTTGATACAAGAAAATACCTTTTAACTTAGCTATTAGATATTCAGGTCTTACTGATTTTAGGGGGGCACTGACATAATTAATGAGATGTTGAATAATTTGTAGAATTAAATAATAAAATGTAAACTATTTTTATTTAATCCTCAAAGCCCAAATCTCACATAACAGCTCAAATGACATATACAAGGCAGCTTGCAGATAGTAACAGACCGCTTCTCACAACATGATTTTGAGATTGGGTCAATCAGTTTAGAGAATGTTTTCCATTCATTGCCTTCTATTTGCCATAGTTTGTAATTTATCTTGTTACATTTTGTGTTTTCTCCTTGGATTTGATGTCAGCAATAACCAAGGAAACCCAACAAGATAAATATTAAGGAAAAAGGTTTTATTAGATAGAGTTGAGCTTTAGAGTGCTACATTCATAATTACCAAAAAATGTTGTTGCTCTCCATAACCAATTTTCTTCCCATTTCACTATCCCTGATAAGAATGCATGCTATAAACATATCAAAAACATGTGGGAACTCTTGCCAAGAGCAATCCTGATGAGCCTCACTGTGCCCTGATAGGATGCAGATAAAATACAAACTATTTTTACTTAATTCTTTTTTTATATATTTGTATTGATTTCAGAGAGGTAGGGAGAGGGAGAGAGAGAGAAACATCAATGATGTGCCCTGACTGGTTTGGTTTAGTGGATAGAGCATCGGCCTGCGGACTCAAAGGTCCCAGGTTCGATTCAGTCAAGGACATGTACCTTAGTTGCAGGTATATCCCCAGTAGGGAGTGTGCAGGAGGCAGCTGATTGATATTTCTAGCTCTCTCTCCTTCACCCTTCCTCTCTGTAAAAAATCAATAAAATATATTTAAAAAAATGAAAAAGAGCCGAGACCGGTTTGGCTCAGAGTGTCGGCTTGCAGACTGAAAGGTCCCGAGTTCGATTTCGGTTGGGGGCATGTACCTTGCTTGCGGGCACATCTTCACAGTGGGGCGTGCAGGAGGCGGCTGATCAATGTCTCTCTCTCATTGATGTTTCTGACTTTCTATCTCTCTCCCTTCCTCTCTGTAAAAAATCAATAAAATATATTTTTTTAAAAAATGAAAAAGAAACAGCAACGATGAGAGCCCTAGCAGGTTTGGTTCAGTGGATAAAAGCATTAGTCTGCGGACTGAAGGATCCTGGGTTCGATTCCAGTCAAGGGCATATGCCGGGGTTGCAGGCTCGATTCCCAGTATGGGGCGAGCAGGAAGCAGCCAATCAGTGATTCTCTCCCATCATTGATATTTCTCTCTCTCTCCCTCTCCCTCTTTGAAATCAATAAAAATTGTATTAAAAAAAAAGAAACATTATTTTTAATTCTTAAGTTCTTAAAGCTTAAGTTTTTCACAAAAGCTCAAGAGGTTTGTGCTTTCTGGAACTCAGGTTTCCAAAGATGTGGCCATGTGTACCCAAACCTGTCCTCCATCTGTAATCACAGCTTATCTCCCCAAGGGATTCCTTTTTATCCTAAGTCTAGACCAGTGGTTGGCAAACTCATTATTTAACAGAGCGGCAAACTGGCTCGCGAGCTGCATGTGGCTCGCAAGCCACAGTTTGCCGACCACTGGTCTAGACCATTTCTAAGTGGCATCTGCAAGTAGTTGTATTTGTCTTGTTTATAGAAAATAAACAACTAGGTACTATTTATTTCTAATGAGTTACTTATTATGATTTAGGGTTTAAGCATGTTATGGTCAATAAAAAGTTCCATGAAGTCATAAGATTCTCTTAAAATATTAAGAGTTAAAACTAAACTCCCTCAAAATAATTATGTTGTTATTACTGAACTTTACATGTAAATCACTCATTAATTTGAAAATTGCCACTTTGAATTTTACCTTTAAATATTTCTTGATCTTTTTGTGCACACATACTCTTTCTCACCCTCTTTCTTTCCTTTTAAAATACTTAATGGTCATTGATTGTAGAATTCATATATTCAGTGCATCATCTATTTCCAAGTAAGTATTTAATAGCATTTGTTTTCTGCTTATCTATAAAATATTTCAACTGTAACAATCTTTATTATTACATATTAACAGGAATGGATTTTTGAGACCTCTGTAATTGCAAATATGCTTCTCCTTTTGACCCATCTCTTCTCCTAACCCCTATAATTTCTGAACCAGTTTCAATTTTTAAACAGCTTCAGGCACTACTTCAGATTTGGCCTAAACTACCTCCTCGGGAGGCCCTGGAGCTTCTAGATTTCAACTATCCAGATCAGTATGTTCGGGAATATGCTGTAGGCTGCCTGCGACAGATGAGGTATCTCCTGCAGTTGGTTTTTTGGGGGGCAAGGAATTATTTGGGTGTGGATAGAGAACATAATGTCTGCATGAATAGCTAATAAGAAAGAAAAGGGGTAGGAATTATTCAGAATTTAAAGCATTTGTGTTCTTTCTTTCTCTCCCTCTCTCTGCATTTACTCTATATTGTAAAACAAAAACATACTGGATCAGGGGTCCCCAAGAACACCCTCAGGTTCTATGATTCACTAGGATGACTCATAGGACTCCACATATAACCATACTCTTGGTTATGATTTATTTCAGCAAAAGGATACAGAACAGAATTGGCAAAGAAAAAGATTCATGGGGCAAAGTCTGGAGGAAACCAGGCAAGTTTCTAAGGTTTCTTTCCCAGTGGAATCAAACTAAATACACTTAATTTCCCCCAGTAATGAAGTGAAATGACATGTTTGAAATGTCTACAAGGGAAGTGTTAGACTTGGTGGCTAATCACATAAGCGCCCTCTATCTAGCACATACCAAAATTCTAGAATTCCAGAGAAAAATGGGTATTTAGCATAAAATATACGTTTGCACAGTTTAGGCACATTGAGCTACTCTTTTCTGTTAGGTTGGTAGAAAGCCCTTTAAATCTATTTCAAGATGCCTGCCAAGGGCCAACCTTTTTCAAAGGATAGCAGATAGGCCTGCTGTGTTAACACTTTTTCTATCTACCACTCAGAATTAATAAATGTTAATATTTTGTAATGATTATTTAATTTTAATTTTTAAGTAAATAGCATTACAGTTAAAGATGAAGTCCTTGTAGTTTTCTTACTGAGCCCTGATTTTTTCCTTTTACTTTCCAGAGACAGCCATATTCATGAATTTGGTATTTATTCTTCTATACCATACTTTCTGGTATATAAAAAATATAGATACAGAATAATAATATAATACATTTAAAATTTGCACAAATGTGTTTTGCTGTGTGTATTGCTTTTCACTTTGCTTTTTTTTTAATTCAACATTAGGTTTTTGAGGTCAGTTTCTCATTACATATAAATGTAGTTTATTCCTTTTACCACTGTGTAATATTCTGTCATAAGGATATATATCTTAATTATTCCCCTGTGGAGGAACACTAAGTTTTCTCTCAATTTGTCTGTTATAAGCAATGCTGCAGTGAATATGCTTGTACAGTTCCCTTTGGTCAATACTCTATGGAAATCTATGGCATTTACTTGTAAGTAGTGGACTTAGGATTCATATCTTACCTGACTATTGGAATTGCCTCTAATGGGAGTGTGTTTACATGTGAATGGTTTTGGGATGGACACCCAGTAGAAAACAACTAATATTAATTAATTCAACTTATGATAATTACAGTATTATGTTATATTAATTCAGTGGTTCAATACTCACAAATGCACTCATTTTATTATCCTTCAGACTACTTAAAGTTTATTTGTGCATTCATTAGCTGGGAGAAGAAATTACTTAACCCTAATAATAGGAGAGGAAAATAAATTATCACTGTACTGATACAGTTTTTATTTTTAAAAGCTGATTGCTTGACTGAGTATACAACTTTTCAACATGACCAGAAATTAGTACTGAATTTTATTGTAACTCTGGCAGATTGTAATTACAATCATCAGTTGTATCAACCTAAATAATTTAATAAAAATGTCCCATAATCTGTTCTTTGCTCCCTTCCACTCTCCCTCCTGCTGAAATCTTCAGCTTTTCTTGTGTTACTGTAGTAGTGGACCAGTGAATATAAGCATGCAACAAACCTGACCTAAAAGAACCATTGTGTTTCAGTAGGTTAATATTCAATAGTTCGATAGGAAGGGATATTTTTCTGGCACAGGATGTTGAGTAAGTTACATGTTTTTTGTTTGTTTTGTTTTTTCAGCGATGAAGAACTCTCGCAATATCTTTTACAACTGGTGCAAGTTTTAAAATATGAGCCTTTTCTTGATTGTGCCCTCTCTAGATTCCTATTAGAAAGAGCACTTGCTAATCGGAGGATAGGGCAGTTTCTATTTTGGCACCTTAGGTAAGTAAGTGTTTTTAAACATCTCAGGGAATAAGGTATTCCTTCCTGTTTCAAATGTATACACATTCTTTAAGTGAGAAAAATTGAATAGAAGCTAATTGAGAGATTTAGTCAATTGTGTGATATGAGTCAGATCTTTGTCAGTATCTCTAAATTGGTAATATTACCTTTTCACTCCAAAAAGCAAATAAGGTAATATGTAAAATATTTGGATTTCTTGGAAGAATTAAGTAACTATAGAATTTTGTACCTTTTTCTATGATGTTTAAAGAATTGAAAAGTTGACCATCCCACTAAAAATTTTTAGCAAGTGGATGTGTATTTTTATTTGGTTGGCATCATAAGTTAATTTTATCCTATATAATTAAGACGTAATACGCCAATTAGACCAGACCAATGTCTTCTGGATGACCTTCTGGTTGAAGCCAGGGCTGCAAGGGCCAAAGCAAGCTACCTTGGCTGCTAGGAGTGAGGCAAGAACTATCTTCCTGAACAACCAGTGGGCGGCGGGTGGGGCCAGTGAGCCTATACCACCAGGCCAGCCATGGCAGTCCCAGTGCCCCTTCTTCTGCAGAGGCAGCAAGAGAGGCAGAGCCCAGGCCTGGTCCCAGTGCCCCCTTCCATAGAGGTGGTGCCCCTTTCCTCAGAGGTGGCGGGAGAAGGGGCAGAGCAGTCTCAGCATCTCCACAGAGGTGGGGCAGAGGTGGGATGGGGTGCTACCTAGGCACCTCAGCCTCTCACAGCTGGGGCCTCAACTTCCCATGGCCCCTCCCATGGCCAGCCTGCCCCCAGTTGGTCCTCCACTCCTACCAGTGAGCGGATTCAGCGCTAAGGAGCAACAAGCCAGCTACTAGTTGAGCAGCATTTCTTCCCCCTTTACCCCCACCCCATGCAGTTCAGCCAGAAGCTGGGCTCACAGCTGGTGAGCACAGTGGCAGTGGCAGGAGCCTCTCCTGCCTCCACAGCAGGGAGGTAATAGGAGCCAGGGGTCCTGGACTGAGAGAGCCCCAGATTGTGAGAGGGATGTCTTAGTGCTGGCTTGGGCCCAGGGGAATCAGTCCTAAGCCAGCAGGTGGACATCCCCTGAGGGGTCCCAGACTACAATGATGAGGGATCAACCTCTTCCTCCCCCTCCCCCCGTGCATAAATTTTGTGCACCAGGCCTCTAGTAATAGAATAAAGAAGTCATTACTTTCATTTGGTGAATCTGAAGTGTTTGATAAACCATCATAATATTAACTTTCTGCAGATCAGAAGTGCACATTCCTGCTATCTCCATACAGTTTGGTGTTATCCTTGAAGCGTATTGCCGGGGAAGCGTAGGGCACATGAAAGTGCTTTCCAAGCAGGTATCGGCTTGTTTTTTGTTTGTTTGTTTTAAATATATTTTTATTGATTTTAGAGAGGAAGTGCGAGGGAGAGAGAGATAGAAACATCAACGATGAGAGAGAATCATTGATCGGCTGCCTCCTGTACACCCCCTGCTTGGGGTGGAACCTGCAACCTAGTTATGTGCCCTGAACAGGAATTGAAACGTGATCTCGTTGGTTCACAGGTCGACGCTCAACCTCTAAGCCATGCCAGCTGGGCGATAGCAACTTGTTTTAATTTTCATATTCAATTTTCCCACATGGTACTTGATAAAGTGTATAATTTCTTCCATTTCATTACTTATAGAGGTTTTAGTAACTGAACCTTGTTAAAATATTTTTTTAAATAAAAATTAAGTCAGAAAATGAAGTTTCAACAATTTTAGCAGAGGATCCAGGAGAGTCAATAGTATATAAATTTTGGTCTGAAAGCAAACAAGCTTAGCCCTTAAGGAGAGCCCATGTTTCAGTTCAAATCCAAAAGCAGGAGAAGACCTTTGTCCAGGTTCAAGGCAGTAAGACAGGTGGAGTTTCTTCTTTCTCACAGGAGGGTCTGCCTTTTGTTCTATTCAAAATTTTATGGTTGGATGAGGCTACTCACAAAGAGCTTTTCTCAGTCTACCGATTCAAATGCTAATCTCACCTGAAAACACCCTCACAGACACATCCAGAATAATGTTAGGCCAAATATCTGGACACTCCATTGCCCAGTCAAGTTAGTAAGTACATCAAATTAACCATGGCAGATGAAGCATTCATATGCAGAATGTTAAACCATACTTAATCTCCGAATAAGGGCAATAACAAGGTCAAAATTTCACCTAACATGATACAACTACCTTGAGTATATCTAAAAATGACTGACCTCTTTCCCAGAAGAGGAGGTGATGTCCTTGAGTGTTTTTTTTTTCATCTCCTTGATATACTGTAAATTAAATACTATGATGTAAAATTAACATTTAAATGCTGTAATATAAAGCCAGTTTATCTTATGGTTTGTGATAAGGGAATAAGAGAAAGAAGAAACAGACATTTTCTATAAACACACACAAACCCATAACAAAATGAGGAGATATTCATGATAATTAGTCCTCATTTTTGTAAGTGGTCACATGGTCATAGCTGGTGTTTATTACTACCTTCTTCCAATCTATTCTGTATTTCCTTTGCCTTTTGCAAGTTCCTCAGTTGGTTGTGGTTCTTTACCTGCTGGAATCACTCAAACCTTCATTCTTGAAGAGTGTAGGCCATTAGTAGTCCTGCCTGGATTGGTTTATAATTTTCCATTGACCTTAATCACAGAGCCTGATAATACCAAGCGATCTGTATTCTAGACATATTCTTCCTTACCTTCATTGTGGAGTAGTAGGCCAGTTTCACCTTGGTAGTCAGGATCAATTACTCCAGCCAGCTTCTTGACACCCTTCTTCTTTGCCTGTTCTCCCATGAGGAGCGCAGAATGGCTGGAAAAGAGTCTTCAACATTCTGCATATGAATGCTTCCATGGCATCCTTGTTGTCTTCCAGGGGGAGCATTCTTCCCTTTGTAACTAAGATAAGAATAGGAAATGAAAGTTTTGTTAGTAGATTACCATGAGTGTAATAGTGGTACCATCTCCATTTCCACACCTTGATTCTAAGACCAATGAATCCGAGCTATGGGAGAAAAAGCACCATTTATTGGCCACTGATTCAGAGCACATTCAGCCTTCTGGGGAACCTTGCCCCAGCTCTGGAAAGTATTACCACATACATAGCTGGTGCTGTAACTGAGTCTTAAAAAGGCCATTTCACTGTTCTATCAAGCCAACTACTTTAGGGTGCTGGGGAATATGCTAAGACCAGTGAATTCCACGAGAATAGAGCCCATTGCTGCATTTCATTTTTGTGAAATGAGTTGCTTGTTCAGAAGCAATGCTGTGTGAAATACCATGATGATAGATAAGGTGTTCTGTAAGTCCATGGATGGTAGTTTTAGTAGAAGCATTGATTGAAGGGAAAGCAAATTCGTAGCCACTACACTTTTCTAATTCATTTGCATTGCTAGAGAAACTCCCATAGGTTTTCAGAGGTAATTTTAATAGTGATGACCTTTAATTCATGTTAAAATGAATTATATCTGATCCCTTTTGGAAATCCCTTTAAAGATGGTAATAATAGCTAAGCACTTATTTTGTGCTATTTATTCTTCACAACAGTCTGAGATTGATACTATTAA
This sequence comes from Lasiurus cinereus, assembly GCA_011751065.1. Lineage (NCBI taxonomy): Eukaryota > Metazoa > Chordata > Mammalia > Chiroptera > Vespertilionidae > Lasiurus > Lasiurus cinereus. The sequence goes on from JAAGEH010000125.1 coordinate 10,870,184, forward strand.
TCCCCTTAATTTTACAGTCCCCTTAAATCTATCTGATACCTGTCAATGTCTCTTGTGTTCATGGCTACCACCCTAGTTTCACCCATTATCTTCTCACTTGTATGTCTTCATTTACCTCCTAAATTGCACCCTTTTCATTCTTTTCCCTCCTCCCTTCACCCCTTTTCTTTACAGATAAAGTTATGTTTTTAAAATGTAGATGTATTATGTCATTTCCCTTTTGAAAATCCCTACAGTGATTTTTATTGCATGGAGAATAAAAATCCAAACTCTCTGTCAAAGTCTGTAAGGCCACACTTTGATAAAGTTCCTACTTCTTTGGCTTCACTCATATCCTCATATCACACTGGACATCTTCTTGGTTCTCTGGGGACCTCAGCTTGACTTTTATAACAGCAATCATATGACAAATATATGATCATATTAGCCTTTTTTTCCTTATACTGATGAAATGCAAGGGGAAGACTACCCTTTACATGGCAGTTCTTGTTATCACTGTAAAGCTGTAAAAAGACAAGGTGTTGAAGCACTTACGGCTATATGGGTATTCAGGACACTGTTCCAGGAAATATATATCAACACATTAGTGATGGGGCATGAAAATGCCCTACTGTACAAACATGGAAGAAATTCAAATTTGAAATACTTCTAAAAGATTCTGTTTGCATAGCCCATTTTTTAGCTGGTTCTCTTTTCACCACTGTTTGTACAGCTTCTGGAATTGTTGAGAAACGAATTGTCTATGGTTTTGACAGATGACTAACTTGGCAGGTTGGTCAGCCATCTCAATTTTATCATCAAGCTAATAGAAATTCCCCAGTTTCCTCTGAATAAGCCCTCAGCCTGTCTGTAGAAACTGTATGCATGAATTCACCTCCCTTCAGGGTCTTAGTAGTTTCCTTGAATAGGAACAGAGTTTGAAAATAAAAATATGGCCTGGACAGTATGGCTCAGTGGTTGAGCATCAACTTCTGAACCAGGAGGTCACGGTTCGATTCCTGGTCAGGGCACATGCCCAGGTTGCGAGCTCGATCCCCTGAGGGCATGCAGGAGGCAACCCATCAATGATTCTCTCTCATCATTGATGTTTCTATCTCTTTCTTCCTCTCTGAAATCAGTAAAAATATATTTTTAAAAAAATGAAAATATGGTATAAAATAAACATCATGTGCATAGAAATTCAAGCCATGGTATTCATAATGTTTTTTGTATATTTTATATGCTTATTATATACAACATACACACACACACACACACACACACACACACACACACACACACACACACTTTGTTTTTATCATTGGTTTCCAGTTTTAATGCCATAATGATAAACTATTTTGATTTATGGTTGGTCACGGCTGTCTTATGGAATTTTACATAACATAATGGAAAGACCCTCAGTCATTAGACAAAGTTACCTTTTAAACACAGTGGTTTTGATTAAGTTGGCCATTGTTGATTGACCTTGTACTTCTTGCATAAGCTTTTTTTATTTGCATAAGTTTTTATAGCTAGTGTCCTCACTATAAAAACAAGTCATTAATTTAGATTTGGACAACAAATACTATGTCTATATTTTTATTTATTAAACAAAAACCATTTTAACATACTATTAATGGAAAGAGAATATACTGAGAAGATGTCATATAAGAGTGATGACAAGAAGCAGGTAGTAAGGTTGAATATTAGGAACCTCAGGTTACTTGTACATAAATTATCCTCTTATACTACGGAGTTGGCCAAATGGAGTGAGTGGCTCGGGTTAGTTGTGTTTTAAATTCTGTTAGTGAGTTGCAGAGTTTGGTGTAGTTTAAGTTTCATACTTATCTTTTTATCCACAATCTATGTCCCTTTATTTTTTCTTGATTGATAAGATTCCATTTAAGAAAAGGGTTAAAGAAAGTTTGAAAAATGGTGTTTTAAGTAACAAGTGATAAAAGTCAGTTTCTTATGCTGTTTTTCATAAGCCAAGTACTGTTTTTTCTTTAGCTGGTTGATGTGTGTGTGTGGAGGGGGGTGTTGGGGTTGTGTTCTGAATGGTTGCTGATTAATATGATCAAATTGTGTTGTAGTACTTTATATTATTTTTAACCATGAATTAATTTTGGTGGTGGGAAACTTATTTTTCAGGTTGAAGCACTCAATAAATTAAAAACTTTAAATAGTTTAATCAAACTGAATACAATGAAGCTAAACAGAGCCAAAGGCAAAGAGGCCATGCACACTTGTTTAAAACAGAATGCTTACCGGGAAGCCCTCTCTGACCTGCAGTCCCCTCTGAACCCATGTGTCATCCTCTCAGAACTCTAGTAAGTGACAGTCTGTGCTATGTTCAGTGGATGTTACAGCAATAAAGAAAGGATCTCTAAGTGACTGCCTTGGAGAAGGAAAAGGGCCACCTATTAGCACCAATAAGTGGAGTATAATTAAAAAAGGGAAATCTTAAATGTCCTCAAAGATTATTCTTTTATTCAATAGGATTTATGTCTGTTAACTAAATTTACCTGTGGTTAGTGAAAGTTATTACAAGTTAACTTCCTTTCAAGTGTTTATACTAGTAATTAAATTTCTTTTCTATTACTGGTTTTCTAAGAGTTGAAAATCCTATGGAAGTAAAAATATTGATACCCATCATTTGATAATTTATTTTAAAATTATTTACTAATCAGCTTTCCTATTTCAAAATTAGATCTTGAATAAATTTGGAAAATTATCTCTCACTTTTTCATTCTCTCTAGAAGTAACAATGGAGGAGTAATAATATGTATGCAGTATATCAGTATTCAAAATTGACCCCTTTTTAAGAAATTAAGAATGAATTCTTAATAATTTTAATTTAATAATACTATTGACTGTACATAACAACATAAAGAAGAATAAGGAAAAGAAAGGAGGAATTTTAAATATAAGTAGTAAGACGGGTAAACCTGGGTTTTTAGTCCAGCCCATCCGGCATCTCTACATGCCAAAGGTTGCTTTTCTGCCAAGAGGAAATGTTCTAGTTCTGACTTCTGTAGACTGGAACAGGTGAGAGATTCGCCCTTGACTAGTATGTCACAGCAAAATGATAATCTTGTCCTGTCTTTAAATTGAAGTGGGCTAATTTCCCCCTTGTTTGATTTCAGTGTTGAAAAGTGTAAATACATGGATTCTAAAATGAAGCCTTTGTGGCTGGTATACAACAACAAGGTATTTGGTGAGGACTCAATCGGAGTGATTTTTAAAAATGGTGATGGTATGTACTGATGTTTTTATAGTGCCAAATTTCTTAGTATTTCTTCTTTTGTTGTTGGTTTCTGTATCTGAAATGTGTAACAGCAAATAGCATCCAAAAGAGCTATCTATCAGTGGTTGAGAGGTTGAATTCAGTATGTCCTAAATCTTTTCCTTTCCCTTTTGGAAATTTATTCTACAGCTTACTTACATACGTTGTCCTACTATACCTTCCCTTTTTCCCCTACAAAATATAAAGTCTATCCTTTGGTAAAAAGCTTGTGAAATACAACAGAATATTTCCAATAATATATTCATACATCTTATTTCAGCGATAAAAATTTTTATATTGCTGCCATAGTTTTGTTTTTTAAAATACCCTGACCGGTGTGGCTTAGTTGGTTGGGCGTCATTCTGTGCGCCAGTTCGATTCTTGATCAGGGCACATGTCTGAGTTGAGGGCTCAATCCAAAGGAAGAGCTGTGCAGGAGACAGCCAACCAATGTGACTCTCACATCAGTATTTCTCTCTTTCTCCATCTCCCTTCCTCTCTCTCTAAAAAAATCAGTCTTTAAAAAAACACAACAAAAACCTTACTGGCCCATACTTTATAAAGGGAATGCCTTTGAAGTAATCACATCAAGTGCTACCACTTATTAGTTGTGTGACTGCAGACAAACCGAGCTTCAGATTCTTCATGTACAGGAGGATTATAGCATGTGTATGTTGAGTTAATAACAGGAATTAAGTGAGATAACAAGTAAATGTGCTTAGCATAATATGTGCTTACAACTATTTTTAAAAGAAGTTGTAGTGTTTTGCCATACATTTAACATCCCTTGATCATACGAATGTCATTATGTAGAAGTCATTACTTTCACAGCCTCTGTTGTTACCTGAAAATTACTTCTGGACATCATAAATAAAATAAACTATTACTGTTTTGTGAACACATTATGTAATTATTACTTCAGCAATTCTTGAGAACTTCCTGTGTATTCCTAAAATTAAAAAAGAAGGAAAAAAATTAGTGTGACTTGTGTGGATGCTTTAATATTACTGTGTTTAAGCTGTATTATAATTAGTAGAGTAGCTTATACATGGTAAACTAAAATATTTTTACACTCCATTTTTGAAATAGTGTTACTGGGACATGCTAATCAACAAACCTCTTAATGAATATGGTCAACAATAAAACTTTGGGGAAAAATTATCAGAGCATTTGCCAATGATTTTAGTTAATTCTGGCTGCATCAGCTAATCTTAATGTTAGCAGTTATAAAATGGAAAACATTTGTAATAATGCAGGTTTTTCCTCTTAGATTTACGACAGGATATGTTGACACTCCAAATGCTGCGCTTGATGGATTTACTCTGGAAAGAAGCCGGTCTGGATCTTCGGTGAGATTTCTAGTGAATTATTATTATTTTTTAAATTTTAGTTACAAGTTTTTTAAAATATATTTTTATTGATTTCAGAGAGGTAGAGAGAGATAGAAACATCAATGATGAGTCATCAATTGGCTGCCCCCTGCACACCTCACACTGGGGTTTGAGCCTTCAACCCCAGGCATGGGCCCTGACCAGGAATCCAACCTGGGACCCTGAGCAAAACTGGCCAGGGCACTAGTGAATTATTTTTGTTTCATGTTATATATCTTCCACAGCAGAATTTTAAAAATTTATTGATTCTTTCTCTCCTGTTATTAATTTTTTTTATTTTTATTTTTAAATATATTTTATTGATTTTTTACAGAGAGGAAGGGAGAGAGATAGAAAGTCAGAAACATTGATGAGAGAGAGAAACATCTATCAGCCGTCTCTTGCACACCCCACAGTGGAGATGTGCCTGCAAGCAAGGTACATGCCCCCAACCGGAATCAAACCTGGGACCTTTCAGTCTGCAGGCTGACGCTCTATCCACTGAGCCAAACCGGTCTCGGCCTGTTATTAATTTTTTTTAAAAATATTTTTTATTGACTTTTTACAGAGAGGAAGGGAGAGGGATAGAGGGTCAGAAACATCATTGGGAGAGAAACATCAATCAGCTGCCTCCTGCACACCTCCTGCTGGGGATGGTGCCCGCAACCAAGGTACATGCCCTTGACTAGAATCGAACTTGGGACCTTTCAGTCGACAGGCCGACGCTCTATCTGCTGAGCCAAACCAGTTAGGACTATTACTAATTTTTTATAATAATATTATGTACCTTTTTATAGTTTGCAGTATACTCTAAAATATAGTATCTTATTTAAACCTCACCAGGTGTAGAACTAGACATGTGATGGTGAATTCAGAAAGAAGGAATTTGTTTCCTCTCAGGAAGAAATCACTGGGAATATGGAGTGACAAGGTCATCGAAAGGATTGCCCTTCTTTTTAGTCTAGTAACATTGTTTTCTCTGCCTTCCTGAGAGCCAAGAGTTTTGGTAAACTTTTAGGGCTTTTAACTTACCATCATTATTCAGGATAGACAGCAAGCAGGAAAGGCTTATGGCAACAGAAAAAAAGGAAACGTACTGGATTTTAAAAGTTTAATTATTATTAAATGTTCTAAGGTAAAGAGCAGATGATAATTGCAAATGAAATGTTGATGTACTAATATAAAAACTAGAGGCCCAGTGCACAGATGTGGTCTGGCCTGCCAGGCCCCAATCAGAATAGATCGGGGCTAAGCCTGTCAGGAGGAGGAGGTGATGGGAGGTTTATCGGGCAGCCCCACTCCTGATCAGGCCAGTTTGCTGGCCACAATGGGCATTGTGCCCCAGGGGGAGAGAGGAGTCCCTCAGCCCAGCCTGCACCCTCTCCATTCCGGGACTCCTCAGGGGATGTCCAACTGCCGGTTTAGGCCCTCCACTTAATATTTGGCTATGCCCTTCTTTTCATGTCAAGGAGTTGGATGTACAGACATAATTTTTAATGGCTACAGTGTTTTCTCTGATTGTTTGACATTACTATTACACTAAACCTTTATTGTAGGGCAGGTTGTTTCCGATTTCCCCTGGCATCAACAACTACAGTAAACAAAATTGCTTATTTGACTGTTTACTTAGGACACATTCACAGACATGGAACTCCTGACCCAAAGCTAATTCACTTGAATTTTTATCCACATTTCCAAATTGACTTTCTAGAAAGTGCTTCTGTTTGTTTAGTCTGTTGGTTTTAAATCATATTATACTCCCACAAATGGGTTAAGAGAACACTGTTCACCGCTCCTTGGGCAAATCACAAACTCTTGCTGAACTTGAGAAACCCTGGGGCACGGAACCTGGAGGAGCCGGACTGGAGGCTGAAGTCCAGGGAAGCACAGGTGGCGCGGTCAAGGAACCTGTGCAGGCGTGTGAGTGTGTGTCACTCGGATCCACACTCATGTACACATCCAAACGCCAAACTCCCGCTCTGCACCCTTGGCCAACAGGGACCTGGCGGAGTTCAGCCCTCTCGCTAGTCCCTGCCCACTTGGTCAAGCCTTCAGTTGTTACAGACCCAGGCTCTTTATATAAATAGAAATAGGTATTAAGATTTGAATGTCAACCAAGAAAATTAAAAGTCAAACCTCACACTAATCATTATATTCATAATGAATAAGATTGAGGATAATAATTCTAAATATTTAAAGAGCTCATAAAAATAAATAGATTAGATAAAGGTGTGAAAAGACTATATAAGATATAAAATAAGTGATTACCTTCAAATGTCAAATGAAGTATTTGATGCAAAAGTATTTTTATAAAATTAGTAGAGGCCCAGTCCACGATATTTGTGCACTGAGTGGGGGGGAAGGGGGGAATCCCTTAGTCCAGCCTGCGCCCTCTTGCAGTCTGAGACCCCCAGGGATCAGGCCTAAGCCAGCAGGTGGACATCCCTCTTGCAGTCCCAGACCCATCGCTTCTTAACACCTGCCTGCTCACTGCTGCTTAGCACTGCTGTCGAGGCAGGAGAGGCACTCACCAGCCATGAGCCTAGCTTCTCCCTTAGCAGTGCTCCCCCTCTGGGAGCACATTGACCAGGATGGGGCAGCTCCTGCATTAAGCATCTGCCTCTAGTGATCAGTGTGCATCACGGATCCTCCAGGTTCTGTGCCCCAGAGTTGCTCAAGTTCAGCAAGAGTTTGTGATTTGCCCAAGGAGTGTTCTGATTATTGCACCGTAACAGTCACTTAGGCTTTTATTATATAGATTTGAACCATGTTAGAAATTCACTGAACAATGACACACTGATGTTGACAGAAACTAATGTAAATAGTCATTTCAGGTGGTAAGATTGAAAATGATTCCCCCCTCCGCGCCCCCCCCCCCACCCCATCTCCCCAATACTTACCTGGCAGGGGAGATACCATGATCACAAAGGTGGTTTTCCCAGGGCGAGGCTTATCCGTTGCATTCGGGATGTGCTGACTCCTGCAATTTCCCCAAATGTGGGAAACTTAACTGCATAATTTGTGGTAGTGGGGGACTGTATTCGTGCTCTCCCCTAAAAAAAGAAAAGAAAAAATAAGAAAAGAAAATGTACCCACCCCCCTTTGTGTATCTATTTCTCTAGTTTCCTACAATGGTAATCTCTTTTACTCAAAGAGAAAAACACATGAAGCATGTTTCATGATATAGCATAGGTCCATACAGTTTTTAAACTTTTAAAATGCTAGTTAATAATATTTATATTTACAGCAATTTTTATGTTCTGATATTCAGATTTAATAGGCATATATTTAGCAATTAAATGACAGATGTTAGCATGTTTCCATATGTTGGCCAGCATGTGCTGTTGTTCATTTGCATGTGTTCTTTTTAAGTTGGAAAATGTGAGTCCAGCTTTTGTTCTTCCTCTGTTTTTATTTATCTGGGAATTTCTTAATTTCTCCATTGTATTTGAAGAATAATTTCAATGGACATTGAATTCTTGTTTGAGTCTTTCAGCACTTTGATGTTGTGTCACCTTCTGGCCTTTAAAGTTTCTAAGGAGAAATCAGTTGTTAATTTTATTGAAAATCCCTGTTAGGAATAAGTCACACCTTTATTATGGCTTTCAAGATTCTGTTTTTTAATATCCCTCCCTGCCTCTCTCTCTCTCTCTCTCTCTCTCTCTCTCTCTCTCTCTCTCTCTCTCTCTCTCTCTCTCTCTCATATGCATGCTCCATACTGGGGAATAAGCCCACAACCCAGGCATATGCCCTGACTGGGAATCAAATTATGACCTTCTGGTCCATAAGTTGACTCTCATCCACTGAACCCTACTGGCTGGACTCTTTTTCAGTCTTGACAGTTTTGACTATAATGTTTCTACTCCTACCTGGCGTTTATCTCACTTTGAATTTTTGAGCTTCTTGGATGTGTAGGTAATTGTTTTACATCAAATTTCAGAAGTTTTCAGTTGTACTTTTTTCAGTTTTTTTTTTTTGTTTTTTGTTTTTGTTTCTTTTTTCTTCTCCTTATGAGATTGCTATTATGTACTTTTTGGTATGCTGGATGGTATTCTACAGGTCCCTGAAGCTCATTTTTTCTTCACTCTTTTTCTTCATTCTTTGACCTATCTTCAAATTTGTCTACTCTTTCTTATGGCTGCTCATATCTGTTCTGTTCCTCTAGGGAATTTTATATTTAGTTATTGTACTTTTCAACTTTAGAATTTCTATTTGGTTCATTTTTAATAATTCCTGCCTGTTGATAGTCTCTTCTTGGCAATTCATTATTCTTATATTTTTCTTTAATTCTTTAGAAATTCTTTTAGTTCTTTGAACATACTGAAAATAGGTCTTATAAAAATTTTTAATATGATCAACACTGGGGTTTGTGTGTCTCTATTCTTTTTTTAAAAAAGCTATTTCTATTTATTTCAATGAGGAAGAGCGAGAAACATCAATGATGAGAGTCATTAATCAGCTACATCCTGCATGCCCCCTCCTAGGGATGTGCCCTTGAGTGGAATCAAATCCAGGACCCTTCATTCCACAGGCTGACACACTATCCACTGAGCCAAACCAGCTAGGGTGTGTTAGTTCCTTTTTAACAGGAGAGAAAATTAAGGCTCAAAGGACATTAAGTAATTTGTCAAAACTTACAAAAATATTAATTAGCAGAGCCTCTGTTAGGCTCTAAACTCGATGTCTTCCTATTTTACCAGTCTAAATGAGACTGGTAAGATATATCTAGTACTTCCCCCTTCTTTAAAAATACGTTTTTATTGATTTTTTAGGGAGAGAGAAACATCATCTATTGGCTGCCTTCTGCATGCCCCCCTACTGGGGATCAAGGCTGCAACCTCGGCATGTGCCCTGAATGGGAATCGAACCAGTGACCTCTTGGTTCCTGGGTCAACAACGCTCATCTGTTGAGCCATTCCGGTTGGGCTATAGAGTAATCCTTTATTTATCCAAGTGTTTGGTACCCCAAAAAATGTGTATTTTTTCCATTGATATTCTCTCTCTCTCTCTCTCTCTCTCTCTCTCTCTCTCTCTCTCTCTCTCTCTCTCTCTCAAGTTTTCTAGTCTTAAATCCTTCCAGGATAAACTTTTTTGCTGTGCTATTGAGATAGAAAGAACACTCACAGGTATTGTTTTTATGAGACTTGTAGATGTGATTGGAATAAGGAAGAGAGATTATAGTTCATCTGAAAATGACCTTTTTAACACCATAAATCAGCGGTTCTCAACCTGTGGGTCGCGACCCCTTTGGGGGTCGAATGACCCTTTCACAGGGGTTGCCTAAGATCAGCGGAAAACACCTATTTCCCATGGTCTTAGGAACCAACACACAGCTCCTTGGTGTAGCAATGTAGTTTACTGTTGTTATATGAAGACTGTGCCCATGCTACACATGATTCAAGAAAAATTTTCATTTATTTGTAATTAGAAATAAATATTTCACAATATATAATTACATACTGTTTTTGTGGTTAATCACTATGCTTTAATTATGTTCAATTTGTAACAATGAAAATACATCCTGCATATCAGATATTTACATTACAGTTCATAACAGTAGCAAAATTACAGTTATGAAGTAGCAACAGAAATCATTTTATGGTTGGGGGTCACCACCACATGAGGAGCTGTATTAAAGAGTCATGGCATTAGGAAGGTTGAGAACCACTGCCATAAATTATATAGTGTTGTTTTTTAACTAGGAGGAATTTCTAATACAGCTGTGTAAAAATGGAATTAGTAATTTTGAATAGGAAACAAAGTTTTTGGTCAACCACTCATAATAAATACTGCATGGATAAGAGGCATAGTGATTGTGAGAAACTCTGCCTGAGGGATATAAACTCAGGGGACCTGGACTGTTTTTTTTTTTTAATAAAGTTTTATTAGCACACAGACACAACCCATTTATTTGCAGATAGTCTAAGGCCACTTTTATGCTGTTAGCAGAATTGAGTAGCAACCTAATAGTCTGCAGCATCTAAAATATTCTCATTCCAGCAAAAGTTTAGAGACCCTTCTAAAACAGTAAACTTTGATAAAAATGTTTTTATTTGACTTATGCCATAAAAAATGGGGGAAACTTTTGAGGCTTAGGCTAATAACTCAATTGATTTTTTTATATATATATATTTTGTTGATTTTTTACAGAGAGGAAGGGAAAAGGATAGAGTTAGAAACATCGATGAGAGAGAGAGATCGATCAACCGCCTCCTGCACGCCCCCTACAGGGGATGTGCCCGCAACCAGGATACATGCCCTTGACTGGAATCGAACCTGGAACCTTTCAGTCCGCAGGCCAATGTTCTCTCCACTGAGCCAAACCAGTTTCAGCTCAATTGATTTTTTTAAAATGCAGTGTTTAAACTACATGGTGGTCTCCTTTTGCTAAAAACAGATTCAGGGCATATGATGAGTCTTATCTATATATATAAAAGGCTAAGTGACCAGCTGACCATTCAACCGGCCAGCCCATTCGACTGGCTGGCCGGTAGCTATGACATGCACTGACCACCAGGGGACAGACTCTCAATGCAGAAGTGGAAACCACAGGCATGGAAACATGGAACAGACTGATGAATCTCAGAGAGCACAGGGGAGGGCAGGAAGAGATTAGCCAAAGATCTTATATGCATACTAGAAACACAGTGCATGTGGGATCCCTTGGCCTGGCCTGTGCCCTCTCACAATCTGGGACCACTCGGGGGATGTCAGAGAGCCGGTTTCAGCCCAGTTCCCTCAGGCCAGGCTGAGAGACCCCACAAGTACAGGCATCCATGAACTGGGCCTCTAACTTAGTTATAAAAAGGCTGAGCAAAAGATTTTGCCCTTAGTTCCATCAGCCTAATTGAAAGCCCCAACCAAGTTCTTTTTCTTTAGTTTTGATTTTACATTCTGATCAAATGTGAGGTATGGTTAGCATTAACTGAAGTTCAAGGTGACCTCAAGCAAAGGGAGGCAGCCTCATGTCGGGCAGTGCTAGAAATAAACTTGGTGTATCCCTGATGGGAAGCAATGTGTGTCTAACAAGAAAAAGGAACTTGTCTGTCTATTGAGATCTTTGTTGATTTTTGGTACTCTGACCCCATGTTTAAAAAAATAAGCAGTTCTTTAATTCTTTTGAGTTCATTTCAAACTAGTACCTTTTCCTCGCTAAACATTTTTTACTGTTTCTATAAATATACATGCTCCAGTGTTTCTATTGTGTTTGTTTTTCTTTTGGCCAGCTGTTCAGGTTAAACTGGGTCACGTAGCACAAACTCTTTAAGTTGAATCTAAAATCTAATCTAACAGCACTATCTTGATCAGAATATTTCAGTACTTGTAACAATATTTTAGCTTGAACCAAAGTGCATATTTCTCATTTTCATTTTCCCCTGATGTCTTATGGTACTCTTTTGGCATATTTAATTTCAAATCAAAACATTTGTAAGCCATCAATATGTTAGAACACTCTGACCTCCTTTGCTCAACAAATAATAATTAACCTTTTCTGTCAAGTCCAATATGTTTTCTACATTTAAATCTGTCAAGCCTTTGTTAAAGTTGACAGTCCTTCCTCTTTACTTCCTCAACACACACATACCCATATATACATGTGACATTAAATTTTGGACAGTTGTTTTCATTGTGACTTACATCTGAATTGCACTAATGGGGTTTACATCCCTATTAAGGGAAAGTGCTTTAATGACACTGGTATCAGTTGTCTCAGAATGAAGGGAAAAGTTAGAATTAATGAAATAATTAGGAAAGGTGTTATGCTTTCCTTCTTTGGAGGCAATGGGCCACTAAGATACCATTGAGACTTGAGTAAATGTGTCAGAGTCAAGACCAGAGAAAACTTTCTACATACCCATTCAGAGTAGGGTTAAGGAGCTGCCTCCCTGTTATAGAATTTATTCATTATTAAATTCTTCCTTTAGGGGGAAGGTAGCAAATTACTCCTCAGGTCAAAGAGTCAGGAAGGAAGGTAAGCATTGCTAATTGTTGTCATGGCCTTTATAAGAAGTGTAGAAGTCAAGTGCAAAGGCGGCCCATGTAAGATGGTCAGGATTTGTCCCCAGCTTGACTCTGTCAAACTGTCTTTCAGACAGGAATGTTTTTTCCTTCCTATTGTGAGTGTTCCATCCTCAAGACACTGAATGCTTTCATCCTTGCCTGCTTTTGAAGGGGAAGTTGTTGGATTTTTGCCCAGTTTGGCTGCAAGTAGAGTGGGAGGAGATGCAGGAAAGTGACCCAGAGTGCACTTGAATGGGCAGTGTTTACTTAACATGTGTTGTGTCATGATAAGGATAAGGAAATTGGTAAAAACCTTTCATACACCATAACTGCCTTTTTTATTGAGGGGTAAATTCTTAAAGGGAGAAATAAATTAATGCAGATGTAAAGCAGTCTATTGGTATATCAGACTGCCAGCATGTACTTTGACAACTCTGCTCTCAACCTTATTTTGCTAGAACTAGGAAAGTGCTTCAAGAGGCATGGTATGGCTCAGCAGGTATGGCTCAGCGTTTGGGCATAGACTCAGGAACCAAAAGGTCACCAGTTTGATTCCCAGTCAGGCCACATGACGTGGTTGCAGGCTTGATCCCCAGTAGTGGAGGGTGCAGGGTACAGCCGATTAATGATTCTCTCTCATCATTGATGTGTCAATCTCTCCTCTCTTCCTTCCTCTCTCCCTCAAATCAATAAGAGCATATGTAAAAACAAAACAAAAACACCTGGCCATTCTTTCAGGTTTTTTTTAATTTTTAAAAAATACATTTTTATTGATTTCAGAGAGGTAGAGAGAGATCAGTGATGAGAGAGAATCATTGATTGGCTGCCTCCTGCATGCATACTACTGGGGATCAAGCCTGTAATGTGGGCATGTAACCTTGACCAGAATTGAGCCTTGGACCTTTTAGTCTGTAGGCTGATGCTCTGTCCACTGAGCCAAACCAGCCAGGGTGCCATTATTTCAGTTTTTTTAAAAAGAGGCATAAACTGGTTGAATTGTTGTTTGGTAGGAAATTTAGGAACTACTTAACTCTCTTATTTTATCTAATTGTTACATGCACTAATACACATTCCCCAGATTGCAAACTCTCCCTCCACCCCCCTCTTCTCTTTCTCTCATACAGTCCTTCAAAGGCTTTTTCAGTGAGTTTGGGAGAATGACAGAAGTCTTTACATGGCCTTAGAACTCTGCCTGGTCTTTCCAACACTGATTGTTTTTTGCCCTCACCTTGCTTTTGTGCTCCCCTTGTACTCTCCTCCAACCATGCTGACCTTCCCCCTCACAGAGATCTTACCTAACTCTTGGCATGTTCTTGTGGCACTTCTTATTCATAAAAAGATCGTATGTAGTATGCTGTGTATTTGTGATTTGTCTTGGTGAGAGGCTAGTATTTTTGCTCATTTTTGCTTCAGCATCACCATAAGCTAACACGATGCTTGACACATACCTGCACCCAAATACTTATTGAATCAATGAATTCCATCCATTTCATTTTCTGTATTTACCAGACTTTTATGTGAACTTTTCAAGGTATCTCATTTCGTTTTGGAATTGCTGTAATGATAATACAGTTTTTGGAAAACTGAAGAAAATGTTCACAACCAGTCTTAGAAAAGGATATCTATACTAATAAAAGGATAATATGCAAATTGGTCAGGACACCCTCACAGTAACAACCAAACTGCAAGCTGGGTGGATTGACAAGGCCAGTAGGGGGTTTGTGAGGGATGACCAAATGACTGAGCAGCAGTCTGTGTGGGGTGACCAGGCCAGCAAGGGCAGGCAGGGAGGAGTGACCAAATGACTGAGCAGCAGGCTGTGTGGGGCAACCAAGCTGGCAAGGGGGGCACTGTGGGGCAACCAGCCCAATAGAGGGGATCAGTTGGGGGCAACCAATTTGGGGGGGCACTAAGGGGTGACCAGCCTGGCACAGGGGGGGTGGAATTGGGGGTGGCCAGGCCAGTGGGGGAGGCAGTTAGGGATGATCAGGCTGGCAGACAGAGGTGGTTAGGGGTGATCAGGCTGGGGGGGAGGGCAATTAGGGGCAATCAGACAGGCAGGCAGGTGAGTAGTTAGGAGCCACCAATCTCAGATTGTGAGAGGGATATTCGAATGCCTGTTTAGACCCGATCCCAGGGATATCCAAACTGTCAGTCGGTCATCCCCAAGGAGTCCCTGTTTGGAGAGGGTGCAGGCTGGGCTGAAGAACACCCCAGTCCCTATGCACGAATTTCATGCACCAAGCCTCTATAGTTTTATTATAAAGCCACTTTACACCCTGAGGAGTCAGATTTTCAGAGTGGTTAAGAACACTCCATCCCTTATTTACTAGGGTCTTTAGTGCTTCACTTTCCTTATTTGTAAAATGAGGATAATAGTATTTCTGTCAGGGATCTTGTGAGGATGCAATAAAATAATGTATGTACACTGTTCTTGGTATAGATTAAGTAATAAATGTTTTCTATCATGTTTATCTTTTTTACTTTTGAAAATATCCTATATGTCTGCATAGTACATGTTACATACACAGAGCCATGAGGTGCATGGTTTTACTTTTCTCCGAAACTTAAGATTCTTAGATTGCAGAGAGTACACCGGGCTTCTAAACTAATATAAATCACAAAAGAAAATATGTAAAATCCTAATAAATAGGCAAAGATGTGAATAGCATATTTGCAAAAGAAATTCTTAAAATGGCTAAAAGAAAGCTGAGAAATTTCGTTTTCACTAGGGGTCATAAAAATGCAAATCAAAGCAAAATGCTTCTTATCAATTTGATGAAAATTATTTTGCACAAGAAGAAGCCTTATAGGCTTCATATATATATATATATATATATATATATATATATATATATTCAGTGACATTGGAAACTATATAAGGTTAAAAAGATAGTTTTTAGTGTTAAGCTAAACATAGACATAGTGTTAAGCATTGGATCTTACTTGACTTTTTGTACATTACTTTATTTCTCGTGTAATATTGGTAACTTACGTTATAGGGATTTTTTTTAATTAAATGTTTATTCATTAAAAATGTTTGTTGAGTGCTTGCTTTGTGCTAGGAACATTCTCAGGCACTGAGGATTCTGCAGGAAACAAAACATACCTGCCAGTGGAACTTACACGCTGAGGGTGGAGACAGACAATAAGCTAATAAAATGTACAGGATACTGGATAGTATTGAGGTCTATAAAAGAAAATAAAACAGGGAAGAGAGAGCAAGTATTGTATCAAAGATAGTGTTGCTATTTTAAATTGGAGGATCCATGAATTTTCACTAAAATGGTAACATTTCAGCAAAGGTTCCCAAAAGGCAAGGGAGTAAGTCTTGTAAATACCTTGGGGAAGAATGATCCAGGCAGAAAAAATTACACTTCTAAAGGAATGAGAGAGTATTAGTGCCTGATGTATTTGAGGAAAAGAAAGGAAGCCAGTGTAGTCTGAACAAAGTGAGCCAGGGGAGCATACTAGGAAAGGTAAAGGGAGTGTAGATTGAAGGCCTTGTGAGTTATAACAACTATATTGGCTTTCATTGTAAGGTGGGAAGCCATTGTAGACATTTCTATCAGGAGAGTGACATAATGTATCTTAAGTGGATTATGTTGCTGTTGTATCTTAAACTATGATGTGGAAGCAGGAATACTAATTAGGAAACTGTTGAATAATTAAGGGTTAATGGTGACTTGAACTAGGGTGGTACCAGAAGGAACAATGGAGGCATTATACATAGTCACAATAAGTAGATTGTGGGCATGAGAGAAAGTGTAAAAGGTGACCTTAAGGTTGTGGGTTTGAATTTGGACACATGAAATTGCCATTAACTGAGCTAATATGAAGTACTTACCTTGCTATGTATTACATTTTAGGTGCTCCATTAAGGGTTATTTCCTTCCTCAAAATTTAGAGTAAAAAATGAAAGACTTTTATCTGATGTATTTCTGTCCATCTATGTGAATTAATAGAATATTTCACCAGAATAACTAGATACTAGATTTTACATTTAGCTGGCATATTAGAATTCTAGTAAATTACTCAATCTGTTGGCCAAGAGATTTACTTCCTAACAGAAGGTAGAACTCATATTTTCCCACATGATAACAATAAGGTATTGAAAAAAATATCAATTAGTAGTAAAATGTTTTTTAAAATAAAAGAAAAACTCTGTTAATATTTCATTTAATAGATAATTTACATATGTGGCTCTTTATTCCCATTTTTTTTCTTTCAGGATGTTGCCTTATGGCTGTTTAGCGACAGGAGATCGCTCAGGCCTCATTGAAGTTGTGAGCACCTCTGAAACAATTGCTGACATTCAGCTGAACAGTAGCAATGTGGCTGCTGCAGCAGCCTTCAATAAAGATGCCCTTCTGAACTGGCTTAAGGAATACAATTCTGGGTTAGTTTATATTGTTTATTATTTTTCTGAACAAACAGCCAAATAACTGTTCTCCCATTTAGAATCGTCAGTCTTCTAGAGGAAATATTAATGTATTTATTGCTTCATTTCATGACAAATAGGACTTCCTAAAGTCTTACAGATGTTTAGTGTTGAATTCTACTTTATCTAAATCTTAAATTCCAACATTTAAGTATTTTAAAAGGAACTTACAAATTTTTGTTTATATTTATCAACTTTTATAATTATGTGAATGTGTGAGCTTAAGTGAGTTCTCAATGGATTTTTGTAATAGAAGTAAATGAGTGTAGACTGATCTCTTCACACTAAAATATAAAGTGCTTGGATCTGTGTTTTTTATGGTTATTGTATTGGAAAGCCCTAATATATAGGAAATTAAGGAATTACACAGTGAAAGGAAAACATCTTGCAAGTATTTTTAGCTGAAGACGTCAAAATCAGGCTTAAATTTGATTGTTGACAAAATCCAAGCTCTTGTATGTATCAGTTTATAAATTTTGATCCTCTAATGGGTCTGTATTCTAATTTAGGTCAGTGACATGAATGCTTGGAATTGCAATACTTATTAACTCTTAAATACGGAATTCTTGTGTTAGGTCAAAACTGACCAAAATGTTCCAAAGCCCCAGCATTATCCAGAAAAGCTAATGGTATCTCATTTCTATGTATATGAACCTGCCCCCATCTTCATTGAAACATGACCCCAGGACACGGTCATTTGAATGGCTAAAGTCTAGTCTTATGGTGTTAAGATGGCCTGTTCGTGTGCAAGTTCTAATCATATGGTTTGGGCAGCTCTGTGTTGCAGTTCTCACAATTACAGAGGAAACAAGTGTGGGATTGAGTCTTTTTTCACTCATTTGGAGACTGAAAACGTTTGTTGCTTGTGTTTTTTCTTTTGTTCAGGGATGACTTGGACCGAGCCATTGAGGAGTTTACCCTGTCCTGTGCTGGCTACTGTGTAGCTTCTTATGTCCTTGGAATTGGTGACAGACATAGTGACAACATCATGGTAAAAAAAAATGGCCAGGTGAGCTGCTCCCCAGAGTCTGCCAAGGGCCTCAGGAATGCTTGCTTACATACAGCACAGTCTCTTGTGAACTCAGGCAGATTCGGTAGTGATTCTCGGAGTCATGTTTGTCTTTGATTTCCTATCATTTGTTTCATATACCATCTGCTTCATCTGTCCATTGGTTTAGAGTTAGGTGATGAGAATTTATTTAAATTTTTTAAATTATTGTAGTTATTTAAAAGTGCCCTATTCTTTTAATAGAGTAGAAGGAAGAGATGACGTACAAAATGTATTAACCTTAAATAAAATAACCAGTGTGTAAAAAGAAAAAAAGTTGAGATGAAATTTGCTTGACCCATTTTCTCATTTAGAATATCATTCTAATCATATATAGGAGTAGGGAGACGTGGAGTATGAGTAATATCACTCTGGGATAACCAGGGAACTAGACCAGGTTATTTATGAAAAAGCTGTTAGTTTTCAAATGAAGGTGTGTGTGTGTGTGTGTGTGAGACTTATGTTTTTTGTTTGTTTGTTAATTCCTTAAGCAATGTAGATGGTATATTTGGGATAATTTTTTAGCCACCCTTGGAATGCCCTACTGGGAGAAGCACATTCCAAAATGAAAATGTTTAGATTCCTGTGTGAACTCTGGCTCTAGGTAGGACCCAGAGTTTTAGACCTCCTGAAAGATTTAGGTAGTTCGGCTTGGGCTTTGACAGTTGGACTTTGTATTCACATTTAAAGGGATTCCTTACGACTTCTAGTTAATCAGGTCGAACACATGAGTTTTTCTTTATTCTTTCTAACACTCTTCTAATATGAAGTTAAGGAATAAGAAATATGTAAATTCCAGAAATAAAAAGTAATATGAAAAGAGGCCCCCATTGGTGAAAGACTTCAGCAGTTTTGTGAATGATAGAAAGCATAAGGAAAAAGTGGCAATGACTTAGCATACTTGGAAAATTGAAACCTGTGTACATTTAGAGGAGTCTGTCAGCCTGAGAAAAGCTTGGGGATCAGATGCACAAGACACGACAGAAGGTGTAGATGGCGGGAGAGGATGAAACATGAATGATTAGTAGTTTTTATGTGGAGCAATTAGGTGTGTATATCCCCACTCTCAGCCAGACTCTAGAGATTTTTCTCAGGAGACTGATTGGTTCCAGTGAAAAGTCCTACAGATCCTGACAATTGAAAAAAACTGGGGAGACAGAATAACTACAGTAAAAAAAAAAAAAAAAAGATGATTAAAATATCAAAACAAAAGGAACATTGCACCTACAAAGTAATAATAGGATTCTGTGGGTTTTTTGTTAAATAGAAAATAGAATTCTTAGAAATTAAAAAAGAGGAACAAATAAAAAGTTAAATAGAATTATTATAAACTAAAGATGAGATAATACTTACTGAACTTTTAACCTGTGGAAGGCACAGTTCTAAGTTCTTTAGTTAATTTCTTCAGTCCTCAGGAAAACTTTCTAGAATTAGTGGTAAGGTGATCACTTATCAGTGAGAAAATTGAGGCAACAGACATACCATTTAAATCTTGATTATTTGGCTGAGATTCTGTTTCTTAGTCACTATGCTCTTCGTTGTAATATACCAAAGGAACTAAAACATCTGATAAATAGAAGAAAGAAGATCCAGTAATGATGGTGAAATTATAGGATTAAGAAATATGTAAATTTTTTTTACCAGGGAGGTCCACCATCATTCTAATAGGAGTTTCATAAAGAAGAAGGGAAGGAACTTACCAAACAAATAATATAAAACATTTCCCAAAGCTGATGTTTATGAATATCCAGTCAACAGACCACAAAAGTTTCCTTATATTAGATGAAAAGGCCCTCATTAAGGCCCTTCACTATGACATTTCAGTGCACCAGGCATAAAGAGACGGTATGAAAACCTGCCCAGAGATGCAGCAGGCCACATACTTGGAATCAGAAAGACTTGGCTTCTCAGTAGCAGTCTTGGACACTATAAGAGAGTGGAAGTTAGCCTTCATAATTTTTAGAGAAAATGAGCTCTAACCTAACATTCTAATCAGACTCTGAGTCAAATATAAAGATGGAACAAAGATATTTTCAACCATACAAGATCTCAAAAGCTGTAACTCCTCTGCATCTTTCATAAGGAGGCTTTCTGAATAAGGACATTCACCAAAACAACGGTATAAACCAGTAATTCTCAATTTGGTGCTTTTGCCCTCAGGAGACATTTGTCAATATCTGAAGACATTTCTGGTTGTCATAACTGGGAAGGTGATATTCTATTGACATCTAGTGGGTAAAGGCCATGAATGCTTCTAAACATCTTGTAGTGTACAGTACAGAGCCTCATAACACGATTATTGGGCCCAGAATGTCAGTAGTACCAATATTGAAAAATTCTGGTCTAAACCATCAAGAATGTGATGGTGAGACAAGAGTTGAAGGGAGAGCCCAGGATGATGGTTGTGCAGCAGCCCTAGAGAACAACCAGTCCAGAAAGGAACTATTAGATTACCTGACCATGTGGGAAAATGTTTTGAAAATGATTTTTAGATTTTTAAGAAGATTTTGGGAAGAATTAATGTTAGAGTTACAGAAATCTAAGTTAAAAAAAAAATGGTGAGCAAAAATATAAATGTAGTCCTAGTATTCCAATACCCATATGACCTAGCTTTGAAATGCAATTATATAGTCAAACAGTATAAGCATTGAATATTCATTTGATCAGAAATTATGATACAATGTACCAAATTGTGTAGCATTATATTAGTATAAAAGCACTAAATCTTTTCCTTCCATAATAAGAATAGTAATACAAAGTTAAGAAGTAAAAAATAAGTATAAACATACTATTTAGAAAAATGGATGCAGATAATCAGGAAAAATGTGTGAACATGAGGAGATATTACCACTAAGTAGTAGTAGTCAAGATGGTGAGGAAGCTACTAGGACAAGAATATACTCTTTGTTATGTTTCTACATGTAGAACTATAGAAATAATTCTATATATGCAACTGTGTTTTAAAAATCAGACATGTTTATTATTTCGGATATATTTTTGCCTTTTAAAGATTTGCCTTTCTTACTGGGTATATGCATTTTATGATCGGTTATTACTGAATATAGAAGACTTATGAATGTTAGGCATGCTCTGTTCCCAAGAAGGTTGTGGAAAGAGAGAAGGGCCAAGTTGAGGGTGGGTGTAGTGTATGTGGATCTAGGACTGCTGAGATCTTGCCTTTCTATTTAGAACCCACAAGAAAACAAGGGAAATGAAATCCCATTTGTTTTCCAGCTCTTCCACATTGACTTTGGACATATTCTTGGAAATTTTAAGTCTAAATTTGGCATTAAAAGGGAGCGCGTGCCTTTTATTCTTACCTATGATTTCATTCATGTGATTCAACAAGGAAAAACAGGAAACACAGAAAAGTTTGGCCGGTGAGTATTGTCCTCGTGTTAAGGGTATAAACATACCTAACATTTTCTCCTCTGACCAGCTGGACTTGCATTTCTTTGCTGAGCAATGTTTAGGTCTGGGAAATACTCAGTCTGTTAATAGGAGGTTTTGGTGGGAATTTGCCTTTTAGATCCAGGTTGTAATTCAGATACACTCAGAGAAGAGAAACAATGTTACAAAACTGAAATAAGTTACTGTGTTTTATTCTAATAGAATATCACCTTTTCCTGTCTTAGAAAATTCTCTGAAACTGTTAAGACATTTGAGAGTGAGATGCTGTATACAGGCACTTGGCTGTCCTTCAGTGTGGAGTACAGTACAGGAGCCAGGGTTCAGGGGTAGACTTTGTAATCTCTGATCTATTCCTCACTCCTTGTATGTTTCCAAGCACATAACTTGTCTCCCTGTCTTTGTTTCATCTTAAAATGGATACAAAAATAATTAAATTTCAGGGCTATTTTGATTATTAGAGGTATATTATATGATGTGACCAACTCATATTATAGCCTTACTAAATAATTGCTATTATCATTATCATTTCTAGTTCTGCCTGGGTTTCTGCAGAATATACTTCTGGGTCCATTTTTTTCTTTGGCAAAATTAAGTTTGGATGGTCCTCTTGAATGACCATCTTGAAGAGGACGAGAAAAATGGAAAGATGACAGGGAGACCCAATGCAAAAGCATTGACACTGATTTCAGAGACTTTAATCTCTGGAATCCGGCCACAAATCTAGAAGTATGTTCAGGAATCTTCATGGATTATAATTATCACTTTGTTTTTATAACTTTTTTTTTTTTTTGCCTCATAGCATTTAAAAGCCTAAATTTAAGTTTTTTATTGCCTTTTATCATAGAATTTCTATTTGGTTTTGGTTTTCAAAAGATATGTGTGGCCTGGCCGGCGTGGCTCAGGAACCAAGAGATTGCCAGTTCGAATTCCTGGTCAGGGCTCATGCCCAGGTTGTGGGCTCGATCCCCAGTGTGGTGTGTGCAGGAGGCAGCCAACCAATGATTCTCAACATTGATGTTTCTATGTTTTTATCCTTCCCCCTTCTTCTCGGAAATCCAATTTTTTAAAAAAGGAAAGAGAGAAGTGTGATTTTTAGAGAGCTTGGTTTATTTTATGTAAATTTTAGTCCTGGCAGTTTTCAAAAAAGCAGAACCATTAATTAATTCAGTAGAAAACATTCAGCTCTTATGGAAAGCCTAGCTATGTCTCTGTTGTTTTCTTGTACTAATTTGCTATCTCCCCCTCTAACATCGTGCTCCTGTGATTTGTCCCATCAACCAAAGGTTCCGCCAATGTTGTGAGGATGCCTATCTGATTTTACGACGGCACGGGAACCTCTTCATCACTCTCTTTGCACTGATGTTGACTGCAGGGCTTCCTGAGCTCACATCAGTCAAGGATATACAATATCTTAAGGTATAAATCCCTTACTATGTATAGAGGAGTTCAAGTATGTCTGCCTGTTTCATTCAAATGTTCAAAGGAAATGGAACAAAGCAATGATGGTAGCTCAGGAGTGATAGTGACAAACACTTGAGTAGCTGTCTTGCAGTAATCATAAATTCATTTTGTTTTCAAAAACCCTTTGGCAGAGGTCATATTATCACCCTACCTTGATGTTCATGCTCCCTGCTGCAAACGGCATTTAAATAAAAACAGTAGGTCCAGAGACTAGAGTAGTCTGCATGGACTAGACCAGTGGTCGGCAAATACATTAGTCAACAGAGCCAAATATCAACAGTACGATTGAAATTTATTTTGAGAGCCACATTTTTTAAACTTAAATTTCTTCTAACAACACTTCTTCAAAATAGACTCGCCCAGGCCGTGGTATTTTGTGGAAGAGCCACACTCAAGGGGCCAACGAGCTGCATGTGGCTCTCGAGCCGCAGTTTGCCGACCACTGAACTAGGCTGACAGATCTCAGAGGGAAGGACGGTGGGAGGGATGGGAAGAGATTAACCAAAGAACATAATATGCATAGCCCACAGACCAGTAGTAAGGTGAAGGCCTAGGGTGGGGTGGGGGCTGGGTGGAGGTGAGAACGTGGGGGTATCTGTAATACTATCAACAATAAATATAAAAATAAAAACATGAGGCGTACAACTTCATGTTGGCTGGGGTGGCATGGCCAAGTAAGCTTCCTACATACATTTGCATATCACTTTGGAGTATATATAAAATCTGATTTTTTTTTCCCTTCAATTTTTAGGACTCACTTGCCTTAGGGAAGAGTGAAGAAGAAGCACTCAAGCAATTTAAGCAAAAATTTGATGAGGCACTCAGGGAAAGCTGGACTACTAAGGTGAACTGGATGGCCCACACGGTTCGGAAAGACTACAGATCTTAATGACCAGCCTTTTGTTTCATTTTCATTTTTGCACTTGCACTAAATTGAACATGACCCTGCCAGAGATTTTATAAAGGGAATGAAATTCTGAATCTCAGTTAAATTAAGAACAATTCATCAACAGAACCTAATCTGAACAATCCCCCAATTACCACCTTCTGCTTTTTGTATGCTTCCAAGATTCATCACGAAAACTGTCAACATTATGGATAATCATTTCCTGCTGACTTTGCACGCCAAGGAATGCTACTAGAGATGGTTTTTTTTTGTCTTTTTAAATTTTATTTTCATTATTTGGTACTTTTCCAGAAAGGTGTAAATACTTCTTTTATGAATTGTGACCAAGTGTTATCACTCAGCCAACTTATCCATACCTGAGGAACGGTGGCTGCTCTTAATTTCCAAATGAGGCTTAAAAAAACAGTATCTTTCTTCCTTTTTAAATTGTGTAAACTACAAATTATAATATAATATGGATTTATGATTATTTTTCAAAAGAAATCTTTTAAACCTGTGGGAACATTAATTCTTTGGTTGATATTTATCTATCCGTGATAGCATCATCCCAGCCAGACTTGCTGAAAATCTACTGGTGAGGCAAATATAATATATTTGCTGCCTATATATTTATAAAATTTCTAGTGGGAGTTCTGTATAAAAATATGTTTTTTTGTTTGTTTTCCTTCAGCCTCTGTTTTACAGAAAGCAGAGCATCTCCCTAAGTTACTTTTTAGTTAATTATGTGATCCAGTTCTTCCAGCTGCTTCTGTACTGAGGCACACATTAATACAGATTTTACTGTATCTGTGAAAGAGTTCACTTCATAGAGCATAATACTTGAGCAAATGTATCCAAGACAGAAAACAAATGAAAAGGAAACTCTTACAAAATAAACTTCAGACCTAAAATTCAGTATTTTAGTAAAATGCCAGCTGTTCTTACTGTATTTATTAAAACTTATAATGATGTGATTTTTTTTTTAAGGATATTAGTTGAAAATGAAATGGTTTCATGGAATTCTTTAATTTATTTGTTGAGGTACCATACATATATTTAGGGTGCTAGATGGCAAATAATGTTGTTAATATGTGCAATAGGAACTACTGGTTTGAATGTGTAAATGGATGCTCTTTCTGAGTACTGGCAACATCCAGCAAAACTACTGCTTATTCTCCAAAGACTATTGGAATCTCCAATCCTCAGTGACCTGGGAAAGAAAACTGAGTATTTGCCCTATGACTGAGTTTTCTATAGGAATTTCATTAAAGATTGTTTAATTTTGTTGTCTTCCTTCGTGTTTTCAGTCAAATAAATGTGTGAGCTGGTTTCAGCTGCTCTTGGGATGTATGGGCCTCTTCTTTATGGGCAGCACAGGCCTTTGGACCTTGGCACTGGGACTCTGAAGAAACAGTCAAGTCAAGACAAACCAGCCTCAGGAATTGTAAGACACACAACCTCTTCCCTGACTTCTCTCCTTGCTTCCCTATCCCATTAGTACTTTGGGAGGCCTCTGGATTTCAGTGGGAGCTTGAGGCAAGTTTCCATATCTTTGGGGGGTACCCCAGGGTCTAGAATGCCTCTTCAGTTACTCAGTAACTAGGCCAAAGCCAAGCTGTACCACTTTGGCACTCTTTTCCACAGGCAGATATTCAGAGCAGGTCACAGTTTCTTGGAAATAACTCAGCTGAGAATGAGGGTTTATCTTTGAATATTACCAGGGCTGGTGTAGACTCATGAGAGTTCCAGGAATAGGACTGTAGAAGGATGGTTTGTTCGGGGATTTTTTGTCTAGTGTCAGTCCATCATTACATGCACCAGATTGCAAGCCCAGGGTTTGGAGGAGAAAACATTGCCTGGCAGAAATGGGCACCATTGTTTACAGAGGGGTCTCCTTGGTCAGTGAATGTCTTTAAGAGCAAAAAGGGAAATGACCTCTCCAGACAGTGCTGGACCTGAGTCCAGAATGGCTTGTTTCATACTGTAAGCCCCCTAAAGATGCCAGGAAACTGGACCAGGAGCCCTTGGTAGCTGCTAAGCATACTAGTAACTAGTAGGTGCTCCCTACAGACTTGCTGAATTGCATGACTGATTCTCAGGGCCTCTGGCTAAGCCAGACAGGAGAAAGTAAAAGGCAGAAGATAGCCGGCCTCTGGGATGGGTTGGGGTCTGAGCTGCATGATGAGCTTTTTTGCATGGGGCTGGTTACCCAGTGCCTTGGTCAACAGCAAATATTACCCCAACACACTTAGCTCCATCTCCTTTTGAGGTTTTTGAGATCCTGTAAATTTCCATACTTGAGGACAGCATCTGTCTGGGAACACAAAGGATAGCTTTGTTGAACAAGTAATTCCTGAGTATCGTCTTCATGTCGTTAGGAGACGCTGGGTTGCAGAGGCCAATGTTTGCAATCCAGCTCTGCCTCTGTAACCCTTGAGTAAGGTATTTATTTCTCAGGGACTAAGCTTCCTAGCTTGTAAAATGAAACTTGAAAATAACTGCCCCTCACTCGGGCAAGCTCATTTCTTTCCCTGCTTCCCCTTTTTAAAGGTCACTTCCCTGAGAGCTCTATCCTGTCTCCTAATTCAGCACCAAACCTCGCCCAAGCAGTTGAAGGGTCACCCTTCTATGGAAGGTGAAAGATTGATTAGTTCTTGCACCAAGTAGAGAGAGGAAAGGTACCCAAGCCATGGGACCCTGACTATTGGAGATTGGTAGCTCTTAGGAGGGGGCTGGACCTGGGGCTCCTTAGAAAAGCTGAGTCTTTGAGGACATATAGGAGCTAGGTGAAGGAGTGGTAGTATTGTATCATAAATCAGCAAATGAGATACAAGACAACTTAATGAGCCAATTAATTAGGAGTCGTTTATTGTGTACACCCAGAGGGAGGTGTCTCTTCCAAATCTCTGAGCACCACATACAGAAGACTCCCATATTTATACTTTTTGAGACTCTCTGCAGATATTACAAAGTGCTCTGTGTGAGTTATATTTTTTTAATTTAATCTTTATTGTTCAGATTATTGCATTTGTTTCTCTCCCCCCACCCCTGCCCCATAGCTCCCTTCCACGCAGCTCCCACCTACCCTCTACTCTTACCTCTCCCACATTGTCCTCCATAGGTGTATGATTATTGTCCAGTCTCTCCTGAAACCCGTTTCCCCTTGAGAATTGTCAGTCCATTCCTTTTCTATGCTCCTGATTCTATTATATTCACCAGTTTATTCTGTTCATCAGATTTTTAATTCACTTGATTTTTAGATTCACTTGTTGGTAGATATGTATTTGTTTTTTATAATTTTTATCTTTACCTTTTTTCTTCTTCCTCTTCTTAAAGAATACCTTTCAGCATTTCATATAATACTGGTTTGGTATTGATAAACTCCTTTAGCTTTTTCTTATCTGTGAAGCTCTTTATCTGCCCTTCAATTCTGAATGATAGCTTTGCTAGGTAGAGTAATCTTGGTTGTAGGTTCTTGCTATTCATCACTTTGAATATTTCTTGCCACTCCCATCTGGCCTGCATAGTTTTCTGTTGAGAAATCAACTGACAATCGAATGGGTGCTCCCTTGTAAGTAATTAACTGTTATTCTCTCTTTGTTTTTTACTCTTGGTATTTTAATTATGATATGTCTTGGTGTAGTCCTTTTTAGAATCCTTTTATTTGGGGTTCTGTGTGCTTCCTGGACTTGTAAGTCTATTTCTTTCACCAGATGTGGGAAGTTTTCATTATTTCTTCAAATAGGTTTTTAGTATCTTGCTCTCTCACTTCTTCTGGCACCCCCATAATTCTGATGTTGGTATGCTTGAAGTTGTCCCAGAGGCCCCTTACACATTTTTGGATTCTTTTTTTCTTTTTTCTTTTCCAGTGGAGTGCTTTCTGCTTCTTTGTATTTCAAATTTTTTACTTGATTCTTGTAATCCTCTAGTCTGCTGTTAGGTCTCTGTGTAATATTTTTTATTTCAGTCAGTGTATGTTTAATTTCTAGTTGGTCTTTTTTCATCTCCTCTTGGGTCTCGCTAAATTTATGCATCTTTTCTAGGAAATTCTTGAAAAACCTTATAACCATGGTTTTGAACTCTATATCCAGTCATTTGTTTTCCTCCATTTTTTTTTGTTTGTGATCTGTTCCTTTGTCTCTGCATTTTCACGATGGCGGGAGAACTTCTATGCTGGAATTAGCCTTATGATGCAAGACATGCAAAACTGCAAAAACCTCTCTGTTCAGCTTGAATGGGGTAGAGTCTCAGGGCTTCCAGTCAGCCCCATCCTACGTGGCCCCTGAGTCTCAAGTGTCTCTTGGTAATTGTTTTAGCCCTTTCTGTGCATGACTTCTGCCTTTCTGGTTCTCTTGTGATCCAGGAACCATATGAGTCTGGGTCCCCAGGGTCTCGCCCGAAACTGGAGTTCAGTTCAGAAGTGGCACAGTTTGGAGGCTCTGTCTCCCACCCACTAGAGAAAGCCAGTGGCATAATTAGCAGTCCATCCTCCCTGCGTGCATTGGTGTGTATGCCTCAGACTTCTGCCTTTTCATGGCTCCCCTAAGTTTCCGTTCACTCCTCCCTTTTCACAGTCCAACTCCCCTCCCAACCCCCCCTGCCCCGTATGAGTCTCGCCCAGAGCTGATATTCAATGCTGTAGGATAAGGGGTTCAGTGCTGTCAGGAGTCTCCGTCTCCCTCCCACCAGAGGAAGCCAGCCAGGCACACCGCTGCCTGCTCTCTCTCCACGTACCTTCTTCGTACCTCAGCTTTTTGTACCTCCTCTGAGTCTCCGTGAGCCTCTCTCGTTCCTTCTAGTTGCAGAATTTCCACTCAGCCAACTTTCCTGTGGTTTTGGATGATGTTTGTTCTGTCTTTTAGCTGTAGTTTTGAAATTGTTGTGCAAGGCAGCAGTTTAGGTGTTCACCTATGCCACCATCTTGGTTTCTCCTCTCTGTGTGAGTTATTGTTACAGACCGTTGTAACCTTGAATACATAATGAGTTTGTACTTGACATAAGAATATGGGAATTATTATCAGTATTAGTCTATTTTAGTCTCTTACATTGGATGGCTAGCTTGCAAGGTCAGACAGTTTATCTTTTCTATTATTTGAACTAAAAAAGGTCATTTTACGGAATAACAGACTGTCATAAAGTGACAGTTTATAATAACAGGGTTTATAGGACTAGGGACTATCAAAAATAACAGTTTGAAACAGCAGTTTTTATATACAAGGTGGAGGTTACTATGCTTCACTAGGAAGGGCAAACTAGGCAGAAAGCATATGGAGGTGAATTAAAGCAGGGTTCATGGGCAGTAACACACTCAGCAATTATTTCTTTCCCCTTTTACTCCAGAATACACCACCTCTTCTCAGGGATCCAGGTAGGATCTGAACATCAGTCATGTAGATTTTCTCCTTTCTGAAATACCTGCTTCAGTCTTTTGTCCATTTATTTGGTTGCCTCCTGTCACTTTCGTGAAGGATGGATTTTTTAAATCTTTCTTTTTGGCCCTAACCAGTTTTGCTCAGTGGATAGAGCATTGGCCTGTGGACTGAAGAGTCCCAGGTTCGATTTCAGTCAAGGGCATGTACCTTGGTTGTGGGCACATCCCCAGTAGGTTATGTGCAAGAAGCAGCTGATCAATGTTTCTAACTATTCCTCTCTCTTCCACTCTGTAAAAACCCAATAAAATTTTTTAAAAAAATCTTTTGGTTTTTGTTATGTGAAATTACATACACACACACACACACACACACACAAGTACCCTGATGCATGAAAATTCATGCAGTGGGCGGTTGTTCCTTCAGCACAGCCTGCCCTCTCTCACAGTCCAGGAGCCCTCAGGGGATGTCCTACTGATGGCTTAGGCCTGCTTCCCATAGTCTGATGGGGAGCGGGCTTAGGGAACAGGCCTAAGCTGCAATCTGGCCTCCCTCTGTGGGAAGTGACTGGCTGATCATGGGAAGGCGACGCCCCCATCACCTCCTCACTGCTGCTGCCTCTGGTCTCCCTCTGTGGGAGGCGACTGGGCCAATCAAGGGAAGGTGATGCCCCCATCACACCACTGCTACTGCCATGGCTGCCTGAACCTTGGCAAGGCCCTCGCAGCAGCAGCTGCTGCTGCAGTTGCTGCAGTTTTGTCTGGAAGGACATCTGAAAGATGTCTGATTAGCATGTTACCCTTTCATTAGTATTGACTAGAGGCCCAGTACATGAAATTTGTGCACTTATAGGGTCCTTAGTGGCTGCCGGCTGCCAGCCAGGGCCTCCCTCCCTTCTACCAGCCAGGCTGCTCCCTGGTCAAACTCCCGGTCAAGGGGACAATTTGCATCTTATGCTTTTATTATATAGAATATATACATATATATGTACACTAGAGGCCCGCTGCATGATATTTGTGCACCAGTGGGGAAGAGGGGGGTGGCAGGGAGATTCCTCAGCCCCATCTGCACCCTCTTGCAGTCCGGGACCCTTCAGAG
>JAAGEH010000125.1:10900543-10919927 GCA_011751065.1 Lasiurus cinereus
TTCCTCAGCCCCATCTGCACCCTCTTGCAGTCCGGGACCCTTCAGAGGATGTTAATCTGCTTCAAGAGTCTCCCACTGCCACTGCACTCACCAGCTGTGAGCCCAGTTTCTGGCTGAGCGGCACTCCCCCTGTGGGAGAGCACAGACCATTAGGGGGCAGCTCCTGCATTGAGTGTTTGCCCTCTAGTGATCAGTGTGCATCATAGCAACTGGGCGTTCTGCTGTTAAGTTGATTTGCATATTAGGCTTTTATTATATAGGATATATATGATTTGCATGAGGACTGGCTACCCAGTCCCTTGGCTGTTAAGTTTTTTGGTCAACAGCATATCTTGTATATTTCATATACAAGCCCTTTATGTGTTGGAAATACATTTTCTATTCATTGTGTGACTTTCTCATTTTTATAATGGTTTCTTTTAACATGATCTTAATTTTAATGTCAAATTTATCATTTCCCTTTATGGTTAATATTTCTTGTGTAATATTTAAAAAATCTTTCTTTATCCCAAGGTAAGTATTCTCCTAGATTATGCTAAAACTTTACCTATTTCATTTAGAGCTATAATCTGTTTGGAATTGCTTTTTATATATAGTGTGAAGTAGGAACCAAATTTTGTTTTTTTCCATATGGGCATGAAGTTGTCCCAGTATCTTTTATTGGAAAAGTAATCTTTCCCCATTGTTCTATAGATCCACCTTTGTCATAAACCAAATGCGTGTATATATGTGTGTGTATATATATATATGCTTTTGGACTTTAGAAGACACCCAGTAGATTTCATCTCCCTAAACTCATACATACCATTTAGTGTGTTTGAGGCACATATATAAACTATATATATTTAATCCTTATAACCATCTTATATGATAGGTATAATTGTTCTTCCCCACTTCACAGATGGGAAAACTGAAGGATAGAAGGTTCAGTAATTTGTCCAAAGGAAGAACCAGTATGCAAATCCAGGGCGTTTGTCTTAAGTGTAAGTTCTTTACTTATAATTATTGATGATGTTTTCATACATATTTCGAAATCTGTTAGTTGATATTCACCAAAAGAAATTGTGGAAATTTTGAATGGGATTGAATTAAATTGTAGATCAGGTTGAGGCAAATTGACATCTTCAGAATATTGACTTCCAATCTGTAGTATCCTTTATTTAGATCCTCTTATTTATATCCATAATGATTTATAGTTTCCTATATATAGTCTTGTATATCTTTTGCTAGATTCCTGAGTATTTCATTTTCATTATTGCTAAAATATCACAGTAGTTTTGGAAGAGTGACCCCCTGACTAGGAATATTAGTTAGCATCCCTTAGAAACTGATTAGAACTGCAAATTCTTGAGCCTCACACTAGACCTACTGAATCAGAAACTCTGGAGATATAATTCAACAATATGTGATTTAATAAAATTTTACAGTTTCAAAGCAATCAATAGAATTGATGTATTTACCAGACTTATTAAACATTCTTATTAATCCTATTTATAGAATTATTTTAATTTCACATAAATCATCTACAGGTAGTTGCAGCTTCATTTCTTTCTATTCCCTTCAACATTTTATTTCTTGTTCTTGCTCTTCTGCATTGGTTAGGAATTCCAATAAATGGTGAACATTTTCAATATTAAGTGTGGTATTGTTCTAGACTCTAGATCTTTTTACCAGATTAAGGAAGTGAACTTTAATTCTCAATATATACATTGTTTTAATTATGAAAGGGAGCCTCTGGGTTGGTAAATGCATGTATATACCAGATTTTGGCACACCAACTCCTCAAAGAACAGGAGCTCCTGCACTCAGGACCCACCTGGACCTTGCCCTGTGGACCTCTTCATCAGTATGTTATTTATAACCTTTATAATAAACTGGTAATGGTAAGTTTTGAAAAATAATAAAAGGATGTTGAATTTTATCAAATCATTTTTCTTCTATATTTTATAAAGATGTTCATAAAGTTTTTCTGATTTGGTGAGTTATATAGATTGATACGCCAAAATTAAACCAAGTTTATATTCCTAGAATGAGCAATATTACCCTTTTTATAGAATGCTGGGTTTGATTGCCAATATTTCATCTGCGGTTTTTGCATCTATTTTCATCAGTGGGATTGACTCTTAAGTTTTTTTTAAAGGTCTGTGTCAGGTTTTGTTATCAAGGTGCTTGTGATGTTATAACACAAGTAAGATTGACCTTAGTTCTTACTTAAAAGTTTGATAGAGTTTTGTCAGCAACCTTATGTCTGATGTTTTCTTTGAGATATGGATGTGATTTAATAGAAAATATTCAGATTTTTGTATCTTGTGTTCATCTTAAAGAGTTCCAATTATTTTTATAATGTTTTGAGTTTAGTGGATTGATAGTAATGTCTTTTTCAGTCTCGGTATTTATTAGTACCTTCTTTATTTTCTGAAATGATCTCAGAAGAAGCTTTCTAATTGGCACTGATCTTTACAAAGAATCAGCTTTCTGCTTTTTTGTCCTGTTGTATGTTTTGAACTCCCCTTTATATTTATTTCCTTCCTTCTATTGTATTGATTTAGTTGTTATTCCTCTCCTCCAAGTGTATGTTTACTTAGCTGATCAACAGAAATCCTATATAATAAAAGCATAATATGCTAAGTGCCCAGTCTTCCGATTGGCTGTTTAATCAATTAAAGTGTAATCCTATCTAATAAAAGAATAGTATGCAAATTAATCATTCTGCTACACCCATAAGCCACACCAACCAGCCAATGAGGAGTGAGTATGCAAATTAATCCAACCAAGATGGCTGCAGCCACGGAGCAAACAGGAGGCTTGGGTTTCCCTGGCGATGGAGAAAGCCAAGCTTTTGGCACACCCTGGCTGGCCAAGGCCTCCACTCAAGGCTACAAAGTTTCAATTATAGAAGATAAATAAATACCAGATACCAGGGCCTCTGCCTGGGTCACCAGGGGGGCGTGGCCAGCCTGCAACCACCTCAGGCCTCTTGCCCAGGCTGCCCTACGTCCCAAGGGAATTCTCACCCTGATCTGGAACACCTTCAGGGCAAACCAGCTGGCCCCCACCCATGCACCAGGCCTCTATCCTATCTAATAGAAGAGTAATATGCAAATTGAGCATCACTCCAATATACAAGAAGGCTGACCCATGTGCTCAAAGATGGCTGCCCCCATGTGGACACAAGATAGCCAGCAGGGGAGAGCAGTTAGGAGGGAGTAGGCCTGCAAGGGAGGGCAGTTAGGGGTGACCAGGTCAGCAGAGGAGGGAAGTTGGGGGCAACCAGGCCTGTAGGGAAGTTAGGAATGACCAGGCCTGCAGGGGAGGGCAGTTAGGGACAAACAGGCTGGCAGGAGAGTGGTTAGGGGGTGATCAGGTTGGCAGGCAGATGCGTTAGGGGCAATCAGGAAGGCAGGCAGGCGAGCAGTTGGGAGCCAGCAATCCTGGATTGTGAGAGGGATGTCCGACATCCTGATCGGGCCTAAATGGGCAGTCAGACATCCTTCTAGGGGCCTCAAATTGGAGAGGGTGCAGGCTGGGCTGAGGGACACACACAGCCCTGTGTACAAATTTTGTGCACTGGACTTCTAGAATGCTAATGATATGCTAAAGCCACTCAATCACTTTCTAGGACGTGCCCTGACCACTAGGGGGCAGGTTCTCTGACTTGTAGGTTAGCTTGCTGCTGGTGTCCAGCCTATTGGGACTGAGCAAGATGGGTCAGACATGCCCTGGAGCCCTCCCGCAGTCCTTCTCTGGCTGGCCAACCTTTCACGTCCCTCCCTGCCCCCAATCATGCACTTGTGGCATCCCTTAGGCTGGTCTGCACCCTCTCACAATCCAGGACCTCTTGGGGGGTGTTGGAGAGCCAGTTTCAGTCCGATCCTGTAGGCCAGGCCGTGGTACCCCGTTGGTGCACGAATTCGTGCACTGGGCCTCTAGTCTTTATAATAGTAATCTTTATCTGCATCTCATAAGTTTTTATATAGTCTTTATTACCATTCAGAACAAAATATTTTCTAATTTCCATTTTGGTTTCTCCATGACCTACTGCTTACTTAGAAGTATGCTTATTAATTTCCATATATTTATGGATTTTCTCATTACTGTTTTGATTTCTAGGTTGCATGGCATTCAGAGAACATCTTCTGTATGATTTCAGTTCCTTGAAATTTGTGGGACTTATTTTTATGATTCACACTGGTCAAGTATTGTAAGTGTTCAGTGTGCATGTAAAAAATCCATATTCTTAATTATTAGTTTACCTATGTTTATTAGATCAAGTCTAATTGTGTTACTGTTTAAGTGTACATATCTTTACTGAGTTTTTGCCTAGCATTTATGAGAGAAAATATCCCACTATGATTTTGGATTTGCCTATTCTAGTTATGTCAATTTTTGTTTTATAGAATTTGAGGCAATATTATCCGGTACAAACAAATTTAAAGATGATTGCTCTCTGCCATGTGAGGACACAGTGAGAAGGCAGCTCTTGGCAAGCAAAGAGGCAGGCTCTCACTGGGGAACCAGACCAGTCAGTATCTTGATCTTGGACTTCTCAAATCTCCAGAACTGTGAGAAATAAATGTCTTGTTTTGTCCAGTCTACGGAATTTTGTCATAGCAGCCCAAGATGACTAATGACCACCAATGAAGACATATTGCAAGTTGCCAGTCATAAAATGGGGAATGTGAGCTGAGGTAGATGAGGAGCAGTGAGGACCGCCCCTCACACCTTCTCCCTTCCCCCCCCCTCCCCCCCCCCCCACATGCCCAGTTAGGAAATTGTCATCATTGTTCCATAGCAGAAAAGCAACCAGGTTGGTATGTTGGTGGTGGTCTTCTAGTGGACTTTAGTAAGGTCCTGTAAGAAATACACTCTTTGCTCATAGCTGCCTTGTCTGAAAGTAGAAAGGAGGGCAAATGCAGACTGTAAGGCAGGTTTTCCGACTATGGCTCAGAGCCATTGTTAAAGCCAAATTTGCAGCCCCAAGATAAAATCAGTAAGAATGAAGATTGAAAAAAACAAACAAAAAAAAATTTAGAGATGATTTAGATCCCTGGTGAATTGAACTTGGCTCTCAAATAATTTAAAATTTATTTTAAAGTGTTATGTATTTCTGGTAATTCTTTTTGCCTTAAAGTCTACTTTACCTGATGTTAATATCATTATACCAGCTTTCATTTTTTAATTCTGCTATATTTTTTCAAAAACTTTTCCTGTTCCC
Source organism: Lasiurus cinereus (assembly GCA_011751065.1). Lineage (NCBI taxonomy): Eukaryota > Metazoa > Chordata > Mammalia > Chiroptera > Vespertilionidae > Lasiurus > Lasiurus cinereus. The sequence continues at coordinate 10,905,759 of JAAGEH010000125.1, forward strand.
TCTGCAGTTCTGAGTTGTGTTTCATTACCTTGAACTAATATAGCTCTACATCTAGTGAACTCGCAATCTGTAGCCCCTGTGAATCTGTTTCTACTGTTGGTTATTTCTGTACACCCACTCATGTTCTGATATGCACAAGTGAGAAATATATGAAGACTTCCATTTTTAGAAACATAATCAAGCAGCACCAATTTTATTTTATAATGTTTATTATAATAAAAGGTCCTTTTGTAAAACATTAGTGATTTTGGTCCATATCTTATTTTCCATTTGGCTTTGAAACATTTTTACATTATTTACAAAATAAATTGCAGGTCTTTTTAATTGTATATAATATTTTTCCCTGACTCTTGGAACATTACAGTTTCAAGTAACTAAAAAAAAATAAAAACATGGCAGATTAAATGTACTGAGAAGTACATATTGAACATATTTAATTACCACAGTAATGTAAAAGTCCTGATTGTTACTTCTTAAGATTAACGTTCATGAACATGAAGTCATTCAAGAATCTCTGGGATCTCCCTGTTATCCACAATGAGAGTGTGAATAATTCCTTCTCTCCGCTTCCCACTGCTGACAGCCTTTATGTAACAGTCGTGGTTCCCAACGCTGAAGTGCGTTTCAGTCCCATCGTCTACAAACTCACCCTGGGCCAACAGAGAAGGAGAAGTTAGTGTTCAGAAACACCTACCTTTGTCTAGAGCACTAACACCATCTAAAAGGGTGGTAAAATGAATTACAGTGTAAATGTTAAGCTTTGTAAAGTTAGGAACTAGTATTTAGGTGCTTTTACATTTGGCTATGAATTTAAAGTTTCTTATCTGTACTCTCTACAATCTAAGAATCTTAAGTTTTGGACAAAAGTAAAACCATGCACCTCATGGTTCTGTATATGTAACATGTACTATACAGACATACAGAATATTTTCAAAAGTAAAAAAGATAAACATGATAGAAAACATTACTTATTCTATACCAAGAGCAGTGTACATGCATTATTTTATTGCATCCTCACAAGATCCCTTGACAGAGATACTATTATCCTCATTTTACAGATAAGAAAAGTGAAGCACTAAAGACCCTAGTAAATAAGGGATGGAGTGTTCTTAACCACTCTGAAAATCTGACTCCTCAGGGTGTAAAGTGGCTTTATAATAAAACTAAAGGCCTGGTGCATGATATTCGTGCACGGGGACTGTGTGTTCCTCAGCCCAGCCTGCACCCCCTCCAATCTGGGACCCCTTGAGGGACATCCGACTGCCCAATCGGACGTCCCTCTCACATTCCAGGACTGTTGACTCCCAACTGCTTGCCTGCCTGCCACCCTGATCACCCCCTAACCACTCCCGTCAGACTGATTGATGCCTAACTGCTCCTCTGCCAGCCTGATTGCCCCTAACTGCCCTCCCCTGCAGGCTTGGTCACCCCTAGCGGCCCTCCCCTGCTGGCCATCTTGTGTACACATGGGGGCAGGATCTTTGACCACATAGGGGCAGCTATCTTGTGGGTTGGAGTGATAGTCAATCTGCATATTACTCTTTTATTAGATGGGATAGAGGCCTGGTGCATGGGTGGTTTGCCCTGAAGTGTCCCACCCAGATCAGGGTGGAGGTTCCCTTGGGTGTGGGGCAGCCTGGGTGAGGGGGCTATGGAGGTTTGCAGTCTGGCCACGCCCCCCGGCGACCCAAGTGGAGGCCCTGGTATCTGGGATTTATTTATCTTCTACAACTGAAACTTTGTAGCCTTGAGTGGAGAACTGAGCCCGCCAAGGCAGGCGGAAAGCATGGCTTTCTCCATCTCCAGGAGCAACTCAAGTCTCCTGCTCTCTCCAGCTCTGTGGCTGCCACCATTTTTGTTGGAGTTTATCTTCTATCATTGAAACTTTGTAGCATTAAGTGGAGGCCTGGGCTGGCAAGGGCAGGAGGAAAGCTTGGTTTCCTCCATTGCCAGGGAAACCCAAGCCTCCCTCCTGCTTTCCTTGGCTCCAGCCATCTTGGTTGGGTTTATTTGCATATTTGCTCCTGATTGGCTGGTGGGTGTGGCTTGTGGAAATGACTTGTGAGTGTAGCGGAGGAATGTTCAATTTGCATGTTACTCTTTTATTAGATAGGATATAGAAGTAACATATATACTACTAGATCTAGACTTGCTCTGTCCAATACAAGTAGCCACTAGCCATAAGTAGCAAAATCGAGCACTTGAAATGTGTTGAGTCTGGAATGAGATGGACTGGTTAAGTGTAAAACATACACCGGATTTGGAATACTTAGTATGAAACAAAGAATGTAAAATAACTCACTAAAAACTGTTTCTATTGGTTGCATGTTAAATAATACTATTTTGATAGATAGATTTAAATCAATTATAAAATAAATTTCACCTTAAAACATTATAGCTAATAAAAAAGTTATACTCAAAGCTCATGTTTGTGGCTCATACTGAATAGTACTGATCTGGAATAAAAAAAAAATAGGGGTCTTGTAGTCAGAGAAGGAAGAAGAGGATTAAAGGATAATAATGAATTACCCCAGAAAGCAAGGAAACCCCAGTCAGTCTTAAAACTTGGCTGTGAGCTTCCTGGCAGCCAAAGCAGGCAGAGCAAGTCCCACAGCTAACCTTATCTAACCAAAGAAAGCACAGGTGTCAGGGAGAAGCATTTTCTTAGCTCTGAGCAGAATGTGGTCATTAGCTCTTAGGACAGTGGTCGGGAAACCGCTGCTCACAAGCCACATGCAGCTCTTTGGCTCCTTGAGTGTGGGTCTTCCACAAAATACTTCGGCCTGGCGAGTCTATTTTGAAGGAGTAGTGTTAGAAGAAGTTTAAGTTTAAAAAATTTGGCTCTCGCCGAAACTGGTTTGGCTCAGTGGATAGAGCGTCGGCGTGCGGACTGAAGGGTCCCAGGTTCGATTCCGGTGGTCAAGGGCATGTACCTTGGTTGCTGGCATATCCCCAGTGGGGGGCGTGCAGGAGGCAGCTGATCTATGTCTCTCGCTCATCGATGTTTCTAACTATCCCTCTCCATTCCTCTGTGAAAAATCAATAAAATATATATATTTTAAAAAATTTGGCTCTCAAAAGAAATTTCAATCATAGTACTGTTGATACTTAGCTCTGTTGACTATGAGTTTGCCGACCACTGTCTTAGGAGAGCTATACTGAACACCTCCAAAGTGAGAGGGTATGGACCTGGAGTGCAATGTATTTTCACTCTTTTATATTGAGCCTTGAAAAATGTCTTTTAAGTCATACGTCTTTAAAGATCAATTCAGAGGGCAGGGCAATGGTTTAGCAAAATAATTCCTCTAAGTAGCTTCTTGACAATTTGACAGATTCATAGCCTTGGTCGTGCTTGGAGATACAAAGGAAAAGGAGAAAATAAGATGTAACTTGCAGGTGTGCACAGTACTGGGGAGGCTGCCAGAACACAGAGTTGCTGTAAGTGTCCTGCAAACTAGCCTGTACTTACAATGAGGAGGCAACTGGGTCATAAAGAGCTATTGTCCACACACTGGTGGTTTCCAATCAATTACTGAGAAACAAAGAGAGTGTAAGGTAAACACTATTTTGAACCAATTTACAACCATATTAATATCATAAAACAATGTTCTCTTTACATTGGCATTGGAGAATTCTGTGAGCGTGGAAGGGAATGTGGTTCAAACTGCTCATTCTCCACCGAGAGAACTGCAGGGTGGAACAGTAAGAACAGGAAGGAGCATGGGGCGTGGCGCTGGGCACGCAGCAGGTGCCCAGGCCACGTGAAGGGTAACAGAAGCTGTTCCAGAAGGGGTCACAGGATGCCGAAGAGCTCACCAAGCCTCTCTGCATAAAAGAAGCCAATGAGGATTGAGAATCCAAGATGGCAGCATAGGTAAACACCTACACTGCTGCCTCGCACAACAATTTCAAAACTACAACTAAAAGACAGAACGGACATCATCCAGAACCACAGGAAAGCTGGCTGAGTGGAAGTTCTACAGCTAGAAGGAAAGAGAGGGGCTCACGGACTGCTCCAGGGATTACCCAGTCACGTGAGACTCAGGGGCCGTGGAGGGCGGGGCCGACTGGAAGGCAAGGCGGTCCCTTAAGCCCTGAGACTCCACCCCTCCCAACCTCAACAGAGGCTTCTTCAGTTTTGTGTCTGGTATCATAAGGCTGAATCCAACACAGAAGTTTCCCCGGCATAGTGAAAATGCCAAGACAAGGGAAGGGATCACAAACAAAAGAAATGGAGGGAAAAAAACGACTGGATAGAGAGTTCAAAACCACGCTTATAAGGTTTTTCAAGAATATGCTAGAAAAATTCGATAAATTTAGTGAGACCCAAGAGGAGATGAAAAAGGACCAACTAGCGATGCAAAAGAGCCAACTAGAGATGGAAAAGGTCCTACTAAAGATGATAAAGGACCAAATAGAAATTAAACATACACTGACTGAAATAAAAAATATTATACAGAGTCCTAGCAGCAGACTAGAGAAAGGCAAGAATCAAGTAAAAAATTTGAAATATAAAGAAGCAGACAACATTCAACTGGAAAAGCAAGAAGAGAAAAGAATCCAAAAATGTGAACATAATGTAAGGAGACTCTGGGACAGCTTTCAGCGTACCAACATCAGAATTGTGGGGGTGCCAGAAGAAGAGAGAGAGCAAGATACTGAAAACCTTTTTAAAGAAATAATGACTGAAAACTTCCCACATCTGGTAAAAGAAATAGACTTACAAGTCCAGGAAGCACACAGAACCCCATATAAAAGGAATCCAAAGAGGACTACACCAAGACACATCATAATTAAAATGCCAAGAGCAAAAGACAAAGAGAGAATATTAAAAGCAGCAAGAGAAAAACAGTTTATTACCTACAAGGGAGCACCCATACGACTATCAGCTGATTTCTCAACAGAAACGATGCAGGCCAGACGGGAGTGGCAAGAAATATTCAACGTGATGAATAGCAAAAACCTACAACCAAGAATAATCTATCCAGCAAAGCTAACATTCAGAATTGAAGGGCAGATAAAGAGCTTCACAGATAAGAAAAAACTAAAGGAGTTCATCAACTCCAAACCAGTATTATATGAAATGCTGAAAGGTTCTCTTTTAGAAGAGGAAGAAGAAAAAGGTAAAAGCCAAAAAATTAAGAACAAATACATATCTATCAACAAGTGAATCTAAAAATTAAGTGAATTAAAAATTTGATCAACAGAATAAACTGGTGAATACAATAGAATCAGGAGCACAGAAAGGGAGTGGACTGATAATTCTCAGGGGGGAAGGGGTGAGGGGTGTACAGGGAGAGTCTGGACAAAAATCATACACCTATGGATGAGATCAATGGGAGGGAGCTAAGGGCAGAGGGAGGGGTGGGAGCTGGGTGGAGGGGTGCTATGGAGGGGAAAAAAGAGAAACAAATGTAATAATCTGAATAATAAAGATTTAATTAAAAAAAAATTAAACGAGAGGTTACCGGAAAAAAAAAAAAAAAGAAGCCAATGAGGAGACTGAACCTGGAGAGTGGCTTAAGCTTGGAGGATCAATTCTGAGTGAGTCCTGGTTCAATTTCCCTTCAAGAATGAATGCCAGGATTAAGTCTGGATGCATGACGTGGGCAGTTCCTCAGAGCAGTTCCTCAGACCCAGCAGGTTCTAGGTAGTCTGAATAAGTTTATCCCAGACCTAGCACCGCTTATCTTTCTGTACCTACACCAGACAGAGGAGATGATGGCAGCATCTACTCTTGTGCAGCGAGCCAAAAATGACTAGAGAAGAGAGCGTCTCGTTCTCTAGCCCAGGCGCACCTGAAGCCAGCCTGAAAAGCAGGTACTCCCTGCTTGCCAGGTGACCCAGAAACACGTGGGGACTTCCATCAGGCAATTTCAGTTCCTAGTCCCAAGCTCCCTGCTTCCCAATATAGTCTCCTTTGCTTTCACTCCCTCCCCGTGCTATGTATATTACACTACTCTTTTTTTTTTCTTTAATTGAATCTATTGGGGTGGTATTGGTTAATAAAATAATATAGTTTTCAGGGACACAATTCTATATACACCACTATTATTCAATTGCAGCTTGGAATTCACTCCTATATTCATCTCACCATGCAAGAAGCTCATAGTGAAAGCCAGGCACAGGGGGTTTAGGCAGGGATTTCATCCTGTGTGGCCACAGTGAGTGTGTAGCTCTGGCACTGCCAATCTATAAATTCCACTTGACTTCTGGGGGTGGTGACAATGCCATTTCCCGTGTCACGATCTGACATTACGTGCATCGTTTCTTTTTCAAAGGCACTGCTTTCAGGAAAGTACCACTTGTTTGAGTGTATGGGATAAAGCCTCCTGTCAAAGGGACCTGTGCATCAGCAGCATGAGCCTCACCTGGGGAAATGTTAAAAATGTGCAGGTGTGTGTGAGGAGCAGCAGCAAGCACCCCTTTAACGCGAATAAACAGAAGCAGGCAACTTTGGGGGGAGGAATTTTCTAATGGGGAAACTCTTTTTCGCATAGAGCCTGGTCCAGGAAATGAAAGGTAGAGTGGGAGGTCAGGCAAGCTTACAACGTAAATTGTTTCCAAATTCTTCCTCCCTCAAGGACTTTCCCCAGAAAGGTTTTCAATTTTGGAGTCTGAAATAATTCCTCCCTTTCTTGTTTTCAACTAAGAGGACCTATAAAACCTTCATAATTAGGAAAGGTAGCAACATTTCAACCGTAATTTACATGGTGCGAAGAACAATCAAAAGGTCAACTTACTGCTGTCTCCATTTTTTTACCATTGCACCATACATCCATAGTGTCTTTTTCTGTAAAAATAACAAATTAAAAATTATATGATTTAAAGATAAAGTTAACTCTTTATGCTTATTATTTAGAAAGGTTTGATACACTGGATTCCTAAATGTCCATTAACTTTTCACAACTTTGAATTGGTTCTAAATTTGAAGAAACGGATTATTTTCTTTACAGACAAAATCAAAATGAAACAAAAGAAATTTTTAAGAGAAAATCATGATCCCAATACAAGGAAGATGCATATAAGTGAATGCGAGGAGGGACCTTCCCCAAAGGAATGTCCTTTAGCATCAGTGACTAGATGACCACCCTCTCACACTGACTCAATTGGAAGATGGCATAAAAAGACCACCAAGCCCTGGGCAGTGTGCCTCAGTTGGCTGGAGTGTTGTTTCATACACCGAAAGGTCACAAGTTCAATTCCCAGTCAGGGCACATGCCTAGGTTGCAGGTTCAGTCCCTGTTAAGGGAGTACAGGAGGTAACTGATGGATGTTTCTCTCTCTCCCATCTGTTTCTCTCTCTCTCTCCCTTCCTCTCTCTCTAAAAAAACCTGTGAAAATGTCCTCACCTGAGGATTAAAAAAAAGAACACTACAAAGGGCTGCCTCAGAGTTCATACAGAATAGACAGGTTAAAGTTCTAAAGGGTTAGAAATTTAGCCTTACTAGTAAATGTCTTAATGGATAGTGCAATAATCTCTATTCATTTTTGTAATGGTTTCACTTGAGGGAAAAATTACTGGATCATAAGAAAAAATATAAGTATACCTGGTGGACTGTGCTAAGTGCTGACAAAAGAGCAAAAGGCTGCCAAAATACACCTGAGAGAGAGAGAAACATCAATGTGAGAGAGAAACATTGATTAGTTGCCTCCCACACTCACCCTGACCTGAGATCAAACCTGCAATGTGGGTATGTGCCCTGACTGAGAATTGAACCCCAGCCTTTTCGTGTGCAGGACAACGCTCCAACCAATTGTGTCACCTGGCTAGGGCCTTTTATTTTTTTAACCTACTTTTACCCGGACTCAACAATTTGATCTGCTGCAGTCCTAACCCTATTGCCATCTAAAGAAAAATTCCCTTCTCACTGATGAATCTTAAATGTCCAACTGCCTTTAGACAGGCTTTTAAAGTGAAATATTGAATAATAGCAAATATCTATATCAATATTTATTTTTATTTATTTAAAATGTTACTTATTGATTTTAGAGAGAGAGGATGGAAGAGAAAGAAATATCAATTTGTTGTTCTACTTATTTATGCATTCATTGGTTGACTCTTGTATGTGCCCCATCCAAGAAACATGGAACATATAACCTTGGTGCATCAGAACGATGCTCTAACCAAGTGAGCTACCCAACCAGGGCCCAATAGTTCTTTTTTTAAACCTAAGTTTATACTTTTCAAATCCATCACTATAAACTCTGGCTCTCACATTTTATATATAAATCAATCGATTAAGTGAATACTTCATTCACATAGAACACATTAAAAATACACCTATTCAAAGCTCCTATGGTGGGGGTGGGGGTGAGGGTAGTGGGGGAGGAGATTAGCCAATGAACTTATATGCCTATATGCATAACCCATAGACACAGACAATAAAGTGGTGAAGGCCTGGGCGGGGGGTGGGGGGGGCGGTGGATTCTGGAGGGAAGGGCAACGGGGTAAAAGGAACATATGCAATACTTTCAACAATAAAGATTTAAGAGGGGAAAAAAGCCCCCATAAAAGATCTGGACAGTTAGATAAAGTAAACAGCCATTATAAATAAAAGCCAATCAATTCTATAGTAACAACAAGCACTTACCCAACACAACTCTCAAGTCTTCACCATCCAAATGTAATACCCAAGTATTGGTGGTTTTTGATCTGTTCTCCATATACTTCTTTAGACTTTTCCCATTAATTTCCAGAGTATATTCATAAGCAAAACCACTGACAGCATCTATATTTATGGTTGCTTTTGTCTTTGCAGCTCCCACACAGAAGGTTTCTTTGCCCACTAATTTGAACATCCATTCTTTTCTTATCTCTTCCTAAGTAATAAAATAGAAAGGTTGAAAACACACAAATGCAAGAAAATGTAATATTTAATGTCAGAAATAATATAATTAAAGTGAGCAAATGATAATGCTAGTTAGATGTAATATTTATTTGTGATGCAAAGGTTTAAACTCTAAAGGCATTTTACGTTTAAATATTAGATGTTATAGTCTATGAATCCATTAACTATGATTCGATAGCTTTGTACAGCAAAGTGATACAGGCCAAAATGTAAATAATAACCACTTTAGTAAGCGAAAAGCCTGCATTCACATATGAAGAATCTACATTAACAAAATAAACCTTCTCTATATACCATATTTACAAAGTAACGTGCTTTTCCCCCTACCTTCCCATCTACATATACCACTCTTTTGCCGGATGTGGTTCCATGTTCAAATTCAATCCTATGGACTCCATCACTCAAAGCAACATCCCAAACAGCTACAAGATCCGTCATCTTTACCAGGCTATCCGGAAGGCTAAGGGAATAAAATACAGCAATTATAGTAGGCCAGAAACAGTTATAGGACAGCCAACTAATCCTTCCAAGATGAAAATAACAGATGTTTAAAACCCATAAAATTACAAAATATTAAAGTGATATTACCTAAGAAATCTCACAGCACATGTAACTATCTTCTTCCTCTTACGCACTCTTCCTTTAAGATAAAAGCACTCTCAGGTAATTCCAAACAAAGTCACCTTAATTTTAATAGGATTAAGAATTTATCAGTTTATGGATGACAGTATTCTAAACTAGGCTACAGAATAATGCTTGAAAAGGTCAGTAAGAAATCTTTATTTCTCCTTCCCTCATTGAAAAGCATAGTATTTAATTTTGTTGTTTTTTTTTCAGATCCAGTAATTCCAAAACAAAAATTCTACAACCCTTTCATACTTAATCCAGTGACTAAGAATTAATTTTTAACAAAAACACTTTTTAATTTATTACAGTAAGACTGAGAAAAAGAAAAGTCATGAAAGAAATGTCCTATAATAAAGATTAAAATGTTATGAAAAATAGTAACTCTTTTCATTGCTATAGAAACCTTATTTTTAAAAAAAAGGAAAAAGAAAATCTTATTTAAAAAATAAAGGATTTTATTTAATCAGAAGTTTCTGGCATAATTTAAACACATTTTAATGTAAAACATAATATAAATATTTTAATATAAAATGTATGTTATATTGATAGAGGTTTTTAGCTTTGAGAAAAGTAACATTACAGCCTTAATGATCATAGCTAACAGTGAAGTGTTTACTGTGCCAGTCACTGTTCTCAGAGCTTTATATGTATTAACTGGTAGAATCCTCATCATGGATGGGTACTACTATTATCCCTATTTTACAGGTGAGGAAACTGAGGCTCAGAGAGGCTAAAGGCTTGTCTAAGATCACAATGACAATAAGTGGGAAGGGATTTAAACTTAGGACTGACTCAAGAGACTGTTCTCTTAACTATATCAGACTCTTCATTTCCTCTCATCTCGTTTGTGTGCTCTAAATCAGAGGTGCTCAATGGGTTTTATATCATTTTGAAGTGATTGCCAAGAACTGTGCTGAGAGGAATTTGAAGATCTTATATCCAGGTCCTATAATGGATGCCACGTCGGTGGTGGCCACCCTCAGACCGGATGTTTACTATCCTCCTTCACATCATAGAAAAGCAAAACCATGCATTCTGCAATTTTACAAAAATGTGTTCTTTAAAAAGTAACCTGGATAATAACTCTTCTGAATGACTAAAACAACCTCGAAAGTTTTAAAAGCCAGTCTGATTGCAATGCAAGGTATTTACCTTTCGTCATCTTCAAAGATAGGACTCTCATCTCCAGATGCCATGGTTGGCAAAACAGTCTTTAATCCAATTAGCAGCCAGGAAAGAAAACAGCAGAATTGCAGGCAAGAAAGACTGAGAGCAACAAAGATGACATCTGTAAAAGGGTTTTTCTAACTTTGCAATCCATTTCTTAAAATGAAATGAAGTTTCTGATGAAACAGCTTTTACATACAATAGAATTGCAATCTCTAATTTTCAGGGAAAGAAGTTAAGTCATTCAGATCGGCTAATCATATTTTTCTGTGGTATAGATTTATAATTTCCTAAAACTAGAGAATAAGCTCCAGTTTGTTTTAAGGTTTATACCACATCAGAGTGTCAAGAGAACTAGAAGTCCCGTGGGTCCCGTACTTCTCAAATTGAGGCAGAAGAAACCCCAAGGGTTTGAGGCAGTGGGTCAGGGAATACACAGAACTCTAGGATAAACAGAATGCATCTTTTGGAAGCATCAATCTTACAGGTGGTTACAAATTGAAAATGCAATCTTTATATTAAATTTTAGAAAGCTACGTTATGGCAGAATATATAATTTAAACAATTTTTTAGATAATGTCAAAGAAACGGTGAGTTTGCAGGAAGCAGCCAAGAATATGCTAGCTGGCTTTACAAGAACAAATTAATTTACCTGTTTACTCAAGCCCACTTAACGTACTAGTGCCAAAAATGAAACCACAAAAACTATGTGGTTTGCTCAGGCCACGAGCAGAGACCAAGCCAAACCTAGAGCCCAGTGTTCCTGTGCAATTAACTAACGGTAACTGGGCTATAATGCTAATTACGTTTTACTGAGATGAGAAGCACAGCTGTACTCACAGACACAGGAATAGCTCCATATTTGAAGATTTGGGATTAATGGTTATACCCCTGCCAAACCTACTAAAAAATGGGATCGCTAATTTTTGCTCCCAAATTGCCAGAAGCCACAAATTGTTTTTTAAAAGATGTTAAGAGATTAGCATCCATAGAAGCAATGTAACAAGCAAAGAAAAGCTAAGGATTTTAGAATGAAAACTAGGTATTTAAAACACTTTGTACCTATAATAAAGCCCTCTTTTTTTATTAGCACCTTAAAATTTGGTAGATTTTTCTAGTCTTAGGGAGCCCTAGGGTACCTCCTATGAAAGTTCCTAGATGGAAATAGAGAGCATTATGCTAAGCGAAATTAAGTCAGTCGGGGAAAGATAAATAGCACACGATGTCACTCATGTGTGGGATGTAATGATCAACATAATTTGATGAACAAGAATAGATCCAGAGACAAATGGCAGAAGAGGTGGCGGGAGGGGGGGTGGTGGTTAGAGAGCAACAAAAGAACTTGTATGCATGCATATTAGCATAACTAATGAACACACGGACACTGAGCAGTGAGGGCTTGCCAGGGTGGGAATGGTCTGGGGGCAGAGGGGTGTCAATTGGAAAAAAAGGAGACACATGTAAAACTTTAGACAATAAAAAAATAAATAAAAAGAAAGTGGAGAGTATGCTCAACTATAAAAGCAAAGGGAATGCACAGCAATAGAGTAAGCCAAATAGTGTAATATCAACCTGGACAAAGCATCCTCTGCAAATCAGAGTGGACTTAGGGATATCGTTCAAATTTTGCTCTACAAGTTGTAGAGACCCTAGAAAGTTCAGTATTTCAGCGTTAAAACTTGAATGAATTGTCCAGTTTTCTACTATAAGGAACTTCAAGTATTATTGGACTAAGATAATGCATGGTGCCATCTTAGTTATAATAACTTTTCATATAGGTATAAAAGACAACACAACAAAAAGGGGATTAGAAATCAGTGTTAAAAATGTTTTTTTATAATTATCAACATCCATTCATATATTTATTTATGGAGTATCTGTTTAAGGTGTAAAAATGTTTTGGAAATAGTGGTGACGGTTGAACAACATTGTGAGTGTACTTAATGTTATTAAATTCTTAACACTTCAAATAGATAAAGTGACAGATTTTATGTCATATATATTTTACCACAACTTAAAAAAGCAATACTGCCAAAACCGGTTTGGCTCAATGTATAGAACGTCGGCCTGTGGACTCAAGGGTCCTGGGTTCCACTCCAGTCAGGGGCATGTGCCTTGGTTGTGGGCACATCCCCAGGGGGCAGTGTGCAGGAGGCAGCTGATCCATGTTTCTTTCATCAATGTTTCTAACTCTCTCTCTTCCCGCCCTTCCTCTCAGTAAAAAAATCAATAAAATATATATTTTTTAAAAGAGCAACACTGTAATATATCAAAAAAATTGAATTGTATACTTTGAATGGATGAATTGTATGGTGTATGAATTACATATCAACAAAGTTGCTTAAAAAAAAAAAGACCTTGGTGCCCTGCTGCTAATGTTTCTTGGAATGTAATACACTTAAAACCAAGAGATAATCACAGCTGCCCTTGTCACCTTACTCGTTTGAATAAAAAGTCAGTCACATTCAGATCTCTAACTTACAAATTGGACTAAATAAACACGTCATATGCATCCACCATGCATCCACTTGTGTGCCATGCATGAAGCTGGGCACTGAGCTCAGAGTGAGGGACCCTGGAGAGATGGAAGGAGGATCACAGCACCGCTGTGGGAGTGTTTTAAGAAGAAGGAAAGGCCAGAATGGGCCCACGGAGAAAGGACCCAGCCCTGCCAAGGGGTGGGAAGGCTTTGGTTTAATACTCAGCAGAAAGGAGTCAGTCCACTGTAACTCTTAAACTCCTCTCTGCACATTTAATGTTCAGGATCATGTGACCAAACAGGAAAATGATCATGACAAAGAAAAATTCCCCCTATTTTAGCACAAACGTTTAAAATGTAAATGAAACAAATGGAAAAACAAATTCCATGTATTTTCCCTGATGAGGACAATGTCCCTCACTTGAAGTCTTTTTCAAGTCTTCAAGAAAAGATGTTTAAGTATCTAGTGACTAGCCACCAGCAGACTCTCTGAAAATCCCTTCCCTTACAACCCATCACCCATGTTTCCGTGTTTGGCTTAAACATTAAAACGTGTCCATGACCCATCTGAGCCCAGCTTGAGTTTTGCATTAACCTAAGTTTAACCGTAGTGGGGACTGTAGTGGTTTGCCCAAGCTGAATCTAAATCAAATTTTAAAATGACTAAGATGCCCGTAGTTCCCTTTTCTGCAAAAGCTCCAGGTGAGCACAGCCACGAGGCAAGGCATTTGCTCCCTGTGCCTTGTGGGACCTACAACCAAGGCAACCAGGAAGTTCCTTGCACCAGGAATTGCCCTAAACACCAGCGGAGGCAGAAAAACCAGAATCACTCTGGCAAGGAGCATTCCGCAATGTGTGTCTCCGCCAGGCCCTCCGAAGGAGTCACTGTAAACAGCAGCCGGCGGAACGGGGCTGAGAGCTTGCTTCCTTACAGACTGAACACCACCGTGTGCAAATCCCAGGAAGGAAATCCCGGTCCTGTCATCCCACAGGCTGAGGGTCCGCGGGAGGAGGCGGGTCCCCCTGGCCCGCAGGGCCGCAGCC
>JAAGEH010000125.1:10920327-10997520 GCA_011751065.1 Lasiurus cinereus
CTCCACCTTGTCCTGTAGGGCTGGGCCCCCTGCCTAAACCCCCTCCCTTTTCTGGGAGGGGCCACAGGTGCCCCAGCAATGTCCTAGCTTCCCCGACCACCACCCGAATGGACCAACGAAGCTCCAGGAACACAGCGAGGGTCCTAATAAGGCTAAACCACAGAAAGACCCTAATTCAAGTGACCAATCTCTGTAACCCTTGTCACTTTCCTAAGCCCTCCCAATTATCCTACCCCATAAAGCTCATTGTTCCCGCCCAGCTTGCTCTCTCACCTCGCTGCTGTGTCAGAAAGAGGCTGAGAGCCAACCCCGGGTTTGAATAGACTCTTTGCTTTTGCATAGGAAAAGGCTCCTTAATGGTGGATTATTGGGGACCCCGAACTCTGGGCATAACACAGGCTTATGCATAGCAGGCTCTGATACATGTTTGTTGAGTGAGTGAATGACCATCAGGTAATGTTTTAGGTAGCCTTGGGTTTCGCTTTAAGGAGGGACAGTGTCACCTGCAGAGAGGGAGGATGGTTGTTGAGTGGGGCATCTGAAGACAGCAATGAGTGGTCTTGGGATCAGCAACAAATTAGACATGGAAAGTGTTCTGGAGCGGTTCTGAGGGCCCAGCAGGTTTGGGGGCAGAGAGGCAGCCAGGCCCCTTGTGTGATTTCTTCTTGCAGCTGATATCAATGTCACACCCTGGTAAGCAGGATGGATTTGTTTCTACATGCTGGGACAGTACGTGAATGAAGGGGGAGTTGGGAGACAACAGGTTACTCTCTATTGATTAGGTTAACCAGTCTGCAAGGTAATAAAAACGGGTTCTTAAGCAAATTATGTTACTGGGATTCTGCTTAGTGAGTGCTAAGTTCTTGTGTGCTACCTTGCATTGAAAGTTCCCTGAAGACAAAGACTTTTCATATTTGCATTTTCTTCTGTACCAGTGTCTTGAGCAGAGACTTTTCAATAAGCGATTGTTGAAGGAATGAATTAGGGGGGAAAGGTAAAAGGCTCCAGTGCTGGGACAAGGCTAGGTGAATTTTTCTTCCTACCCTGTTTCCCCGAAAATAAAACAGTGTCTTACATTAATTTTTGCTCTCAAAGATGCGCTAGGTCTTATTTTCAGGGGATGTCTTATTTTTCCATGAAGAATACGGTACATATTTATTGTTGAACAACAAAAAAAAAGGAAATTAATTACCTGTATACGGTACAGTAGTTGTCATCACAAACCAGCTTACTGATTGGCCACAGTGCAGCCGGAGCTGTTCAGGCAGTGCAAGGTGTCTTTAAAACAGAAGTCAGACGCTTTATAGTAGCTTCGGGGGCCTTATATTCCGGGGAGTCCTTATTATCGGGGAGGTCTTATTTTTGGGGGGATGCCTTGTATTGCAGTGAGAGGCAAAACTGGAAGTAGGTCTTATTTTCGGGGGATGTCTTACTTTCGGGGAAACAGGGTAGTCCTTAGTTCTTCTGAGAAACAATCCTGAGTTGTTGGATTAGGACCAGGAAATCCTGCTTGGGGATATGTTGTCATATCAAAGGTATGTTAATGAAGGATCAGATTTTCTTAAGAAACTTTAGGAATCTGGATTTTTTTTTTAATATAAAACCAATACGTGTAATTGAATACTTGCTATATGTCTTGTATATCATTACCTATAGTTCTTACAACAGCCCAGTGATTACATTTACACCAAATTACAGCATGTGGAGCCAGGCCTGGGGAATCTGAAATGCTCATGTTAGTAGGACCTTATTAGAAAAGTGTTCATTATGACCGAAGAAAACTCTGAGCCCTGTCTTCGAGGCCTGGAAAGTTTCTCTGTCCAGGGACACCAGAGTCAGCTCATAAGGTACATCCAAGACTGCACCCAGAAAAGGCAAGGCAGTTTGTGATTCCGCAGATAACCTGTACGGTGCCACTATTTTCTCTTTGGGTCTAGTTTCTAGGGTACCTGGAATTCAAGAACATACCTGCATTTTCTACCTACTGATTCCCTCCTTCCAGGACACTGGAGGTAGGAATAGTGAACTGTTACCAGACAGGATTGTTATGGAGAAAAATAAAGTCTGAACAAAACACATGTGAAAGGTATTGAGATTGAGTACAAAACATATTCATTCATTGAGAGGTAACCTGCTTTTGACTTTATTCTCACTCTGAGTTGTTTCTGTTTCCCACGAAATACCTATATGCTTCTTTCTTACCAATTTTCCCATAGACAGCAGTGATTTATTTTAAGAGAGCAGCTAAAAATGCTTGAATTCACAAGAGTCTGTGTTTTTATTGGGCCTCCTTTTGAAAAGGGAATTGTTAATGGATTGACTGACTTTCTGAACTTGTTTTTTAAACAGCATGAATGGAGTTCAGAATAGAAGGAAAGGGTTACATAATCTGATTGATGCCTACAGATTTAAGATTTCCATAGGCCCTAACAGAATTATTTCAATGTGACTACTGGTTATGTTAAAGGAAGAGGCACCAGAACTTTAGAAATGAGCTCAGGACCCAGGATTCTGACCTCGGAGGATTGTGTGTCAGAACCAATGCCAGTAACTATAGCCGCATGCTGCTGGCCAGGCTCTCCCTCAGCTCAAGGAGGCTGTGGCACAGATACAGAAGGTGGAGAAGCAGCAAACCAAGGGGATTTTGTAAAACTTCAAACCAGAAAATCTTGAGGAGAAAATAGGTTTGGTTTGAATCATGTGGAGAGTGGGGTTTTGTAGTTACACTCTTTTTTTTTTAATATATTTTATTGAATTTTTACAGAGAGGAAGGGAGAGGGAGAGAGAGTTAGAAACATCGATGAGAGAGAGACATCGATCAGCCGCCTCCTGCACGCCGCCCCCTACTGGGGACGTGTGCGCAACCAGGATACATGCCCTTGACCGGAATCGAACCTGGGACCTTTCAGTCCGCAGGCTGACACTCTATCCACTGAGCCAAACCAGTTTCGACTGTAGCTACACTCTTAATTAAAGAGCCAAAGGAAGGCAGAACAGACATATGTTTCAATTGGTTAAGAGTTTGAAAATTTGTATCTCATTTATTTTTATTTTTTTAAAGGTTTCTAAAATTGATTTTTAGGGGGAGAGGAAGGGAAAGGAACAGAGAAAAAGAAACAGATGTAAGAGTGGAACATCAATTGGCTGCTTTCTGTCTTCTGCACACTCCCCATGGGGGATCGAGCTGCAACCTGGGCATGTGCCCTGACTGAAAATCAAACTAGCAACCTTTTGGTGCACGGGACAACATCCAGCCAACTGAGCTACACTGGCCAAGGCATATCTTGTTTATTTTGAGAAGTTTTTAAAATATAGAGAATAGAGTATAATTCCTACATTCCTGCTACCCAGAGTTGACTGACCATCATTAAATATTGACTCAATAAAAATCTTAATAGAAGAAAATATTACAGATAAAACCCTATTTGACTTTCAATCCCAACACCATTATATTCTTCTCCTCCCCAAAGGACAATGTTCTCATGAATGTGGTGTTACCTTCCAAGTCCACTTTCTATCTATATATAAAAGCCCAGTGACCAGAACGGTGGAATGACCATAATGACCGGTAGCTATGACATGCACTATGGCAGCCAACCAGCCTGATCCGGGCCCCGATTGGCCTCTAGATCAGGGGTGGGGCCAGCTGGCCAACTGCCCTTGGCCTCTCCGATGGTAGGTGCCCCAGGCCAAGCCAACTAGACCCCACCCATGCACAAATTTGTGCACTGGGCCTCTAGTAGTTATATAGGAATTATATACATAAGTAAATGTTCTTGGGTACGTATATAGTCCTGCTTTTAAAAATTATTTAAATGGTACCATGAATGGCAGCTATCTGTTATATGACAAGGATTGAGCTGAGTTCTGCTAACAGCCACATGTGTGAATTTGGAAGTAAATCCTTCATCCCCTGTTGAACCTTGAGGTTGGCTGCAAACTCATGGAAGATTCTGTCCAGATCATCCAGCTAAGCCATTCCTGTATTTCTTACCCACAGAAATTTTGAGATAGTAAATATTTGTTTTAAGCTTCTGTGATGAGGTGAAATTTATTGTTATATATCAATAGATAACTAATATAGAGACAGATGAAATAATTGCAAATAAAAATAAGTGCATACACCAACTTAGAGTAGAGCAGATGCCATCGTGAGAAGTGGTATGGTCACGTGATTAATAAAATAGGTGCTGGAGCCAGAATTTTAATCGCAGATCCTGGCTCTGCCACATACTTGCTGTGAGACCTAAGCAAGTCTGGTTTTGTTTTTTTCACTCTACTTTCTAATTTGATAATTTGTAACATAATAATATTTACACTACAGTTGTGAAGAGTCAACAAGTTAGAAGACGAAAATGTCCCAGAGCCTGCCACATTTTAAGGGCTCAATTAATATAACTATGGTTATTCTGTATAGGTTCTTGAACATTTGTTATTAATATATTTGCCTGAGCTATGCCTTGGTGGTACATAAGGGGAGGATTTCTTTGTAAAACAATGATATAGAGCTCCCTCCCCTCCACTTGCTACACACGAAATCCAGGAGTGATGAGAGAGGGGGCTCTCTATTGTTAGGAAATAGAGAGTAGCCAGGCTTCTTGTGCTTTGAAGATTGTGAATACTGGTGATCTGTTCATCTAGCACCCACTGTCCTCTCACTGCTTGCAGGACTTCAGTTTTTCTTAAGTTGCCTCCACCTTCCAACCCATGTGATTTAAGGAACACCCACCCCACTGCCAATTCCAGTTATGATAATCCCCTTTTGCATGAGGGCCAGACACAGAGATCAAACTCACAGTGGTCCCAGCTGCCTGGAATAAGGCTGTGTATGGGCCCGAAAGTATTGAGCTATGGACCTAAGACCTTCCTGTGAGAGATACCATGACTAATGTCTTGTGTGGGAGAAGCTTTGCTGGCCATTGTGGGACCTGCATCATTTAACCAGTTGGAAAATACAGGTTGTTAACAGTGACATCATGTGGCTACATGATGCAATGACAGCGGTGGGCAGATGAGCCGACTGGCCTTCTCTTCATGTGCGTGGAAGTTGTATTTTCCCTTAGGAATTTTTGGATCACTCAACTACCTGTGAATTTTAAAAAATGAGTATGGACCCTATTTTGTATATCCTAAATTTATTAAACTGAGAAGTAGAGGCTTGAGCTGACTTCCTTTTGTGAAAACAAAAATAAAGCAGCAATCATATTTGTATACTATTGGAGCTGTTTTTACAATTGTTTTTGTGTGGTTGTTTTATTTTACAATTTCCACATATATAAAAGGATGCAACACCCAGACCAAAAACAAAACAAAACAAAAAAAACCTTTCCATTTCATGTCGCTTATGAAAACTTGTCTATTGTTTCCTATCACTTCCAAGATAAAGTCCGAGCTTCTTACATACTTCCTGAGGTTTTCCTCCTCACCCTCTCTAGTGATGCAACACATTATTCAACTTTCTCAGGAAGCCCTCAGTAAGTTCAATCATATTTGTAAATGTTTGGGGAGTTAGGTTTTATAGAGAGGGTAGATATGAGCTGCATAGAAGGGACCCAGCCAGGCTTAATTACAAAAAACAACAACAAAATGGTAAGGTTTGCTAAGCTCTTGTGAAATAAGCATTGCAATAATGTGCTTCTGAATTATTAATTTGCACATGAAATTTTCTCTTAACTTGTCTTCCCTATATTGCTGGGGAATTATTATTCATCATTCAGAATTCTTAAGTACGTATTTCTCGAGATTTGCCATTCTCGAGTATGGCTGCACATTAAAATCACTTGGGAAGCTTTCCAAACTATGGACACCTGGGTCTCACCCTGGAGATTATGATTTAATTGGTCTGAGGCGTGAGCAACAAGGGTTTCAAAGCTCCCCCGTTAATTCTAATGTGCAACCAGAGTTGAGAACCCCTGGTTTTGGAAGACTTTAGTGACAGACTTAAGTAAGCCTCCTTCTCTGTCCCTCCTGGGCCCGTCCCAGCCTTCTCTGATCATACCACAATGTCTCTTAATTTCAGAGTGTGTACCCATTCTCCCTCACTAGACTTGAGTACGTATCTCCAATCGGCCACCTCTGCACCTCTAGAGCCCGATGTAGGTCCTGACATTTTGTGGAGATTTGGAAAATGATGAATGGGAGGGTAAAATGCCATCCACAAACGCTTTTAGGGTCCTCCAAATGCCAGAAGCCGCTGTGCTCAGCCGGGTCTGGAACATAGAGAACAGCTGATGGGTCCTGCAGCAAGAACTCACAATTAAGGCGGGGGTGGGTGTCGGGCGGGCAGTCGGTGGTGGCCACGTGCCCCGAGCCTCCCTGTCACCGATGGCCTTCAATGTGTGTTTCTTACCCGTAAGTCGCCGGGACAAAGTAGAACTCCAGGCGGGCGGTAAAACACACACCTGCGAGCCCAGCGCGAATGACAGGCGTGGAGGCAGTGCGCAGGCGCAGATGGCCACGCCGCGCCCAGATTTACAACTGTTTTGATGGAAGCCCCGCCCCCAGCCGCGGAGCCAACCAGAGGGCGCGGGGCGGCTCCAGCCTCCCCGCGGGGCCCGAGAAATCGCTCGAGGGCGTTCGGGAGCCGGGGCCGAAGGAGACGCCTCGACGTGCTCGGGCTCGATTGGCCGGCCTCCCTCGGCGCGGTAACGGTCGCGGAGGCGGGGCCCAGGCGGCGGAGCCGGCCCAGCTGGGCGCGCTGCTGGGGGGAGACGGGCGGCCGCGGAAGGTGAGTGCGGCGCTCGGGGTTGGCGGCGGCGGCGGCGGCGGCTGAGGTTCCTCTGCGAAGCACCCCCAGAACCGGCTTCCTCTGGGCCCCGCGAGTGGTCAAACCGACCTTCGTCGTGGTCCGCAGAGAGGGAGCCGCCGGGGACGGGTTCGCGCCGCTTAAAAGTCTCAGTCGCGTGTTAGGGTCGGGTACCGGGCGAACCCGGCTCCCTCGCCCGCTGTGGGGTCTCCGGCTGCCGGCGCAACGTCTGGGCGCCGCGAGTGCCCCGTTTTCTGAGCTCACTGGCCCTTCTGGCCGGGCGTGGTGGCGGAGGAGGTTCAACGGGGCAGCCCGTGGACATCTTAGCAGCGGCGCGCAGCCCTTCCGCCTCATGGCACACAGACACATATATATGTATTTGCTAATATAATAAATCAAACCAAAGGTGTGATTCTGACCGGTTCACGCGGGTGCCCGTGTGTTGGACAGTGGACGGGAGCAGAGGTCGGTGCCCCGCACACGGGCGCACGCCGGTGGCCCCGGCCGCAGTGAGAGCCGCCCGCGCCCGCCGCCCGGAGAGGTGGAAGGTAACGGGGCGGCGGCGGAGGCCGCGTGGCTAGTGAGCGCTCGGGGCAGGCGGAGGCCAGGTGAGCGAGCGGGGATTGGGTAAGTGTGCTTTCCTCCGGCTTCTTCATGCTCTTTCCTGCCTTTATGGGGCGTCTGATGGACTCTCTTAAGGAAACCGGGGAGGCGGAAATGTCAGAGGCTAGGAGACCCGTAATGCAGGGACCAATCAGAAAGGGTTTCTACCTTCCCCCCCGCCGCTTTATTTTCAGACTATAATGGGGTGAAACACCGCGCCGGCATTGCCCGTTTGTTGTTTTACTTTCTGCCTTGCCAAGCAGGCCCGGGCCTCCCCAGCTCCACTTTGGGGGAGAGGGAGCCCCCCCCCCGGGGTTTGGCCTCGGCTTCCGCTTCGAAGGGAGAGAGGTGTGTTCTGGCCTTTTATGTAACTAACCTCTCCCGGAGGCAGGGTGATGCGGTTGAGATAACATCCAGTTCTAACTCCCATTTCCTTATTTGTGGTAGATTCCATGCTTTTCAGGAACATTGAACAGCGTGTTGGCATCTTTTTGGAATAGAGCTTTTGCACTTAATAGACAGTAGAGACTTTGAAAACAGGGCGTCTTCCACTTGTTGCAATAATGTGACCGACATGCTTTTGAGAAAGCTGATCACAGATTTGAACGTGACCCACTTGAGAGAGAACAATGACTCGCCAGAGTTTGTTATTTCCAGCTTCTCCCCCATCCCCCAAATGGTGAAAAATATTTACAGTTTAATGTACGGTGCATGTTGCAGGCGCTTCAGACCTGTGAAATGTAAGTTACCAAAGGGTTCTTGGGAAATCTGGACAGTGCCAGAAATACAGCTGTGTTTTGCCTTGGCTTTCTATGCCACATTTGAACCAACTCCTACCCTGCAACCCCTATGCCCAAAGTCTTACTTAAGGCGAGGTATCAAAAAAGCCCAGACCCGTTGCAGCTACAGCTTCTGCCTTGCTGCAAGCCTTTGCTCTCTTCCTGCAGCTCTTCCTGTCCCAGCTCCATTAGGGAAGGCCTGCTGCAAACTATTGACCTTAATTTCACAGTGTGGATCTCTGAAAAGGAGCATTTGGTTACAGTGGTATTTCTCTCTCTGAGCATGCTTCTTTTTAGTACCCTTGCAAATGAAAAGACACTACCTGTGAAGCCAGGAGTCAGAATTAATGAAAGATAGATTTGGACCCCAGCAGGAGAGGAAAGTTAAGAAGGGGTGGTGAGCATGGGCGTCCATTAGCAGTTACTTCAGTTGTTCAGCTTCAGTTTAGTGGTTTCTGCTTTGGGAGTAACACAAGACCATTCTTACTAGGAGGTTCGACATTTTAAGATTTTGGCCTGTTTATTTTTTTTTTTTGAAACCTAGATGAAGATCCAGTTTCAAACGTGAGATTCACTGGGTGATCATTTCATTGAAATCAACTTGAATGACCAGATAAAAAGTGCAAGAGGAATGTACTGTGACTGAGGTATGCCTAATGTAACAGATGACTCTGTGGATGTTGGGAGACTATGGAAAGAATCTGTTGGTATTTTTTTGTTTTGTTTTAATCCTCGAAAGAGAATATTTTTCCATTGCTTTTAGGCCAGGGAACCAACCAACAACCCAGGTTTGTGCTATTGATTGGGTATTGAACCCAGTCCCAGGGCTGACTCTCTAATCACTGAGCACACAGGCCAGGGCAAATCAACTGTTGATTGACTACTGTACTGGGTATAATACATGTATTTCCTTTTGACCTCCTGATAATCCTATCAGGTAGATATTTTGAATTCAGTTAAGACAGTGGTCGGCAAACTCATTAGTCAACAGAGCCAAATATCAACAGTACAACGATTGAAATTTCTTTTGAGAGCCAAAGTTTTTAAACTTAAACTTCTTCTTATGCCACTTCTTCAGGCCGTGGTATTTTGTGGAAGAGCCATACTCAAGGGCCAAAGAGCCACATGTGGCTCTAGAGAAAGCCGTGGTTTGCCGACCACTGAGTTAAGGAAATTGAAATCCAGAGAGGTTAAAGATCTAAGCTAACACAGCTGTGCTCGCTCCGGCAGCACATATGCTAAGCTAACACAGCTGATTACCCCCTAACTCTGATCACTACCTCTGTCCTCCTCTATGCCAGGCACTGTTCTGTTTCCTTTCTGCAGGCATACTTTGTTTAATTGCACTTACTTTTTCTATACTTCACAGATATTGTATTTTTTACAAATTGAAAATAAGACCCTTTATCAGCAAAAAGATTACAACTCTCTGAAGGCTCAGATGATGGTTAGTATTTTTTAGCAAGAAAGTATTTTAAAATTAAGGTATGTACATTTTTTAGACATAATGCTATTGCACACTTAATAGAGTATAATGTAAGTATTATATATGCTGGGAAACAAAAAAATTGTCTGACTTGCTTTATTATGGTGGTCTGGCGCCAAACCTGCAATATCTCCTGAGGTATGCCTGTATATTAACACTCCTAATCTTCACAACAACCCTACGAGCTAAACACTTTTATTATTCTCACTTCATGATAAAGTAATTGAGGCACAGAGAGATTAGTACTTTCCCTGGCTACTATGTGGCAGAATCCACAATTCAAATGCAGGCAGTTTGGTTACAACAGTACACCAGTTTTCTTCGTATTTCCTTTACTTTTATTATTATTTAACTAGGGACCCGATGCAGGAATTTGTGCAAGGGCCTGAGGTGGCTGTTGCCACAGCAGCTTTGTTAGGAAGGAGGGACATTTGGACTAATTAGCATATTATGCTTTTATTTTTATTTTTTAAAATATATTTTATTGATTTTTTACAGAGAGGAAGGGAGAGGAATAGAAAGTTAGAAACATTGAAGAGAGAGATCGATCGATCAGCCACCTACTGCACTCCCCCCCCCCACTGGGGATGTGCCCACAACCAAGATACATGCCCTTGACCGGAATGGAACATGGGACCCTTCAGTCCGCAGGCCAACGCTCTATCCATTGAGCCAAACCGGTTTCGGCTATTATTATAAATACATTTTTAACTAGTAAAATGAATTTTATTATTAAATCAAGTAGAACACACATACCAGATGCATAGCTTAATGAATTATTAAAAGAGTACCTTCTAGGTCAGGTTATAGAACAGTACTAGCCATGCCACAGCTGCTCTGTTGCCCCATCCCAAGCACAGCTACTTCCATTAGTAGCCATTCTTACTTTTATAGTAATTGCTTCCTTGTGTTTAAAAAGAAAACATTTTTTTCATAAATGCATATTCCTAGATATTATAATGTAGTTTTGCCCATTAAAATAAAAATGTTTAATTTGTAGTTTTTCTCTCTATTCTTTCTTTTTCTTACAATTTTTTTTTTCCTGATAAAGAACCTGAGTCATTTGACCTGTATATCTGACAGTCTGGATTTTGCTGATTGTATAATCATGTAAAGTTCATATGTTCATCTGCCTTGGGTAGTTCATGCACATTAGTAGTTGGGTTGCAGACTGGATCAGACTTGGTCATCCCCTTGGCAAGTGTCTAAATAGTGGTTGGCAAGACCATAGGAGGTGTATAATGTGTCCTTGTTTCTCTCTTCCTGATTTCAGCAGCTGGTGCTACTTGATGCCTATATATCTATTCACTAAAGCTTGCAAAATAGTGGTATTGTATTTCTATCATATCTTTTTCACTTAATGGTTGGAATACTAGTCCCTTATCTATCATTTGGATAGGCAGCAGTATCATTCCTTCAGGAAAGGCAGCATTTATTCTTGATTCCTACCATTTACTTATCAGTTTTCAAGTTTATAAATTGGTTCTTTATTTCCTTTTTTTTTCCAGTTTAGATATTATTGAAATTACATTTTAATGTAAATATTGACAATGTTAGGCATTCACAAAGTTGAATTTTCCTATTTGAATGCATATATATTGAAAATATTCACTTAAGTTAGTAGTTTAATAATTCTAGTCTTTCCCTAAAGTCGAAAAATATTCTTTTGTTTACTATATTTCTTTTAAGCATTTTTACATAAACAAGAAATTCTATGCATTTATACTTTTCCCAGTGAAAATTATGTACTGTCCTTTACTTGATTTTTAATATAGAAATATGTCTTTGAGATAATTCATAACCAGTATGTGAAGAGCATTATTGTTTATATTTACATCTACATAATATTTCATTTGTCTATCCTGGTACATTGTATGTTACCAGAATTTATTTACCAGTTCCTAATTGATGAATATCTAGTTGCTTCTATTTTTTTTTTTTTTATAAATAACATTGTAGTAAGTAATCTTGTCATTTCGTTGATGGTTTCTTTTACTATGCAGAAGCTTTTTATTTTGATGTAGTCTCATTTTTTTAAAAATTTCCTCCTTAGTTTTCTTTGCTCTTGGAGATGTATCGGTAAACATATTACTATGAGAGATGTCTAAGGTTTTGCTGCCTTTGGTTTCTAAGATTTTTATGGTTTCATGTCTTACATTTAAGTCTTTTATCCATTTTTGGTTTATTCTTGTGTATGGTGTAAGTTGGTGGTCTAGTTTCACTTTTTGCATTGTCCAATTTTCCCAACCCCATTTATTGAAGAGACTATCCTTATTCCATTGTATGCTCTTGCCTCCTTTGTATTAATTGAGCATAGTGGTCAATTTCTGGATTCTCTGTTCTGTTCCATTGATCTATATGCCTGTTCTTGTGCCAGTACCAGGTTGTTTTGAGTATAGTGTCTTTGTAGTATAACTTGATATCTCCAACTTTGTTCTTCTTTCTCAAGATTGATGTGTCTATTTGGGGTCTTTTTTGGTTCCATGTACATTTTGGGAGTGTTTGTTCTAGATCTGTAAAGTATGATACTATTTGTATTTTAATAGGGATTGCATTGAATCTAAAAATTGCTTTGAGTAGTATGGACATTTTGATGATGTTGATTCTACCAATTCATGAACACAGTATATTCTTCCACTTGTTTTTTTACCCCTCTCTTTTTTTGATGTCCTGTAGTTTTCTTTCTTTGTGTTTTTTAGAAATATTTTTATTGATTTCAGAGAGGAAAGAGGAGGAAAGAGAGAAAGAGATAGGATCATCAATGATGAGAATCATTGATTGGCTACCTCCTGCATGCCCCATATGGGTCACTCAGCCCACAGCTCAGACATGTACCCTACCGGGAATCGAACTGTGACCTCCTGATTCATAGGTCGAGGCTCAACCACTGAGCCACGCCAGCCGGGCATCCTGTAGATTTCTGAGTACAGGTCTTTTACCTCCTTGGCTAACTTTATTCCTAAGTATCTTAAATTTTTTGTTGCAGTGGTAAATGGGATTTTTTTTTTAGCTTCTCTTTCTGCGAGTTCATTATTGGTATATAAAAATGCCATTGATTTCTGGGTGTTAATTTTGTATCCTGTTACATTGCTGAATTCATTTATTAAATCTAGTGGTTTTTTTATGGAATCTTTAAGGTTTTCTATGCTCAATATCATGTCGTCTGTGAATAATGACAGTTTTACTTCCTCTTTCCCAATTTGGCTGCATTTTATCTGGTTCTTCTTGTCTGATTGTTATGGCTAGGACTTCCAGTATTATTAAACAAAAGTGGTGGAAGTGGGCATCCCTGTCTTCTTACTGTTCTTAGGGGAAATGGTTTTAGTTTTTGTCCATTAAGTATGATGTTGGCTATAAGTTTGTCATTTATGGCTTTTATTGTGTATGATCTTTCTATTCTCACTTTGCTGAGAGTTTTTATCAAAAAAGGGCATTGGATTTAGTTGAATGTTGTTGTTTTGTAAGCACTTGCTATAATCATGTAGGCTAATGTTCTATCCACTGAACCAAACCAGCCAGGGCTAGTTCTCATTTTTATGAAGCCAAATTTGTTCTTTTATGGATTATGCTTTTGATGATATAGTTAAGAAATTTTTGTTTTTTTTTGAGACACTTTGTATTTTTAAGGTTTTAGAGTTATGTCTATAATTCATTTTGAATAAATTTTTGTGATTGAGGTATGAATCAGTCTTTTTTTGGCACGTAGATATCCAGTTGCACTATTTTTAAAAAGACTATCCTTTCTCTGCTGAATCATTCTCATCTTTGTCTTATATGTGTGGATTTGTTTCTGGGCTTTATTTCTTTTTAAAAAATATTTTTACTGATTTCAGAGAGGGTAAGAGAGAGAGAAACATCAATAACAGGAGAGAATCATTAATTGGTTGCCTCTTGTCTGTCCCACACTGGGGATTGAGCCCACAAGCCAGGCATGTGCCCTGACCAGGAATCGAGCCGTGACCTCCTGGTTCATAGGTCGATGCTCAACCAATGAGCCACACCAGCTGGGCTCTTTGATCTTTATTCCTTTCTACAGCTCTTTCTTTGTATCAAGGAATCTTCTGCATGAAGCATCTTTAGAATTTTTTATAGAGCAGATTCGTCATCTGTTTTGTTTGAAAATACCCTTTGTCTTTATTATTAATGGATATTTTCACTGGGTTTAGAATTTTAGATTGGCAAATTATTTTTAGCACATTGATGATATTCTATTCTTAGTTTTCATTGTTACTGCTAAAAAGTTAGCTGACGTTTTATCACTTCTTTATGATAATCTTTTCTCTAATTGCTTTTGAGTTTTTTTAATACTTTAATATATGTCTAGGAGTGATTTTTTTTCTTTTTCTATCCTGATGCAAGATTATGTTGAGCTTTTAGAATCTGTTGAGCTTCTAGAATCTGTGGACTTCTATTTTAAATATATTTTTATTGATTTTTTTTTTTTTATAGAGAGCCAGAAACATCAATGAGTGAGAAACATCGATCAGCTGCCTCCTACACACCTCCCACTGAAGATGTGCCCCCAACCAAGATACATGCCCTTGACCGGAATCAAACCTGGGACCCTTCAGTCCGCAGGCCGATGCTTTATACACTGAGCCAAATAGGTTTGAGCTATTTTAATGGCTCTCAAACTTCTTATTTTTATCTCCAAATGCTGCTGCTGCTTCATTTTTTCCTTCTCTTTCTTGTATGTGCCAGTGTTCCCTTCATTTAAAGTTTAATCCCTTCTGTGTTTTCCTAAATGCAGCATAGAGAATTAAAAGGTGGTAGTCTCTTCTCACTTCCCTTCTAGTTAATTTTCTCCTCTGCTCTTTCTAATTTACTGTTAAGCATGTGATTTAAGATCTTAATTTCAGTTACTGTAATTTTTTTGTTCTAAAGTTTTTATTCTTTTTCAAATACGTTTTGTCTCCTTTCAGTTTTAGTTCTCTACCAGAAGTTTCAAGTTTTTATTTTTATGAACATTGTCAGTGTAGTTATTTTATGGTCTGTGCCTAATAATTACAATATTAGAAGTCTTTCTTTGTTGGATTGTTTTTTTTGTTCTGTTTTTTTGACTGCTTCTTGTTTCCTATATGTCTTGATTTTCTTTGGCTGTTTTCTGGTTATTATACTTAAAACTTCTTTTGTGGAGATAATTTGAGGCCTTTTTCCAGAGATTTCATCTGCTCTGCCAGGTGCTTGGAAGCACTATTAATTTGGGACCTTGTTGAGATATTGGAATGAAATAGAGAAGTTGAAGCCAGATTTTAGTTCATAACAGAGATGGTTTACTTCTCGCTCACCTTTCCCTGAGAGTTGTAGTCCTTCCAGGCAGCAATTTTAAATAGGGTGGCTTTGTTCTTTTAAAAAATTTTTATTATATCTTTATTTATTTAAAAAATTATCTTTAGCTGAAACCGGTTTGGCTCAGTGGATAGAGCGTTGGCCTGCGGACTGAAAGGTCCCAGGTTCGATTCCGGTCCAGGGCATGTATCTTGGTTGCGGGCACATCTGTGCAGGAGGTGGCTGATCGATGTCTCATATAGTTTATTGATTTTTTACAGAGAGGAAGGGAGAGGGATAGAGAGTCAGAAACATCGATGAGAGAGAGAGACATCGATTAGCTGCCTCCTGCACGCCTCCTACTGGAGATGTGCCTGCAACCAATGTACGTGCCCTTGACTGGAATCGAACCTGGGACCTTTTAGTCTGCAGGCCGAGGCTCTATCCACTGAGCCAAACTGGTTTCGGCAATAAAATATATTTAAAAAAAATAAAAAATTATCTTTATTGTTGAAAGTATTATAGATGTACCCCTTTTCCCCTTCCACTTCTCTAACCCCATTCCATATCTTTACCACACTATTGCCTGTGTTCATGGGTCATGGAAAATTCCTCTCCACCTTTCTCCTCCTCCCTCCACTCCCCCCAACTTTTCCTCTGAGATTTGTCAGTCTGTTCCATGCTTCTGTGTCTCTGCTGTTTGTTTTTTAATATATTTTATTGATTTTTTTTACAGAGAGGAAGGAAGAGAGAGAGTTAGAAACATCGATGAGAGAGAAACATCAATCAGCTGCCTCCTGCACGTCCCCTACTGGGGATGTGCCCGCAACCAAGGTACGAGCCCTTGACCGGAATCGAACCTGGAACCCTTCTGTCTGCAAGCTTCTGGTCTATCCACTGAGCCAAACCGGTTTCAGCCTTCTGTGTCTCTGGATCTATTTGTTCATCGGTTTATTCTGTTCATTAGATTCCACATATAAGTGAGATCATGTGATATTTGTCTTTCTCTGACTTATTTCACTTAGCATGATATTCTCCAGGTCCCTCCATGCTGTCTCAAAGGGTAAGTAATTCCTTTTTTTTTTTTTTTTTTTTTTTTACTGCTGCATAGAATTCCATGGTATAAATGTACCATAGCTTTTTTATCCACTTGTCCGCTGATGGGCACTTGGGCTGTTTCCAGATCTTACTAGTAGCTATTATAAATTGTGTTGCTATGAACATAGGGGTGCAGGTATTCTATCTCATTGGTATTTTGGGTATTTGGCTCTGTTGACTAATGAGAGAGAATCATTGATTGGGTATATTCCTAGAAGTTGGACCACTGGGTCAAATGGCAGTTCTATTTTTAATTTTTTGAGGAAACTACATTACTGTTTTTTTTTAATGTTTTTATTGACTTTTAGAGGAAAGGAGAGGAATAGAGAGATAGAAACATCATTGATGATAGAGAAATATCATAGATTAGCTGCCTCCTGCATGCCCACCACAGGGAATCGAGTCTGCAACCCGGACATGTGCCCTGTTGGTCCTTGTGCTGATGCTCAACCACTGAGCTACACCTAGCCAGGCCAAACTGTTTTCCACAGTGGCTGCACCAGTCTGCATTCCCATCAGCATTGTATAAGGGTTCCCTTTTCTCCATATCCTCACCAGCACTTGTCATTTGTTGATTTGTTGATGGTAGCTGGCTTTGCTTTTTAGCACTCATTCTCAGTTTTTTCTTTGGATTTGGCAAGTGCCTTCAGGGAAAAAGTATGTTCTCATCTTCGTGATTTTTTTTTTTTTTTGTCCTGGTAATTCCTCATTATCTTACTAGTTTTTCAATGCTTTTAAGAAAAAGAAAAGACTCTAGCCCAATGGTCGGCAAACTCATTAGTCAACAGAGCCAAATATCAATAGTACAACGGTTGAAATTTCTTTTGAGGAGCAAAGTTTTTAAAGTTCTTCTTATGCCACTTCTTCAAAATAGACCCACCCAGGCCATGGTATTTTGTGGAAGAACCACACTCAGGGGCCAAAGAGCCGCATTTGGCTCGCAAGCCGCAGTTTGCCGACCCCTACCCTAGCCGATTTGGCTCAGTGGATAGTGTGTTGACCTGTGAGCTAAAGGGTGTCAGGTTCGATTCTGGTTAGGGCACATGCCCAGGTTGCGGGCTCAGTAGTGCAGGAGGCAGCCAATCAATGATTCTCTCTCATCATTGATGTTTCTATCTTTCGCTTCCTTCCTCTCTGAAATATATTAAAAAAAAAGAAAAAAGTTATTTTATTTGGCTATCTTAGAGGCAGATTACCTATTCGACCATTAAAAAAAAAAATAGACTACTAATGTCCTGGAATTTAGTTTTACCTAGACATATTAAGTAGCCGAAACTGGTTTGGCTCAGTGGATAGAGCGTCATTCTGTGGACTGAAAGTCCCAGGTTCTATTCCGGTCAAGGGCATGTACCTTCGTTGTGGGCACATCCCCAGTGTGAGGGGCGTGAAAGAGACAGCTGATCAATGTCTCTCTCTCATCGATGTTTCTAACTCTCTATCCCTCTCCCTTTATCTCTGTAAAAAAATCAATAAAATATATTTAAAAATAAAAAAAATAAAACAACTTGTAACAGATAGTTGAGTAATTTGTAGAAAAAGGTCTAAGACAATATATGATTGTATGCTTAGGTAAGTTCCATTTTGTTCAGCATACTTGTATATTACAACTACAAGTTATCTATACATTTCTATGTGTCACGCACTTATACTAAATACTTTCTACTACAAATGAAGATATCAAAGCTCCAAGATGTTAATGAATTTGTTCATGTCACACAGTTTAATAAATGGTTAAGCTGGTAGTCACTCAGGCCATTTAACTCTGAACTCTAAACCTCTATACTTTATTCTTTATAGTGCTTCAAGAGCATATAACAAGAGAACCAGATCTAGTCATGGAAACAGGGGAGATTTCCCTGAAGAAGGAAATTTGAGCTGACATCAGAAGGTCAAGTATCAGAAGGAAATTTGGGCTGTCATCAGGAGGTCAAGTATAAGTGAAGAAGAGATTGAACTTCTAGGCCTTGAACATGGAGGGAGATGGCATTTTGAAGATTTGAGAGAGGTCCAGGGTGGCTGTTAAGAAGACTGTTAGAATATGTGGCACCATGGTTTTTGGAAGATTCTCTTACATTGATGTCTGCTAACATTATTCTGGTTTACATGGTGTATTCTTTTTACTTTAAAACTTTGGCTGATTACTAATGGTGATGCATTAGGAAGAACACAGCACTACCTCTGAATTATTCTTGCCATAAAATACTGGACCAGAATTTAATAAAGCCTCTAGGTATAACCAGTTTACAAGAAATATAGGAGAGGGAGAAATACGTTAAATGATAATGCAATAAGCTAAATATGAAATGCAGGTAACTCTGAAGACAAATGACCTATTTCTTTAACAAATAAATGCCATATTAAAAGGATGCTGGGACTTAAAAATTAAAAGAAACTTAAGAGTGCTATATATGGACCTTGTTTGAAAAAAATCACAAGATATTTGGGGGAAATTGAACATGGACTAGATATTAGGTAATAGTAAAGAATTACTGATATTTTTATTGGGTGTGATAATGACTCTATATTTGTCAGACATGTTTACCAAAATATAAGTAGGTAAGAAAGAAATGTAACAAGAATAGAAGAATGTTATTGAAGCTGGATTGATGAATACATGAGTTCATTGTAGTCTTTCTCTACTGTTGTGTGTTTTTTGAAAAATTTCTCAAATGACAAGTTAAAAAGCTAGTAACTGAAGTTGGCGGGCATTTTTTATAAATGATCTTTAAAACTAGAGGCCCAGTGCATGAAATTTGTGCACGGGGGTGGGAGAGGGTGTCCCTCCCTGCACCCTCTCCAGTCTGGTACCCTTCAAGGGATGTCTGACCACCAGGATTGGGCCTAAACGGGAAGTCAAACATCCCTCTCACAATCCAGGACTGCTGGCTCCCAACCACTTGCCTACACACCAGCCTGATCACACCCTAACCACTCCCCTGCCAGCCTGATCAGTGCCTAACTGCTCCCCTGCCAGCCAACCCTCCCAACTGCCCTTCCCTGCTGGCCATTGTTTAGTGGCCATCTTGTGTCTACATGGCGGTAGCCATCTTTGACCACATGGGGGTAGCCATTTTGTGTTGGAGTGATGGTCAATTTGCATATTACCTCTTTATTGTATAGGATAAAGGCAGGAGGGTTGAATGTATTATGAGATTGAGTTATTGAGAGAAACCAGAGTTTAAAGGGAAAAAGGACTCTTGATATGAAACCACAGAAGTGCTAGCATTTGAGAATATGTGATATGTTACTAAATTTAGCTAAAAAATAAATTATTAGTGACCAATAAATTAAGTTGGATTTTACTGTCTGAAGCAAAAGGGTGCTTTGGATGAAACATTGAACTGGCAGGAAGGAGGCCTACCTCTAATCAGTCCTGGAAGATTATTGCCTCACTCTGGGCCTCAGATGTCTCTGGTACCTGATAAATTGGTACAGCTCTCCCAATACTCTTCTGCCAGCTATAAACAACTAGAGATTTAGGATTAAACAATTTTCAAGGTCCTCTCAAGTTCTAAAATTCCATGATACTAATGAATATGTGGGATTGTGCCTCTGGAGTGGAGGAATTATACCTATATATCAAACAATCCAAATAACTTTTTCTATAGAATGGTACAGTCTTAGATAATGAGAGCAAGTGATGGTAGGTTAGACTGAATATAAACTTCTGTGTGTGCCTGTCAAACAGAATCCTTTGTTGTTAACCTCTGATCTACTTAGGAATAAAGCCCACCTAAGAAAGTGGCACTCCATTCACCCTTGGAGTCAGTCCAGTGAATTGTTAGACTGGCCTGTAACTTTTGGGTCAGGCACAATTTTTTTAGTTTTTTAAAAAGCAGCTTCCAAAAGATAACAGTTTATTAGCATCATGTACTTTTCACATCCAGTTAAAACAAAAATATTTTTTGTGTGTTGTTATGTGTGTAAAATCCCATATTGTTTTATATCTAGAGGTAAATATAAGATAGGGTATATTCTATCATTCTTTAAATTAGCTTTTTAAGAAGTAAAAGTTTTGACACAGGAATGGCTTAAATTGCTCAAGAGTAGTGGTTCTTTTAAGTAATTTCATTTAACACCTATTGCACTTTTTTCTGTTTTAATTTAGGCAACTCATAATTTTTTACTGCCAGTCTCTACTTCTTTGGTTCTGCAAAGGAAAACTATATCTCCAGCAGCCCCCAAAGCCCAGCAGTCCAGTAAATCATCAAACAGACTCATGACTGAAAAACAGGTAAATGTGAAATATTTGAAACCAGTGTTTTTCAAAGTGTGTGGGGCAAATAATACTATATCTACAAATGTGAAAAATCTTAAAAGGATTCTTTTTTTTTTTAATATATTTTATTGATTTTTTTTACAGAGAGGAAGGGAGAGAGATAGTTAGAAACATCCATGAGAGAGAAACATTGATCAACTGCCTCCTGCACGCCCCCAACTGGGGATGTGCCCACAACCAAGGTGCATGCCCTTGACCGGAATCGAACCTGGGACCTTTCAGTCTGCAGGCAATCACTCTATCCACTGAGCCAAACTGGTTTTGGCTAATTAATCCCCTTTTTAATGTGCACGAATTTTGTGCACTGGGCCACTAGTATTGTAGTAACTATGTATGGTGCCAAGTAGGTATTGGAAATATTGGGGAAACACTTTATAAAGTATATGATTAACCACTATGCTGTACACCTGAAACTGATACAAAATAATATTAAATATAAACTGTAATTGAAAAATAAAGTAAAAAGATTCTTTTATTTAGTAAAACTAGATGCCTAGTGCATGAAATTCATGCACTGGAGTTGGGGGGTTCCTCAGCCCCGCCTGTGCCCTCCTGCAGTCTGGGAGCCCTTGGGGGATGTTGGACTGATGAGCCTAAGCTGTCAGTTGGACATCCCCAGTGCTGCAGAACCAGGAAAGGCTTCCACCATTGTCGCTGTGCTTGCCAGCTGTGAGTCCAGCTTCTGGCTGAGTGGTGCTCCCGCTGTGGGAGCACACTGACTACAAGGGCCAGCTCTTGCATTGAGCATTTGCCCCTTGGTGGTCATTGTGTGTCATAGTGACCAGTTGTCCTGCTATTCGGTTTATTTGCATATTAGCCTTTTATTATATAGTATAATTTTCAGAAATGCCAGGTTAAAGACTATTAAATGATTTCATTACTCTTAAAAGATCAGTCTCTAAAAAGAGTCTCAAGTATAAAGTGTTCTGCAGCACATATTTTGGAAAATGCCATTCTTAGCTCTTTTCAGAATTTGCAAACAGTTAATGTTAATTCTTTCTCTTAAAAGGTATTAGAGGCCCTAGCCAATGTAACTCAGTTGTTTGGAGTGTTGTCCCATACACCAAAGATTGCAGATTCAATTCCTGGTCAGAGCACATACCAGGTTGCAGGTTTGATCCTCTGTTGGGGTGCATGCCGGAGACAACTGATCGATGTTTCTCTCTCTCCCTTCTTCTCTCTTAAAAACAAATCAATTGAAAAGATAAGGAGCAATATTTTTAATTTGATAATTCAAAATTCATGACATTATTATTTACAAAGCATTTTGTCATTATGAGTCATACTAGGTAGATCTCCACTGAGATATCCACACAGAGCTTTTGGCTCCTAAAATAAATATCAGTAATAATTTTTTAACTTACTGATTTGAGAGGGAGTGGGGCAGAAACATCAATTTGTTGTTCCATCTATTTATGCACTTAATTAGTTGCTTTCTAAAAAATTTTATTGATTTCAGCCGAGACTGGTTTGGCTCAGTGGATAGAGCGTTGGCCTGCAGACTGAAAGGTCCCAGGTTCGATTCTGGTCAAGGGCATGTACATTGGTTGTGGGCACATCCCCAGTGGGGGACGTACAGGAGGCGGCTGATCGATGTCTCTCTCTCATCGATGTTTCTAACTCTATCCTTCTCCCTTCCTCTCTGTGAAAAGTCAATAAAATATATTAAAAAAAATTATTGATTTCAGAGAGGAAGGGAAAGAGAGAGAGAGAAAGATCAATGATGAGAGGGAATCATTGATTGGCTGCTTCTTGCATGCTCCAACTGGGGATAGAGCCCACAACCCGGGCATGTGACCTTGGCCATACTCGGACTCGGGACCTTTCAGTCCACAGGCTGATGCTCTATTCACTGAGTTAAACTGTCTAGGGCTATTGGTTGCTTCCTGTAAATGCTCTGACCAGGAAGCTTATTAGAACAACACTCCAACCAACTGAGCTACCCAGCCAGGGCTATCAGTAATAATTCTAGTTCTGTGTCATTAGTCTTTGTGACCAGAAGACCTAAGCATAAATAAGAAGAAAGGTTTGGCAGAGAAGTGTAGGAAAGATAAAGAAGAGAAAGAACCGAAACCGGTTTGACTCAGTGGATAGAGCGTCGGCCTGCTGACTGAAGGGTCCCAGGTTAGATTCCGGTCAAGGGCACATACCTTGGTTGCGGGCACATCGCCAGTAGGGGTTGTGCAGGAGGCAGCTAATCGATGTCTCTCTCTCTCTCTCATCGATATTTCTACCTCTATTCCTCTCCCTTCTTCTCTGTAAAAAAATCAATAAAATATATTTTTAAAAAAAGAGAAAGCAATCAAAACGAAAGGTTTATTTGGTGCTGTGGGTCATAATACTGTCAAAGAGTCATCAGGGTAATTTGTTACCTTTTTTTTTCTTTTTTTAGTTATTAAGGTATTATATATGTCTCCTTATTTCCCCATTACCTCCCACCTCCCATTCATGCCTCTACCGCCCTGTTGTCTGTGTCCATTGATTAGGCTTATATGCATGCATATAAGTCCTTTGGTTGATCTTTTCCCCCCACCCCCATTATCCCTTACCTTCTCTGAGGTTTGATGTACTGATTGATGTTACTCTGTCTCTGGATCTATTTTTGTTCATCAGTTTATGTTGTTCATTATATTCCACAAATGAGTGAGACCATGTGATATTTATCTTTCTCTGCCTGGCTTATTTCACTTAGCATAATGGTCTCCATCTCCATCCATGTTGTTGCAAATGGTAAGAACTCCTTTTTTACCACAGCGTAGTATTGCATTGTGTTGATGTACCACAGTGTTTTTTTTTTTTAATTTAATACATTTTTATTGTTCATATTATTACAATTGTTTCTCTTTTTTCCCCCCTAGCACTCCTCTACCCGTTCACACTACACCCTCTGCCCTTACCTCCCCCGCCACTATTCTCATCCATAGGTATACGATTCTTTGTCCAGTCTCTCCTCATACACCCCACACCCCTTACCCCCTACCCCGAGAATTGTCAGTCCACTCCTTTTCTGTGCCCTTGATTCTGTTATATTTACCAGTTTATTGTGTTCATCAGATTTTTTATTCACTTGATTTTTAGATTCACTTGTTATGTATATGTTGTTCATAAATTTCATCTTAACCTTTTTCTTCTCTTCTCCTTCTTAAAGAATACTTTTCAGCATTTCGTATAATACTAGTTTGGTGTTGATGACTCCTTTAGCTTTTTCTTATCTGTGAAGCTCTTTATCTGACCTTCAATTCTGAATGATAGTTTTGCAGGGTAGAGTAATCTTGGTTGTAGGTTCTTGCTATTCATCACTTTGAATATTTCTTGCCACTGCCTTCTGGCCTGCATAGTTTCTGTTGAGAAATCAGCTGATAATCGAATGGATGCTCCCTTGTAGGTAATTAACTGTTTTTCTCTTGCTGCTTCTAATATTCTCTCTTTGTCTTTTGCTCTTGGCATTTTAATTATGATGTGTCTTGGTGTGGTCCTCTTTGGATTCCTTTTGTTTGGGGTTCTGTGTGCTTCCTGGACTTGTAAGTCTATTTCTTTCACCAGGTGGGGAAAGTTTTCAGTCATTATTTCTTCAAATAGGTTTTCAGTATCTTGCTCTCTCTCTCTCTTCTTGCACCCCCACAATTCTGATGTTGGTACACTTGAAGTTGTCCCAGAAGCTCCTTATGCTATCTGCAAATTTTTGGGTTCTTTTTTCTTTATGCTTTTCCAGTTGAGTGTTTTCTGCTTCTTTGTATTTCAAATCTTTGACTTGATTCTTAGACTTGATTCCTCTAGTCTACTGTTAGGTCTCTGTATGATATTTTTTATTTCAGTCAGTGTATGTTTAATTTTGAGTTGTATGTTTCCTTGGCTTCCTCTCAGTCAGTGTATGTTTAATTTTCAGTGTGTGTTTTAATTTTTCATATCCTCTAGTCTCACTAAATTTATTGACCTTTTCTAGGAAATTATTTTTTTTTAAAAATATATCTTATTGATTTTTTACAGAGAGAAAGGGAGAAGGATAGAGAGTTAGAAACATCGATGAGAGAGAGACATCAATCAGCCGTCTCCTGCATGCCCCCCACCGGGGATGTGCCCGCAACCAAGATATATACCCTTGACCGGAATTGAACCTGGGACCTTTCAGTCCATAGGCCGACATTCTATCACTGAGCCAAACCAGTCTCAGCTAGGAAATTTTTTTTTAATATATATTTTATTGATTTTTTACAGAGAGGAAGGGAGAGGGATAGAAAGTCAGAAACATCGATGAGAGAGAGAGATTGATCAGCTGCCTCCTGCACGCCCCACACTGGAGATGTGCCCGCAAGCAAGGTACATGCCCCCGACCGGAATCGAACCTGGGACCTTTCAATCCGCAGGCCAACGCTCTATCCACTGAGCCAAACCAGTCTCAGTGGCTAGGAAATTTTTGAACTCTATATCCAGTCATTTGTTTGCCTCCATTTCTTTAATTTGTGATCTGTTTCTTCCACATTTTCGCTGCTTCCCCTGAGTTAGTAGAGTAGCTTTCTGTGCTAGGTATCCTAGATGGCCCCGTAGTTCCACCTTCTCAGTTATCTGAGGTGGACACTCTTGGTGCACTCCTTTGTGGACTGTGTGTACAACCTTGTTGTAGGTAAGTCTTAATTGTTGTTAGTATCACTGGGGGGAATTGACCTCCAGGCCAATTGGCTGTGAGGATCAACTGTGTCTATGCCGGGAGAACTTCTGTGCTGGAGACAGTCTTATGAGACAAGACTTGCAAAATTGCACAAACCTCTGTGCTTGGCTTGGATGGGGCAGAGTCTCAGGGCTGAGCAGACAGCCTTGGCTTCCTCTCAGCCCTGCCCTACACGGCAGCTCCTGGGTCTCAGTGTCCCTCAGTAATTGCTGCAGTTGTCTCTGCATGCACTCAACGCGTGCGCCTCTAGACCTCTGCCTTTTGTGGCTCCCCTGAGTTTCCGTGCGCTCCTCTCTTTTCCCAACAGTCTAGACTCTCCCCGTATGAG
Organism: Lasiurus cinereus; assembly: GCA_011751065.1. NCBI lineage: Eukaryota > Metazoa > Chordata > Mammalia > Chiroptera > Vespertilionidae > Lasiurus > Lasiurus cinereus. Next base: position 10,945,580 of record JAAGEH010000125.1, read on the forward strand.
TCTTAAGTCCCCAGGGTCTCACCCAAAACTGGGGTTCAATATATTTGGAACTGGATTTCAGTGCAGTTGGGAGGTTCAATCTTCCTCCCACTAGAGAAAGCCAGTGGCACACTCGGCAGTCAGTCCTTTGTGCACTCGCATGCATGCCTCCAGACCTCTGCCTTTCGTCGCTCCCCTGAGTTTCTGTGTGCTCCTCTCTTTTCCCAACAGTCCAGACTCCCCCAGTATGAGTCTGGGACCCCAAGGTCTAACCCAGAACTGGGTTTCAGTGAAGTCAGAACTGGGGTGCAGTGCAGTTGGGACTTTCTGTTTCCCTCCCACTAGAGAAAGCCAGCCAGGTACTCGGTCGCCCAACCCCTCCACGCGAATGTCTCTGTACCTCAGCTTTTTGCAGCTCCTCTGAGTCATAAAAATTATATATATATGGCTATTTAAATTATTGGCTCCAACCATTCAGATATGTTTTGTGTGTATGTGTGTGTGTGTGACCTTAGTCATTGTTAAAATGACACTAATTTCCAAGTGACTCACCTTCTCTTTACTATTCAATTAATTTAACTCAATTTGCAGTTGTTTTTTTTTGAGTGGGGCCTGATCTGCTTCAGTTAAATGAAAAACCTATGGCCTGTTTGATTCACTGCAATTACAAGGTATTTTTTAGTTGTTTAATTTTAATTATTGTATGTACACAAAACTTCATATTAAAGTTTTTTAGAGAAAAAGTTCTGTTATTCTGAAAAAAAAGTAAGTTATATACAAGAAGATTTATTTTCATTTTATATCATAAACTTGATCTTTTTCTCTCTCCTTTGTAATTGTAGCAGGAAGAAGCAGAATGGGAGAGCATAAATGTGCTGTTGATGACACATGGCTTAAAACCTTTAGTTCTAGTCAAAAGAACAGATCTTAAAGGTAACCAGATCCTATTCTTGCTCCTGATGGTAAAAAGCTGTTTTTTCCTTTAAAAGTTCTTACCTTTACTTTTACTATTTGTATTCTATTTTTTTTTTTAATGTAGATCTCATCGTTTTTGACAAACGGTCATCACAAAGGATGAGACAGAACTTGAAAACGTTGATGGAAGAAACAGAGCGTCAACAAAATGTGATCCAGGAACTCATAGAAACTAATCAACAGCTTAAGTAAGAAAATGGGAAAGGGAGAGCTCTCTTGGAATTTTTGTATCTAGGTAGATGCAAATGCAAATATTACAAATATATATATTTTAAATATATATATATATATATATATATATATATATATATATAAATTTTAATGAATCTTTATTGTTCAGATTATTACAATTGTTACTCTTCCTCCCATAGCTCCCCTCCACCTGGTTCCCACCCCACCCTCTGTCCTTACCTCCCCCTCATTGTCCTCATCCATAGGTGTATGATTTTTGTCCAGTCTCTCCCTGCAACCCCCTCTCACCTCTATTTCCCTGAGAATTATCAGTCCACTCTCTTTCTATGCCTTAATTCTATTATATTCACCAGTTTATTCTGATCATCATAATTTTTTGGCTTTTACCTTTTTCTTCTTCCTCTTCTAAAAGAGTACCTTTCAGCATTTCATATAATACTGGTTTGGTGTTGATGAACTCCTTTAGTTTTTTCTTATCTGTGAAATTCTTTATCTGCCCATCAATTCTGAATGATAGCTTTGGTTGTAGGTTCTTGCTATTCATCACTTTGAATATTTCTTGCCACTCCCTTCTGGCCCACATAGTTTCTGTGGAGAAATCAGCTGACAATCAAATGGGTGCTCCCTTGTAGGTAATTAACTGTTTTTCTCTTGCTGCTTTTAATATTCTCTATCTTTTGCTCTTGGCATTTTAATTATGATGTGTCTTGGTGTGGTCCTCTTTGGATTCCTTTTGTTAGCGGTTCTGTGTGCTTCCTGGACTTGAAAGTCTATTTCTTTCACCAGGTGTGGGAAGTTTTCAGTCATTATTTCTTCAAATAGGTTTTCAGTATCTTGCTCTCTTCTTCTTGCACCCCCATAATTCTGATGTTGGTACACTTGAAGTTGTCCCAGAGGCTCCTTACACTATCTTCACATTTTTTTAATCTTTTTTTCTTTTTGCTTCTCCAGTGGAGTGTTTTTTGCTTCTTTGTATTTCAAATCTTTGACTTGATTCTTGCAATCCTCTAGTCTGCTGTTAGGTTTCTGTATAATATTTTTTATTTCAGTCAGTGTATGTTTAATTTTGAGTTGGTCCTTTTCCATCTCCTCTTGAATCTCGCTAAATTTATCTATTTTTTTCTAGGAAATTTTTAAAATACCTTATAACTGTGGTTTTGAACTCTATATCCAGTCGTTTGTTTTCCTCCATTTCTTTCGTTTGTGATCCGTTCTTTTGTCTCCGCATATTTTGCTGCTTCCCTGAGTTGGTAGAGTAGCTTTGTGTGCTAGGTGTCCTATGTGGCCAGGTAGCTCTGCCTCCCCAGTTAGCTGAGGTGGACACTCTTGGTGCACCCCTTTGTGAACTGTGTGTACTGTCTTGTTGTAGTTAATTCTTGATTGTTGTTGGTATCACTGGGTGGAATTGACCTCCACGCCAATTGGTTGTGAGGATCAGCTGTGTTTGCGCATGTGCGCTTGCCTCCAGAACTCTGCCTTTCAGTTCCCCTGAATTTCCATGCACTCTAGGGACCTATATGAGTCTGGGTCCCCAGAGTCTCGCCAGAAACTGGGGTTCAGTGCAGTTGGACCTGGATTTCAGTGCTATTGCAAGGTTCTATTTTTCTCCTGCTAGAGAAAGCCAGCGGCAAAATCAGCAGTCAGCACTCTTGTCTTTCGCATGCCCTCAGACCTCTGTCTTTTGCGGCTCCCCTAAGTTTTCCTACACTCCTTCCTTTTCACAACAGTCCAGACTTCCCAATATGAGTCTTGTCTGGAACTGGGGTTCAGTGCAGGCAGAAGTGGGGTTCATTGCAGTTGGGATTTTTGGTCTCTCTCCTGCTAGAAGAAGCCAGCCAGATTCTCCTCCGCCCGTCCTCTCCTCGAGGATGTCTCCGTACCTCAGCTTTTTACAGGTCCTCTGAGTCTTTGTGAGTCCCTCTCTTTACTTCTAGTTGTAGAATTTTCACTCAATCAGCTTTCCTTGGTTCTGGATGGTATCCGTTCTGTCTTTTAGTTGTAATTTTGAAATTGTTGTGTGAGGCAGCAGCTTACGTGTTCGCCTTTGCCGCCATCTTGGTTTCTCCCCTTAAATATATTTTTATTGATATCAGAGAGAAAGGGAGAAAGTGATAGACATATCAATGCTGAGAGAGAATCCTTGATTGGGATTCTCTGCATACACCACAAGGGATTGAGCCTGCAACCCGGGCATGTGCCCTTTGCTGAAATTGAACCTGAGACCCTTTAGTCTGCAGGCCAACATCCTATCCATTGAGCCAAACCAGATAGGGTGCAAATATAAATATTTTTAATAGACAATCTTTTGGTAATAGCAAAGAAATTTTAGAAATTCATTATGTTAGATGAGTAGATTTGTTGATGATGTAATTTATGTTTATTACTAAGGAAGGACTTGTTTGTCTATTATTAGAAAAGAACTTCAGCAAGAAAAATGCCGAACAGTCAATCAGGAACAACGAGCTAATGACTTGGAACAAATAATGGAGAGTGTGAAATCCAAAATTGGTGAATTGGAGGATGAATCCCTAAATAGAGTTTGCCAGCAGCAGAATAAAATAAAAGATCTTCAAAAGGAGCATAAAGCTTTACAGGTACTGAGTTATATATTTTCTTACATGATAGTATAAAACAGCTCATCAAGGTTACAGGTGACTTGAATGTTGCTTAATTCAATGGTCTTTACCTTACCTGGCCTATTATTGTTTCTTCTTGATATTCTCTTTGTTTCTAGAATATTTCCTCATTTGGTTTCCCTCTAACCCCACTGCTAATTGTTCTCATCTCTTTAACCTCTCAGTGTTGGAATTCCCTAATAGTAATTCCTTAGTCCTTTTCTCAGTGCTATTGCGAGGTTCTATTTTTCTCCCTCTAGAGAAAGCCAGCGGCAAAATCAGCAGTCAGCACTCTTGTCTTTCGCATGCCCTCAGACCTCTGTCTTTTGCGGCATAGATCGTTGCCTCCTGCACGCCCCACACAGGGGATGGAGCCTACAACCTGGGCATAATGCCCTGACTGGGAATCAAACCTATGACCTCCTGTTCATAAGTCAATACTCCCGACCACTGAGCCTTGCCTTTTTATTGTGCTCTCAACATAGTAGCTCAATACTCTTCAATGGATTTCTTTTTTTTTCTTTAATGTTATGGAGATTCTTGGATTCCTTTACTACTATGAAACCTTGAATGCAAGTAGTTAAAAGCTATAATTCCCCTATTTTATACCTATTTTACTTGTTACATATTTACATTTATGACAGTGTTTCTGAAGCTAGTACCTATTTAAAAACAGCCTCAATACTGAAGTTCTTGAATGAAGCAGCTTGATAGAAACTGTGACGATGACTTTGTGTATAATATTGTTAGAACTGCATGTCCTAGATACATATATTATAATTGTGTGTTTTTTAATTTCTTCTAGGCAAAATGTCAGCATTATAAGAGAAAACAAATGGAGCAAGAAGAGACTATTGCTTTTTTGCAAAAGGATATCTGTAGATTAACAAAGGAGGAGGAAGAGCGCATTGTCACTCAAAACAGAGTATTTTCTTATCTCTGCAGAAGAGTTCCTCATACCATCTTGGATAGACAGTAATGCATACTTTATAAATTGATATTTGGATAGATTCATCATTTTTTAAAACTGATTTTATCTTGGGAGTGGTTATGTATATCTTTTTTTTTAATTAAATCTTTATTATTCAGATTATTACATTTGTTTCTCTTTTTTCCCCTCCATAGCACCCCTCCACCCAGCTCCCTCCTCTCCCTCTGCCCTTAGCTCCCTCCCATTGATCTCATCCATAGGTGTATGATTTTTGTCCAGTCTCTCCCTGTACACCCCTCACCCCTTCCCCCCTGAGAATTATCAGTCCACTCCCTTTCTGTGCTCCTGATTCTATTATATTCACCAATTTATTCTGTTGATCAAATTTTTAATTCACTTAATTTTTAGATTCACTTGTTGATAGATATGTATTTGTTCATAATTTTTTGGCTTTTACCTTTTTCTTCTTCCTCTTCTAAAAGAGTACCTTTCAGCATTTCATATAATACTGGTTTGGAGTTCATGAACTCCTTTAGCTTTTTCTTATCTGTGAAGCTCTTTATCTGCCCTTCAATTCTGAATGTTAGCTTTGCTGGATAGATTATTCTTGGTTGTAGGTTCTTGCTATTCATCATGTTGAATATTTCTTGCCACTCCCGTCTGGCCTGCATCGTTTCTGTTGAGAAATCAGCTGACAGTCGTATGGGTGCTCCCTTGTAGGTAATGAACTGTTTTTCTCTTCTGCTTTTAATATTCTCTCTTTTTCTTTTGCTCTTGGTATTTTAATTATGATGTGTCTTGGTGTGGTCCTCTTTGGATTCCTTTTATATGGGGCTCTGTGTGCTTCCTGGACTTGTAAGTCTATTTCTTTTACCAGATGTGGGAAGTTTTCAGTCATTATTTCTTTAAATAGGTTTTCAGTATCTTGCTCTCTCTCTTCACCCCCACAATTCTGATGTTGGTACGCTTAAAGCTGTCCCAGAGTCTGCTTACATTATGTTCACATTTTTGGATTCTTTTCTCTTCTTGCTTTTCCAGTTGAATGTTGTCGGCTTCTTTATATTTCAAATTTTTTACTTGATTCTTGCCTTTCTCTAGTCTGCTGTTAGGACTCTGTATAATATTTTTTATTTCAGTCAGTGTATGTTTAATTTCTATTTGGTCCTTTATCATCTTTAGTTGGACCTTTTCCATCTCCTCTTGGGTCTCACTAAATTTATCCAACTTTTCTAGCATATTCTTGAAAAACCTTATAAGTGTGGTTTTGAACTCTATATCCAGTCATTTTTTTTCCTCCATTTCTTTTGTTTGTGATCCCTTCCCTTGTCTCAGCATTTTCACTATGCCGGGGAAACTTCTGTGTTGAATTCAGCTTTATGATACCAGACGCAAAGCCGCAGAAGCCTCTGTTGAGCTTGGGAGGGGTGGAGTCTCAGGGCTTAAGGGACCGCCTTGCCTTCCAGTCAGCCCCGCCCTCCACGGCCCCTGAGTCTCACGTGACTGGGTAATGGCTGGAGCGGTCCTTGTGTGGGCGCGCACCCTCAGTGTCTCTAAGCGCTGTCTTTCCAGCTCCCCTGCGCACTAGGACCACATGAGTCTAGGTCCCCAGGGTTTCGCCCGAAACAGGGGCCCAGTGGACTCAGAAGTGGCGCAGTTGGGAGGGTCTGTCTCCCGCTCACTCTTGAAATCCAGCGGCACAATCAGCAATCTGTCCTCCACGCAGCACCGTGTGCGTGCAAAACCGGACCTGATCTTCTGCGACTCCCCTAAATTTCCATGCACCTCTCCCTTTTCACAGTTCAAACTACCCCCATATGAGTTTCGGCTGGATCTGGGGTTTAGTGTCGTAAGATAAGGGGTCAATGTCGTTGGAGTCTCCGTTTCCCTCCCGCCAGAGAAAGCCAGCCAGGTACTCGGGCACCCGCTCTCTCAGCGCGCGCGTCTCCGTACCCCGGCTTTTTGCAGCTCCTCTGGATTTCTGTGAGCCCCTCTCTTTCCTTCTAGCTGTAGAACTTTCACTCGGCCAGCTTTCCTGTGGTTCTGGATGATGTCTGTTCTATCTTTTAGTTGTAGTTTTGAAATTGTGCGAGGCAGCAGTGTAGGTGTTTACCTATGCTGCCATCTTGGATTCTCTCCTATGTATATCTCTTATAAATTGGGTTCTGCTTTCTTTATAGCAGGATAAAAATCCCCAGGATTTCTAAGCAAAGAAATTAAGCCCAGAAACAGAAAGACAAGTTAGTAATGAGCTGTAATAGTCTAGGTGGGAGATAATGAAGGCCTGTATTAGGGCTAAAAGAGGGATATTGCAGAGATGGACAGAAATTGTCCAGACTGACTGGCTATAGTTGTTGAGAGGAAGAGAGGAGTCAAAGATTATTAGATTTCAAATTAGATTTAGGGAATGGAGAGGAAAGATGATGAATTCATTTTTGGACATGTGCCTAAGCACCTTATGCCAGCTATGTAGAAAGGCTGCAATTAGAAGGACCAAACTCCAGAGAACTTCCAAATTTCAGATAGACAGAAAAGAGACAGAAGAAAAGTTATGTTTGGGCAACAGGAGAATCAAGGAACAAAGTGTTTCAAGGAGAGGATAGTACGAAGTGTTAGATGCTGCCTCATCAGTTTATATGTTTACCTTCTTGTCTTATTTGCTTAGAACTCCCATTTGACAGATAATAACTCCTCACTAAAAGTTTATTGAAGATAGTAGGTAACAATCACCCAGAATGAATGAAGTTTGCTAAAGAGGAAATGATAAAAATGAAATGGTAGCTTAAGGGGGAAATGGGATGAGGAGGATAGAAAGGATGATATGTAAGCTAGTGTATGTTGGGATGGGGAAAGATTGAAAAGAAAGACTAATCCAGAAAGTTATATTAAAAGCACAGTTAGTTGAATTAGATCTAAAGGCAGGAGATGGGTAAGTTTCCCAAGATAGGAAAGAAATAATATAAATTCTTACTTTAAAAAGAATAACATAGGAAAATATAGTGTTATTTTTATTAGAGGCTTTTTTAAGTTAAAAAAGCAGTACAGCCAAAACCGATTTGGCTCAGTGGATAGAGCGTCGGCCTGCGGACTGAATGGTCCCAGGTTCAATTCTGGTCAAGGGCATGTACCTTGGTTGCAGGCACATTCCCAGTTGAGAGTGTGCAGGATGCAGCTGATGGATGTTTTTCTCTCATCGATGTTTCTAACTCTCTCTCTCTCTCTCTCTCTCTCTCTCTCTCTCTTCCTCTTAAAAAAACCACAAAGGCAGTACATACTTATAAAAATTCAAATAATATAGAAGTGTTTAAAGTAAAATTTTATAGACCTGCCTGTCACTCCTAATTCCCACACCTTAGAGATAACCACTTTAATCGTTTGGTTTGTGCCCTTGTGTTTCACAACAGGAGTGCTCTTGAATTTTGGGTGGGTGAGACAGTTTATTCTTGTGTAGGGCTGTCATGCTCATGGATGAAATTTTAATATCTTGCCTTCTCCCTGACCAGTCTGCAGCCAACTCTATTCCCCAGATTATAGTATTATTCCCAGTTAAGAACCTGTGGAGTTCTTTTTCAGTACTCATACAAAATCACAATTATTTCTTTAAAAAATAGTAGTGGTATACATTTGGCTATGCAACATTAATTTTTCCCTTACTCCTTATTGGGACATACAAATATATATTATTTTTCTAACGCTTCACCATTTTCTATACTATGGATGTGCTATTACTTATTTAACTTTTTCCTTGTTGAAGAATACATTGTTTCTGTGTTTTCATCTTTCTAAGTAATGGTACAATGAGCAACTTTGTTCATCATGACTGCAACCTTGGGGGATATATTTCTGTGAGAGCGATTGCTATAGATAAAACTGTTGGGACAATGAGGATTTACATTTAATATGCTGAAATATGTTTGTGGTTATTTTTAAAACTATACTTTGAAAGTGATACATGAATTAGTATAATACTAGCAAACCACTTAAATTTTTATAAACTTGCTAGATTATCTGTACACTTATCACTGTAATTTGAAATTATGTAGAACGAATAGTAAATGCTACAATATCTCATTTTGAAATTATTTCCTGTTTTCTAGGTTGCTTTGCCTAATTGACTACTATGAATCTAAAATTAGAAAACTTCATAAACAAAGGTACAACTAATTCTGTATTGCAATTTTTAAAATATACTACCCAGTTGTGAATCACACCAAAAGTAGTCAGCATTTTGAAATCTAAAATATGCTTTGGAAATCTACCTAATATGTAACTATATATTTTTAATAAAGATCTTGAAGACTGTATTTTACTACTTATGTTGAAATCATTATTGCATTTATATGAAATATATATATTTCACCAAAATATTGGTTACAGAAGAAATAGTATTTATTTTATATTTTAAAGTATTATAATTTATTCTATTTGATGTCATCAGGCCATTAGATAGATACTGAGTATATTCACAAAGTGATATGATTAGATTAACTATCTACCAGCATGCATTCTAATTAGTGTGTAGGTTTATATGAGCTATAGATAAAATGTCATAGTGAAAAATCAAGCATATAGACTAAAACACAGTTTACCACTGATTAAAGAAATTAAGGGTAAAGATAAAAATAATGGTCTTTGATTAACCTAAAATAGCCAAATAATCTAAAGTTCTTTCATAGCAGTCATTAAAACAGTAGCTATTCTATTTCATTGTTTATAGATGGAACAGTTCTTTTAACAGATATTTATTTGAGCATCTTCTTTGTGCCATGGTCTGGTTTAGGGACTAAGGATACCATGATAAATTAAGCAGATAAATCTCCACTTTGATTAAGCATGCATTCCAATATTCTTAAGAAAAATAACTTTCCAGAACCTCGACAGGACTAGTGACAGAGCTGTGCTGGTTGCTGATTCCTTCTACCCTCTTGAAACTCTTTTAAAAAGAGAGCAGATGGAGGAAAGAAGGGGAAAAAAGTGAAAGAGGAAGGGAAGACAAGAAAAGAACAGCTAATGATAGAGTAACTCCTTGCTTCATTCTATTCAGAAAACAATATTATAAGTAACTTTCGGGACCTTCTTATTTTCAAATAAAACTTACATTGTAGATGGTAGGCATGGTGTTGGATTCTACAAAGATAGGATGGAGTTTTAGGTAGGGTCTTTATATTCTAGGATTTTGCAATCTGTTAACAGGCTTGGAGATAAAATGTCCACTTATACTCTACATTTTTTCATACAGTTTTTTGGTAACAGTATACTTTGGAGGAAAAAAACAGTATACTTTGTTTACTCATTCAACAAGTGCTTTTTCATTTACTCTTAGGTTCCATACTCTTTTAGAAAATGAGATATCATGATGAACAAGACAAAGTTCTGGTTTCCATTGATCTTATATTTTAATTAAGGTGATAGCAGATATATACTATTAGACAGTAGTACTTAATATTTAATACTGTTCTCATGAGGACAAGTAAGAAATTTGGCTTAGCCCTAACCGGTTTGGCTCAGTGGATAGAGCATTGGCCTGAGGACTGAAGGGTCCCAGGTACAATTCTGGTCAAGGGCATGTACCTTGGTTGCTGCACATTCCCTCCCCGGTATGGGGTGTGCAGGAGGCAGCTGATTGATGTTTCTCTCTCATCAATGTTTCTGGCGCTCTATTCCTCTCCCTTCCTCTCTGTGGAAAATCAATAAAATACATATATATAAATTTGGCTTAAATTTTAATTTATATTTGGGTTATGAAAATCTTACTGGATTGATTTAATTTTTGTTAGCCAAATCATTTCTTTGAAGAGAGATATTTTTCCATAAGTGTACTGCATCTATTTTTTCATAGGCAATATAAAGAAGATGAAAGTCCGTCAGAAGACGATGACTACAGCAGTCTTGATGCCTCACCAACTTATAAAGGCCTTCTATTGGTACAGGGACTACATGACTCATAAATACTTTTTTATAAAGTAAAATAATCACGTAAGAAATTTAACTATTTTTTTATATGGAATATGTTGCAGTCATTACAGAATCAACTGAAGGAATCAAAATCTAAGATTGATGCACTTTTAAGTGAAAAGCTGAATCTCCAAAAAGATTTGGAAACCAGGTGAGAGAAACTTAAGTAATTTTTAAGTAAACACATACTGGAATTTAGAATGTTAAATGAGTCATTCTAGCTCTTTTACTCTAAAACTAATCTTGAGGAAATTCATACTCTCATATTCATTTTAATCAATTGTCTGTCATATGATGGAAGGAACAAGAACACATAGGTAGGCAAGGGAAGTGAGAAAATAGCAGTCTACATTGAAAAGATAAAACTGGGTAGGAACTCAGAGTTGATTCAGTAGTAGATTCTTATACTAGTAGGTTTCCCATCCCCAAATTCCTTTAGGACATACTATTTCATCTTATCCTTATGTTGTAGAAGAAGAAGAAAATGAAAAGTTTAAATATCATACAGAAAAGTATATTTATATACAGCATACTACCACAAAAGAATAAGACTCTACATGTGTACAATGATTAATAAGGAATGAGACATTTAATTAAATATTTGTTGAACATCTATTATAAGTTAGACATTTTCCTAAACTCTAATATAATATAATGACCAAAACGAATACCTTATTCTCATAAAGCTTATACTTTATTGGAGAGGGCATTGATACCTATAGTATAAGCCTCTTATATAAATTTTAACAACCTGCCACATAGTAATATGGAAAATTATGATTATATAAATAATAAAAATTTTAAAACATGCATGGGAATCATGAACAGTGAATTTGGGATAATGGTTACTTAGGTTATGCAAAAGAGAGAGGAGGATGTGAGGGTGATGTGGCTGTAACATCTGTCACCCCATTGATTGCCAGGATTGATTCGGCTGATCTGGCTGGCTAGGTAGGTGTCCCCCTCCTCCCTCACCGATCTATGCGCGTCCCTCCTGAAGCTGTGCGCTTGGTCGAAGAGGACGACCTTCCCCCCAGAGGAGGACCAGTCTTCCATCAAGGGTATACTAGTAGTTGTGCTCCTCTGCTAAAACCTCCAAACAAGCTCTCAAAAGAGAGGAATGACATTAATAAGGGACACACGTGGAGTGTAAAAAATATGTATGTTTTAGTTAAGAAGAGATTTGAACCAAATCTGTTAATATTCAATTTTAATATAGTAAAACTATTTGTAAAATACTATTTGTTTTACTATTTATTTTTTTATTTTGAAATACTTCACATGTAAACAAATAAGTTTTCAATGATAAAAATGAGTAAAAAGTTTTGAATAGGAAATATAGAGAAGAAATCCAATGGCCAATGAACCCTCACTAGCGGTCGTGAGATATTTTAAGAATTTTAATAGGCATATCTGTGACAAAGTATATACTATTGTTTATTATTAAATATCCTTACATGTTTATTTAATGAATTCAATATATTCAATATGCTTTATTTTCTCCAGGCCCACACAGCATGAATTAATACTTTATAAACAACAAGTGAAGAAACTGGAGAAAGCCCTAAAGAAAAGCATCAAGTAATTGCATTTTATGAAAGTTACAAATTTATTAGCCTTTTGTATTTTATTACCTCTCATTTTTCCTCATAGTGAGCTTGGCTTAAAATTACCAGGCTGATGGAGGGAACTGACATTAAAAAGGGGTATTTCTGGTTCCACAGTTTAAAAACAATTTCTACTGTATTGGATTTGGCTATATATTCATCTTAAATAGAACAAGAAAATGGATTTTGCCTAATTTAATAAAGGGCAGGACTTTAACTAGAAAATGGTCTTTGGAAATCATGGAGGGATTATAAGAGAATCATTGTAATTAGAAATGACAAGTCCGAAATCATAGTGGTAGCCATGACTTGAAGAATATATAGTCTCATCATACTTTAAAAGTACCAGAATGAATGCAGTGATCCATTCATATTCACCATTTGTATCTTTCTTGACTTTGAAAAGCACATACTCGGAGGAGTTTCAAAAAATTTTTCCTCCAATAGTGGTAATATTTTCTGAAGATTATCTAGGTGTACTTTTTGATTCAAGGGAATAGGACCTAAGGGATTATTAGGATGAAATATTTTGAAAACTATATGAATTAATATATGTATTAGATGTATTAAATCAATTGTATTAGCATAAGTTGATTCAGTTTTTAGTGACAGCTGTATTTCCTTCTTCCTGTAACAACACATGCCAAAGTGAAAGGCAAGTGTCCTGGATATCCAAGAATTACATATTGACTTAAATAAAAATGGTGCAGAAGGAAAACTAAAAAAAGAGAGAAGTGAAGGTTTGGAAAAACTGCATTCATTCATTCAATTAATATTTTTTTCCTTCCTACTATTGCTTGACATTTTGGGTACTTATGATACCTCCTGCTATCTGCTTGGCATTCTGGGTACTGGAATTACAATGGTAAACGAAATAGAAAAGGTTCCTGTCCTCATGGAGATTACACAACGGGAGAAGGCCAGTGAAAATGACAAGACAGTTTTGATATAAAAGTAATAAATGTAAAATAGTGTAAGAGTTGCTATTGTGTGAGTTTTAGACATGATCAAAGGTGCCAGTAGTGGAAGTGTTGAAAAGTGTTTGGAGTATTAGAATGGATAGATTGTGATGGATTGAATATAGGCAGCTGGAGGGCAGAGGGGAATTAAGACTTCTAAGTTTTAGGCCTGAATAACTAGGGAATTGTTGGTGCATTAACCAAGATGAGAAAATCGGTTGAGAAACGACTAGTAAAAGGAGGCTATAGGGAGGTAATAAGTCAGAGGAGAAAGTGTAGGAGAGGAAAAACTTTTCATTAGGCTTCTTAGAGTCTCTGTCTGGGCCTGAAAACTAAACTGGCAAGGACAGATTAACACAAGAAAAGCATATAGATTTATTGAATATAAGTTTTATATGACAGAGGAGCATCCTTAAGGAAATGAAGATCTGAACATGCAGTTGATGAAGAGTGAAAAGTTGTGGGAAAAAGTGATAAGACAAAAGACAAAAGAGTATGAGCTAAGGGTAGTAAACTGGGGGAGACTCGGATTCTTGGTGCCCCTCTGTCTTCAGAGATAAAATTGCTCCTTTCCTCCTGATAGAGGGAGGGTAGCTGTCACAGGAGGGCTTTATGATCTGCGTCAGGAAAGGAGAGGTCAGAAAGACCTTCTTGCACCTGCCATTTTCAGATAGAATGAAAGAGAGCAGTGACGTGAAAGAATCATTGATGGGCTGCCTCTTGCATGCCCTGCACCTGCCATTTTAAAATTCCTTCAGCTTAAAACATTTCTTATGTCAATGAGGCATATTTTGTAGTGCCATATCTTGATCCCTTACAAAGAAACCTTACTGACTTCAAAGCAAGTATAATAGTGAAGACACATGCCCACACACGGATGTATTTATATATGCAGAGATAACAGAGACAGTCATTATTATTTGCAGTTAACATATTTTTGAACTTGCCTACCTGCTAAATTTTATTTTTAATCCCCAAATCAATATTTGCCACTTTCATAATCACTCATGGACATGCCCAGCACAAATATTTCCAGCTGTTGAACAAGATGATGTTCTGCCCTCTTGTTTCAGCCCTTATACTGTAAACAAGCATCCTTTTTATTGTCACAGAGCCACTTTTTTTTTTTCCTTTTCTTTATTTTTGGGCTTTTTGTTGGTGATTTCTCTAAGATGGTGCCCACGCCCTCATGTGACAGGAGGAAAAGAGCAATTTTATCTCTGAAGACAAAGGGACACCATGAAGAACCTGAATTTCCCCCAGTGTACTACTCTTAGCTCATACCCTTCTTCCATATATACAAGAAGGCTGTGATGTGCCTTACAGAAAAAATACACATGCTAGGTAAACTTCATTATGGCATGAGTTCTAGTGCTGTTAGCCCTGTCTTTAAACATTCACACACAGTTGAGAAAGTGTGACCAGATGCATGCAGGGACCTGACCTTATGTTTCTCTTAGGAGTAGTGGTTTCATCTTTGCTAATTTAGTGTCTATTGTTTAGTAAGTATATTTGTGACTTTATAGAACATAGCTACCACAAATAAGAATTGACTAAATATGTTTTGTGTTGTTCATTAGGCTGTGGTCTTTAGATTGACTTTTCACTATTGGCCTTTAAAGTTCTGATTCAGCCGGAACCGGTTTGGCTTAATGGATAGAGCGTCGGCCTGCGGACTGAAAGGTCCCAGGTTCGATTCCGGTCAAGGGCATGTTACCTCGGTGGTGAGCACATCCCCAATGGGGGGCGTGCAGGAGGCAGCTGATCAATGTCTCTCTCTCATCTTTGTTTCTGACTCTCTATCCCTCTCCCTCCCTCTCTGTAAAAAAAAAATTCAATAAAATACATTAAAAAATATATTATTAAAAAAAAATTCTGATTCAGAACCAATCCCTGCCGTATTTTTCTGCTAAATTTGAAGAAATTAAATTTTGTATTAATTTAAATTTGGAATTTAAAAAATGTATTTTTGGTATATGGGACGATGCTGCAACCCACTAAACCACATTGGCTACGGCTTAAAAATTTTTTCTTTTTAGTATCTAGATGTGGAAACAGAATTTGGAATGTTAGATAACTTGCATCACATGGGTGGTACATAGAAGAAATCAGATCTGTACCCAATCATTCTTACTCCAAAGCATACACTCCTAACCACCACACTAATAATTAGAACCAACCAAAACACCCAATGAAAAAATTTTTAAGGTAAAACATTTAAAATTTTTATTTTAAGTGGCAGGTGTAAAATATTTTTCAAACAATTGATGTTGGAGAAATAATTAAGAATTGATCTGTCAATCCAGTGAATCCTTTCTACATATATAGAAAAAAAGAAACTGTTTCATTACTGAATAAACATTCATCCAGACTGATGTGTGCTATAGGCAGTCTGCTAAAGAGATGGCAAAGACAGAAAGAGATCACACCCTTTGTACAGCCAGGCAGATACCATCCATTTCATATCTATGAATTGGCTTTATCCAAAGGAAAAAGAAAACTTTCATAACCTTCGCCAAGCAAGAAGTTACCATTTAGAGCCACGAGCCTTCGATAACCTCCAACAGAGACGGAGACAAGGGACAGTCCTCCCTAATGTCCACATTTAGAGAGATGATTCCAGAGCTTCCAAGACAGACATTACAAATTGGCAAGAGGCTTATGTAAATCTTAAAAATTTACATTTTTTTAAGAGTAGTTTATTGATTTATAGAGAGAGGAAGGGAGGAGAGAGAAAACAATGATGCAAGAGTACAATATTGATTAGCACCTCCTGCATGCCCCCTACCAGGAATTGAGCTCTCAACCCAGGCATGTGCCCTTGACTGGGAATTGAACCGGCAACTTCCTGGTGCACAGGATGCCCAACTAACTGAGCCACAGCATCCTTCTTGTTATCACAGTTGTCATTTTTAAAAAAAAATTTTGTGCTTTTTGTTGGTGATTTCTCTAAGATGGCTTTTGTTGGTGATTTACATTATTCTTAAGGAGACAGAGACAGGATTTATAGCTACAAGTTTTCCAAAGAAATTACTACAGCCCTAGCCAGCTTGGCTCAGTGGATAGAGCATCAGCCTGCGGACTGAAGGGTCCCAGGTTTGATTCCTGCCAAGGGCACATGCCTGGATTGTGGGCTCAATCCCCAGTGTGGGGGCGTGCAGGAGGCAGCCAATCAGTGATTCTCTCTCATCATTGATGTTTCTTTCTCTCCTTCCTTCCTTCCTCTCTGAAATTAGTAAAGAAATACATATTTAAAGGAAAAAGAAATTACTATAAGAGAAGGAGGGGAAAATCTCTTTCCCTTTTAGAATCAAAGAAGATTGTTTTTTTTCCTTTAGATTTGTAGTTACCTTTCAACTAACCAACCTTCAATATCAGATAAGGCGATTAATTTAACATGCGGAAACATGGACTCCTCTTGTTTGAGTTAATATTACGAGCAAGTTAATTATAAAATTCTGTTGCTAGGAAGTGATCAAATAAGCTTGCCATTGCTAGATAACCAAAGCATAATTCCATTTAATTTTTCAATGGTATTTGTATTTTGCTAGGAGGAAACAAAATAAGAGTCCCATCACCTAATGTTGAGATGACAGCCACTGAAGTGTTCAGTTAGACCAGTGGTCAGCAAACCGCGGCTTGGGAGCCACATGTGGACTTTGGCCCCTTGAGTGTGGCTCTTCCACAAAATACCAAGCCTGGGCGAATTGTATTCTGAAGAAGTGGAGTTAGAAGAAGTTTAGGTTTAAAAATTTGGCTCTCAAAAGAAATTTCACTCATACTGGTGATATTTGGCTCTGTTGACTAATGAGTTTGCTGATCACTGAGTTAGACCAACAAGCCAAATTGAAATGAACAATCTAGGTATTAATTCACTTACTGCAATAGTGTTAGCAAGAGGTCAAAAATAAAAAAGGCTGGGTCCTCAGTGTTCCATTTTCCCCAGGGAATGGCACCAGGCAAGGGTCATCAGTGACATGTAGAACAGATGGGAGGAAGCATCTCAGTGCCTTAGGAGCCTGGCACAAAAGACCCTTACTGTTTCATGGGCCTAGGAGGCGGCCCAGGAGTAGAAAAAGATTCAAACTGGAAAAAGTTTTCAGTTAAGGAGAAGTGAAAGTTGCTTCTCTCAAAGTCCCCCAATAATATGGGCTCAGAAAGAAGACACTTGGGCTAGGAATGCAGAAATGCATATGAGCATGGCCAGCCAGGAGAGGAGAGGTTAGGGGGACTGAATTCTTGACAGCTCCCTTCAAAGATTGTGATGCACAGGCTGTATACCCAGGCTGCTGTGGGAGGGGAAGCTTTACTCCATGAGGCTTCCCAGGCAGCCTGTGTAATTGCCTATTATTTGGGCCTGAAAGATAACACATAGGATTTGGGCTGGAGCTGGACTCCCCTCCTATAGAGAAACAGTTGCCTTTGGAGTTGTGACTGCTAGGCTGAAGAGAACCATACTTCTTTTCATCCTAATCATTTACAAAATTGTAGGAGTGTGGGGGAAAGGACTTAGGGAGCATACTACTTTGAGAGGCTCATGTTTGAGTTGGACAAGATTCATTGTGGCTAAATTAGCATGATTTTAAAAATAAAATTGGCTTTCTACTTTTCAACTTGTTCCTCATCTTCAGAATGGAATCACATGAGATCATGGAAAGGCTTCAACAGATACAGTTGAAAGCTCTGAAGTGCCTGCACAAAAAGAACATTATCTTATGGAGATAACACAGCATATTTTAAGTTGGAAGTGCAGTTTTCTGGTTTTCCCAGACTCCACAAAGAAGCTGTTGCTGTTGTCTACATAGAATGAGTGTCTGCTACGTATGCAAGATATCTCTTAGTCACTCTTAGGGGATTTTTATGGCCTTCAAGCCCTGCTCACTGCTTTGGAACTACAAAACAACTCTAGCATATTTCTGAGCACAGCCTATTCTGCTACAATATAGGTTTCTCAAACATTAACTTAATTGGGGGAAAAAAACTTTTCCTCATTGGCTGCTTGAAGGTCAGTCACCATCATGAATGACACAGTAACTAGTTGGACCAGAAAGTTCAGACTGCTTGCGCTGAAACAAATGGTCACTCATGTCCTTAACCCTGCAAGGCAACAATACCTAAGACAGAAATTGGGGGAAAGCTAGCCAAAATGTATAAGACCACACCACATATTATCTGTGTAGTGTTTGGATTCAGAACCCACTTTGGGGATGGCAAGACAACTGGCTTTGGGATGATGTATGATTTCTTGAATTATGTAAAGAAAAATGAACTCAAGCATAGACTTGAATTCAAGAAAGACATGACTTCAAGAAAACAGCAACAGAAATGCAAAAACAGAATGAAGGAAGTCGGGGACTACAAAGGCCAATGTTGGTGCTGGCAAAAACAAGTCAAGATTCTTGAGTGACGCTGTGGTAATTGTGTAAATTTTTCATGAGAGGATTAATAAACTAAGAACTTAAAAGAAAAAAAGAGGTCCAAATTCGAGACAACAGCCTTTTTGGTGGGATAAAAAAGAATTTAATACAGATTGAGACAGAAACTCAAATAGTGTCCCAATTACAGGGGAAAAAACAAGGGGTTTTATGAGAAAAGGGAACAATTATGTGAATAGAAATGTTAATCTTAAAAAAAGCCACAGTGAGCGACAACAAGCATTTGTTTGAGATCCAAAGAATAGCTAATCAGGAAGCACTGATTCAGGTGGAAACCCAGTGTCCCAATTGGGGTTAATGGCAAACGGTTTTTTGAGAAAGGGAAGGGGAATAATTACATGAATAGAAGGTATGAGTTTCTATTGATGTTAATAAGTAAAAGAAGGAATTTCTATAGGAGCATGCAAGCTAGGTTATTCTTTAGCTAAATATGGTGATGCTAATTCTAAAGAATGTCTTTAATTTTCAGTTCAGAATGTCAGCTTTCCTGTAAATACAGTGATGTTTTAGGCCTAGTCCAAAGGTTGTTTTGCTCAATTTGAACATTCCAGAGTTCAAGGAGCAAGACTGTAAAGTTAACATTTAAGTTCAGATATATCAGTTTACTGGTATTCCTAATAGAGAGCATATTGGCTTTTCTGTCTCTTGTATTCTAGATAATATGCTCCTGACTGCCTTTAGGCAAAGCTGTAAAGTACGTGAATATGGAAAATAGGTGGGAAATCAACTGGAAAATGGATTATGAGGTCTTTGTGTGTACTAGAGGAGAGAGGCTGACTTTTTACCTGGAGCTAATCCATTAATTTAACTTATTTTTATTTTTGTCATATACTCACCAGAGAGCCAAGACGAGCAATTGAGTGAAGATCAAGGGCAATACATATGACTGGAGTAGATAATTGTAGGATAGTAGTAAGAGAGGAGGTAAGAAAGAAGTCAGTAGGAATATTGGGTTAGGACTAACCTCATGGAGATATTCAAATGCTAACCCAAGGAGATTAGATTTAATTAACAAAGCAGTGGTAAGCAATTGATTGTTTTTTAGCAGGCAAATGATATGATGCATATTGCTATCCTATTTTATAGATGAGTCAAGATTCTGTAAGAAACTGATAGGCATACTCAAAGTTAAGATAGTTAATTTAAAGTGGGTATAAATAGACCTGTTTTTCAAAGGTAGGCTGGAAGGAGGAATGTCTACTACAGTTTGA
This sequence comes from Lasiurus cinereus, assembly GCA_011751065.1. Lineage (NCBI taxonomy): Eukaryota > Metazoa > Chordata > Mammalia > Chiroptera > Vespertilionidae > Lasiurus > Lasiurus cinereus. The sequence continues at coordinate 10,965,436 of JAAGEH010000125.1, forward strand.
CTTTAGAGATTTTTGGAGAAAGGCAGTGGTTTGCTACTAGGTAGATACACTCATATGTAGATAGGTTTCTGGGCAAAGAGGTTCACCCAGCATTCTAGTAGCATCCTGGAATAATGTTCTCTTGGGTTTTCATGCCCTCTTAACTGGCCCAAGCATCACATTATCTGTGGAGCATGAAGAAGGAAGAACCATACTCTTTAGCTCAGCAGTTGCCAACTGATGGTCCATGGACCACTGGTGGTCTATGAGGTCCAAAAGGTTGGCGACGGTTGCGCTAGTTCTTGCTGTTTCAGTGCCCAAGCCAGTTGCCCTACCCATTGCTTCTTGCTTCCTTTCTCTAGCTTCCAAGCTCGGATCTCTTTGAAGCTGCTTCCATTCTTTCCTGTAGTTCTTTCCTATTCTGTATTTTTTGCAAGTGTTGGGGAGTGGTTAGAACTTTCTTCTTCAGTCTTACCCCTTTTGTTATCAATGATTCCTTCTAATTTGTGGTCTATTGAGAGGACCTTCTTATTGCCAGTGACAATATGATTTAAATTTTTAAAATTCATGTATGCATGTGTGTGAACATATGTACACACATACATACACATACATAAAATGATATAAAGCTGTTGGGAGGGTAGCTAGATCATTGAGTTTGTTATCTTAATTCAGTATGTAGGAAAGCATTTTGTATTATCTTGATTTTTCCCCCCTCTAGATTACAGGATTGTCTCAGTCAAAACAAGACTGAGAACACAGAGAAAAAAGATGATCCCAGCAAAGATAACCAGCGGCAGGCCCTAATTGACCAGAGATACTTTCAGGTATGGAATGGCTGGCAAAAAGACTAATGTTTGTAGTCAACTTTGGTTTTAATTGCAGTGTCCTAAATTATCATTTGGTGAGGAATATTTGTATCCAGTATTTGTTATGCTTTTCCTGTCATGTCTTGCCATGAAATACCTGTTTGGCTAAAAACATTATAGTTAGTTTAGCCAAAACTGGTTTGGCTCAGTGGATAGAGTGTCGGCTTGAAGACTGAAAGGTCCCAGGTTCGATTCCGGTCGAGGGCATGTATCTTGGTTGCGGGCACATCCTCAGTGGTGGGGCATGCAGGAGGCGGCTGATCAATGTCTCTCTCTCATCAATGTTTCTAACTCTCTATCCCTCTTCCTTCCTCTCCGTGAAAAATCAATAAAATATATTGAAAAAGAAAAAAATAAAACATAAAAAAAATAAAAACATTATAGTTAGTTTGACTTAGAATTTGTCTTTATACTTAAGAGAGACTTTGGCCTAGTTCAAAGTAAGGTAGTAAAAAGCTGGTAAGATTTCAGAAAGATTTTATCCTTTTCTCTGCTCTCCCTACTTAAGCCATTTCCCTTTTTATTGTTTTTTGGTATTATTATTATTACTATTAATATTATATAAATACATTTTCTTAAGGTTCTTGTATGATTTTTTTAAATTTAGATATTAAGTCCATCCGAAACTTAATTTTTTATGTGGTGTGATACAGAGATCTTATTGATTTTATAGAATAGGAAGATTAGCATTTATTGACTAGATGTGTAGTTAAGCCTGATTATTTACTGACTTTACTGGGCCTACACAGGTTTTTTTTTGAAAATGTTAAATTAATTACTAATATTTCTTAAATTAAGAGATTTTGTTTATTAAGTGCTTATTTGTAGCTTCTCTTATAAAGCGAATCTGGCAGCCTGGCTAGTGTTGCTCAGTTGGTTGGAGTCTCATCCTAGGCATCAAAGAGTCATGGGTTCAGTTCCAGTTAAGATACATATCAAGGTTGTGGGTTTGATTTTTGGTCATGGTACATATGGAGGCAACTGAGCGATGTCTCTCTGTCTGCCGGTCTGTCTTTTTCCCTCACTCCACTCCTTCCCTTTCCTATGAACTAGCATCAGTTCCCTGGTCTCTTTTAAGAGTGCTACTGCTCTCCTTAACTTTTGGTCTGAGGCAGGAGGGGGGACTATGTGGATTCTAATAGGTCATAATTACTTTCAAATCTACATCATTTATAAAGACATTTTAGTTTTTGTGTGAAGTCTGTGGTTCTCATTAGAACTTATGTTTAATCATGTTGATGAAACTTGTACTTCAAAAACATTACAACAGTTTAAAGATTTTGCTTTCAGTGATAATTTAGTGGAGGGAAATATTTTCCCACTAAAATTGTATTTAAAAATTTAAATATAATAGAAGTGATATACTGAAATGTACTATAATAAGCAATAAACAAAACTGCTTGTAAATAAGCATCAGAAATCAAATTATCAAGAGACCTGTAGCTTTTATAGGGAGAAAAGAAAAATAGCATAGCATTTTTCACTCACTAGTTCTGCCACTTTTAAAAAACATATTAATCTTGGTAAATCCTGTCCAATGCATCACTAACATTTTCTTACACAGGCTGGTTATTATCCAGGATAGGTTTGATCACCTCTTAGCAAGACCTGCATGATGTTTTTTAGGATTTCTGTTTAGAATGTGTTGTGCTTTATAATTCATTAGAGGCCTGGTGCATGAAGTTCATACACAGGGGAGGGAGGGTGTCCCTCAGCCCAGCCTGCACCCACTCCAATCTAAGACCCCTCTTGGAATGTCTGTCTGTCCATTTAGGCCCGTTCCTAAATGGGCAGTCAGGTATCACTCTTACAATCTAGGACTGCTAGACATCACTCTCACAGTCTAGAACTGCTGACTCCAACAGCTTGCTTGCTTGCCTGCCTGCCTGATTGCCCTTAACCACTTCTTCTTGCTAGCCTGATCACCCCTAACTGCCCTCCCCTGCTGGCCCAGTCACCCCTAACTGCCCTCCCTTGCCACCCTGGCTGCCCCTAACTGCTCTCTCCTGCTGGCCTGGTCCCTCACAACTGCCCTGTACTGCTGGCCTGATCACCCACAACTGCCCTCCCCTGCTGGCCATCTTGTAGCAGCCATCTTGTGTCCACATAGGGGCGGTCATTTTGTGTGTTGGAATGATGGTCAATTTGCATATTGCCTCTATTATATAGAATTGTCTTTACTCAGAACTTAAGCTGAAGCTGCAAAACATCAGGAAATGCTCTCATTTAATATCTAAATTAGCTTAAATATGAGAAGATAGGAATAGGGAAATGTGGGACTCTAGGATATCTGGATGATGATTCTTCTCTATGTGGATTATAATAGGTCATAACTACTTTCAAGTCGACATCAGTTAAAAATAGATTTTAGTTTTTTTTTGGTGAAATCTGTGGTTCTCATTAGGATTTATGTTTAATCAAATACAGTGGTACCTCGAGATATGAGTTTAATTCGTTCCGTAACCTTGAGGCATGGGAAACTATGAGACGCTCGAGTTGCGGTAAATTGGTGGGTCGTGTGCAGCTGGCCGATCCACGCAATTACTCCTATCTCAACTGTTGCTCGTATTTTTCAAAGCAAAAATCGCTCGCTTAACGGCTCATATCTCAAAAATCTTGTATGTTAGGGCACTCGTATCTCGAGGTACCACTGTATATGAAACTATTGTACTTTTGAAACATTACATGTGGTAGTCTTATTAAAGACCTTAATGCCTAAAATTAACTTGGAAAATGATGTTACATTGACATATAAAGCATTCCTTTTACTTATATCACTTTTAAAGAACTATGGCAAACATTTCAACTAAAAACAGTCTTTTTTTTTTTAAAAAGATACTGAGTTGCATCAATACAATTATTCACAATCCAAGAGCTCCAGTAATACTTTATAAACAGAGCAAAGGAGGAGTCCAACATATTAATAAAGATTTTGGTCAAGATTGTGAATTTGAGCATCTTATTCCTATCTTAGAAATGTGGGCAGATCAACTGACTTCCCTGAAGGTAAGGGGTTGAATAGTTTTTACATGCTTAGAAACTCTATTGGAGTTGTGGACTCTCATTAATAGGCTAGGCTTAATTTGTTTTGTTTAACTGTAAAGCTGAAACAGCTTATCTTATTAAATGTTAATCTTGCTACTAAAATATCTGTTTTAAGTGTTACCTATTTGATGTTGTCATTACTATAAGCTGCCTCCTATAAGATTCTACCAAACAAAACGTTTTTTAGGTTCATTGCCTTGTTGGAAATCTATAGTAGATCCACTTTGACTTCTAGGTGCTTCCCTGTTCTACTTTCATCTCCCTCTTTTTGGTATCCCTATAGTACAGATTTTCCTGGCCCTTATTCCTCTTCAAATGTAATGTTTTATCCTTCATTTCATTTTAATTGGGAATATTGCTTTTCTCTTCATATTTAAAATTATTATTTTTTCTTTTAAAGCTTATCTCCATGCCTGTCTATTCTGTGGAGCAGATTTTGGTCAGATAGCTAGCCAGTACTACTATTACTTACTCTTTTTATCCATGAAAGATGAAATTTTCTTCACTTTATAGAGTTGTATATTTTTTATTAACTTTATGTTTTTCTAGTTTTGTTGAGTAGCTCACTGAAAGGTGAATTGCTAAAGTCATAGTATTTAATTTCTGTACCCTTTAAATTTGTAAATATATATATATATAATTTCAGAGAGGAAGGGAGAGGGAGAGAGAGAGAGAAACATCAATGAGAGAATTATTGATCAGCCACCTCCTGCACACCCCGCACTGAGGATCAAGCCTACAATCCTGGCATGTGCCCTTGACCGGAAGGAATCAAACCTGGGACCCTTTTGTTCACAGGCCGACACTCTATCCACAGAGCCAAACCAGTTAGGGCTGTACCCTTTAAATTTTAGATTTTTCATTAACTAATATATATAGCATTCCTCTGTTCATGATGGTGTGATTCAGTAATAGTATTTTTTTTTTAATATATTTTATTGATTTTTTTTACAGAGAGGAAGGCAGAGGGATAGAGAGTTAGAAACATCAATGAGAGAGAGACATCGATCAGCTGCCTCTTGCACACCTCCTATTGGGGATGTGTCCGCAACCAAGGTATATACCCTTGATCGGAATCGAACCTGGGACCTTTCAGTCTGCAGGCCGATGCTCTATCCACTGAGCCAAACCAGTTTCGGCAGTAATAATATTAGTTAATCGAAGCCTTATCTCAGAAAGTATAAAGGATGCTGAAGATACATGTAAGAATGTATAAGCTCCAGGGGTTTGTCTTTGTCCTCTGATGTGTTCCAAGGAATCTCCTGATATATAATAAATACTCAATATTTGTCAAAAGAATGAATCAGAATAACACAGTCCAAGGCAACAAAATAGAGAATATAGTCCTGAATTTAAAAATTTTTTAATAAAAACATACCTGTAACTGATGAAAGAATCTTCATGTTTCAGCCTAACTTTTTTTAAATTTTTTAAAAATATTTATTGTTCAGATTATTACAATTGTTCCTCTTTTTTCCTCCCATAGCTCCCTCCCCCCCAGCCCCCACCCCCCCCCTCTGCCCTTACCCCCCCCCGCATTGTCTTCATCCATAGGTGTATGATTTTTTTTCCAGTCTCTCCCTGCACCCCCCTCACCTCTTTCCCCCTGAGAATTATCAGTCCACTCCCTTTCTGTGCTCCTGATTCTATTATATTCACCAGTTAATTCTGTTCATCAGATTTTCAGTTTACTTGATTTTTAGATTCACTTGTTGATAGATATGTATTTGTTGTTCATAATTTTTATCTTTACTGTTTTCTTCTTCTTCCTCTGCTTAAAGAGTACCTCTCAGCATTTCATATAATACCTGTTTGGTGCTGATGAACTCCTTTAGTTTTTTCTTATCTGTGAAGCTCTTTATCTGACCTTCAATTCTGAATGACAGCTTTGCTGGGTAGAGTAATCTTGGTTGTAGGTTCTTGCTACTCATCACTTTGAATATTTCTTGCCACTCCTGTCTGGCCTGCATAGTTTCTAAATGTTGAAAAATCAGCTGACAATCGAATTGGTGCTTCCTTGTAGGTAATTAACTGTTTTTCTCTTGCTGCTTTTAATATTCTCTCTTTGTCTTTTGCTCTTTGCATTTTAATTATGATATGTCTTGGTGTAGTCCTCTTTGGATTTCTTTTGTTTAGGGTTCTGTGTGCTTCTTGGACTTGTAAATCTATTTCTTTCTCCAGGTGGGGGAAGTTTTCAGTCATTATTTCTTCAAATAGGTTTTCAGTATCTTGCTCTCTTCTTCTGGCACCTCCATAATTCTGATGTTGGTATGCTTGAAGTTGTCCCAGAGGCTCCTTACACTATCTTCACATTTTTGGATTCTTTTTTTTTTTTGCTTTTCCAATTGAGTATTTTCTGCTTCTTTGTATTTCAAATCTTTGACTTGATTCTTGCAATCTTCTAGTCTGCTGTTAGGTTTCTGTATAATATTTTTTATTTCAGACAGTGTATGTTTAATTTCTAGTTGGTCCTTTTTCATCTCCTCTTGGGTCTCGCTAAATTTATCGACCTTTTCTAGGAAATTCTTGAAAAGCCTTATAACCGTGGTTTTGAACTCTATATCTAGTTTGTTTTTCTCCATTTCTTTCGTGATCTGTTCCTTTGTCTCTCATTTTCACCGCTTCCCTGAGTTGGTAGAGTAGCTTTGTTTGCTAGGTGTCCTATAGGACTCAGTAGCTCTGCTTCCCCAGTTACCTGAGGTGGACACTCTGCTTCCCCAGTTACCTGAGGTGGACTGTGTGTACAGTCTTGTTGTAGTTAATTCTTGTTTGTTGTTGGTATCACTGGGGGGAATTGACCTCCAGGCCAATTGGTTTTTGAGGATCAGCTGTGTCTGTGCCTGGGGAACTTCTGTGCTGAACTCAGCCTTAAGACTTGCAAAATTGCAACAGCCTCTGTGCTGGGCTTGGATGTGGTGGAGTCTCAGGGCTGAGCAGACAGCCTTGGCTTCCTGTTAGCCCTACCTACACGGCAACTCTAGGGTCTCAGTGCCCCTGGGTAATCGCTGCAGCCCTCTCTGTGCACACACACGTGTGCCTCCAGACCTCTGCCTTCCCAGCTCCCCTGAGTTTCCATGCACTCTAGGGACCCGTATAAGTCTGGCTCCCCAGGGTCTCACCCAAAACTGGGGTTCAGTGCAGTCGGACCTGGATTTCAGCGCAGTTGGAAGGTTCTGTTTTCCTCCCGCTAGAGAAAGCCTGGGGCACAATCAGCAATCAGTCCTCTTTGCGCATGCCTCCAGATCTCTGTCTTTCGAGGCTTCCCTAAGTTTCTGTGCACTCCTTCCTTTTCACAACAGTCCAGACTCCCCCCATATAATTCTCGCCCAGAACTGGGGTTCAGTACAGTCAAAAGTGGGGTTTAGTGCAGTCGGGATTTTCCGTCTTCTGCTAGAGGAAGCCAGCCAGACCCTCCGCTGCCTGTCCTCTCCATGCGCGTGTCTCTGTACCTCAGCTTTTTACAGCTCCTCTGAGTCTTCATGAGCCCCGCTCTTTACTTCTAATTGTAGAATTTTCACTCAGTTAGCTTTCCTGTGGTTCTGGATGGTGTCTGTTCTGTCTTTTAGTTGTAATTTTGAAATTGTTGTGCGAGGCAGCAGTTTAGGTCTTCACCTATGCCACCATCTTCCAGGGCTCTCTTTTTTAAATTTTTATGAGTTTATTTGAGCCAAACTGTTGACATAAGCAGAATCTCAGTGAATTGGATAATGCTCCGAAGAATGGCGGGTTACATTTGTATTTATACATTGTGATCTAAGAAGGGACATAAGTGGGTTACATGAAATTCATTGGTGATGGATTAAGGAGGTGGGATAAAGCAAAGCAGTGGGAAACCCTTGGGGTTGGATAAAAAGTAAAATGGTGGACACTTACTTAGGTGAGTACAGGAACAATTAACATAATAATGAAGGAAATTGTGGTGTCTGCTCTGGCACCCACCACATCTGGTTGTGCCCCAGGGACTCCAGAAAAAGGGAAGTTACAAGTTACCCAGACATCTCACAGATATGTTATCTTAGAGGCAAAAAGGCAAATAGGCTCAGTAAAGAGGATCTGAGTTGATCTTTGTCAGGGAAAATATCAGCCTAGGACATGACTGCCCACTATAACCTATTTGTAGTTAAATATTTAATTTTCAGACCATCTTTTGTGGTTACTTTAGGTCTTTGAGTTTGCAATACTGTCATGCAGGCTCTCCTGAGCTTGTCAGGTGTCAGCATGTGGCCCCTTTGATCCACACATCCCCCTTTTGGTCATAAATCAATCCAAAGGATGCATTGATGACCAACCTTTTGGTTGGATAATGGAGTCCCATGATGCTAGGAAAACTTATTCCTAGGATGTCTCAGTGTCAGCATGTCTTGCTGAAGAGGTGGACCACTGGGGATGGAGGAAGACCATAACCTTAGTTGGCATTTAAGGTCAAATTATTATTCCACAAGGGCAGGTAAGTGGGAGGCAGTCAGATCCTATATGTCCTTGTTATAAAGTATTCTGGATCATTTCTCATTTTTGAGCCACCATGATCCAAGTGTTTTTGCTCTTTGTCTTATGTTTTGCTTTTCTGCATCTAATATAACATTTACATATCATGAACAAAAGTAACAATACTAAACCAATAACATTGATTAGGATCAGAAAATGTCTAGTACTAGACAAGGAAAAGTCTGAGGGGAACAAGCATCCCAGTGAACCGAAAAACGCTTTACACATATTATCTTAAATTTTTATTAAGCTAATTACATGTTTTCTTCCTTCATTCACTGTCAGTTGTACCTTAAGATAGGTTAGCCAGATGAATTAAGACTCTACTCTTTTATTATCTAGAAGCTCTAATTTTCTTCTTGCCACTTAGTTCCCATAAAAATGGCTTCATGGGGAGGAGTTCAATTTCCCAATATATTGGTTTTTCAGTATATCACAGAATTTATGAACATCAGGCAAAGTCATTCTGCCTATAATTTCAGTGTTATACCATATTCTAGTATTATTTAATGTAAACTTGGTGATATTACAGTAAAAATTCCCAGCAAAAATGCCCTTTTCCCATATACTATATAGTTTTGTTGGGGTAGATACAATAAGCCAGGACTAGGTGAATTCAGTATTCCATATGGATTGGGGGCATAACCATTCACCTTTCCAATTTTCACAAACAGTAAGATGGGCTCACATTGTTTATTAATTTTAAATATGGCCCATCTACATTGGAAGTATTCTAGTATTATTGAGGATGATCCCTATGCCAGCCAGGGATCTAAGCCTATTGGGAATTTAGGCTTAGAATTTAACTGGCACCTGGGCTTTTTTATTTTTATTTTTTAAATATATTTTATTGATTTTTTACAGAGAGGAAGGAGAGAGACAAAGTCAGAAACATCGACGAGAGAGAGACACCGATCAGCTGCCTCCTGCACGCCCCACTGTGGAGATGTGCCCGCAAGCAAGGCACATGCCCCCAACCGGAATCGAACCCGGGACCCCTCAGTCTGCAAGCCGACGCTCTATCCACTGAGTCAAACCAGTCTCGGCGGCACCTGGGCTTTTAAAACACAATGTTGTAGATCGAATTTCCCATTTAAAATTTTCCAAATTCTTGTGGAACCATATGAGTCCCATAAGTTTCTGGCCTGGGCTTCTGCAGCCATTATATCTGGCCATTGTTTCATAGCCACTTCAGATTCCTTGCATTAGCATAGACAACAGGCCCAGTTGAGTTAGGGCACAGGCATGTTTCCATTTTTGGGTTTGTGCATGATTTTTTATAGTCAAGTCTGTCCATGAAACTAAGGCTTTATTATCTTTCCATGCTGCTTCACACCTCTTTTCTTTCTTCCTGAAACAGCATTCCCTCTATATGACCTATTTGAGATAAAAATCCTTTCCTTTTTAATTTAATAAACCTTTATTGTTCAGATTATTACATTTGTTTCTCTCTTTTCCCCCCATAGCTCCCCTTCACCCGGCTCCTACCCCTCCCTCTACTCTTACCTCCCCCACTCATTGTCCTCATCCATCGGTGTATGATTATTGTCTAGTCCCTCCCTGCACTCCCTTACCACTTTCCCCCTGAGAATTGTCAGTCCACTCCCTTTCTATGTTCCTGATTGTATTATATTCACCAGTTTATTCTGTTCATGAGATTTTTAATTCACTTGATTTTTAGATTCACTTGTTGATAGATATGTATTTGTTGTTCATAATTTTTATCTTTACCTTTTTCTTCTTCTTACTCTTCTTAAAGAGTACCTTTTAGCATTTCATATAATACTGGTGTGGTGTTTCTTATCTGTGAAGTTCTTTATCCGCCCTTCAATTCTGAATGATAGTTTTGCTGGTTAAAGTAATCACTTTGAATGTTTCTTGCCACTCCCATCTGGCCTGCATAGTTTCTAAACATTGAAAAATCAGCTGACAATCGAATGGGTGCTCACTTGTAGGTAATTAACTGTTTTTCTCTTGCGGCTTTTAATATTCTCTCTTTATCTTTTGCTCTTGGCATTTTAATTATGGTGTGTCTTGGTGTGGTCCTCTTTGGATTCCTTTTATTTGGGGTTCTGTGCACGTCCTGAACTTGTAAGTCTATTTCTTTCACCAAATGTGGGAAGTTTTCAGTCATTATTTCTTCAAATAGGTTTTCAGTATCTTGCTCTCTCTCTTCTTCTGGCACCCCCACAATTCTGGTTTCCTCAAAATCCTTTTCTAATGAATGACATTCTTCATTAGCTGCAAGTTCAGCTTGTCCCAGGATACCAAGGCCAGCCCCTATTCCTCCAAGTATTCCCCTTTTGCTTCTTTTGAATTATTTTAAATTACAATGTTGTTGGATCCACCAGGAATGTTATTGCCATTGGGTAACAGGGTATACTGAGTGGAGCCAAAAATGTTGTTTCCCATGCCATAAATGGGTGGAGATGACATCCAAATGAGCTAGAGTTTGAGTATTCCATACGGCTTCCCACAAACATCCAGGACGCAAGGACGGTGGAGTAGTTACAGACATATCTACCCACCAAGTGATCCCAATAATTTCTGATGGGGACCCATTGATTTCTTGTTTCACAGACATCCAGCCACAAGAGCATGGCTGGTGAGTCCAAGGACATTATATGCTAGGACAGATAGGACAGGTTGCTGCAAGCCTTTTGCCATCATATCCAGGTGCTTTTCTTAGCTATTGATCACCCATCTCTATAGCTATACAATATTCACCCAGATTAGATCCGTATACAATTCTACCAGTGAAATTATCAGGGAGTATTCTTGGAGGTATTTGCCTAAAGTGGGTCCTTTATAATAGATATAGCCAGAAAACAACAACCAAAGCTTATATTGATAGTAGGAGAAAACCGGTACATGGCTAACAAAGCATTAATTTCACTATCATACCTGATAATCAGAACATCATTGTGTAATAGGTAGGAAAGATTAGCAGGTATCCAAGTTAAATTTTTCATATCTAATAAAGGAAGAGGTCTGGGGAGGTAGATGTTGTTTCCACTAGGGAACCATAGGATAATAATAATATGAAAATCATTTTATGTACATTTAATCAGTGTCAATCAGATGATATAAAAACAAGCAATATCAGTTTATGAGCATACAGGCCTTGTTGACGTTGTCTTGGGATAGCTGTCTACCTCTGTGGTCAGCGACTTCTCATCCTTGAAAGGTCTTTGATCTCTGCTGCAGACGGAGCTGGTGTCAGAGATGGGAGTGGACTTCCATTCACAGTCTGATGCCTTTTTTCAAAATGAGAAATGTGAATCTGTGAGTCAACTCCTTTAAGTTCAGCTGCACATGAATTAGTAATACCTTGTAAAGTCCCCTCCAACGAGGTTGGAGAGAGTCTTTTATTTGGTGTCTTTTTCAAGACTCCAAATCTCCTGGTTGTAAGCCATGATCTTTGAAATCTTCGTGTCCCAGGAGTACACTGTGAAATGAATCTGTTACCAATTTGTTAGTTCCTACAATGCAGAATGTCTGCTCTGTACTTTTTCCTGTACTTGGGAAACAAAAGATTTAAAAGTCAACAATATTTATTTTATATTATTTTTTATTTTTAAATATATTGTATTGATTTTTTACAGAGAGGAAGGGAGAGGGAGATAGAGAGTTAGAACATCAATGAGAGAGAAACATCAATCAGCTGCCTCCTGCACGTCCCCTACTGGGGATGTGCCCGCAACCAAGGTACATACCCTTGACCGGAATCGAACCTAGAACCCTGCAGTCCTCAGACCGACGCTCTATCCACTGAGCCAAACCGATTTTGGCTAAATGTCAACAATATTTTAAACAGAATCATAAGAATAATTATCCTCAATTCTTTTAGTCCCATAGTTGTTTTTGTTTATCCTGATTATTTGCCAGTAGTTTTTGAATTCAGGTATTCCTTGAAGTTCTATAAATCTTCATCCAGTTCAAAATATGACCTGCTTAGAAGCCTGCAAGTTAGATTAAGTCCGAGTCCTTTTCATGAATTTTTCTAGACTTATAATATACCTACAAATGAATCAGAATAAAGCTGTCCACAAATGACAAAAATTTAAGTGGCATGGTTATAGATTTGATAAAAAAAAACACACTTTGTTTTTCTATAAAATATAACATTCCAAGATAACAACTTGTTGCTAAGTAATAATCTCTGTAAAATGACATAGAGAATAATATAAAATTTGTATACCTTTAGATTCAATTATAATTTCAACATATAAAGAATAATATGGAAGATTTTAAAATGAGGCACATGGCCTATTACAAACAGTGTATTGAGCATTGAAAATAATTCATAAACTCCCAATATGTGAAATGCAAATATCCAGATTATCAGTGGCAGACGCCCCCACAGGGAATCATGATGCTTGACTTGCCAGTGTCTCTGACTGGACACATGCTATCCCCCTAAAATTTCCTGTTTGAACTTGGCTCTGAATCTTTGTAAATTCCTTTCTGAAGCAGAGTGCCTTAACAACGCATGTGATTTGGCCCTTGCTCTTGATTGGAGCTCAGGTGCACAGTCTGTCCCGATTGGTTAATTCAAAGGGAGGGATTGGCCCTCAGGGGAGCAGCAAGCCATGTGGCCAATTCCAAAATGAAGGCTGTCTAAGCTCTTTGACAGAAAAAATGATTTGTTCTCATAATAAACAAGGAAAGAGAAAACCCAAATCCCTAAAAGATAGCCACAACTATATTGCCGACAGACAGAAATCTATCCGTTTCTGGAGGCTGAACCCGGAGAGGGAGAGCAAGAAGAGCCCCCAAGATTAAGAATTCTTGGCAGCTGCTGAGACATTCTTACAATCTCACGCTTTCAACCCCACCACACACAAGTAGGCTTCCCCAGAGTGGGACTTGCCTCTTCTTTCAACAAATTAACAACAAAGAGACACAAAAACATCAACACTCTTTGACAGGCATGCAGAAAACACACTAAAAGTTTACACTAGAGAATGTCCAACATTAAAATTACCAAAACAGTGCCCTAGCCATTTTGACTCAGTGAGTAGAGCATTGGCCTGTGGACTGAAGGGTCCCAGGTTTGATTCTGGCCAAGGGCATATGCCCAGGTTGTGGGCTCGATCCCTAGTGTGGGGCGTGCAGGAAGCAGCCAATAAATGATTCTCTCTCATCATTGATATTTCTATCTCTCTATCCTGCTCCCTTCCTCTGAAATCAATAACAATATATATATTTTTAAAAATTACCAAAGCAGTGTCTTTTCCAAGACACTGGTGGTTTGGAAACTGCCCCTCTCTAGAATTTCAGTATATTCCCAATGGACTTTTCAAAAAATGGTTTATAGACATTTATTAACCTCAAATACCTCTGACACAGTCTCTAAAAATTTTTTTTATTTCCATCTTATTGGAAGAAATTTTTTTTTCTATTCTTTTCTTTAGAAGCTTCTAATTTCCAAATCAAGATATGCTTCCCATATACTCATTCAGTTTAATTTCAGAGCCGGTATTTTCTAATTTCTGCATGCAAAATATTAACATAAGTACCCCAAACAAACTGCATTTTTGGCCATTCCTCAGTTAATATTTTCTAGTTAAATGTCATTTCTATAAAGTACTGCAAGTAAAGGCTTCTTATCAGAAGTATTAAATGAGGGCTAAAGTCTTGGGAGGTTCTACCCTTGGAGGCACAATTTTCCATGTTAATTTTTTGTTATTTTTGGATATCTGTAGTCTGAGCAAACTTTAGACATGTTATGTAGTACGTTGAATGTGGACTTGGTTTCTCTCCTGGCTGTCTAAAACCACAGGAAAGGTTTGGAGCCCGGGCAGACCACCAAGCCTTATGGTGGCCCCCAGATAAGCCATTTAGTTAACGGTTGCGTTGGGACTTCCAGATGGGGCTCCTGCATTCTGACACCTCCACAAAGATTCTTTGTCACCTAAGAACACCCCAGAATTGGACTATTCTTTAAAAAAAAAAATGTCTCTTTATCTTAGGAGCTGAATGAGTTCAGCTTATTTATACGATGAAGGTTATTTTTGCTCAGACTCTCAGCAATTCCAATTGAAAAGCCAAAATCAAAACCAGCCACCCATTTTTTCCTCCAGTCCCGCCTTAGCCTGGTTCTGTCAACCCTAGTTCCACCTCGAGGATTTTAAAACACAGCTCAAATAAAGTCAGATCCTCTGCCAAAGCAAGGGAAGGTCCTGGATCCAAGAGACAACTCACCTACGTTCACCCAATGGTCAGAGAAACAGTAGGCTCAATGGGCCCTTTGCTGGATCCTAGCACCGAGTCCAAGTTCAAGAGATGATCCTGGGTGAGTTTTCTTTGGAATCCTGCCGTGACTACGCCAAATACTGTTAATGTTAAAAAAAAAACACACACATTGAAACCTGTACAGAATTTTTGTGAATTTATTTGAGCCGGGAAGCAGAACCTCAATGAATTGAGACAATGCTCCCTCAGCCTAATTTTTTCTTCCCTTTTTAACTAGGGCTCAGATAGAGCTATAAAATAATAATAAAAAATTTTCATTGAGTGACAGTGTTGGATTAATATGCCTATTTTATAGGCTTGAGTTTTCCAGTTTATATCTTAGAAGAGAGTGAAATAATTAGTGATTAGTTATGTAAATCATGGCATTTTCCAAATTATTGCTTGTCAGGGTTTTCTTCCAGCAGGAGAGAATATTGCTGACTTCTCTTTTCTCCTCCTCAGAGCAGATGGGCTAAAAATTAAATGCCCCAGCCTTCCCAAGACAAGGGAAAGATTAGAAGAGAAAGGAAGCAAAGGAAGAATCAAATAAATATATAGTTACTGGTTATTTACTGTGTTCATTGTGGGGAGGTGTCAGAAAATACGAACACAGTTTCAGATTAATTTGAGAGGGAAAAAATGCTAAAATATATGAAATAAAATTTACCATAGGAAGAAATGAAAACAGATAGGCCATGAAGTGCCTAGTGGATAATGCAAATAATTTGTACTCCAGATTCTGGAGGAGGAAGGAGCCCCCAAGAAAAGTTTGGTGGTGAGTTCTTGCTACTGTATATTTTTCGCACTAGAAGGAGACAAGGAGAATTAGTTTTATAATTAGAATATCCTGAGGACCCTCAACAGGAATTTAGTGACTTTGCCACTGAAGTAACTCAGAGATTTGGGAGTTTGAATCAGATATTTACCTTATATTACAGAATCAGGATCCAAATTGAGGAAGCATGTGAGGTTCTTTGAGGTCTCCTCATATGAAAGTTTTTCTATACTGTAGCAGTTTATTTCTCAGATTTGGCATAAAAGAGAGGGATGGAAAAAGCGTGGAGCTAGCTAGCTAGCTGTCTCCCTCCTTTCTTTTCCACCACCCACATTTCCTGGAAAGTTGAGCTACAGACTCTAGCTTTCCCAGCCCAATGCTGTGGTGTGCTGTGGCTTTCCCATCCCCTAGTGCTCCAGAGGCTAGCCATTCAAAGTCAGACATAACCTGTACTTCTACATCCCTTAGCTGAGCAATGTGGAGAATCTAGCAGACCCTCTTTTAGCTTTTTTAGGGCTTGCTTGATGGACTACTACAGCCATCCTGCACCGCTAAGTACATCAGACATCTTTTCCCCCCTTAATCTTGCTAAGACTTTTATTCTCAAGCAGAAATTTATAACTGGTGTGATTTGTACCATAGGCCATTTGTTTATGATTGCATTTTGTTGATGGAATGTTGGTTAATGAAAGTATCATTATGCTGCAACTTTTGGACTTTTTAAAAAATTCTAGTGTCACCTAATGTTTAAAACATTCATTTGACCCTGAATGTATTGCCTTGAATTGCTAAAATAGGTAATTACCTTCTTACCAAATGAAAGGTTAAAGATATAAATATGTGAAGTCTGAGCATTAATTGGAAAGTATTAAATAAGTGTAGGACTAAAAGATTTGGAAAAGGAATTTCCTGTATACTACTTCTTTCTGTATTCTGAAATTGCACTAAAACAGTAACCACCTGCCACATGTAGCTTTGATCATTGAAATGTAGCTGGTTCCAATTGAAATGTGCTGTAAGTATAAAATACACGATTTAGAAGATTTATTTATTTTATTATTTTTAAAAATATATATTTTATTGATTTTTTTACAGAGAGGAAGGGAGAGGGATAGTTAGAAACATCGATGAGAGAGAGACATCGATCAGCCCCCTCCTGCACGCCCCCCACTGGGTATGTGCCCGCAACCAGGATACATGCCCCCGACTGGAATCGAACGTGGTACCCTTTGGTCTGCAGGCCAATGCTCTATCCACTGAACCAAACCGGCTTCGGCATGATTTAGAAGATTTAGTGTGGAAAAAATATTAAATATTAAATGATAATAGTTCAGATATATTGGGTTAAATAAAATAAATCATATAAGTTAATGTCACGTGTTTCTCTTTTTAAAGTGTGGCTACTAGACAGTTTAAAATTACTATGACTCGCATTACATTTCTTTTGGACAGTATTGTTCTAAAGGGCCAAGTATTGTGCTGTGCACAGTAAATATCAGTTGAACAGTTTTAAAGTTCTCAACTTTTAGTAGCCTTGCCCCTATGCAGTTTAAAATAGACTAGGGCCGTGGTTGGCAAACTGTGGCTCGCGAGCCATGTGGGGCTCTTTGGCCCCTTGAGTGTGGCTCTTCCACAAAATACCACGGCCTGGGTGAGTCTATTTTGAAGAAGTGGCGTTAGAAGAAGTTTAAGTTTAAAAACTTTGGCTCTCAAAAGAAATTTCTATTATTGTACTGTTGATATTTGGCTCTGTTGACTAATGAGTTTGCTGAACACTGGACAAGGGCTACGTGTCTAGACCAGAAAAACTAAGTAGGCCATCATCAAGATTAAGTACAATTAATTTAGGCATCCTTTCAAATTAAAACCTGCTTGGAGATATATGCTATAATATGGATGAAGCTGGAAAATATTATCCTAAATGAAAGAGGCCAGTTACAAAAGGCCATTTATTATATGATTCCATTTTATATGAAATGCGTAGAATAGACAAATCGATAGAAAAAGAAAGTAGATCAGTGGTTACCCAGGGTCGTGGGTCAGGACAGAATGGGGAATGACTTCAAGTAGTTGCAGGTTTATTTTTGTGTTGATGATAATGCTTGGGAATTAAATAATGGCTGCACATCTCTGTAAATACATTAAAATACTCAGTTGTACAGTTAAAGAGGGTGAATTTTATGTTGTGTGAATTATATCTTAAGTCTGTTATAAAAAATTTCAGGCCAAAATATAAAGAACAAACTTATTTTTTATCCATCAATAATCAAACCAATTACTTAAATTATATAAGCTGATAATAAAATAATATATAATTGCTTAAAACATCCAGTTTAAAGACAAAAAATATGGAATGTTTTATGTAAGGCCTATATTTACCTGGAGAAAACTATTTTAACAGCTTCCCTAAACTGGTAATGGTATTTTTTAAAAAAAAAACCTGATAGTAATTAATGTACTTAGTAGATCCTAACATAAATCCTGATTTTTAAAAAAGACATTGAAACATAATTATATTTTATTAGTATTTTTATGGAAACTTATTTTTAATCAATATCTTGGTTTTTTTTAATTTTTGTTATAAAGGATTTGTATAAGTCCTTGAAAATACTATCTGCAGAATTGGTGCCTTGGCATAATTTAAAGAAGCCGGATGAAAAGGAAGGTATCAGAGTTGAAGATCTGTTGTTTATAGTAGATACCATGATAGAAGAAGTTGAAAATAAGGAAAAGGTAATACTACTTATGTAAATGTTTATATTTTAACTAGAGGCCTGGTACACAAAATTCGTGCACTTTGGGGGTGGGCCTCAGCCTAGCCTGCTTGCACTATCTCGCAGTCTGGGAGCCCTCGGGGGATGCCCGACTGATGGCTTATGCCCAATCCCTGTGGGGAGTGGGCCTGAGCCAGTAGTTGGACATCCTTAGTGCTGCCGCAGAGGCGGAAGAGGCTCCCACCACTGCCCAATCAGGGGGCAACTCCTGTGTTGAGCATCTGCCCCCTGGTGATCAGTGTGCATCATAGTGACCAGTCATACCACAGTTTGGTCGATTTGCATATTAGCCTTTTATTATATAGGATGTAATCTTAAAATTAGTAACAATATGGATATTGATAGTCTACTAGGACTCTATTTCTCTTTTTAAAGTTTTTATTTTTTTTAAAGATTGAGTATTATTTTTAACACGTGAACTTCCTTTTTCTCCCTCTCTTGGACAGGACAGCAACACACCAAACTTCAAAACTTTTCAAGCTATTGTTTCTCATTTCCAAAAATTATTTGATGTGCCTTCTTTAAATGGAGTCTATCCCCGAATGAATGAAGTTTATACTAGGCTTGGAGAACTGAACAATGCTGTGAGAAACATCCAAGAACTCTTAGAATTAGGTGATGACCTTTTGTCATTTTGGGCCCCCATTTAAGAATTATTTGTAATAAATCAAGAAGTAGGTAAAAAATTTTAAAGTAAAAAAAAATTGAGGATAATTGGTTTGATAAATTAAAGATTTTGAGAATTCTTTTAAAATACCTTATTCTTCTTTTTAAAATTTTATTTTATTGTTTAAAGTATTACAAATATTAGTACATGTGTCTCCTTTTTTCCCCATTGACCTCTCCCCAGCCTCCCCTACCTCTGGCACCCCTCCCCCCCCCAATGTCTTGTGTCCATTGGTTATGCTTATATGCATGCATACAAGTCCTTCAATTGATCTCTCCCCTCCTCACCAAATCCTCCCCTGTGTTCCCTGTATAGTTTGACAGTCTGTTTGATGCTTCTTTGCCTCGGTATCTATTTTTGTTCATCAGTTTATAATGTTCTTTATATTCCACAAATGAGTGAGATCATGTGGTATTTATCTTTCTCTGACTAGTTATTTCACTTAGCATAATGCTCTCCACTTCCATCCATACTGCTGGCAAATGGTAAGAATTCCTTTTTTTTTTACAGCAGCATAGTATTCCATTGTGTATATGTACCACAGTTTTCTAATTCAATCATCTGCTAATGGGCATTTAGGCTGTTTTGAGATCTTAGTTTAAAATAACACTATTCTTTTATTTCTTTTGCAGATAGTTCATCCTCATTGTGTGTGCTGGTAAGCACAGTTGGAAAATTGTGTAGGCTGATTAATGAGGATATGAATGAACAGGTTATGCAGGTATTGGGACCTGAAGACCTCCAAAGGTATTTGTTTTAAAAATCTTGCAAAATATCATCCAGAATGCTTGGAGTGGTGTAATTAAAGACTCAAAACTTTATAAGTTCTTTACCTTTCCTGTTTGGAATAGCATCCTCTAAATAACTTGACAATCTAAATCTCACACCATAGGGATGGAGAGAATGCCAAGTATTTTCAAGATAAAAATAGATTGTAGAGCCTATAGGCTTAGATAAGGTGGATATGTTTACATAATCCAGCAGTATTGCTATAAGCCTGTTCCCAGGGGAAATAATATTTGGAGAAATTCAAACCTTGTTAACGACTTCATGTGAGTTTAGAATATATAAAAAAGTTCTATTTTGAGTACACTACATATTTAATTAGATGATAAGGGTTTGTTTGTTAAGCTAGGCATCTCTGTTATAAAATCCTTCCTCCCCAACCTCCACACAAATTTTATATTGCAACATATTGTAAGGGAAACACACTATTCCATATGTACTATAAATCATCTAAGAAGAATCTTTATTTAACCTGACACTTTAGTTTTCTGATACTTAATGCTTTTATTTTTAAACATATTCTCATTGATTTCATAGAGGAAGAGAGAGGGAGAGAGAGAAACATCAATGATGAGAGTGAATTGCTAATTGGCTGCCTCCTGTATGTCTCTTACCATGGACCTGGACCAAGCCCACAACCAGGGCTTGTGCCCTGACCAGGAATTGAACTATGATCTCCTGGTTCGTAGGATGACACTCAACCACTGAGCCACACTGGCTGGACTACTTAATGTTTTTAAAAGGAACATTTATCTCACTAATTGTCTTTTTCCCCTTCCCACTATTTTATCTAGTACTGGCTACTAATACTATTTAAGAGAATCTACATTAATAAAAGAGAAACATGCAAATTAACCATCACTCCACTAGATCCACAGTAAGTCAGGAGTGAGTATGCAAATTAGCCCAACCAAGATGGCAGTGGCCACAGAGCTGGAGTGAGCAGGAGGCTTGGGTTGCCCCCAGCAATGGAGGAAGCCAAGTTTTCCACCCACCTTGGCCGACCCTGGCCTCTGCTCAAGGCTACAAAGTTTCAATTGTAGAAGATAAATAAATCCCAGATACCTGCTTCCAGCCGGCCCTGGCTTCCACTCAAGGAGGCACTGAAAAAAGAAAGGGAAAAGAAAAAAAGGAGGGCCTGGGACCCTGGATCACCAGGGGTCTTGGCCAGTCTGCAAACAGCCATCAGCCCCTTACTCTGTCAGTGGGGGTCAGTTTGAAGTGATCAGGACAGCAGGGTTTGGGGGCCAGTTTGGAGTGAGCAGGGCAGCAATTGGGGGCAAACAGGCCAGTGGGGAGGGAAAGTAGGTGTGAGCAGGCCAGCAAGGGGGTGAGTGTCAGTTGGAGGTGAGCAGGCAGAGTGGTTAAGAGCAGTCAGGCAGGCAGGAAGGCAGGTGAACGGTTAGGAGCCAGCAGTCCCAGATTTCAAGAGGGATGTCCATCTGCCGGTTTAGGCCCGATCCCTGTAAACCAGCAGTAGGACATCTTTCGAGGGGTCCAGATTGGAGAGGGTTCAGGTTGGGCTGAGAGAAACCCCGCCGCCACTCGTGCCTCTAGTACTCTTTTAAAAATTCTTGAGCTAAATGGTAGGGAAACTTTATATGAATTTACCTAAATTTAACCTTGGAACAGATATTTACACTGATAATAAGATATATATATATATTTTAAAAAACTGATCCTTGATGAACAAAGAGCTCAAAAGAAAGTATTACAGTTAATCATTAAATTTATATTTTGAAAATGTTCTGTGTTCAATCAGATGCAAGAACTTTAAGTTGGAAATTCAGTATAAACTGCTTGCCCTTTTTTTTTTAAAGCATTATCATCAAATTGCAAGAACACGAGGAATTTTTTCCAGCGTTTCAGGCATTCACTAATGATCTACTTGAAATCTTAGGTAAGATCTCTGTTAATGGTGTTTAAATTTTAAGTCTCAAGATGTCAATGGGTTGAGTGAAGACTGTTCTCCTTAGTCACTGAATTAGGGTTTTAGAGTGTTTGGTAGAAAGTATCTGGAGACCATGAACTGCAAAACACTCCTAACTTGCAGCTAGAAGTGACTGGGATTAGTCTACAGAACAGAGAAGCACATATCCTTTAAAAAGCAGGGGGCTGCCTTTGTTCTGGGACCTTGAGATGAGAAATGGCATTTACTTTGGGTAGGCCCTGACTCTGATTACCTAATGAGAAAACTTGATAGAATTTATGACCTTGAATAGTGTTTTTTCTCTTCCTCCTTCTCCTCTTGCTCCTTTTAAAAGATAGTACCTGTCTACTGTGTTCTTTAAATATACAAATTATTCCTGGCCAGTGTGGCTCAGTTGGGTGGAGCAGTGTCCCATCCACCAAAAGGTGGTGGGTTTGATTTCTGGTCAGGGTACATACTCAGGTTGTGGGTTTGATCCCCAGTATAGAATAAAATGATTTTACTTGCTTTTGCATAGTTAAGTTAAATAGTGAAGTTCTCATTATTAATAAATATTTTAATATAAGTGCTGGTAACACTTATTTCAGAATCCTTCTATAAACTTCCTCTCAGATATTATCAGCATGGTTCATGTGAGATCATTTGCTTCAAGAAGCCAAGTCTCACTGCAGATGAAGTTTGCATTTTAATCACAGTTGCAGTTCTGGAGTTAAATATTATATATAACATTGGGAAAGTTAAATCTGTTTTGGCAAGCATGACTTTTTTTATTACTAGAGGTCATATTAAGCATCTGTAACTAACTACAGAGTGATGTACCAAATATCAGATATGGAGGTCTTTCTTCCGAATTTCATATAAACTGAGAAAATTCTCATATTAGCCAAGATTCTTTTCTGTGAGGTTTATTTATCAGGTAGATTTCTCATTGAGTGAGAAAATAAGTGTGATTTCAGAATGGGTGGGACCTGTGGTTGGCAAATTGCGGCTTGCGAGCCACATGAAGCTCTTTGGCCCCTTGAGTGTGGTTCTTCCACAAAATACCACGGCCTGGGCGAGTCTATTTTGAAGAAGTGGCATTAGAAGAAGTTTAAGTTTAAAAAATTTGGCTCTCAAAAGAAATTTCTATCATTGTACTGTTGATATTTGGCTCTGTTGACTAATGAGTTTGCCGACCACTGGGTTAGATAATAGTTTGCTCTTGTACCTTACCAGGATATAATGTGTGAACCAAATTCTCTGTTGTCAATTTGCTTACATTTTTTTCCTTTCTTATATATTGATGCTTTGTAAGTGGATCCAGACAAATATTCTGACTGAAGTCAGAAGCTTAAATAACATAGGTCACATGTTTAGACAAAAGGAAGAACCACCAAAATCCAGCTAAACATCGAGGAAGGTGAATACTAAGGAAGTGTGTTTTATGTAAGATTAATGCATAGTTGGCCTAGCAGAATAATCTAGAAAAAGTGGTGAGAATCTAGAGAACCTGCCACTGGGGCTTACTTTAAGTAGGGCTGGAGTTTATTTTTTTTATTTTTATTTTTTGTTGTTAATCCTCAGTTGAGGATATTTTTCCATTGATTTTTAGAGAGAGTGGAAGGGAGATGGAGAGACAGAAAGAAATATCAATGTGAGAGAGACATGTCAATTGGTTGCCTCCTGCAAACACCCCAGTCAGGAAACCTGCAACTGAGGTATGTGCCCTTGACCAGAATTGAACCCAGGACATTTTAATCCACAGGCTGACACACTATTCACTGAGCCAAACCGGTGAGGGTATGGAGTTTAGATAATCAGAGAAAGGGCTGTGCTTCCCTCAGTATCCAGGAGCTTTCAGACAGAGTTCTGACTTAGGCTGATTGGGAAAAGATAGTTTTAGGAAGAAAAATTAGATTCAGAAAGAAGCTGGCGGAGAAAAACTTGAACTGATTTATCTGGGAAGCTGGAGCAGGCTAACATCTATAATATATTGCATCTGATACTTGTACTTTAGGAAGCTTCAAATCTTTTATTTGATAGATACATTTCATCCTAAGAAATAGACTGAAGAGTGATCCTACTAATGAGAAATCTTTCCAAGAGAATTAAGGATAGGACTACGTTCCATGCAAAGGACTATGTTCCATGAAAACTGCTCTACAGCAGCAGTTCTCTACCTGTGGGTAGTGACAGGGTCGCTTAAGAACATCGGAAAACACAGATATTTACATGACAATTCATTAACAATAGCAAAATTATAGTTATGAAGTAGCATCGAAAATAATTTTACAGTTGGGTGTCACCACAACATGAGGAACTGTATTAAAGGGTCACGGAATTAGAAAGGTTGAGAAATACTGGCTTAGAGGTACGTGGTAACTTTTACAAACAAGGTGCCCTATGAAGCATCTGTATCTGAATTAGTGTACTCTTATCACCATTGGAGAAAAATGTCATGTATATGAAAGCACTAGGGTTGTTGCTTTTGTATTTGAGGTTTGCCTTTGCATAAAGATTCTTATTTCATCTGAGCCTATCACTAGACAATGCTACTCTTTTAATATTCTTGTGTGTTTTTTTATTACAGAAATTGATAACTTGGATGCCATTGTACCTGCAGTAAAGAAATTAAAAGTACTTTCATACTGAAAACAAATCATTTTTACTGTGTAAATTGCATTCTTAACATTCTAATTATTTTGTAGGATTGACCTTACCTTTAAGATGAGTTCTAAAAAGTATTTACTTCCAGAATTCATTCCCTTCTTAGTATTGGGTCCTCACTCATATATTTTTTTTAACTTTGAGATTCTTATGTAGAAAACAGTTGTTAAGTTAAAGTAGTCAGGTAATTTTAGATCATTTAATCATTTCTTAAGCAATTCTTGAGTGCTTAAAATTTAAGATTGATTTAAAGTATAGTGTGTAAGTAAAAGAGAAACTCAGAGATTGAAAATAATAGAAAGGTCACATTTAAGTTCAGGATTTAGTGACCTTTCTGGCTCTGGGAACAAGGAATGCCAATGGCTCTCTTAAGTCCAGTAGGAAGATATTGCTTTCCTGGCAAAAAATGGCACCTCCTATTAAGATATCTTTCATGGCACTTATTCTTTCAAAGCACGAGTAAGAAAAGGAAGGAAGAGGAAATGTGTTAGAGTAGGAAATGAATTATGAGGTAACATAGATGAGTAGATAAAGTTTCTCATAAAGAAGTACCTTTTTTTTCAATCTTGATGTAATGTACTTTTTATAAGGGCAAGAGATCTTAAATAAAATTTTATGAAGAATTTTCAAACATAAGCGTCCTCAGTGACTTATTTATATCATTCACAAATAATGAGTCATATTCTCTTACTAGGCTGAGCCTTCCTTGGGCAGCAAGTTATCCTTTGGCTGCCATCTACTTACTCTTTATTCTCAATATTCAAGTCTTTAATTTCTTAAAGGACTATATATTCTGCTTCACATCTATGAGTACAAGCCACTTTGGGTTACCACTGCTTCCCCCTATCACACCCCTGTACTCCCTCCTCCCTCCCTTTCATAAGTAATAGGCCTAGGAAGACTACTTAATTATTGTTTGTTGTTGTGTAGAATATTATAAAGAATTTCTAGAAAGCAGCAGGCTAATGTCAGTAGGATCCATACAGATCATTGATGTTGTGACCTTAGGGATTAGACATAGTTCTTTCTAGATTTAAAATTCTTTGTTTTGTTAGACTGCAGTTACATTTCCAAACACTAGCCCATAATTTGTGAAAGAACCTGTATCTGAGGGTTGGATTGAAAAAAAATTTGGGACCTAGCCAGTGTAGCTCAATTGGAGTGTTGTCTTGTACACCAAAAGGTGGTGGGTTTGATTCTGGTCAGGGCACATACCCAGGTTGCAGGTTCGATCCCCAGTTAGTTTATGTACGGAGACAACTGATCGATGTTTTTCTCAAGTCAATAAAAATTTAAAAATAAAATAAAAAAAAACATATATATATATATATATATATATATATATATATATACACACACACATATACATATACATAGATTATTCCAAGAAATTGCTATGAGACAGTTTGGAGATTAAACAATATTTGAAAGGAAGAAATACAGTTTAAAAAGATTAATCTAAATTTTGTCAACAAGTTTAAGAGCCTGTGGCTAACCCTTAGTTTAAAACAAAGGTTTTTCAGACTCTTCCTCAAAGGCCTAGGATTCTTTTAGAGGACAATGCCACTAGTAAAAATGTTAAGTCCGCTTTATCAGATAATTAGTTAAAATATAAGTAAAGGTCTGCAAATATTAGCTCTTGATTTTCTTAAAATTTTATTGATGTATAATTGACATATAAATTATACATAAGTATATGGTTTGATAATTTTTTTTTGTTTAAATATATTTTACTGATTTTTTTACAGAGAGGAAGGGAAGGGACAGAGAGTTAGAAACATCAGTCAGCTGCCTCCTTCACACCTCCCACCAGGGATATGCCCGCAACCAAGGTTTGTGCCCTTGACCGGAATCGAACCTGGGACCCTTCAGTCCACAGACCGACCCTCTATCTACTGAGCCAAACCGGTTTCAGCTGATAAATTCTTATATACCTGTGAAATCATCACCACATTCAAAATAATAAACATGCCCATCACTCCAAAAGTTATTTCTTTGCCCTGGCAATAAATGACCTGCTTTTAGTCATTATAGTTTGCATTTCATAAGATTTTATATAAATTGCATCATACAATGTATTCTCTTCTTTTTTGTCTGTCTTCTCACTTTGCATAATTACTTTGAGATTTTTGCATGTTATTGCATTTATTAACAGTTTGTTCCTTTTTATTGCTGTGCAATATACCATAATTTGTCCATTCTTTTGTTGTTGGAAATTTGGGTTATTTCCAGTTTTTTACTATTTCTACAAATAAAACTTCTCTGTTCAGGTCTTTGTGTGGAACATACATGATATTCAGTGACTTGAAAACTATTGTTTTCATGTATTTTGTCTTTTTGTTGTTTGATTTTGGTTGGTATAGGCAGAAGGGTAAATTTGGTTTCTATCATTCCATCCTGGTTAAAAGTGGAAGTTCAGAAGAAAATAATGCAGGGTTGTCTCTTTTTTTTTTCTTCTAATTTTATTGCATTGTAGTCAGAGAACATGGTATTTTTTTCCCCCAAAGATATATTTTTTTTAATTTAATAAATCTGTACTGTTCAGATTATTAAAGTTGTTCCTTTTTTTTTCACCCCATAGCTCCCCTCCACCCGGCTCTCACCCCTTCCTCTGCCCTTACCTCCTCCTCCATTGTCCTCATCCATAGGTGTACGATTTTTGTCCAGTCTCTCCCCACACTCCCTCATCCCTTTTCCCCTGAGAATTGTCAGTCCACTTCTTTTCTATGCCCCTGATTCTATTATATTGTTAATATAATAGTTAATTCTGTTCATCAGATTTTTAATTCACTTGATTTTTAAAAAAATGTATTTTTATTAATTTTTTACAGAGAGGAAGGGAGAGGGATAGAGAGTTAGAAACATTGAAGAGAGAGACCAATCAGCTGCCTCTTGCACGCCCCCTACTGGAGGTGTGCCCGCAACCAAGGTACATGCCCTTGATAGAATTGAACCTGGGACCTTTCAGTCCACAGGCTGACGCTCTATCCATTGAGCCAAACTGGTTTCAGCTGATTTTTAGATTCATTTGTTGATAGATACATATTTGTTATTCATAATTTTTATACCTTTTTCTTCTTCCTCTTCTTAAAAGTACCTTTCAGCATTTCATATAATACTGGTTTGGTGGTGATAAAATCCTTTAGCTTTTTCTTATCTGTGAAGCTCTTTATCTGACCTTCAATTCTGAATGATAGCTTTGCTGGATAGAGTAATCTTGGTTGTAGGTTCTTGCTGTTCATCACTTTGAATATTTCTTGCCACTCCCATCTGGCCTGTATCGTTTCTGTTGAGAAATCAGCTGACATTTGAATGGATGCTCCCTTGTAGGTAATTAACTGTTTTTCTCTTGCTGCTTTTAATATTCTCTCTTTGTCTTTTGTTCTTGTCATTTTAATTATGATGTGTCTTGGTGTGGTCTTCTTTGGATTCCTTTTGGGGTTCTGTGCACTTCCTGGACTTGTAAGTCTATTTCTTTCACCGGGTGTGGGATTTTCAGTCATTATTTCTTCAAATAGATTTTCAGTATCTTGCTCTCTCCTTCTGGCACCCTCATAATTCTGATGTTGGTACGCTTGAAGTTGTCCCAGAGGCTCCTTACACTATCTTCATATTTTTGGATTCTTTTTTTTTTTCCAGTTCAGTGTTTTCTGCTTTTTTGTATTTCAAATCTTTGACTTGATTCTTGTGTTCCTCTAGTCTGCTGTCAGGTTATCTGTATAATATTTTTTATTTCAGTCAGTGTATGTTTAATATCTAGTTGGTCCTTTTTCATCTCCTCTTGGTCTGGCTAAATTTATCCATCTTTTTAAAAAAATTCTTGAAAAACCTTATAACCATGGTTTTGAACTCTATATCCAGTTATTTGTTTTCCTCCATTTCTTTCCTTTTTGATTTGTTTCTTAGTCTCTGCATTTTCACTGCTTCCCTGATTTGGTAGAGTAGCTTTGTGTGCTAGTTGTCCTGTATGGCCCAGTAGCTCCACTTCCCCATGAGGTAGACACTTTTGGTGCACCTCTTTGTGGACTGTGTGTACAGTCTTGTTGTAGTTAATTCTTGTTTGTTGTTGGTATCACTGGGGAGAATTGACCTCCAAGCCAATTGGTTGTGAGGATCAGCTGTGTCTACGCCAGGAGAATTTCTGTGCTGGAGTCAGCCTTATGATACAAAACTTGCCAAATTGCAAAAACCTCTGTGCTCGGCTTGGATGGGGCAGAGTCTTCAGGGCTGAGCTGACAGTTTTGGCTTTCTGTCAGCCCTGCCCTATGCGGCCCCTGGGTGTCAGTGTCCCTTGGTAATCATTGCAGCCCTCTCTGTGCAAACTCTTGTGCACCTCCAGACCTCTACCTTTCGTGACTCCCCGTGCACTCTAGGGACCCGTATGAGTCCTCGCCTGAAACTGGAGTTCCGTGCAGTTGGGAGGTTCAGTCTTCCTCCTGCTGGAGAAAGGCAGCAGCACAATCAGCAGTCCTCTCTGTGCACCCTGGCATGCCTGTTTCCAGATCTCAGCCTTTCCTGGCCTCCCTGAGTTTCTGTGCACTCCTTTTTTTTTCGACAAACCAGACTCTGCCCATATGAGTCTCACCCAGAACTGAGGTTCAGTGCACTCGGGAGTTTCTGTCTCCCTCTTGCCAGGAAGCCAGCCAGGCACTCTGCTGTCTGTCCTGTCCACATGCGTGTCTCTGTACCTCAGCTTTTTGCAGCTCCTCTGAGTCTCCATGAGCCCCTCTCTTTTCTAGTTGTAGAATTTCCACTCAGCCAACTTTCCTGTGGTTCTGGATGATGTCTGTTTTGTCTTTTAGCTGTAGTTTTGAAATTGTTGTGTGAGGCAGCAGTTTAGGTGTTCATCTTGGTTTCTCTCAGAACATGGATATTAAGTCTTTGGATATTAAGTCTTTGGAATTTGTTGACAATGTGATAAATTATATACCTGTTCTACATGTGCTTTAAAAAAAATCTAATTTCATACACACACACATATAACTACCATGTTGTTTAAATCTTCTTTTTGTCTGCTTGATTTGTTTATGGGCGATTATTGAACTTTCTGGATTTTTCAAATTTTGATTTATATATTTTGAATCCATTTTATAAGTAGTTATAAATTCAGAGTTGATAATATCCATCTTCTGGAGTAATATCTCTATTTATTGCTACTTATACATTTTGCTTTGAATGTAATATTGTCCTTTTAATTAATAGTTGCTGGATAGTCTTTTCATGTATTTCACTAATCTTTTATTTATTTTAAAATATATGCTAAAAGTGTTAAAAACCATAAATGTCAAGTGTAACAAATGATTATAAAGTGAACACTCTGCAACAACCAAGAAGTAAATCACAAGCACTCCAAAAGGCCTTCCCCCCCACCATTAGAGGTAAGGAAGTGTTTATTTTGTAAAAAGTCTTTTTCATTTTTGTGTGTATGGCTAAACCAAGATAGTTGAATTTTGCCTGTTTTTGAACTTTATGTAAATGGAATATGTGTATTTTTAACATTTCTTATTCTGGTCAATACTGTGTTTTTACTCTACATCCATGTTGTGTGTAAGTCTAGGCCAGTCGTCGGCAAACTGTGGCTCGAGAGGCACATGAGGCTCTTTGGCCCCTTGAGTGTGGGCGAGTCTATTTTGAAGAAGTGGTGTTAGAAGAAGTTTAAGTTTAAAAATTTGGCTGTCAAAAGAAATTTCAATCGTCCTACTGTTGATGTTTGGCTCTATTGACTAATGAGTTTGCCAACCACTTGTCTAGGCCATTTATTTTCACTGCTGTGTAGTATTCCTCTATGAATATTTTACAATCCATTTATTCTACTGGAGATACTTAGGTTGTTTCTATTTCTTAGCTACTATGAACTGCGGCTATGAAAATTTTTGTAAATGGAACTTTGTGCACTTGTGTGCAATTTTTCTAGAATCAATATCCAAGAAGTAAAACTGCTGGATCTTAGAGGAAAACACTTCTATGTGTAGCCACAGAAGCTGTGTACTGTACAAATGGAGGTAGTACCATTTCTATGGGTAACAATGTAAATGGAGCCTCTGGATTATACAGTGTGACTACTTTTAATAGAGAATGTGTATCTACAGTTTTAGAAGAAAATGCCAAACTATTGTCCTAAGTTATTGCACCATTTTATTCTCCCACCATCTGTATAGGAGTTCCTACTTTTCCATATCCTGACCAATACCAGGTAAATCCAGTTTTAAACTTTTTTTTCCAGACTAGTATATACAGCTATTATTTTTAATGTTTATTTCCATTATTACTAATGAAGGTAAGCATCTTTTTATTTGATTAATGGCCATTAATATTTATGTGTGATTTGGACTTTGCATTTATTTTTCTGTTGGACTTTCTATTGATTTATAAGAGTTATTTATATATTCTGGACATGAGCAATTTGACAGTTACAAGTGTTGCAAATGTCTTCTTCCATTTTGTGTCTTCTATTTTCTTGTAGTTTCTTTTTATGAACTGAAGAATCTAATTTTGATAGTTATAGTTAATGCTCTTTGTCTCATATGAAATCTTTCCGTAGTCACAAGTTGTAATGTTATTTTCCTATATTATCTTATAGCTATATAATGTTGCCTTTCACATTTAATCTAATATACCTGGAGTTGTGTGGGGTTTTTTTGTTGTTGTTTTTTTACATTATAAAAGATCTCTCTTGAAGCTATTCCCAGGAAACAAAATGCACTTTAGATTATTACATTTGTTTCTCTTTTTTCCCCTCCATAGCACCCCTCCACCCAGCTCCCACCCCTCCCTCTGCCCTTAGCTCCCTCCCATTGACCTCATCCATAGGTGTATGATTTTTGTCCAGTCTCTCCCTGTACACCCCACACCCCTTTCCCCCTGAGAATTATCAGTCCACTTCCTTTCTGTGCTCCTGATTCTATTATATTCACCAGTTTATTCTGTTGATCAAATTTTTAATTCACTTAATTTTTAGATTCACTTGTTGATAAATATGTATTTGTTGTTCATAATTTTTTGGCTTTTACCTTTTTCTTCTACCTCTTCTAAAAGAGTACCTTTCAGCATTTCATATAATACTGGTTTGGAGTTGATGAACTCCTTTAGCTTTTTCTTATCTGTGAAGCTCTTTATCTGCCCTTCAATTCTGAATGTTAGCTTTGCTGGATAGATTATTCTTGGTTGTAGGTTCTTGCTATTCATCATGTTGAATATTTCTTGCCACTCCCGTCTGGCCTGCATCGTTTTTGTTGAGAAATCAGCTGACAGTCGTATGGGTGCTCCCTTGTAAGTAATAAACTGTTTTTCTCTTCTGCTTTTAATATTCTTTCTCTTTTGCTCTTGGCATTTTAATTATGATGTGTCTTGGTGTAGTCCTCTTTGGGTTCCTTTTCTTTGGGGTTCTGTGTGCTTCCTCGACTTGTAAGTCTATTTCTTTTACCAGATGTGGGAAGTTTTCAGTCATTATTTCTTTAAACAGGTTTTCAGTATCTTGCTCTCTCTCTTCTTCTGGCACCCCCACAATTCTGATGTTGGTATGCTGAAAGCTGTCCCAGAGTCTCCTTACATTATGTTCACATTTTTGGATTCTTTTCTCTTCTTGCTTTTCCAGTTGAATGTTGTCTGCTTCTTTATATTTCAAATTTTTGACTTGATTCTTGCCTTTCTCTAGTCTGCTGTTAGGACTCTGTATAATATTTTTTATTTCAGTCAGTGTATGTTTAATTTCTATTTGGTCCTTTATCATCTTTAGTAGGACCTTTTCCATCTCTAGTTGGCTCTTTTGTATCGCTAGTTGGTCCTTTTTCATCTCCTCTTGGGTCTCACTAAATTTATCGAATTTTTCTAGCATATTCTTGAAAAACCTTACAAGCGTGATTTTGAACTCTATATCCAGTCGTTTTTTTTTT
>JAAGEH010000125.1:10997620-11222593 GCA_011751065.1 Lasiurus cinereus
TTTTTTTTTCTCCATTTCTTTTGTTTGTGATCTCTCCCCTTGTTTCGGCATTTTCACTATGCCGGGGAAACTTCTGTGTTGGATTCAGCCTTATGATACCAGATGCAAAACCGAAGAAGCCTCTGTTGAGCTTGGGATGGGTGGAGTCTCAGGGCTTAAGGGACCGCCTTGCCTTCCAGTCGGCCCCGCCCTCCACTGCCCCTGAGTCTCACGTGACTGGGTAATGGCTGGAGCGGTCCTTGTGCGCGCGCGCACCCGCAGTGCCTCTAACCGCTGCCTTTCCAGCTCCCCTGAGCACTAGGACCACACGAGTCTAGGTCCCCAGGGTTTCGCCCGAAACAGGGGCTTAGTGGAGTCAGAAGTGGCACAGTTCGGCGGGTCTGTCTCCCGCACACTCGCGAAAGCCAGCGGCATAATCAGCAATCTGTCCTGCGCGCAGCACTGTCCGCGTGCGAGACCAGACCTGATCTTCTGCGACTCCCCTAAATTTCCATGCACCTCTTCCTTTTCACAGTCCAAACTCCCCCCCGTATGAGTTTCGCTGGATCTGGGGTTTAGTGTCGTAAAATAAGGGGTTCAATGCCGTTGGGAGTCTCCGTTTCCCTCCCGCCAGAGAAAGCCAGCCAGGTCTCTGGCACCCGCTCTCTCAGCGCGTGTCTCTGTACCTCGGCTCTTTGCAGTTCCTCTGGGTCTCCGTGAGCCCCTCTCTTTCCTTCTAGCTGTAGAACTTACACTCTGCCAGCTTTCCTGTGGTTCTGGATGATGTCCGTTGTCTTTTAGTTGTAGTTTTGAAATTGTTGTGCGAGGCAGCAGTGTAGGTGTTTACCTATGCCGCCATCTTGGATTCCTCTCTGGAGTTGTGTTTTTTTTAAACAATCAAGATTTACTGAGGGTTACCAACATTTTACAGATTTCTTCTGAGTTCTTACTGAAATATATCTGGCCATTTTTGTAAAATCTGCCCATATTTTGTAAAATATGCTTCATATTTTTAAAGTTCTACTTTTTATAATTTACCCAGTGAGCTTCCCTTTAGTGGGAATTATCTGCTGCAGTAGTCCACACATGCCATGGATGGGAATGGCAACCCTAAGGGCTAGTTTTGATTGCCTCTTACAGGGCTTCACATGGTTCCAGGTTCAAAACCAATTTTCACATAAGTTTCAAGTTTGGGGGGTTCCCATACACGTCAGTTGTGTTAACTTTAGACCCCGTGAACCTATAAGGGAGATTAGCTGATTGTTTTCATCCATTGCTGACAACCAATTCCTTGTCTTTATTGATAAGGACTTTTCTTGATGACACTAAATTTTTCAGGCTCCTTGTCCCTCATCTAGCAAGTAGCCTTGTCTCCTGGCTGGTGTATGCTAAAATTTTGATTCCCTTCAACACTTAAACACCCCTTTAGCTCCTCTACATTGCTATAGATTGCCTCTTTAACCTTACCTGTGTTACTTTGTAATTAGCCATGTTTAAAGTAAATGTTCATGCTTTAAATAGGTTTTCACTTTGCTTTGCCATTTTGATTAGTTGTTTTAGGGTTGCCAGATTTCAGGATGTGATATATGATAACAATACCTTTACTTCTTTGGTACTTAACCATTTTCATTTTCAAGACCTTTATTTAGTGAACATGACAACGCCATTTTGAGGTAGATAGGACAGGCATCAGTTGCCCCATTTTATTATTAGAATTTGTCATTCAAGATAGAAATCTCAGCAGAAACAAAATTTATTACATGTCTACCATGTAGTTAGCATAATCTTGGATGATGGAGGTAAAAATCAATTCAAATAGCTTATATAGTCAAACCTCATTTCTCCAATGATTCCCATCTCCAACAATTCTGTTCTTGACCAAGTTGCTCACAGAAAAAGTGTCTAGGTGTAGAACCAAATTTCAGTTTTCTACCTGAGATGCAATGCTTTTGTTGCTGGGCACGTAAACAATTAGCACAATTTTAAAACATAACTGTGAAAGAAACAATGTTCACAGGCAATTGAAAAGGTAGAAAACGTTGATTTGGATAAACAAAAAGCAGAGTAAACATTTCGGAGGCAGTGATAAAAGAACAAATAACGATACTGTATGCTGACCTGAAAGTCATTCGTTTAAGGCTAGTAGGGTTTTTTTTATAAACTTAAAAAATTAAGTGCTTATTTATAGATTAAAAAGTACATTATATGTATACTGTATATAAGAAAGATTAAAGCAGTGAATCATTTGGGGGTCTGGCATAGATTAATTGAATTTACATTATTTCTAATGGGAAAAATGATTTGGTTTTCGAACAAATCACTTCTTTAACAAGCTCCAGAATGAATTAAGTTCAAGAACCGAGGTTCCATTGTAGTTCAATTAAAGAATAAACAAAAACAAAAAAATGCCAAACACAATACAAGCAGTTGCTTAGCATGTAGATACCTAGTAAACTTTTTTTAAATTAAATGTTACAAGACAGGGAATTATTAAAATGAAAAATGCACAGACTGACAGAATTGCTATACAATAGGTGGTAGGGAGAGGCCATTTCATTGTGGATTGGCCTAGTGGAGGAGGTGGATTTGAGATAGGCCTTTAAGAGTTGGGTAGGATTTTAATAAGCAGGATGTAATATTTGGACTATTCTAGAATAGAGAAAATAAGTAACAAAAAACTGGAGACTAGATTGTTAGATTTAAAAGGCAAATTAAGGAGTAGGCTTTAATCTTATATAAAAGAAAATCAATTTATAAGTGAGAGTAACAGAGTAAACTTTGTTTTAAGATGTTACTATTCTTCAGAAAAGCAGCGAATTCAGTGGTGGGGAGAGAAAACTGATGACAACAGGGCACTGCCTAATAGATAAGAGACGAGGATATGACAGTCTAGGAACAGCTGAGAACAAGAATTGGTTTTATAGTTTGAAATGCAAAAGAGGCACTTGTTTAAATATACAATTTACATGGTTTGCTTTTTACATGTTATTTATTAGGGGAACCAGCTGTCTCTTACAAAGGTGGAGCTGAATTTCCACATCTGTCTGAGGATACAGAAAGCCTCTCTGGCACTGCCTGCAGCAAAGTCCAGCTCTGCTAGGGGAGTGCAGACATAGACCTGGGTCTGGAACTTGGCGACAGGCCATCCACACTGGGGTATTTAACGCAAGGTGTTTGAGTATATCATTATTCCCATCAGAAAAAAATACATTTTAATTCCAATTCAGATACAGGAATAAATCCCCATGCAGAGGAGTATCAGAGGCGGCAACCAGAAGGGTTTATCATATTAGCTCTGAGCAGTTTGGAGGTGGGTCACCTTTTAGTCCCATAAAAGAAGCCTCCTCCCTTGGTCAGCCATTGCTCCAGGAACAGATCTCCCCATCCCCTATGTCTGAAATAGGGCATTTTTGACACATGCATTCAGGCAAGGCCTGAATTCAGATGGTCTACAATTACCTATCAAAAGTGAAAAATCACCACTGAGGTGATAATTTATTAGCCATGAATACCCCATTTCTTTCAGGATTTGAACAGTTAAATCCAACCAAGAGAGAGTAGTTCTTGCTTTCACTTACATTTATCTCTTCCTAATACTATCCATTCAGTTAAATTCACATAAGAATGTGTGTGTGAGTATATATATATTTTTTTCCCAATGGCTGTTCTGAATTAAATTACAAAATATACATATGTACACATTTTAATATAAAGGTGATTATGTTGCTCATCATCAACTCCTGGGTCGTCCATCTGGAGTGAGCTCATACCTGTAAGACAATTGGGTTTGGATTTGTTAGTATTGAGAGTGGGTTGTGATAGCATCAGGACAGTCTAGTCTGTATGGGTCCAGCAGAACCCATCCTATATAATAAGAAGCTAATATGCTAATTAGACCAAATAGCAGAACGACCGACGGTCGTGCATCAGGCCTCTAGTCGCTTTATAAGCCAGGATTAAGGCTAGAGCTGACAGATCCTCTAGGTAAGTGAGATGTGCAGACAGTAAAGGTGATTGATAATCAGCCTTCCTCGACCAAAGGAGCTGAAATGTTCTGAGAAGGAAAAACTCTGGAGATAGATATGGGAAGATAAGACGATTAATGTGATAAAGTGGAAAGGCTCACTTACCATTGTGAGAAGCCCACAATCAGATCTTCTTTTGATAAGTCAATCAGTACCTAAACAATCACAAATAAATCAGTTCCCTTCCAAAAAATGTTGCATTCAATGGAAATATATGAGATAAATGGACTTGACTGTAAAAAGGGTCATTTTGACTTTCAACATGGAACCTCTCCAGGACAGTGACCTCGGGGGATGTGAATTGCTGTATAATCCAGAAATGTCTATATGAATGTACAGAAAGAGAACAGCTTGCCTTTACTCATTAACTGGTCATAATTTAAAGCAAGACACCATAGTTGCCTCATCTGTAAAAATGGGGATAATATCACTTACTTCAGAGAAGTGGGTTTTTAAAAAGATGAGCATAAGATGATGTTTATTAGAATACAATTATGAACAATTGTCTCCCCTTGGCATCTTCCTAAAGATTCTATTTCCTCTATCTCTACTTAAATCAAAATCCTATCATCACAAAAATACTAATGTAATAAGTCCAAGCTTCACAACAAACAATGCTATATATATATAGAAACATATACAGAAATAATATCTAAAACCCTAGATGTTCAAATACTTGTGTAGTAATAAATTGAGTTTTTACAGTAGGGTTTATCTTATTAAGACTAAATGATGTAGATGAATAACAAGAATATTTCAAGAAACACACCAAAAACCTCTCAGTGAGGCCACCCCTTCCTTGCATTCAGTTCTGGTAACAGCTGAATGATCCAATCAGAATTTCTCCAAGGCTGCTATTCCACCAAGGAATTAGCTAGAGTACTAGGCGGGACAGAGTACTAAGAGTTCTTGTACTTACTTTTCCTAGCTCCTTCCTTCTGTGTGAGCCAAGTGGCCTACTGTTTTTCACTGCAACGTCTAGTGACCTCTTCTGTACTTCATCCAGGGGAACAAAAAATTCAAATCTTTAAGAAGCAAAAAGTCAGGAAATCAGAGTTACATATTTTCATTAAAAATGTGCCATCCATTTTCCTACTTTTAAAACCAAAGATACAGATATAGACTATTGAGAATAGCTTATAGAACAGTATTGGCTCATAGCAGATACTCAGTGAATCACTGTCATACATAATCATTGTCTTGGAAGTGTCAGGAGCCTGTTTGCCTCTCAAGTTATCAGACTACTGTGCTTTGTGTTCTTGGTGCTGTTGTTGACTATTAGTTGATCATATATGTGTGAGTAATTTCTGCATTCTCTATTCTGTTCCATTGATCTGTGTGATTTTTTATGCCAGTACCTTTCTGTTTGATTACTATAGTTTTGTAATATAATTGAGGAGCATGATGCCTCTGGCTTTGTTCTTTCTTAAGGTTGCTTTAGGTCTTTTATAGTTTCATGCAAATTTTAGGATTGTTTAAATCCTAAATATGAAATATACCTGGGATTTTTTAGGGATTGTGTTAAATCTGTAGATTGCTGTGGGGTAGTATTAATTGTCAATTCAT
The DNA here is from genome assembly GCA_011751065.1 of Lasiurus cinereus. Lineage (NCBI taxonomy): Eukaryota > Metazoa > Chordata > Mammalia > Chiroptera > Vespertilionidae > Lasiurus > Lasiurus cinereus. The sequence continues at coordinate 11,003,191 of JAAGEH010000125.1, forward strand.
GAGCACAAACTATCTTTCCATTTATTTATATACCCTTCAATTTCTTTAATGTCTTGTAGTTTTCAATATACAGGTCTTTCATTTTCTTGGTTAAATTTATTCCTAGGTATTTCATTCTTAAAATTTTAAACGGGATTAATTTTTCCCCCTGTTACATTATTAGTGTATAGAAATGCAAGATATTTTTGTATTGATCTTGTAACTTTATTACATTTGTTGATTAGTTTTAACAGGTTTTTTTGTGTGTTTTTTTTGGTGGATTCTTTAGGGTTTTCTATGTATGTCATTTGCAAATAGTAACAATTTTATTTCTCTCCAAGTTGGGGGCCTTTTATTTTTTTGTTGATTGCTTTGGATAAGACTTCCAATACTATGTTGAGTAAAAGTGACAAAATGGGCACTTTTGCCTTGTTCCTGATCTTAAAAGAAAGGTTTTCAGTTTATCATTGAACATAATATTAGTTGTGGACTTGTCATAAATGGTCTTTATTATGAATGTTAAATTTTGTGAAATGCTTTTTCTGCTTCTATTGAGATGGTATTTTTATCCTTCACTTTAAGTGATTTGCATATGTGGAGCTATCTTTGTATCCCTGGAATTAAATCTCACTTTATCATGGTGTCTGAACCTTTTAATGTGTTAAATTTGGTTTGCTAATATTTTGTCCAGGATTTTTGTATCTACATTCATCAGGGATGTCAGCCTGTAATTTTCATTTCTTACAGTGCTCTTGTCTAGTTTTGGTGTCAGGGTAATGCTGACCTAATAAAAATGAGTTTGGAAATGTTCCCTCTTTTTTTGTGTGTGTGTGAATTTTTTACAGAGAAGAAGGGAGAGGGATAGAGAGTTAGAAACATCGGTCAGCTGCCTCCTGCACACCTTTTACTGGGATGCACCCACAACCCAAGTACATGCCCTTGACCGGAATCGAACCTGGGACCCTTCAGTCCGTAGGCTGATGCTCTATCCACTGAGCCAAACCAGTTAGGGCATCCCTCTATCATTGGGAAAAGTTTGAGGATTGGAGTTAAATTCTTTGAATGTTTAGTAGAATTAGCCAGTAAAGCTCTGTAGTCTTGAACTTGCATTTGTTGAAAGGTTTTTGATTACCGATTCAAAATCCTTACTAGTAATTGGTCTATTCAGATTTTTTCATGATTGTCTTGGTAGGCTGTATGTGTCTAGGAATTTAAAAGTTGTTAGGATCATAAAAACTAAAATTATACACCAGTAGATTTATTTCTGTGGTATCAGCATCATCCTACGAACCAGGAGTTCACAGCTCAATCCCCGGTGGTGGTAGCAGGGTCATAAAGGAGGCAGCTGATCATTGATATTTCTCTCTCTCTGAAATCAATAATATATGTGTTTCTGTGGTATCAGTTGTAATGTTTTCTTTCTGATTTTTGTCTTTTTTCCTTGTTAAGTCTAGCTAAAGGTTTATCAACTTTATCTTTTCAAAGAACCAGCTCTTAGCTTCACTTTTCTTTTGTCCTTTAAGTCTATTTCAGTGGTCGGCAAACCGCGGCTTGCAAGCCACATGCAGCACTTTGGCCTCTTGAGTGTGGCTCTTCCACAAAATGCCATAGCCTGGGCAAGTCTATTTTGAAGAAGTTTAAAAAATGTGGCTCTCAAAAGAAATTTCAATCGTTGTACCATTGATATTTGGCTCTATTGACTAATGGGTTTGCCGACCACTGACCTAATGTAATATATGGATTTAATGCAATCCCAATGGTATTTCTCACAGAAATAGAAAAAAAAATTTCTCAAGTTTGAATAGAATCACAAAAGACCCTGAAATAGCCAATGCATTCCTTAATGTAGCATACTCTGATTTCAAATCATACTATAAAGCTATAGTGATAGTATAGTAATGACTAAAAATAGACATAGACCAGTGAAACAGAATTGAGAGCCCAGAGATAAACCCACACATATGAGCAACTAATTTTTTTACAAAAAAAAAAAATCATGCCGAGGCCGGTTTGGTTCAGTGGACTGAGGGGTCCCAGGTTCGATTCCGGTCAAGGGCATGTATCCTGGCTGCGGGCACATCCCCAGTAGGGGGCATGCAGGAGGCGGCTGATCGATGTCTCTCTCTCATCGATGTTTCTAGCTCTCTATCCTTCTCCCTTCCTCTCTGTAAAAAATCAATAAAATAAGGAGTCAAAAACATACAATAGAGAAAGAAAATTCTTTTCAATAAATGGTGCTAAGAAAACTGGAAAACCACACCATACACTCAAAATGAATTAAAGAATAGGATACATAGAAGAAAACAAAGACACTAAACCTATGGACCTTGGTCTCAGAGGGGTCTTTGGGAACTTGATCCCAAAAGCAAGGGAAGTAAAATGGGTAGTTAGTTATTCCAGATAAAAGGAAACCAAAATTATCAGGTATACTGTATCTTTCCTTGGCTGGCTAGAAATGTCTTCTCAGGATTCTGAAGGAGGAGGAAGCAATGATGAGGTTTTTATTTCTTCACTTTGAGGCGAACTTGAAATTAAGAATGGATAAGGCAGAAACCGGTTTTGCTCAGTGGATAGAGAGTCCGCCTGTGGACTGGTCAAGGGCATGTGCCTTGGTTGTGGGCACACCTCCAGTAGGGAGCGTGCAGGAGGCAGCTGATTGATGTCTCTCTCTTATCAATGTTTCTGACTCTGTCCCTCTCCATTCCTCTCTGTAAAAAACCAATAAATTAAAAAAAAATAGAATGGATAAAGACTTACCACAAAGCCATCAAAAACAAGCAGTCTCCTCCCCCAAGGATATGGGTGGACAAGGTATTAAGGGTATATGTTTCACCTGTCACCTATGCTTTGTTGTAGGAGGGAAGAGAGGCCAAAGCACTTGTTTTAGAGAAAATGTTATGCTTATTTTTAACTTTTCTCTAAAACAGATTCAAAGAAAATATATTTAACCAGATTAAAATTCTTTTCCTGCCAAAGAGGCTTCATTTAAAGGTCTGGAACATTACATAATCAGGAACACTTTAGCTCCTCTGAACAAGAAAAGTAGTAGCTGTTTTGCTAAACTGCCCTGGCAGTCCTTTTCTTCCACTAAAGTATAGAGAAGCTTCATGAAGGCAAAGACCCTAGCCCTTCACATGATCTGGAAGACTGCCAGGCACACAACAGGTGCTCAGCAAGTACCTGAATGGGTGAGGCACTCTAGGCAGGCCGACTGGACCACTTACGTCTCATCGAACAGGGGTTCCACGGTCTTCCGCTTCACTGAGGTCTTCTTACGACTTGTCCACCTCCTTTCTGGCAACAAGTAGACACGGACATAAGGATCAACTCCACTGCTGGTACAGGGTGTCAGGTTTCTGATTTGGTTTCAAAGACATTAAAGAAAAGTCCTGGTTTTCAAACATTGAAAAAACACTCATTTGGAGAAAGCTGTACTAGCTATTAGGTTTAGGTGGCCTTGAGGATAAAAATGCCCAGGAGTCTAGATGACCAACAAAGCAAAAGTCTGTAGAATTCGGAGGACAAAACATCAGATGCATGGTTTTGACAATGTAAGTTTTTGTCCAGTGTGGAGTACAACTAAATACTTTCCATCTGAAGGAAGTTGAGAAAATGTACTGACTCCACTACCCCAGACAGTTTGGCAGCGCTTGCTTCTAAGCAAAGCCCTTGGCTTGAGCTCATCAAAACCTTTGAGGACCTTGTCACTCACAGCAAGACAGCCCTCAAACCTCACTCCCATTGTATTGTCTGTCTTGTGCTGCCCCTCTCTGCATTGCTCCAAGTACTCCCACTCCTTTTTGGTCACCTGCTGCTCCCAAAGGACCTTTCCTGGCCCCGGCCTCCTCTTACCTGCAGCCGTTGATGAGCACGCTGAGGCAGCGCCGCAGACACACATAACGCACAGTGAGCTGGATCTCGCCCAGCCTCCGTGGCCTGAAATCCCTGCCTCTGTAAAGAAAGGGCTTGTCACTTCTTTTGCCTTTACAAATGTTGGCCTCTCTCCCTATCCCCAAGACAGCGCATGTCCTGCTTTCGGAATATGGGTTAATTTAAAAATTCTTCAGTTGGAAGTCAGTTCCATGCTGCAGTCAAGTATAATTATCCTACTTTACCATAGGAAGAGCATGAACCCTGGAGTGGGACCTGCCTTACAGCGTGATTGCTGGTGGGATCCTGGGTGAGTTATTTTGACTTTTAGTACTATTTCATAGGGTTATTGTGAAAATCGAATTAAATAATGCACTATCCCCATAATAAACACTAAGTGGCAGTCATTGATTACGTAATTCCATATTATCCCTGAGTAACTCTTCAGAACTCAGGCAAGGTTTCTGCTGTAAAAACCGAAGTTCAGGGTCTATTTACGGTTTTGTATGTAGACTATTGGGTCTACGTGTGCTCACTTGCTCCCCCACCCGCCTCCTGGGTTCTTTCTACCACACTATGCTGCCTCTCGTGAAGGCATTCTGTGAAAAACCAGAACTCGAACAGAAAAGTAAGTTCATATCTACTTTTCCATCCAGGGAGTTATTTTTCATGGAGATGATCTTAGAAAAGATTAAGCAAAGAAGTGCATACTCAATGCTGAGGCTGATATCGGTCAGGTCAAAGCAGGAGGTGGCCAGGGAGTTGAGTGAGGACATGCTGGGAGCCAGCCTCTCGGGCGGCCATGCGAATGGGGAGGCAGGACATTTCATGGGTCTGGGTGACTTGATGGGCCCTGGAGAGTGGGAGCCTGGGACAGTCAGGAAGATGGAGGCCGAACTCTTCTTCTCCCCCATGGGCTCACAGACACCTTTGGCACTGTCCTTGCCTTTCGGCTCTGGGCCTGTCGCTGGGGGTGTGGGCTCGGTGGCAGCGGTGGTGGCACTGGTGGCTGTCGAGATGCTCTTGGAGGCTTCCTTGGTGCCAGAAGCAGGGTCTGGGGGGCAGGGCAAGTCTGCAGGACCCTCTCCCTCGGGTGGATCTTTGGGACCCTGATTGGTGGTCACTTTCTTAATGAACAGAGGGCCTTTCTTTAGGGCTTCAGGTCCCGTGTATGGGCTCCCCACCTCCCGTTCTTCCACACGTAGGAACTGCGAGCAAATGACAGACAGGGTTATTTATGGGCTGGGCCCACCACTTCCATTTCGCTCTCACCTTAACCTCTGGGAAATGGTTCCTTCTCTTTTTTTTCTGGGAGGAACAGTTTTTTCAAAACTCCCAGTTTCTTCCTGACTGCCCAATCCAATGAAATTTTCTCTCCAGACCATGTTTTCCTTAACCTCTTTCGGCTTTGGCCCGCCCTGACCAGTACGTCTCTCTCTTTCCTCTTCCTCCTGCCTCACTTGTGGGTCTTCATGAAGATGCAATCCTGGTCCCTCCTTGCTATACTCAGACTGGCTGCAGGAGAGTTGCACACTCAGCATGCAATTTCCCTCTGTGCTGAGGCTGCCCAGACCTATACCTTCAGTCTTCCCTCACCTTAACCTTCACACATATCACCAGCTACCTTCTGGATATTATATGGTTGTTTTCCAATTGTCACATTATTCACCATTACTTTCCCTAAAATGTGTTCTCTATCCGGACATACCTCTGTAGTCCTAGCACCAAATTTTCAAATTTCAGCCATTGCATTTCGTCTTTTCCCTTCATTCATTACTTATCCGGACCCTTGCTAAGGGTTTCCATTTCCAGTAATATGGTGGTTAAAATACTCTGAAAAACATCTTGTTAGGAATGTCTCAATAAAAGAAACACCCTTTTAAATAGCCAAAATCACAATAAATAAAGTAAAATCCCCAGGGCTAAGAAAAAGGGGCAGAAAACTGAAAAAAAAAAAAAAAGGTTAAGCTTTCTGAGGGTCATTTATCAACATTGGAATCCAAGGGATTAGGAAAAGAGGCCTTGGTCCAGCGGTTCTCAACCTGTGGGTCTCGAACAGCTAGCAGGGTCTCCTAAGACCATCAGAAAACACAGATATTACATTAAGATTCATAACAGTAGCAAATTACAATTATGAAGTAGCGACAAAAATAATTTTATGGTTGGGGATCACCACAACATAAAGAACTGTATTAAAGGGTTGCGGCATTAGGAAGGTTGAGAACCGCTGCCTTGGTCGATGTGAAACTAGGAGTTGAAGTAGAACCTATGAAGGTGGGGCCTCTTCAGTGAAAAAGGAGCCTAGGATAAACATTCCACCCACCAGCAAAAACTAATGACAAGACACACATCTGTCTCAGCCTGAATCTGGTTGGGGGGGAAATTAAGCCTTTTGTAACAATAAGGCACCTATCTCACTATCTATGGTGTCTTGAAACCCAAAGTTAAAAATTAACATAGGCCCTGGCTGGGTAGCTTATTTGGTTGGAGCATTGTTCCAATATGCCAAGGCTGCAGGTTCAGTCCCCAGTCGGCATACACAAGAGTCAACCAATGAATACATAAATAAGTGGAACGAAAATCGATGTTTCTCTTTCCCTCTCTTTCTCTAAAAATCCATACGTAAAGTTAATATAAAAAAGAACCCATATTTGAAGTGCCCCTGAGGTTCTTGGTTGCAGCAATAGCAGAGTCTCTTTGGAAGTGAACCACCTCAATCCAGCTCACAAGGGAACACTGACCATGTTTCAACCCAGGTTGCCCAACATAGAAATGAGTCATCATGAAAAAGCATCAAAATACACAACAAAATTTAGATCAGAAGATCTTCAGGTAATAGAATTAACAGACATGCCTTGTAAGTATTTTCAAATGATTAAAGATGGAATAAACATAAAAGATAATAAAGTTAGAGATGAAAAATAGCCTTTGAAATAAAGACCATGAGTAGGTTAAAGAGCAGATTAGGCATAGCCAAAGAAGGATTTAGTGAACTGGAAGATGGATCGGAAGAACTTAGAATATAAGCACCAAGAGATAAAAAGAAAGAAAGTATGAAGATCATGGAAAGGGTTCTGGAAGGATTAAAAGAATGCGGGAGGCAATACTTGAAGAGCTAATGGCTGATAATATTCCAAAACTATGGAAAATATGAATCCATCTTCTAGCTTCTTCCCAACATAGAGCAAGTACTGGGGCCATCTACCTTGCACCAGGGCTCCACCCCTACCTCATGGCAGGGAGGAAAGGGAGAGATTTACCCGAAGCACCAGCCTCATGGAGATGAGGCTGTCCAGACCCGAGTGGTCCAGCTGGAAGCGCTGCTCGAGGGTCAGGTCTGCATAGGGGAGAATCTGGCACAGGGGTAACTCCAGCACGCCCAGAGCATACTCCTGGTCGTCATCCAGTACCTGAGCAGCGGGCCAGTCACAAAACAAGAGAATCATCACCACCACCACCACCCCCGCTGGGCCCAGCCAAGTCTAAATTCACTTCTGTAAGTATGGACTGTGCTTCTATTGGCCTCTGGCCCTGTTCTGAAAACTGGGAATGGGATCAGGCCTGCTCCCTGCCTCAGTCAGAAAGAGGGGGACTCGCCGAGACTGGTTTGGCTCAGTGGATAGAGCGTCGGCTTGCGGACTGAAAGGTCCCAGGTTCGATTCCGATCAGGGGCATGTACCTTGCAGGCACATCTCCACTGAGGGGCGTGCAGGAGGCGGCTGATCAATGTCTCTCTCTCTCATCGATGTTTCTGACTTTCTGTCTCTCTCCCTTCCTCTCTGTAAAAAATCAATAAAATATATTAAAAAAAAAAAGAGGCAGTTATGGTCTACATAAGGCAGGTGTGTCAGCGAGCCTGGGGGCTTTCAGGGCTGGTGAGCTGTGTTGTGCCATGAGGGGACACCAGGCTGAGGCCCCAGATCCCCCAAGGTCTCAGACAAGTCACTGTTTAATCCTCCATTTGCTCTTCCACAGATCTTTTGTGAAAACATTTTAAAATTAAAAATACATCAGTCATGGCCTGAGTAGATTTCAACACAAGCCACTCTGGGTGCTGTGTAACAATCAGAAAGAGGGCTGGGAGGTGGGGTGAGGGTGTGACATCTTAAGCGGACACTGATGATGCCACCCTCACGGAGCGCCAAGGGACCTGAGGGATGTGCCCACAGCCTCTTACCCAGGACCTTGGGCACCAGCCTCCCTGAGAGGTGGGGCCTGGTATCTCCCCAACCCACAGGGATCAGACCCCACCGGCCTGTGGGAGGCCTTAGGGAGGGGCTGGTTATGGCCAGGGAACCTGCTCAAGGTGCACTTCGAGCTCCCACCCTCCTGGCTTAGACACTTCTTAGCTCTGATCCAACAGCCCAGCAAACCTTGAGCTGCAGCTGCTCAGATGCCACACTGCCCACAAAGAAGGAGAACGCCTGGTTCCACACCGGGTCCTTGCTGCGGGGACAGGTCTGGGGACAAGAAGAGACCATTGAAGGGTTTGGTTGGACAGAGCAGGACACCCTGTGCTCTCACTCCAGCCCCCAGGCACCTCTGGTGGCCTCTGCCCATGATCAGACCCACACACGCTGTGGAGGCATTGGGGCAAGGCAGCCAGACTCAAAAGCAAGGAGAGCTTTGCCAAGACGTTTTACAGGGGCTGAGAGTCATGCTGGCAGAGTGCTCACTCGGGAGGGGAGGTTTCTGCTGCTGGACTGGGAAACGGTGGTGGGAAGGACTTGAGTCATGCCTAAACTTGAACCCCAGCTCTGCTGTTTCTAGCATGTGCCCTTGGGTAAGTCACTGATCTCTCACCCTCAGATTCTTGAACTGTGAAACTATTTGTGAGGTTACTTTGAAGACTAAATAAAATATAAGGTGTCTAGAATGTGTCCTGGCACCTACTTGGTATTCAGTGTAAGCTAATTCCTTGTCTTTTGCTTCTCCCTGAGAAGGACTGGGGCCCCCATTTGCGTATCCGGTGGCTACACACCAAGCTGTCTTACCTTGCTCAGATAGGTCTTCTTGCCTACAGATAGCTTGACATAGGAAGAAGGGTCTCTGCTCTCCTTATTCTGTGAGAGGCAAATCACAACAATGAGGGTGGCATCATCAGTGTCCGCTTAAGATGCCACACCCTCACCCCACCTCCCAGCCCACAGGAGCATTGGTGGGGCTTGTGGCCGGACAGCTGCTTCCCTTTGGCAGGACCCCTCGACTGCCGTCACTGTGCAAGCAAAGCACCTGGGCAGGGCTGACCCAGGGGGGCCTCGAGTGAATAGTGAGCTGGCTGGGTACAGGCTCTGGCTCCCGGGCATTATGGAGACACACAGGGTGGATTCAGGTTCCTGCTCCTCCCTTAGGTGTGTGACCCAAGCACTAACCTTCTGAGTCTGTTAGTAAAATGGCAGTAAGATTGGACAGAGTCATCCTGTTTCACAGGCACAATGAGTGTGGGGATGAGTTGCCAAGCCCAGTGCCTGGCACCAGGGAATCTGACAAGGACAGCTCTTGCCAAACCCAGGGTGTGCAGACTGTTGCCGGAAAACATGGGGCTGGGTTACTCTGGGGAAAAGGAGTTCTGACTTGCTTCAGCTTTTCAGCCGCACACATATTCTCACCTTGGCATATCGGGAGAGTTTTTTGGCTCGATATTCACCATTCAGGTAGTCAAAAGGGTTTCTCTGCAGCACAAGAAGACATTTCCGTTTCAAGTGAGCATTAGAAAGGGGCGGGCACAAGGCGGGCAGGGTGTGTGACACTGACCATGTCACCACTCACCGGCAGGTTGCAGGCACTATCCAAGAAGACCACCAGGATGGCAGTGGAAAGGCCAGCATGGTCCTGCAAGCAGACGGACCTCAGTGACCCGTGGAGGGAAGCCAGCCGCCCCTGCCCCCGGCTGGCCAGAAGACCCCTTACAACCTAGCTTTTCTGTCAGCGCTGAGATGCCAACTGCAGCACGCCAGGTGCAAGTCAGACACAGAACTAGGCTGTGGTCTTTCCCTGAGGTCTGGGCTCACGGGCACCAGCAGTGCATAAGAATCCCAGCTTCCCTGAAGGAGGCTGAGATGCTCAGTGGGCAGAGAGAGAAGAGGGGAGAGGTCGGGAGCTGCCCTGTGTGGAGACAGGGCTGAGGGACAGGTTCTCTAAAAGGTGGGGCTGGCTGGAGACTAAGCAAGATCTGGGGGCTCAGCCCACATGTGACAGCCCTGCTTTCTGCTAGGGAGCCCCAAAACCTTGCACTCACCTCAGTCAGAGCCTCAGGGTCAGCGATCAGTGAAAGCCACTCCAGTCGCAGGTGCAGCCGCCCAGTGGTTGTGTCATTCAGGACAAACCACTGCGGGAGATGAGGAGGGAAAGGGAAGCTTGGGGACAGGGACAGGGAGGTGCTACTGACCCTCTGCAGGCAGCTAAGTTCCCCCAACAGAAGCTCAGGGAAAAGGGGAAGCAGCTCAGACTCTGGCTGAGGGACTGCGACATGTGGTTTAGGAGGAAGTGCTACACTTTGGGATGGAAAAACCCTCCTACCAAAGCCCAGCCCTGCAGTGTGACCATTCCCTGCTGGAGGTCCTTGGTCTGGGCCTTCCAGGGAAGCTTCTTCCAACCCTGGCCTTGGAGGATTCCCTGGACCCATCTGTGTCTCGCCCAGCTCTTGCCCCTGAAGACCAGTGTGTGTGGCTCAGCGTGGGAGGGGCCCATTTCATAGACCAGCTGGGCGCGGTCCACGGGGAGGGGCTGCACGCACAACTCTACCTCATCCACCACTCTGTTGGTCATGACATCCCCGAGGCAGATCTGCAGGCTGGAATACACAGGGAGAGGTCGGCTCAGCTCTGAGGAGGCGGTGTGGCGGCCCACCCTGGAATCTGGGTCCAAATATCTAAGTGGGCCCTCAAGACCCAGGATCATATTCATGCCAGGGGACCAATGGGAAGCCACTCAGCTCAAGGAGGAAGGACTGTCTTAGCCATCCGGCATGCTGCCCCGGAGGCAGGTGGCTTCCACCCTCGGAGGGGAATCAGCAGATAATGCTGGGCACATCGGCTCTGAACTCTCAGTGATGGTGCTGCTGGCGTTTGAGGGGAATCGTCAGGTGCCCTCTAACTGCCATGGCTCCACTTCCCGCAGTCATTGTAACAACCCCCAATGCCTCTCCATTACAGAACTGCCCCTACCGCCTTCCACAAGATCATGTTGGCATGTGTGTGAAAAGAGGTAACACCCACATTCTCAGCATGCCTTCCACCTACCCTGACTCAAGCCAGAGGGGAAATTAATTGCCTGTAACTGTTAGAAGTGTGTTTGAGCTCTAAACACACTTGAAATCAATTACACAAAATATGAACCACACTTCAAATCTGCAATATTATAAAAATTACTAAGATGAGAAAAAAAGATAAGCAACATTTGCTTGCGAGCCGTTTCTTAGGCTGCCAGGTTGTGCCCCGCCCACTTTGTTTTGTTCATACTTTCTAAAGTTCTGTGTTCATGGAAACAGGCTAAACAACACAGGAGTGAAGCTTCGTGTGAAATTTGTTTTCGCCTCCCAATCCCAGTCCTCTGAGACGAGCAGTGTGAGCAGACTGCTGTGTACAGGAACGCGCGCGTGCACGTGCACACGCATACACACACACACACACACACACACACACACACACACGGGCCCCCCTGGGAAGGTGACTCAAGCTGCATGGTCACTCCCACCTGCCCCACGGTCTGGGCAAGTCTATTTTGAGTAAATGGTGTTAGAAGTTTAAAAAATTTGGCTCAAAAGAAATTGCAATCGTAGTGCTGTTGATATTTGGCTCTGTTGACTTATGAATTTGCTGACCACTGGCCTACTACATAACGGACATCCTCCAAGCCAACACAGATCCTGCTCAGTGTTTAAAGCTGCAGACTACCCTCTTGTTTGGCAACGGCAAGTTTACTAAAATACTCAGCCAGGGTCCTCTGAGACTGGACACTCCGGTGTCAGGCTCTTGCCTTGCCACCTCAGTTCTCCCTCCAATAAACACTTCTGGTTAATGCGTTTATAGGACCCGGAAGTGGGCAGTTGTGATAGGTAGCCCAGCCTGGCAGTGTCAGTCTTCACACACCTGGGTTTCTGTGTCCTGCCCCCGAGTGAGTGGCCAGGTTTCCCTGACTCTGGGGACCTGCCATCCATGTCAGCTTTGCCCCTGCACCCTTCCTCAAATGGGGACTCTGGGTACATCATTGAGAGATCAGAAAATAGGGCCTATGGTACTTGAACCTTGGGTCCTCTCTGTATCCCTTGGGCCCAGAGTCCAGGGTGGAACACTCAGGAGACATGGAGAAGGGAGGGGTGGGAGGCTCCAAGATAGAAGGCCCAGTGCCCCAGGCCAGCACAGCCCTCCTCACCTGCCCAGGAAGTCGTCCCTGTCAGTATCCTCATCATACAGGTCCACTTCCAGGTCCTGCCCAGGGACTTCGTACACCAAGAACTGGAAGGAAAGAGGTGATGTGACCCACAGGCCATGGCAGCGGGTGAAGCGGGCGCACCCATGACCCCGGGGGAGCCAGGTTCCAGCACCAAGTTGCCAGCTGGAGCCCGGGCAGGTGCCGGCCTTCTCAGTGCTCCTGTGAGAGGCCCCCAGGCAGGCGGGGAGCTGAGGGGCGAGTAAACCCCATGCGGGTGGTGCCCAGGGCACAGCAGCTGCAGCGTGGGCTTGGCAGGCTTTGCCGCTTCCAGGGCACTTCACAGGCGGTGGGGGTCCCCTTCACGGAGCCGGGGTTGTGGTTAAGCTTCAGGGAGAACTTCAGCTCCTGGGGTCTGGCTCTGGCTGAGAGGCTGGGGCAGAACTGCCTCAAGGTTCTCTCTCACTTTGATTTGAAAGCCTCCAACGAAGCTGTCTTGGGGGGAAGGACGTGGAAGCTCATCTATAGGATGTCCCTCCGGGGCCACAGCAGCCCACCTCTGGGGACGCGGTGGGTTTGGGGAGAGGGAATGACACAGACCCTCCTGTCCATCCCCAAGGCCCACTCCTGTGGCCACTGTTGCCCACAGGCATGAGGCCCCTGAGGGCAAGGCCTCCCGCCTGTCCCCAGCACGACCCCGAGTGGAGCCCGAAGGACACGGAAGCGGCGGCGGAGGGGACCCTCACCTCAAACACCTCGTTCCAGGTGGGGCTCAGGTTCTTGTAGACGGTCTTGCTGCGGAAGTGCTGCAGGCCAATGCTCACCTTGGCGTAGGGGTCTGACTTGCCTCGGATCCCCAGGAAGTGGTCCATCTGGGCCAGCTTCTCCGCCTCCAGCAAGTGGACTCTGATCACCCCCTGGAAAACGCCCGCGCAGGGCTCACCCACCGCCACTTCCTGGGTGGCGCCAGCCCTCCAGACCCGCAATATCAGCCAAAGCCATCAGGCACTTCCCAGCCCCCCTCACCCTCTCCTCGGTCTGGATGGGGAGGCAGCAGCCAGACGGCAGCCTCTGGCCAAGGCCATGTAGCACGTGATGGCAGGGCCCAGAGCTCTGTCCGCTGCCTCTCAGTGCCCCCCCACCCCCACCGCTCCTGGCCTTCCCAACATGCCTGGGAACGGCTGATCCCCACGGCAGCCACTCCACCTATGCCAGCAACCACGGCAAACCAAGCCTCCTGAGGGTTCCTGTCTGTAACCGGCATGCAGACTGACCTCCGTGTCATTCCTTCCCCGTGCCCAGGTGTATACAGCCCGTGGGCATTGCTTGCTGCTGACAGTGGGTCCCTGCGCTCCTAAAAGGCCCAGCACTGTCTCACCCGACCCCCTCCCCCAGACTATGTGCTAAGGCAGAACAGAGCCAAGGACTGGGAAGAGGAGCCTTCCTGCCTGGAATTATTTCTTTTTAAATGTTAGTAAGTACGTATGTATCTTCCTTTGGACCCAGCCATCCCATCTTCTAGCCCTAAAGCCATCCTGTAAAAATCCTGACAGCCTGTTTGTCCCAGCAAAACACAAGACACAACTGTGTGTCAGTGGGAACCGGTAAAATCCCTGCCGCACGTCTGCAGGTGGAGCAACCAGGTGGCCCTCGGAATGAGGGCTCCATCCCACAGTGAGGGAGTGATCCCCAGGACACGGCCCGACACAGCAAGGCAGGGGCAGTGCTATGCGGCTGTCCAAGGAAAGGGGGGATTTCTGAAGGCAGATATGCATGCATCAACACGGGGGCATATCTGCCATCTTAGAAAAGAGTGAAAAATAGTGTGTGTATGTGTGTGTGTGAGGGGGCGGAGAGGAGGGAAGAAACCACTACTTCCAGGGAGAAGGTGCAGAGTAGGTGGAGGGACAAGGGCTAGAAGCCAGACTCCTTAAAATATAACTTGTTCTTCATATTGCCCTTTGGAAGCATGCACATCCTATATAATAAAATGCTAATATGCAAACAGACTGAATGACAGAACAACCAAACTGGTCGCTATGATGTGCACTGACCACCAGGGAACATGGCAGGCATCGCCCACAGCGGGATGGCGGAGCAGGTGAGGGGGGAGCGCCAGACCACGCTGGGGCACCAGCACCGTCATCGGAGCAAGCCTCTAGAGCAGCGGTTCTCAACCTTCCTAATGCTGCGGCCTTTTAATACAGCCCCTCACGTTGTGGTGATTCCCAATCATAAAATTATTTTGTCACTACTTCATAACTAATTTGCTACTGTTATGAATCTTAATGTAAATCTCTGTGTTTTCTGATGGTCTTAGGAGACTTGCTAGCTGTTTGCGACCCACAGGTTGAGAACCGCTGCTCTGGAGGTTACTGAACATTCTTTGCTCCCATGTGCTGAGGTCCTGACTGGTGCCTGTACCCACTGCTGGGGTTCGAGCCGCCACTTGCACCCGTTGCCAGTGCCTGGCGCCAGCCTGATTGCTCAACGCTGTCAGCAGGTGTGAGTGGCGGCTGTTGGCCCCAATCTCCTCTCAGGGCTTCTCCATCTCCCCCTGCTCCTGAGGGGCAATCGGGGCAGTAGCTGCCACTTAGATCTGCTGACAGTGCCAGTCTGTGGTGGTCTACTGCCCCCTGCTGGTGCCAGTGCCAATCCATGCTGTCAGTAGGTGTGAGCAGGGCCCAGAGCCATCAGGAGTGGGGCTGCTGGCAGACAGCAGTGGGAGGGCTGAGATCTGCCCCTGTGCCCAATGCAGCTTCGCAGCCCATGGTTCCTTTCAAGGTGCACAAATTCGTATACTGGGTCCCTAGTCTATATATATAAAAGCCCAGCAATCAGAACAGTAGAAAAACCAGAATGGCCAATGGCTATGATGCACATTGCGGCAACCAACCAGCATGATCTGGGCCCCACCAGCTGGCCCGGTCCCCAATTGGCCCCCACACTCTCATCAGGGCGGGCCAACTGGACCCTACCCATACACAAATTCATGCACTGGGCCTCTAGGGTTTTTATATGATTGTAAAGTTAAGGTAAAAATTAAACCCTAAAAATAGGAAATGGAATGAGACAAATTAATATAAACATTCACATGCAGCTGGTGTCCCAAATACACAGAGGAACTGTTCCAGGTGAGTCTAAGTCGCGGCTGCTTGACAGCACACCTGGCGTGGGACACCCGAGGAGTGTTTTAGTGGTTGTGACACAGGTGATGGCATTGCATTGTTAGTGTGGGATGGAGCCCACACTCCATATGGGAAGGCCGACAGATGGACTGAGTGTCCCTTGAGGGCCTGAGTAGGCTGATGCCCACACCTGGTGCTGATGGGTTAAGTGGGCACTTTCCCCTTTCCTGAGGCCCTGACTCCCTGCCCTGAGGGTTCAGGGCCACAGCCAGGCCCCTTCTGTAGGAAGCCACATGGCTGTCCTCAGGGGCCTCCCTAGCTGGGCCCAGGGTAGGGGGTGGGGCACCCAAGGAAGCCCCCGCCTGGCTCTACCAAACATTCTCCTTCCCAGTACACCCCAAGGATGGAGTCAGGAGCCTCATGTCCCTGAAGGATGATGGGAGCTCCTGGAGTCTCCTAGGGCAGGGGCTGATTGCCCACAGTCCCCAACCCAGGCGGCACAGGGTACCAGGATCCGGGAAGGAATGCCAGCTGGGCTTTGCCCGTCCCTGGATGGGTGACTGTGGACAAGTCAATCCGAGACTCAGTCTTCGCCCTATAAACTGGAGGCACCATGTGCCCCCCCATGTGAGAATGCATTTCACTCCACCCATCTATGGGCCCTGGGCCCTCGGCCCTGGGCCCTCGGCCCTGGCTGGCGCAGGGACTCACGCAGGGCAGAGGGAAGCGTAGGTTGGTCACATCCAAGCCCTTCTTCACGGGCACAGTCACGCGGTTGGGCAGCACCAGGTGGGCGGCGAGGAGGTCCTCCAGCAGGCTGTCTGACATCTCACTGGAACAGGGGCACGGCCAGCTGTGAGAGGTGGCACTGCCTCCCCCACGCCATCCATCCCTCCACCCATCCTGGAGATGGCACAGGAGCAGAGTGCCAGCGTGGGCCCCGCCCTGCAGCCTCAGCATGGGGGCTGAGAGTACCAGCCTAAAGCCATGTTAGAATCGCGGGAGCTGTGTGACCTTGGGGAACCTGCTAACCTCTCTGGACCTCAGTTTCCTCATCCCTAAACCGAGGATAATTACACCTGCCCCCTAGCGTTTGACGAAGATGAAATACATGTGTAAAGGGCTGAGCACAGTGCCTGGTGCACAGTAAATGCTGGGTGAGTGGTCGCTACCTTATCCCGCTGGTCCCTCACATCTACATTCTCTTCATCTGCTGGCTGACTCCACCACCCAGAGAGGGAGCAGGGACAGTTCCTAGAAGAGGATTCCTCCCTGCAGATGGAGGGCAGCTGCCATGCCTGATGAGCTAGCAGTGCGTGCCCGCCAGCCCAGCTGGCCCTCCATGCTGGGGCTGTGTCCTCACAGGGCTGGAGCCCTTCCCTGCTGGGGGCCTGGGCCTCTGGGAGCAGCACCCTCCCTGCCAGCCCCAGGAAGGAGGGATTTCCTAGACCAGCTCCTCCTCACTGGTGCCCCACCTCCCGCTCCCAGCCTGTGCCTGTGGCCATGGTGGGGCGACCACATGGGCTTCTCACCACACACTTGGTGAGAAGGATGACAGCAGGACACTTGTATGTCTACACCCACCTTGCCACCACCATGGGTGAGTGGTCACTACCTTACCCCTCTGGTCCCTCACATCACATCCACATTCTGTGTGAGAATAAACAAGTCACCTTTCCTGTCAAAGAACAGTTTAGACAGCTGCCATGTTGGCTGTATGGCTTGTAGCTCCCTGGGAACTGCCATCTTGAAACAGCAAAGGCCAACCCTTCCCTTTGAATTAGCCAATCGTGAGAGATTGTGCGCCTGAGCTCCAATCAAGAGCAATGGATGGGTGAGGTGTGTTAGGGATTATAAAGCCAAGCAGACCTCCTGCTCGGTGTGCGCATGCTTCCAGACCATATGTGCACAGCCTTCTGCACAAAAGTAAAGATGTTTGCCTTGCTGCCTGGCTCCCAAGTATGTTTTGTGTTCTACCAGGACCCCTGAATTTAGGGGCTCACCTGATTTCTTACACGTGCTCCACTTTTACTGAGGAAGAGCCCAGAGAGGTGAAGTGATTTGTCTAAAGTCACAGTTGCTGCCCTGACTGGTTTGGCTGAGTGGATAGAGTGTTGGCCTGGGGACTGAAAGGTCCCAGGTTCAATTCCGGTCAAGGGCATGTACCTTGGTTGTGGGCACATCCCAAGTAAGAGGTGTGCAGGGGGCAGCTGATCAATGTTTCTCTGTCACCGATGTTTCCAACTCTCTATCCCTCTCCCTTCCTCTCTGTAAAAAATCAATAAAATACTTTATAAATAAATAAATAAAGTTGCATTGCTGAGGAGAAACCAAGATGGTGGCATAGGGGAACACCTAAACTGCTGCCTAGCACAATTTCAAAACTACAACTAAAAGACAAAATGAACATCATCCAGAACCACAGGGAGGCTGGCTGAGTGGAAATTCTACAACTAGCAGGAAAGAGAAAAGCACACTGAGACTCAGAGGAGCTGCAGGAGGCAGAGGTTCTGAGATGCATGTAGAGAGAAAGCTGGCAACTGAATGCGCAGCTGGCTTTCTCAAGCGGGAGGCAGACAAAAGCTCCCGACTGTGCTGAACACCAGTTCCAGGTGAGACTCTGGGGACTCAGACTCATATGGGGTGAAACTGGACTGTCAGGAAAGAGAAAAGCACACTGAGAATCAGAGAAACTGCAGAAGGCAGAGGTACTGAGGTGTGCATGCAGAGAGGGCAGGCAATTGAGTACGCAGCTGGCATTCTCAAGTGGGAGGGGGACAAAAGCTCCCAACTGCACTGAACTCCAATTCCAGGAGAGACTCTGGGGACTCAGACTCATTCAGGGAGAAACTGGACTGTCGGGCAGCGGGCGTAACTCCGGGGCGGCTTTCTCTCAGAGGTGCTTGCAGCTATTAGCACGGAACAGTGAGACACAGGGCCTTTTGGGCAGGGCTGACGGGAAACCAACGCTGTCTGCTCCATCCTAAGACTCTGCTCCTTTCAAGCTGAGCACAGAGGCTTTTGCGAGTCTTCTCCCATAAGGGTATCTCAAGCACAGTGTAAACAGAGCTGATCCTCACAGCCAATTGGACTGGAAGTCAATTCCCCCCAGTGATACCAACAACAATCAAAACTTAACTACAACAAGACTGTGCACACAGCCCCACAAAAGGGTGCACCAAGAGTCTCCACCTCAGGTAACTGGAGAGGAGGAGCCACTGGGCCATATAGGACACCTAGCACACAGAGCTACTCTAACAACTCAGGGAAGCAGCAAAAATGTGAAGACAAAGCAATAGATCACAAATGAAAGAAATGGAGGAAAACAAATGACTGAATATAGAGTTCAAAACCATGGTTATAAGGTTTTTCAAGAATTTCCTAGAAAAGGTCCATAAATTTAGTGAGAACCTCAAGAATATGAAAAAGGACCATCTAGAAATTAAACATACACTGACTGAAATAAAAAATATTATACAGAAACCTAACAGCAGACTAGAGGATCACAAGAATCAAGTCAAAGATTTGAAATACAAAGAAGCAGAAAACACTCAACCAGAAAAGCAAAAGGAAAAAAGAATCTAAAAATATGAAGATAGTGTAAAGAGCCTCTGGGACAACTTCAAGCATACCAACATCAGAATTATGGTGGTGCCAGAAGAGAGAGAGCAAGATACTGAAAACCTACTTAAAGAAATAAGGACTGAAAACTTCCCCCACCTGGTGAAAGAAATAGACTTACAAGTCCAAGAAGTACACAGAACCCCAAACAAAAGGAATCCAAAGAGGACCACACCAAGACACATCATAATTAAAATGCCAAGAGCAAAAGACAAAAAGAGAATATTAAAAGCAGCAAGAGAAAAACAGTTAATTACTTACAAGGGAGCACCCATACCACTGTCAGCTGATTTCTCAACAGAAATTATGCAGGCCAGATGGGAGTGGCAAGAAATATTCAAAGTGATGAACAGCAAGAACCTACAACCAAGATTACTCTACCCTGCAAAGCTATCATTCAGAATTGAAGGGCAGATAAAGAGTTTTAAAGATAAAAAAAAGCTAAAGGAGTTCATCAGCACCAAACCAGTATTATATGAAATGCTGAAAGGTACTGTTTAAGAAGAGGAAGAAGAAGAAAAAGGTAAAGATAAAAATTATGAACAACAAATACATATCTATCAACAAGAGAATCTAAAAATCAGGTGAATAAAAAATCTGATGAACAGAATAAACTGGTGAATATAATAGAATCAGGGGCATAGAAAGGGAGTGGACTGCCAATTTTCAGGGGGAAAGAGGTGAAGAGGATGCAGGGAGAGACTGGATAAAAATCATACACCTATGGATGAGGAAAATGGGGGTGGGGAGGGGAGGCAAAGGCAGAGGGTGGGGTGGGAGTCGGGTGGAGGGGAGCTATGGGGGAAAAAAAGAGGAACAATTGTAATAATCTGAACAATAAAGATTAAATTTTTTAAAAATCAAAAGAAAAAAGAAAAAGAAATATAGAGTCACAGTTGCTAACCCATAGTGCCAGGCTCCTCATTAGCCCACACGCCTCCTCTAGGACATCCCATCTGATCAGAGCCACTCTCCTCTGCTCTCCCACGTGTGTGTGTGTGTGTGTGTGTGTGTGTGTGTGTGTGCGCGCGCGCGCACATACGTGATGTGTGTGTGTTTTGAGCACAGTGCCTGCCTGCAGAGGCCAAACAATGCTGTCAGCCTCCCACTCCCACACCCCAACGTTTCCCCCAGAGGGCGGGGAGCTCGGTGCCTGCCCCACTCCTCGCACTGTGCACCGGCCCTGAGCACAGCCCCAGCACCCCGGCTGGCTCTGCGGGCGGCTCTCACTGGCACTCACTTGATTCCCGGCGCATCCAGCAGGTTGGTCAGGCCTGTCCAGTTGATCTGCAGGTGCTGCAGGAAGAGGGGCTGTCAGTCTGGAAGGAGCCAGAAGCCCAGGACTGAGAGCCCCCTGCCAAGTGCCCCACACCCACCACCTGGAGAACCCAGCCTGCTGAGGGGCTCCTGCTCGGGCAGGGCCAGGCGGTCAGGCCAGGGTTACGCTGCTCGGCCAGGGCACGTGGCCCCGAGGGGCCCTGCAGCTCCCCCGACCCGCTCTGGTCTCGTGGAGAGCGCAGTCGGGCACCTCAGGCTGCCTTAGATTTCACGGGACGGGCATGTGGGGTGCCGGGTCTAGGCGGGCTTCGGCATCTCCGTGGTTCAGGCCCAGCGCCCGGCGCCCAGCGGGCACGAGCTCACACCGGGGAGTGGCAGGCCTGCCTCGCACCCTGGGGCTCACTGGCTTCTGAAGGAAGCACACGGTCACGGCTCCCACGAAGGGCTTGTCCACCAGGAGCGGGTCCAGGATGATCCGCAGCGTGCCCTGCAACTGGAGGGCACCGAGGGCTCCCTGAGCGACTGCTCCCTTCTTCCCCCACCCACTGCTCACGGTGCCCATGCCACACACCAATGTGAGGACCGGGTGCTGTCGCCGCAGGGACCACACTCAGGGACAGAAACCTGCCACCTTGTGTCAGCTCCCCAGGGGCCGTGAGCTGGCCCCCAGTGCCTTCCGGGGGGCGCTGGGCTGAGGGCCTGCAGCCGTGCCCACATTCCAGGCCGGCCCAGCCAGTGGGCCCGGGCGTGGCTCCCTCAGCTCCCCTCCTCCTCCACCTCCATCGGCCCGTTTCCCAGCACGGGGTCTGCATCACCCCATTCACAGAGCCCCTGCCTCCCTGAGCCATGGAAGTCTCTCTCCGGGGCCTTTACAGACAGACAGGCACGGGGCCGAGGGCTCTGGGGCTGAGCCGCAGGCTGGGGACCCAGCAATCACTTCCTGGCCCTGTGATGTTGGGCCTGGACTCCTTCCATCATCGCCAGCCTGTTGAGTGTCACCACCCCCTCGTGCAGCCTGCTCCATAGGACCCTGTTTTTCCCTGCCTGACCCCATCCCCACCCTCACCCCCACCCTCGGAACAGGAGTGGGGGCAGTACCATCGGGCCACACTCACCTGGATGCCGTTCACGCCAGCCTGTATCTTCTGCAGTTCCACGCTGATCTCGCAGTCCCCGATGTAGCTGAATGGGCCGGGCAGGGGCGGGAGAAGAGGTCGGGAAGAGGGGCAGGTCCACCTTTCAGGTTGGGAAACCTGCCCAGCACCGCCAGCCCAAGCCCCACCTCACCCAGACAGGGGCTCCCTCAGCCTCGGCTTCTCTCGGCTCCGCACAGACCCTGACCCAGGCCCGGAACCCTGCATCCAGGCGCCCCACACACATCCCCACCTCGGCCCGTGAGGACCAGGACTCGGAGTATCCCCTGGTCCCACGACACCCATGGATGTGAGGGAGGGGCTCTTGGGGAACACAGGGCCCACCCCTCTGCCACGGCTCTGCTCCTGCCCGCCCTCTGCCCAGGCCTCCTCCGCAGGGACAGAGCGGCCACACTGCCTGCAGCCAGCCCTCGCCCAGGCGGGTGCTGGGGGTGGTGGAGGGAAAAGGCAATGCTCTCAGGAGCCCAGTCCTGCTGGGGGCGCCTGCCAAGGGCGGGGCACAGGAGCTCAGAATGAGTGGAGTGCCTCTCCCTGCGGCTAAAGGTCGGAGACCCGTGAGAGGACTGGAGACGAAGGGGAGCGGGGTGGTGCCATCAGATACCTGCAGGGCACAGGCAGGGGAGCTAATACCCCCGGGAGGCTCAGGATAAGGCCTGGGGACCCCGGGAACTGACCAGGAAGCTGGGTGGGGAGCAGATGACCCTGACAGGCCCTAACTCTCAGCTAAGGCTCTGCAGCAGTGCCTTGGGCCAGATCCCAACGCTGTCACCTTCCCAACACACTTGAAAACAGCCCCCAACTGGGGATGGGCATTCCCAGAGCTGACTCCTGTCTTCCCCACGTGCCCCCGGTGCCAGCCTCTGGGATAAGGACAGGAGGTAGGAGGCCCTGAAAGGGAACGGCAACACTCTGGAACCTCAGGAGTGGGTCCTGGTTCCTTTAAACACGATTCCAATCTCACCACCTCCAGGAAGACTTCCTGGGTTCACTCTCCCTTCTCACCCACTCAAGGCCTAGTGCAAACCGCATTCAAACACGGTGCCTTGGCCCAACCCACTCAGCTAGTTGCTCGTGTATCTTTGCATCCTTTCGTTTTCTGAGGAGCCCCAGGACCCAGATCTCCTGCTGGCGTCTCAGCCCGGGCAGGAGCTCCTGGGGACTCACCCACGTCCCGGCATCTTGTCACCCGTGCTCCCGCTGGCTACATCCTCTCTGAGGCAGCTGCTCTGACGCTCGAGGTCAGACCTGGCCCCAGCCTCCAGGAAAGCTCAGCTCCTGGGCCTTGGTACCCAGAACACGCCTGGGGCCCGGTCTGATGGAGAAGCCAGGCCTGGGCTGAGGCGTCAGATGGCGGTGGCTCCCGGGACCATCCCTTCTGCTGAAACACTTCCCTATCCCGAGCTCCAGCCCAGGGCAGGGGGGGGGGGGCGGAGGAGGTTGTAGATCTGCTCTGAGGGGCAAATTAAAGCGTCTACAGGATACCCCATCTGCACACTGGCTGCTCCCTCAGAATGTGCCCTGGACCCACACCTGCCCCCGGGGGCAGGAGCGCTCACCAGATCTGCAGGTCCAGGACCACCTGTCTGCGGTTGTGCTTGCTGGTGTGCGCCTTGACCCCGTTGACCCTGGGGCACTGGAAGAGAGGCCAGGGCGGGGTCAGCAGAGGCCGGGCTGGCTGCTGCCTCTCCCCGCACCAGGTGCTGCCCACAATAACCAACCTGACCTCTGCACTCCGAGGGTGTAACGCAGAAATCCGCCCCACGGTCCCCTCTGCCTCGGTCACCCGGGTACTCCCCTCCCTAGAATGTGCATCCTTGTCTCTCTCTTTCCTCCTCAGGTACTTACTGAGCACCCACGCCGCACCAGGCGCTGGCCTGGGAGAAGGTGAGAAGCAGGTGGCCAGGCCTGTCCTCACCGCCCACAGCCCAGCGGAGGAGACGGAGGGGAGGGAGCTGAGGGACAGTCTGTGCTGTCCCCTGGGCATCTGGGGACGGCAGGAGCACTCCTAGCCCAGCTCGGGTGGGCAGCGGTTAGTGGAGGCTCCTGGAGGTGGCAGGTAAGCAGCTCGGGCAGAGGAGTAGGAGCTGGCCCCTGAGGGCACAGGAAGCTGCAGGGTCCCCTGCGCAGGGATCTGACCCTCGGAATGTAAGAGCCCCACCCCAGGACCGCAGTGCCCGGGCCTGGCAGAGGGCTGGGCTCCCCAATCCCCTTCCTCCCCCCTCTGCCCACCTTCCTCCTCCTGTCAGTGCCCTGGAGAAAGGCCTGGTGATTATAGAGCAAGAAGCGAAAATAAACTCCATTTGCATTTGAGTGACACACACACTGAGGTGGACAGGGGGAGACTCACTCATGTCTGGAATTCAGTCTGAAATGCCTGCTGGGAAAGAGGACCAGAGGGACAGAGGCGTGGTATGTGCTAATGCATCACCGCAAAAGGCTCACTGTGGCCGAAACCGGTTTGGCTCAGTGGATAGAGCATCGGCCTGCGGACTGGGGGGTCCCAGGTTCAATTCTGGTCAAGGGCACGTACCTTGGTTGCGGGCACATCCCCAGTGGGGGGTGTGCAGGAGGCCGCTGGTCGATGTTTCTCTCTCATAGATGTTTCTAATTCTCTCTCTCTCTCTCCCTTCCTCTCTGTGAAAAATCAGTAAGATATATTTAAAAAAAAAAAGGCTCACTGTGTAATCCAGGTGCTTCTCTCAAGTTTTTGTTTTTGAAAAGTTTAATAATAAAATATTAAAGAGAAATGTGATCAGACTGGAGGAAACCTTTCATCATCTCTCCATTCTCGTCCTAGAAAATGACATTTACATGTGTCCTGCCACATCAAAAGGTTAACAAAGAGGTCAGAGCCAAAAATGCAGGGAAGAAGTAGTGCTGTATGGGGGCCTGCTGAGCAGTTAATTAAAATGATTGTTTTTCCAGTTTTTGATAAAGCGTGCAATGTCAAATGTATAAGTTGCTGTGATTTATTTCCTCATTCTCATATTTATTTAATACTCATTTCTGTCCTCACTTCCCATTCTTTTCCTTGAAGGGAGTTCCCAGGATTGTAGAAGCTTCAGGCCGTCAGCCCCTGGCTCTACCCCGGCCTCCAGGGCTTTGGGGTTAAAGACCAGAGAAGCCAGTGGAAGCCTGGGGGTGAGGAAAGGGGGGGGCGAGGTGACATAACGGACTTCCCACAGCCTGCTGCTCCTCAGTGGTGGGAGTGCGGCACCTAAGAAAGCTCAGCAGCCCCAGGACCCCATTGTGGAGCGAGTCCCAGGGAAGGCTGCCTCCTGAGACCCACCCCAGAGAGGAAGGAGAGCCATCTGTGAGCGTCTGCTCTGCTGGCAGGCGGTCCTGGCCCGGGGCTCACAGCTCACAGCCTCACAGCTCACAGCCGGTGAGGGCTCACGGCTGGATCTGCCCCTCCCACGCCCCCCCCCCCCCCCCCGCCCCGGCGTTCTCTTCTGTGTCTAAACCCTACCACTCACTCAGCCTCGCCAGGTACGCGGAGGCCAGGCCGGCCGGTCACGCCTCACAACCACCCTCAGAGGCAGGTCTTTCCTTGCAGATGAGGAAACAAGCTCAGAGAGGTTACGTCACTGACCCAAGGTCATCACAGCACAGAGCGGAGCTGGGCATGGACACAGGAGTGGAGGAGCTGTAAACACTCAGGGGCGTGACAGAAGGGTTGTGGTGAGTGCACTGATCCTGGCCGAGCCCAGGCAGTCACTGACGAGTGCTCTGTGAGCCCCCAAATGGAGAGGAGTTGAGGGAGAAGCCAGGTCGGGGAGGAAGGAGATGGGAAGGAAAGGGCTTTGAATACCAGGTGTCAGGTATTTCTCCTGCAGGGATGGGGCATCTAGTCAGCCTGCAGGTCCCTGGCCAGGTTCCCCTGAGGTGATAAAAAAGTAGCCTCAGTCCCTAACCAGTTTGCTCAGTGGATAGAGCATCAGCCTGCGGACTGAAGGGTCTCAGGTTTGATTCCGGTCAAGGGCATGTACCTTGGTTGCGGGCACATCCCCAGTAGGAGGCAGCTGATGGATGTTTCTCTCTCATCGGTGTTTCTAGCTCTCTATCCCTCTCCCTTCCTCTCTAAAAAAATCAATAAAATACTATATATTTTTTAAAAAAGCAGCAGCATCCTCAGGATCAGCCACCTCTAGGCCTGCGCCTGCTGCCAGCAGGGGGCGCTCTCCAGCAGGGCCACATTCCACAGGCACCACCAGACTATCCGCCTGCCTGAGCAGGCTCTGCTAGGAGCACCGCAGCCCGAAGGCTGCCTGGCTCTCTGCCTGCTGAATTCTTCAAATGCCAACTCAGCTACCACCCCTCCAGGAAGCCTTCCCTGACTACCAAGGCCCCCACTCCTGAATTCACACACTCCTCCACCACTGTGGGTACACTGCCACATTGTCACCCACCTGTGCATGCCTCTGCCTCCACCACAGGACAGGGACCTTCCTGAAGGCAGGGACACAGCCACACCCACCTCCGTCTACAGCGGGTGCCTCACACACAGCCATGCTCAGAGTCACACGTGAGTAAACACAGAATAAACACATGAACCAGCAGGTTCTGGGACGAGCCAGGCCTGGCAGAGTCTGAGTGGCATCAGCCAGAATCTCCAGGCTCAGGCAAGCCTGATCCAGCTCCCCCCCTGGGAGTTTGGGGGGGAGGGGAGGCGGGGAACAAGAGCTGGGTCCTTGCCCTGGGGCTGGCAGACAGCTGCCCGCAGACTGGCCTCACTCTGACACCTGCTTATTCCGGAGCAGATTAGAGGCCCAGGTGGTGACATGCCCCGGCCCTCTGCCTGGGGGGGTGCATTACCAGATGACCAAAGTGAGACTCATATCCAGGGGGCCCTCTGGGGCAAGAGAGGTGGGGCAGGAGGTGGCACCAGAATCCCAGTCTAGAACAGGGATGTGGTGTTAGTATGTTAAGCAGAAACTTCTTGCTCTGGACACTGACCGCCAGAATCAGTGGATTGGTACAGCATCACGCACCGCTCCGAGGCGGGATCTCACTCCCAGAGGGTGTGTCTCCCCAGCTGGTGCCCGGGGCAGCAAGTGTGACTTGGACATCTTGTATCTGGCTGGCTTCCACCCTGCATGACATCCTTCCAAACTTGGGCTTAAGGTAGTGGTTGGCAAACTGCGGCTCGAGAGCCGCAGTTTGTCCTTCTGCTGACTAATGAGCTTGCCGACCACTGGGATAGGGGCTTAATCACAAGGAATAACAACAGCCTGTAATTACTGGAATCGAAAGTCTAGGTCAGTGGTCGGCAAACTCATTAATCATCAGAGCGGCAAACTGCCTTAAGAAAGCTGGAATTGCTTCCCACCCCAACTCTGTTCGGAGCGGGGCTTCCTCAGATCTGCAGAGATGGTGCTGGGACCCGGAGCCAGGGGTCTAGACGGAGGCCCAGGGGCTGGGCAGTGCAGGTGGGCCGGGCCCCCGGGGAAGCCCAGCGGGACCCCCCAGCCAGTCAGAGCTGGGGCGGCAGACAGAGGAACGGCCCGAGCCGGCCGTCCCGAGCAGCACTGACTGACCTTCCGCCCAAAGTCCAGCTTGGTGAAGGTGAAGGTCCTCAGGTGGACGCTCTTCTCCCGGATCTTGGGCTCGAGTTTCTCCCGGAACTTGTTTTCCATAATTAAGCTCAGGTAGGGCCAGATCTGGGAGATGATCTGTGGGGACAAGAAGAGGCCCTTGGGGGTCAGGTCTGTGTCCCCCACCCCAGACCCCGGTTGCTGGAAATGACGCTGGTAGGCCTTGGAGCACGGCCTTCTCTGGTCTCATCCCAGCCCCCACGAAAAATCTAACCTGAAATTTCACTTCCAAAATTTAACAACATTTTCTATTTTAAAATTTGATTTTAAAAATATGCCAGCCAAAACCGGTTTGGCTGGATGGAGTGTCTGTCTGCGACTGAAAGGTCCCAGGTTCGATTCTGGTCAAGGGCATGTACCTTGATTGTGGGCACATCCCCAGTAGGGGGCGTGCAAGAGGCAGCTGATCGATGTCTCTCTCTCTCATCAATGTTTCTAGCTCTCTATCCCTCTCCCTTCCTCTCTGTAGAAAATCAATGAAATATATTAAAGAACAAAAATAAAAATATTCCTATAAGGGTCATGGGATCCTTACTCTGCACTGCCCATCTGCCCGCCCAGCCAGCCATCTGTCCGCCACACAGCAGGTAACTACAGCAGTGGCCCTCGCTCTTGTGTAGGCTGCACCCCAAGATCTGGTGCTGTTTGCAGAACACCCTGAGACAGACAGTCATGATATGAAGCCCTTTTGTCCTGTGCTAAAGCATCAAGTATCTGAATCTTCACTGTGGGATAAGTAAGTAGCAGCTGGCTGGAAGTTTAAGGGGAAAAAAATCACAGAAGAGAAACCAATGGTTTCCTGTGGATTTAGGCTTTTTCTAGCGCTCAGAACAGGCTGCCATCCCCGGCAGATTTCTATGCAGAATGACCCGAGGCTGGTCTGGGCACCCCATGCAGGGCCGGGGAGGGGAAGGCAGCAGAGACGGACCCGGTGCCCGGAGATGCTGATCAGAGAGGAGCAGCGGAGGGAGGGCAAGGCAGCCGTAGGCTCCCGGGCAAAGGCATCCTCCTTTTCCTTCTCTCAGCTCCACCTCAGTTTACAGATGCGCCTTCCCAGCCTGGAGGCAGGAGGCTCATCCCTCCCTCTCAGGGGCCTCTCCAGGGGCGGGTCCCATCTTCCCATCTCGCCACTTCGCCATTTGCCAAGTGCCCCTTGAGCACTAAGCTCTTTGGGACGTACTTGGTGCCCTCGTGTGTGGTTCGCCTACGTAACTGTTTCCCCGTAGGAAGCCTCACTCCTCTGGTCTGTGTGTGTTGATGCAAGAAGATACCATGCATGCAGGGCCTGTGAACTCTCAGGCACACAGAAACACTCTACGAGGGGCGAGGGGCAGCCCAAGGGCACTGTTTGTCTCAGGGGCCCTGGGCCCGCATTGATCCGCAGAAATCTGTCCCCTCCTCCTAAAGCAGCAAACTACTTCCTTCAAATTTTACCCAGAGGCCAAGAACAGGTGTTTTGTGTTTTTTAAAAAATATATTTGGCCGAGACCAGTTTGGCTCAGTGGACTGAGCTTCGGCCTTCGGACTGAAAGGTCCCGGGTTCGATTCCGGTCAGGGGCATGTACCTTGCTTGCGGGCACATCTCCAGTGTGGGGTGTGCAGGAAGCGGCTGATAGATGTCTCTCTCTCATCGATGTTTCTGACTTTCTATCTGACTTTCTATCCCTCTCCCTTCCTTTCTGTGAAAAATCAATAAAAAAATATATTTAAAAATATATTTGTATTGATTTCAGAGCAGAAGGGAGAGAGGGAGAGAGGGAGAGAAACATCAATGATGAGTGAGAATCGTTGATTGGCTGCCTCTTGCATGCCACACACTGGGGATGGAGACTGCAAGCCAGGCATGTGCCCGGAATGGGAACTGAACAGTGGCCTCCTGGTTCATAGGTCAACACTCAACCACTGAGCCACACCAGCCAGACAGGGAAAGTTTTTGATCCGCTTGGCAAAGACATTTGGGGTAAGATGAGAACAGCAACCTTAGACCAAACACAACCAGGCCCTACGTGGTTTGGCTCCGTGGACAGAGCGTCCGCCTGTGAACCGAAGGTTTCTGGTTTGATTCCGGGCAAGGGCATGTCCTTGGTTGCAGGCTTCTCCCCAGCCTGATCGAGGCATGTGCAGGAGGCAACCGCTCAATGTGTTTTTCTCTCATTGATGTTTCTTTTAATCTTTCCCGCTCTCCCTAAAAACCAAGGGGAAATATCCTCAGGTGAGGATTAACAAAATTCTCACACACACACACAAAAAACAGAATCAGGAAATCCTTTTTTATATTTAACCTAAGTCATTCCTATCCCAGATCAGAGGCGAGGTTTGTGTTAAAGTCTCAAGGGGGACTGCATGAGCCTTCACATATAGGGACAGCTTGGGGCAGATCAGGGAGGAACAAGAGTCTGATCTCTCACTGCACGGGGAGGGGACCAGACTGGAGTCCCAGAGCCCACCCTGGGGCACCTGCAGCAGTCACACCTGTGATGACCACCATCCCGGAGCCAGGTACTAATTACCTCACTAATCCTCGCACCAAGCGCATAATCACTCCATTGCACAGAGGAGGGAGCCAGCGCTGAGACGCCCGGCCAGTGCTGGCGGATCTGGGCTGGGAACCAGGCCAAGTCAGAGGCAGCTGGGAATCAGCCCCCCCTCTCTCCCGGGAGGCGTCTCTAGGCTGGGACCGCTGGAGGCTGCACTTTTCTGTCTGCCTTTCCTGCTGCATTAATCACACAGGCAAAAGCATGTTTTCTCATGGAAAAGTCAGTCAGCGGTGATAAGAAGCGGGAGGGAGGTAAGGGCTAAGGGGAGGGACCGAGAAGGCCGCCACTGCAGGGGCAGGGAGGGCCTTGCCCACCTGCTGCCCCCGCCCCCATCCCTGCAGGGGACGCAGCAGAGGGCGTCGGGAGGGAGGTCTCGAGTGAGGTCCGTCCCACCACGGGGCCCGGGCCTTACCTTGTTGGCCCACTCGACCCGCTCCACGTCCGGGAAGTGGATCTAGAGAAAAGAAGGCCGAGGGAAGGTTAGACTTGAGACTTGCACGCTCCAGCCAGGCCGTGCGGGGGGCAGGTCCCCTCCGGCGGGCACTGAGCACACTTGGCGCCTGGCCAGGGACTCGGCCCGGCCCTGCCCTCAAGGAGCCGCCCGGCCAGTGGGGCAGGCTGCCACGCGCCAGGCAGCGCCCACGCTCTCTGCGACACTGACCCGGCACCAAACACCAGCTCCACCAGTTCCAGCCTGGGGTGCCCTCCTGGGTGGCTCTGGGGAGACTCCTCCCTCCTCTCCCCTCTGGCCCACAGGCTGGAACCCGCTCATTCACTGTGCAAACCAGGCCCACCCTCCTGGTGGAAGCCAGGAGCCCGCACTGGAGCCCCTCCCTAGATAACACGGAGTTTGCTCCTGGCAAACCCATCCCCCTATTCCTTCTAATGGCACATTAAAGAAAAACTAGAACATGTAGCTAAGCAAAAGGGAAGATGTTTTATCAGAGAATGCCACCAGTGGTCACCGCCGGTCGTTAGCGGGTTGATACATTTCCTTCCAGTCTTTTCCAGAAGCAAGTACACGCGGTTTTCACAGAAACGGGGTCACAGGGCTTTTTTCCACTTAACCCTGTCTTGTGATGGTGCAGACTCTAAAGGTAACTGGTACCAATTTGAAAAGCCAGTAAGGGGCATCCTGCAGTTGATTACATTGGCAAGTGGGGGACAGGGCTGCTGAGGGGGACCATCCTCAGCTTCCAGGAGCCCCACCTGAACCCCACCCCTTCCCCAGGAAGGAGGCCCCTCAGGTGGGGGGTGGAGGGTGGGGAGAAGGGTGTGTATGTCCCTCAGCAGAGCTCTCTCCTGGTCACAGCCCCAGCCACTGCCTGCTGCTGAGTCCTGCACACCCGGGAGAGGGAGCCCCCAAGCTGAGGTGAATTCCTGTTGGCCAACCTTCACCTGACAGGGTGTGAAGGAGGGAGCTGACCACCTTCCCCCAGGAGTCTCAGTCTCCAAGAGCATCTGCTGAGCTTCTCTGCCCCCTCCCCAGGGTTTCTGGGATGGACGGAGGGCAGAGTGTAGGGACAGCTGGCACAAAACGTGGGTCGACAACATGGCCACTGCTATCGCCATGCCCCAAGTCCCCAGAGCGCGAGGCCAGCTCAGATACATCCATCCACCAGGGCCCGGGACCTCCCTAGGTGGAGAAAGGGCCCGCCCTTCCCACCAGAGCTGGAGGCTCACTCACTGTCCAGGCACTGAGCAGAGGTGTCCATGCAGCCCTCACACCCAGCGCACACCCTCCAAGCCCCACCCTCAAGGCCCAGGGGAGAGCCAGTCCCCAGGAAGAGGAGCACTGGAACTCTCACGGACAGTTTTTAACTGGCGAGGTCAGAGCAGCCCGGTCCTTCTGAGGCTCGGGTGCTGCAGGAACACTTCCTGGTTCCCAGGAGGGGAGCTGGCCAGGCCCCAGGAACAGAAGGGAATGGTGGGGAGGGGAGGGGCAGGAGCTGGGGTCGGGCCCTCCCGTCCAGCTGGAGAAAAGCAGCCCGCTCACCACCCATTCCCTGCAGCTGCCAGGAGCAGGTCCCCGCTGGTGCCTGGAGAGGGTCCCTACCACAGGCCCAGCACCGAAGTAAAAACACCTGCACTTGGGCCCCAGCCCGTACCCCAGCCTCATCCCCCAGAACAGCCCTCCCTCCCATCGGAAGGCGTCCCTTTTCGGTCCCCAGCCCAGGCCTGTACACACCATCCCGTGGGCCTGAAGCACACTGCCCTGTTGCCCTTTAATGACCCCGGTCATCACCATCTCAGACTCCACGTCTTCCCGGCGGCCCCTCCCCACCTCTCAAGTCGGGGATGAGTGTCCCTATTGTGTGGCTGCTGATCCTCCCCCGCAGCATCCAGCACACATCGGAGCGGCTCCGTCTCCCCGCCCGCCTGCCTCCTGACTGGACTGGAAGTTCTCGTGGGCTGACTCAGCCTCCATCCCCATGAGGGCCTGTCCCTGGCATGTGAATGTCTCAATACCTATTTCTGGAATGAATGAATGAAAGATGAATGAATGAATGCAATGTGCCCGCCTTCTAGGAGCTCCCAGGCTAGAGAAGAAAGCAGGCAATTCACAGACCCTTCCAGTGCGGGGTCAGAACCTCGGGAGTGGGTGGGCGGAGGGGGCATCACAGAGGAGAGTTTGCTTAGAGCTGGGCTCTCCCTGGCACCTTCAGGCTGGGCCCCTTATGCTCCTCCCACCCTAACCACGGCACTTCCCACTCATCCTGCCCCAGGGAAGCACATCTCTATCCCTTTCTCCCCCTCCTCCCCCTCCTGGCGGTTCTGCACCCCTGGGAGCTGAGCAGTTCTCACCTCCTGGACCCTGGAGAGGTGATCCAGGTCGGCCACACTGGGGAACTAGTCAAACAGACTGCCGAGCTGCCCACACCTGCTGAATCAGGGCGGCAGGGTGGGGCCTTGCCCTTTATTTTTAACAAGCTCCTGGCATGACTCGGAGTTCAGCAGGGGTGGCTGGGAGGTGTTGCCGGCCAGCCCATCTCTTGCTTTAGGTGACCCACACTCACCCTGGGCCCGAACGATTACCTGGGCCTGGTGTCTCTGGGCCACCGTGCCTGCACTGGAGGCTTCTTACGAAGACATTCCTCCAGACAGCGAGCCTGCGCCGCTCCCTCCACCCTATCCTCCTCCTTTCGCCCCCCGTTCCCTCATCCCCACTTCCCCCCCTGCCAACAGAGCAGCAATTCAGACCAAGAAAAGAGACCATCAGGTTCTCCCTCAGGCACTCTGAAGGGCATCATCAGGTTCTCCCTCAGGCACTCTGAAGGGCATCTCTCCCCAGCAGCCATACGGCAGGCAGGCCGATTTTTGGAGCCCCTGACTAGGTCTGGGCCAGGGAATGAAATAAGAGACTGATATTTATGGAGCAACTCCCAGTACCCAATACTCAGCCCAACGTAGACCAATTAGCCTGTTTTTCCGTTATCATTGGTCTTCTGGGGGTCTTTCCCTACTTCAAGTTCTCAGTTACTCTCCGTTTGTATCTGCTGGCTTTATATTTTAGCTGTTGCACTTAGGTCTACAATCCATCTGGAATTTTTAAATAGTGCTGAGATAAGCTTATCATTTCATTTCTCTCTTCACCCTGAGACAATTTTCTAACATCACATTCTTAAAAAAAAAGAAAAAAGTCTACTTTTCTCCTGACTTGTGTGGCCACTTCCCTCATAAGTCATGTGCATTTTCCTTCTTTTTTACTTTGTAATCAGTGTATTAAAGAGACATTCACACATTTCAAGAATTGCTTAAGTTCTCATATCCAGATTTAAGCTTGTGAACATAGGACTTTAACATACCATTAAAACTATTCATAATCTGCTATATTACCAACATTAAGTTACAATTACTTTGGAGCATCAGTTAAGTGGTTTAAAGTAAGCCTGTAACATACCTAAAACACACCTTCCTATCTCATACATGCAAATTATTCTCCATGTAAAGGTCTCATCACTCAGCTTCTAAGTTAGCCTGTTCCAGAAGTCACTACTCTAAGACTTATGGTCCAAAGAGAAGGGGGAACATGTAACCAAGGACTGATATTATATAGTTATATAGATATTTTTTAAAATGTGGCACCACAGAAGGGAATGCAATTCTACAAGTGCAAGCCCTCAACAAGCAGCTTATTATGATAAACCCCTCCTTTGGAGAGGTATCATTTCTATCGCTGTTACCACAGGTTAAGTTAGATGGCGTACCACCTTCAGGTAACAGTTGAGGCAACATAATAAATGCAGAGGCACCACTGGGAATCCTGCTTAATACAATTATACAAACTAACCCTTCTCTACAAATTAAGGTCTATATCTGACTGCTAGTTAAATACAGAATTTTAACTGCATAGCTTAACAATTAAGGGTCACATACCGAAGTCAATGCATATATCTAGCATTTCAGACTAAGCTATTCCATGTACATAGCCAAAATTAATTACAAAGTATGGCCTAGGAAATGACAGGGGAAATTTTTTTTATAGGTATTAAACTTATCTTGCACCCTTAAGTCATCATCCAAAAGGGCAAAGTCAGAGCTTTTATATTTGAGTGTATTCTTCATTTAACTTTTAAAACACTACTCTACTTGAGTATTAAAACAAAAACAACAGCAAGTAGTGAGCATACTATGGTGACAGTCCTTCCACTACTCTATATAAAATGCCAGCAGTGAGTGGTATTCACTGGCCCCACTAAGAGGTCTGACTCTGAACACCAACCCTAGGATGATGTTCATCACCCTCATATGCTTCTCCATTGTAATGGCACCCTCTTTCTTGATTTGGATCAAAGTCTACCAGTTCTCCCTGGTCCATTTCATCAGTCTCTTCTACTTCCTTCCTTTTAGGTAGGAGTTTTTCCAGCAAAGATTGTTTATCAGGAGAGAGAAAGCCAATCTCAGGAAAGTTTACCTTAAATTCGATGAGTAGGCGACCCTTTTCACCTGGTCTACGATAAACTGGCATGCCTTCATTTCACACACACTTGGTATCTCCATGCTTGGCAATCTGACCCGGATGAGAGGTGATGACTGTGGTTCGGTTGTCAAGAGTAGCTATGGGCTTTTGGAATCCACACAATGCTTCACCCAGCCGTATGTCCACACACATGAAAAGGTCTTCTCCTCATTGAGTGAAACAGCATGGTCTTCTGATCTAAAACAATGATATCTCCTGGCTCCATCCTGGTTCCTGGTCTCCTTCACCAGGGAATATTATCTTCTGGCCACCCTTCACGCCTTTATCAAGATGCACTTCTAGAATCTTCTTCCCTCACACTCTCTTCCTTCCGTTGCCACTTTTACATCTGTCTTTAGGACCAATCCGTTTCCCAGGGCCCTGGCACGCTATGCACACAGACTGAATGTGCTGAACCATTCCAGGTCCTATCTGACAAATCCTTGTTTGCATTCCAGTACCTTGGCAATTGGGACAGCACTCTGCTGCTCCCTTCTTACCACCTCAGCCTTCACATCTGTCACAAATCACGTTCTTCAGCAGAGCTAATTTCTCGTTGGGCCATTATATAGGTCTTTTAAGGTTACAGAGAGCTGATGCACAACATTTTTACCTCTCCTTTCTCTCTGCATCCTTCCTCCTCCTCCAAAAAACATACCAAAGGTGTCCCTGGGGGAACCAAACCACCCCCTGCTCCACCTTCCTTAACTGCTTGTTCTCCCCCTTTGTCATATAATTCCCTTTTCTTTGCAACACAGAGCATTTCGGAAGCTTGAGAAATCTGTGTAAACTTCTCTCCTTCATTTGGATTCTTACCAGGTGGTACTCCAAGGCCAGCTTCCTTTAAGCCTTTTTCAGTTTTTCCTGGATGGCACTGTGTTTGACCCCCAAAACATCATAGTCCAGCCGCAGCTCCTCCACCGAGCGTTCTGGAAAGTTCCGCCAGTCGTGTGCATTTTCATGTGTTGCTGAACTTGTTGCTGAACTTCACATGGTCTGTTCCTGTTCCATCACCATTCTGTTTTAATCTCTCTGGCTTTGCAGTATCACCTGGGGTAGGGTGAATCTCCTCTTTTTGCTTTTTTTTTTTTTTAGGCTGATTCAGAAAATTATAGGTATTTATACTTCTATATAAACCTTAGCATCATCTTATCAGTCTCCCCACCTCCTCAAAAAAATCCTCCTGGGATTTTGATTGCTCTATTTTTTAATTTATAGATAAATTTGTAAGAGAACTGACATCTTTACAATATTAAGTCTGCATCCATGAACAGAATATTTCCCTTTATTAATTCACATGGCTGTATTCACATAGGATCACAAACTGCATTCTATTAAAGTCCTGGACATTTTTTGTTAGCTGGCTTTGATGGTTTTATGGTTATTAGAAACTACTGGCCTGGTGCACAAAGTGCATGCACATGAAAAGGGGATTAGAGGAAATAACTGAATATTGCTATTTGTTCTTTCTTTATAATAGAAGTGTCAGAGATGAAAAAAATCAGTAAAATGTATATGAAAATCTGCCTCTTATCAGAGTTTGGGGTGCAACACGAGACCCAGAATCAAGTCCCCGCCCATCCATGGGCACCTCAAAATCACACAAGACCCAGGCTGAGCCGGCCCCCGCATTGGGCTAGATCCAGACCCAGCCGGATCCACCCTTGTCAAGCCCCACTGGGCAGGGGGTGCAGCCTCAGATCCCTTGGCTCGGCACTAGGACGGGGGTGTGGCCTGAGGTCCCACAGCCTGGTCTTTGCAATACCCTGTCAAGCCCCAGTCCCCTGGCCTGGCGCTGGGCGTGGGGCTGCAGCCTCAGGTTCTCTGTCTAGCCCCACTGGAAGGGGGGTGCAGTCTCAGGTCCCCTGTCAAGCCCCATTGGGTGGGGGGCGTGGCCTGAGGTCCCCCAGCCCAGCAATAGGATGGGAGGACCCACCATGAGTCCCAGGTTAAGCCCCACTGGGCAGGGGGCATAGCCTGAGGTCACCCATCAAACCGGGTGGGGGGGTATGGCCTGAGGTCCCCTGGCCTGGCACCAGGGTGGGGGACGCAGCCTGAGATCCCCTGGTCCAGCACCAGGGCAAGGGGTGCGGCCTCAAGTCCCTTGGCCTGGTGATAGGGCAAGGGGCATGGCTTGAAGTTCCCTGTCAAGCCCCACAGGGGCACAGCCTCAAGTCCCTGCTGATTGCTCATTAAGGATCTTTAGAAAAATTCGGCCTCCAGAAACCAAGATGGCAGCATAGGTGAACACCTAAATTGCTGCCTCGCATAACAATTTCAAAACTACAGCTAAAAGACAGAACGGACATCATCCCGAACCACAGGAAAGCTGGCTGAGTGAAAATTCTACAACTAGAAGGAAAGAGAGGGACTCACGGAGACTCAAAGGAGCTACAAAAAGCTGAGATACAGAGACACGTGCCTGGAGAGGATGGGGCGGAGTGCCTGGCTGACTTCCTCTAGCTGGAAGGACATAGAAACTCCCAACTGCACTGAACCCCAGTTCCAACTGCACTGAACCCCACTTCTGGGAAACTCATATGGGGTGAGTCTGAACTGTTGAGAAAAAAGGGGAGTGCATGGAAACTTAGGGGACCCCCGAAAGGCAGAGATCTTCAGGCGCACGCACATGAGTGCATGCAGAAAGGGCTCCAGCGATTATTGAGGGACACTGAGATCCAGGAGACTCAAGGCAGGGCTGATGGGAAGCCAAGGTTGTCTGCTCAGTCCTGAGACTCTACCCTACCCAAGCTAAGCACAGAGGTTTTTGCAATTTTGCAAGTCTTGTCACATAAGGCTGACTCCAGCACAGAAGGTCTCCAGCTAGACGTAGCTGATCCTCACAACCAATTGGCCTGGAGGTCAATTCTCCCCAGTGATACCAACAACAATCAAGACTTAACTACAACAAGGCTGTACACACAGTCCACAAAGGGGTGCACCAAGAGAGTCCACCTCAGGTAACTGGGGAGGCAAAGCTACTGGGCCACATAGGACACCTAGCACATAAAGCTACTCTACCAACTCAAGGAAGCAGTGAGAATGCAGAGACAAAGGAATAAATCACAAATGAAAGAAATGGAGGAAAACAAATGACTAAATATAGAGTTCAAAACCACAGTTGACCCACGAAGAGATGAAAAAGGACCAACTAGAAATTAAACATACACTGAATGAAATAAAAAATATACAGAGACCTAACAGCAGACTAGAGAAAGGCAAGAATCAAGTCAAAGATTTGAAATTCAAAGAAGCAGAAAAACAAAAAGAAAAAAGAATCCAAAAATGTGAAGATAGTGTAAGGAGCCTCTGGGACAACTTCAAGCATACCAATATCAGAATTATGGGGGTGCCAGAAGGAGAGAGAGAGCAAGATACTGAAAACCTATTTGAAGAAATAATGACTGAAAATTTCCCCCACCTGGTGAAAAAAATAGTTACAAGTCCAGGAAGCGCACAGAACCCCAAACAAAAGGAATCCAAAGAGTACCACACCAAGACACATCATAATTAAAATGCCAAGAGCAAAAGACAAAGAGAGAATATTAAAAGCAGCAAAAGAAAAACAATTAATTACCTACAAGGGAGCACCCATATGATTGTCAGTGGATTTCTCAACAGAAACTATACAGGCCAGATGGGAGTGGCAAGAAATGTTCTAAGTGATGAATAGCAAGAACCTACAACCAAGAGCTCCTACCAGCAAAACTATCATTCAGAATTAAAGGGCATTCAAAGAGCTTCACAGATAAGAAAAAACTAAAGGAGTTCATCAACTCCAAACCAGTATTATATGAAATGCTAAAAGGTACTATTTAAGAGGAAAAAGAAAACGGTAAAGATACAAATTATGAACAACAAATACATATATATCAACAAGTGAATCTAAAAATCAAGTGAAGCCGAAACTGGTTTCACTCCAAGGTAGGCCTGGATTGGGTCTTGAGCAACTGGGAAGGGCCTGAGCCAGGGGGCTCCTGGGCAGGGGTAGAGCCGGGCAATCGGAGGGAGCTGGGAGGGCCCTGCCCAGGACCAAAGCCTCAGCCAGAGGCTTGGGGCCCTGGCTGGGGCAGAGCCGGCGATTGGAGGGACCTGGGAGGCCCCTGCCCACTCCCCGAGGCTTTAGGCCTTGACAAGGGTGGAGCCGAAGATCGGAGGTGACAGGTGTGAACTACAGAGGAAACACACCTTTTCTGACTGCTCATTGGCTAAGCTCCCTGTTTGCCACTGGTAATATTCTCAGTAACTTGGGTATAAGAATCCAAAAAGATGATCTAGGGTTTTTCCACCACACTCCTGGAGAAAAAATCGAAGGTCCAGTGCTGGAGGAGCTAAGAAATGTCATATCCTGCCCTAGCCAGTTTGGCTCAGTGGGTAGAGCCTCAGCCTGCCGACCGCAGGGTCCAGGTTTGATTCTGATCAAGGGCATGTACCTAGGTTGCAGACTCCTCCCTGGCTGGGGCCCAGGTCAAGGGTCATGCAGAAGGCAACCAATCAAAATGTCCATCACATAGATGTTTCTCTCTGTCTCTCCCTCTCTCTTCCACTCTTTAAAAATAAATGGAAACATATCCTCAGGTGAGGATAAAAAAAAGAAATAAAGAAATGTCATATCCTATGAAAGACATATCTTGAAAATGCCTAAAGAAAGTTGTCTTTTTTTCATGGTGAAGCGACTGGAGCCCATGTTGATGAAAACACCTCGGTGACTGGCAGTGGCTGCAGCAGCAGGGTGATGGGGCTCATGCCTTTCCATGATCAGCTTGGTGGCCTCCCACAAAGGGAGGCCAGACTTAGGCCTATTCCACAAAGCCATCAGTAAGACATCCCCTGAGGGCTCCCATTATGTGAAAGGGGGCAGGCTGGGCTGAGGGATTCCCTCTCCCAATGCACGAATTTTGTGCACTGGGCCCCTAGTTTTCTCATATCTATTGAGATACTAACGCTCCCCCCCCCTTTTTGTTCACTAATGTGGTCAACTAAACTGACGTTTCTTTCTAAAACAGAGCCATCTCAAGTTCCTGGGTTAACCCTCCTTTTCGTAATATATTTAGTCAGCTGATAGTTCATTGAGATTTTATACACTCAGGATTTGAAATGATACCTACAAGTTTTGTTCCTGTTCAGTTCACATCTGGTTTTGGTATAAAGATTTTACAATAGTCCTAACTAGTTTGGATCAGTGGATAGAGCATTGGCCTGTAAACTGAAGGGTCCCAGGTTCGATTCCGGTCAAGGGCAGGTGCCTTGATTGCAGGCACATCCCCAGTTGAAGGTATGCAGGAGGCAGCTGATTGATGTTTCTCATTGATGTTTCTAACTATCTCTTTCCCTTCCTCTCTGTAAAAAATCAATATATTTTTTAAAAAAGATTTTACAATAAATTTGAAAATGAGACAGCTTTTTCCTCATCTTTCTCTTTTCTGGAACAACTTATAACTATAGAAACTATCTGATCCATGAAGTTTAGGCTATCTTACCTAGAAAACCATCTTAGCTTGAGGGGGTGGTACGTTATCTTTTCCTCTTTTGTGGTTAGCAATGTGTTCAAGGTTTCTATATCTCTTATCATGGTAATTATGGCATATGTAATATAATTTTTCTAGAAGTTTGTTTTATTTAGGTTTTTAAATGTATTGATATATAGTTGTTTATAATATTTTTACTTGAAGTCTGTATCATTATGTATTTATTCCATTTCATTCCATATTGTTTTCATCTTTTCTTTTTCATTATCAAACTTTGACAAACATTTTGCCTATTGTATTCATCTTTTCAGAAAACGAACTTTTGTTAATTTTCTGTCCCCTTTTCCTTTAAATTTTCTATTTTCATCCTTATCTTTTTTATTTCCTTCCTTCTTACTTATTTGATCTAAATCTTACTTTGTGGAGTGTACGACTATGTGACCACTGTGCTGTACACTGAAAACTAATACAAATTAATATTGAATGCAAACTGTAATTTAAAAAATAAAACCACTGCTTTTTTATGTTCTTTGAGTAGGACTCTATGAATCTTAGAGTTGAATAATTTGTTATAAATTCCCCTAAAGTTTTTGACACAGCACTAGGAAGAACAAATAAAAATGTCTGAGCGTTTCATTGTTTTTCTAATTTCCATTATTACTTCCTCTTAAACAATGATTTTTTTTAAAACAGTAATGTTTTTAGAAATCTAAGCATGAGATTTCTACAGCAATGCATTCATTATTGTTTTCCAATTTCATGTCTTTGTGACCTGGACAGTCCATAGGGTGACAATTCATTGGAATATATTGATAATGCCCTTGTGGTTTAGTGCGTGATTAATTCCTACAACTGTTTCATGGTGACCAAGTTAGTAATCATGTCCTTTTAATATTCTTTAATCTTGTTTCCTCTTTCTACTTGATTTTTCATTTTCAGAGCAGAGTATATGAAAAGGTTTAAGCCCAACTACTGATTTATCTCCTCCGTGCAGTTTGTCAGTTGTTGGTTTGTATTTCAGGTTTATATTGTACAATGTATACGGCCATGATTATATCTTCTTAGTTATGGCTACTCTTAGGAGACTACTAGAGGCTGGGTACACGAAATTCGTGCATGGGGGGGTCTCTCTCTCTCTCATCCTGCTTACACCCTCTAACAATCCAGGACCACTGGCTCCTAACCACTCACCTGCCTGCCTCATCACCCCTAACCACTCGCCTGCCTGCTTGCCTGCCTCATCACGCCAACTGCCTCTGCCTCAGCCCTTGTGGCTTCATCCAGAAAGATGTCTGGAAGGTCATTTGGCTGTCCAGTCTAACTAGCATATTACACTTTTATTATTATAAAAGATAACATCTTTCTTTGTTTTTATGATATATTTGAGTTATACTATATTTTATCTAATATGAAAATTGCTTTCTTTATTTCAAAGTTGCCCAGTTATATCTTTCTCCAATCCTATTTTCAGCCCTTTTGAGTTCCTGTTATCTCAAGTTATTTAATACTCCCCTTCCCTTATTAGATTATAAAAATTAATTAAATAAGTAAATGGAGCCATCTTACACCTCAAACGGTTGGAATGTTAAAACAGGCAAAAATCACCCCTGGACTTGGCCTAAAGCAACATTATGCCCCCAAAACCTGTTTGCAAAGATAACAAAAAGTAGATATTCTGACAATTGAGCTGATGACTACCAGACTGAAAATTCAAAACCTTGTTTAGAATTAGCACCACTGTGTTATGTTATCTGCACCTTGGAAAGGCCTTCCTCCTGTTGATGTAATTGCTTCCCTTCCCCTTCTCATAAGTACTATTGGCTTTGTCTCCTAATCGAAATATGACTTGGGCTTCTGCCTGAATCAGTGCTTCCCAAATAGCTATTCTTTGATCTCAAATAAATGCTCGGTGCCTCTTACTTTGAGAGGCCTTTTGTGTTTAGGTTAACAAGCTCCATTTTACAGATAAGAAAGCGAAGGCTCAGAGGCTACCTGAAATCACCAGCTATGGAGTGTGGGCGGCACTGTGCCCTGCCCCCACTCGCTTCTCTTCTTTACACACTAGGTTTCCTCTTTGATAGGAAGTCGAGGTCAGCAGGGGGCCTGCCCTCAGACATTTTTATTTGTTCTTCCTAGTGCTGTATAAGGTGAATAGCAAAAATACAATTATGTCCATTTTACAGATACAGACTCAGAGACTAGTGTGTACTTGCCAAGGTCAGAGCTCAGATCTTCTCACCTGCATGGGATGTGAGAGGAGCCTTCACACATTTTCCTCATTTATTTCCTCTCCCGCTCCTCCCTCTGGGATGTCAGCATTTCAAGTCCCTTTATTCGTGTTTTGTTAACCTATTCTGTGCACATTTAAAATTTAGCCTCTGTTAACCTCAGTTTTCTCATCCACAAGATGGGTGTAGCACTGCCCACTCCACAGAGTTCCTGAGAAAACTAAACGCGACTCAACCATGAATGTAAGGTGCTCAGTGTCCTTCCTGGTTCTGACGGTACAGACCCTGGCGGTACTGACCCCTCTGCCACCTTGGAGCTCAGGTACATGCCAAGAACAAGGCCCCCTGGACTGGGTGCCCACTGCTGCCTGACCCAACGCCCAGCAAATTCTCTGCGGGGTCTCTCGGTGCCTCCAGCTCTGTACGCCGGGAGACCACGGAGACGGGAGAGTAAAAAGTGGGGAGAGGAGGACACAGCGAAAGTCCCATCACCTGGTTGAGGCCACAGAGGAAGGACGGCAGCTGACTTGTGTCCCTGGCCTCTGCTGACTGGCTGAGGGAGCTGTACTCCCAAAGGCGGCCACAGACAGGTGGGCCCCATGCCTGTGAGCGCCCCTGAGAACGGCTGCCCAGGAGGGGCGCTCCCTCATGAGGTGCAGCCCAGGGGCCCCATCAGGGACTCTATCTGGTGTCTTCCCCTCACCAGGCCACTAAAGGGGAGGCAGCAGAAGGCAGGTGGCTCGCTCTCAGACTGAGCCCTAATGTCACTGAGCTTTTCCTCCAGTTCCCCACAATGCTGGGAGTATCTGGGACCAGCTGGCGGGGAGACACCCCCAGCACTGGCAGTGGCTCTCAACTTTTCTGCATAAACCACCACCTGGAGAGCTCAGAGAAACCTGGGTTCTTGGTGAGAGCCCCAGAAAGGTTGCATCAGGAGGCCTGGGGCAGGGCCTGGGGACCTGCATCTTTAACAAGCTCCCAGGCGGTTCTGGTCCTGCGGGGGGTGGGGGGGAGTGTGGGAGATGAGTGAGTGTGCAGGGCTCCAGGCTGGAGGACCTGCTCAGGCCCCGGGAGAAGGTGGCTCCTGTGCCCCAGGGGGTTCCTGATGGGGCTCCAAAGTCACAGCGTCACTCCCAGGAGAACACCAAATTCCTACCGGTAACCTACCGAGCTCAATTCTTTTACAAAAGGATTATCATCATCTGTGCCCCTAAAAGCAAGGGGAGAAAAGAGGGAGCGGGCAGAGAGAAACCGGTAACACCATGATTCCACTGAGCTCTGGGCACTGCCCTTCCCCCTAACAGCTGGGCCACTCCCACCCCTACAGCAGCCGGGAACACCTAAATGCCACTTCCTCCGAGAAGGCTTCGGGCCAGTCGGGCCTGGGCCAGCCTCCCCCGGCCTTCGCAGAGCCTCGCACTGCTACCTGGTAGACGCATCACCCCGTATCAGGAAGGGCTGTTCTCGGGGTTCTGAAGCCCATCTAGCCCGGGTTC
Source organism: Lasiurus cinereus (assembly GCA_011751065.1). Lineage (NCBI taxonomy): Eukaryota > Metazoa > Chordata > Mammalia > Chiroptera > Vespertilionidae > Lasiurus > Lasiurus cinereus. Next base: position 11,046,874 of record JAAGEH010000125.1, read on the forward strand.
CTCAAGGGCAGGGACCTGTGTCACTCCTGTTGTGGGCCAGCCTGTGGCACTGAGCTGGCATCCTGTAAGCCCTCAGTAGATGTTTGCCAACTGAGTAAAGGATGCCTTACATCCCTGGGCTGGGCTTGGACGTGGGGAGGCCCACACTCTGCTCCTCTGTTGCCCAATCCTGGCCCAAGACCTGGGAAGTCCATGAAGCATCGCTCAGACATGGAACAGAGACCCTGGGGCAGAGACCCTGGGACATGACTAAAACCCGCCTGCCTCCTGCCTCCTGAGGACGGGCCTGACTCCAAGCCCATGAATGACCTCAGCGGGCCTCGTGGGTAGGAAGTCCCCCAGTTTCAGGTGGCCCCCAACCGGTCCTGATGTTCAAAACCAGGCTCCATACATGAGCTCCCAGAAGTGAGCTTTGAAATGTCATCTGAGAGTGCCCACCCCTGCTCAGAGCTGTCCTCACATTTTCCTCCCCTAATTCAGTGCTTGCTGCTCTGTTGACTAATGAGTTTGCCGACCACTGTCCTAATTAACAAAAGTCTCAGCAAAGGGGAGAGGCAGGGCCTGGAAAACTGGGGCTCCACCCAAAGGAGGAATGCCGAACTCCCTCCCAGGAGAGGAAAGCTCGCAGCCTGGTTGTGTTGGGGCGGCTGGCAGCGGGGCTTCGAGGGACCATCCCAGTGGACCAGCATCCCAGGGATGCTACTGTGAGCCTGGCCTGGGATGCTCACTACCTTAGGGGAATGGCTCACCTGTCAGCCGTCATCCTTCAGATGCACCCAATTAGGTGGGGGGAAAGCAGAAAGTTTGGGGAACAGGGTCCTCTGGGGAGGGGGCGCCAGAGGAAAGCCAACTGGGGACGGATTAATCAAGGCAGGCTCCTAAGTCCTCACCATGTCCAGAGAGAAGTCAGGGACCCAGGGAAAATGAATGAGCACACACTCCAAGTCCAGACCTGCCACCCATCACATCAGCTCACCCCACCCCAGCAGCTGCACGAGGGTGCACTGTGCCAACAAGGCTGCCAACTGGCTGCTATCTGCTGGCAGAAGAGCTAGCCAGGCCTGAGACGCCAGACAGACAGAATGTCACATTTTCTGACAGTATTTTCCTCTCTCCACCTGACCTCAGCTCTCATCCCCCAAACACCTCCCTCCACACCGGCCCCCTCGTGGCAGGAGCAAGACAAATATCTAACCAATCAGTCACCTGAGCACCGGGCAAGGGCTCCATGGGTAAGCATCATAGCACGCAGCTGCAAAGGGGCCCAGGAGTGCGGCCTGCCCGGCTCCCACCAGGACCCTGACACGGGATGGAATGGGGGTCGGGGGGTAGAGAGCAGAACAGCAGCCAAGGTTCCCAGGAGGGTCTTGAGGAGCCCGGAGCATGGAGGAGCGACGCTGAGGGCAGAAGGGAAGCGGATGCCGGGGCACCACGGCTGGAGTCCCTGAACCTACAGGCCGGGCCCAGCAGAGCCGGCGCAGGGGGAGCCTGGGTAGCTCGCACTCTGCACCTCCCTCCTATGGCTCCACCCCTGCGGTCATCCAGCTCCAGGCACACATGTGCAGCTCGGAGCCTTGGGAAGGAGTTTCCTATTGGGAAGGTAGGGTGGTCAGGAGGCCAGGGAATCGAGAATTCGGCGACAGCCCCAGGAGCCTCATCGCTGGCTCTGAACAGGCAGCTTTCAGACACTCACCTCACGCAGCTGCTGCGGAACCCCTCCCGGCTGCAGCTGCAGGAGGGCGCGCTGGCCGTCACCAGCTCCGCAGCACCAAGGACCCCACTCCTCTCCCTCCGCTGTCCCCCCCGTCCGGAGCCTGGCAGGAGGGCCGACAAAGGCAGCTCTCCATTCCTTCAAAAACAGCCCTGAAAGCTGGGTGCGAGGAGCACTCCCCTGTCCACACGGCCGCCACTCCGGTCCAGGAGCTGAGGCGGGGAGACTCCACCTGCTCTCTCCCCGCCTGGCCACAGTCACAGGACAAAGGGGTCCACAGGTGCTTCACTCACACACAGCCCCTTCTCAGGCTGAAGCATCCCTTCCAGCTGCATCTTCCAGGGAAGGGAGTCAGGGAAGGCCCAGGGGGGGCTGCCTGTTTTTCACAGGTGGGGACAATGAGCCCCACAGGGAGGACAATGTCCAAGCTCACCCGGAGGCAGCAGCTCGCAGCACCAGCACCGTGGGGAGGCGTCAACAGGGCAGGAAAGGCTGCCACCCTGAGAATGAGCAAGTCCGCGGGGGATGAGGGATGCTCTCTGCTCAGCCCACCTGGCCGTGGCCTCTACCCCTCACCGCAGGTGTCAGTCAGAGGAGGGGTGCTTTCCCTGCAGCACCCAGCCTGCGGGCAGCAGGCCGGACACGCACGCACTCCCTGGTGCTGCTCTGCGGGACCAGGTGAGGCCCATGGAGACCCTCCGCTTTTCCTCAATCCCCCACTGCGGGTTTGCCATGTTAATTTGATATCAAAAGGGCCAGAAGCCACCAGCCCCACTCCCATGCGAGGAAATCAGTTCTCAACACGGGCAGGGCGGCCTGGTGCGGGCAGCATGGAGCCAAGATGGAGACCCCTGTGCTGCGGCATCTGGGCCAGGCGCGCTCCCCGCCTTCCCAGAGCCGTGTCCCCCCGTCTTCAGGAGGCAGAGGGTGGAGAAGAATATTCGAGGGGGTAGTTCCCAGGTTTTCCACGTTTCGCCCCTCCCACCCCCCCAGCTTGTAAACCTTCCGGCGGGTCAGAAAGCTACATTTACATGTATTTGCATACTCCTCACAGGCGTTCGCATTTACATGTATTTGCATACTCCTCACAGGTGTTCGCATTTACATGTATTTGCATACACCTCACAGGTGTTCGCATTTACATCTGTTTGCATACTGTTCATAGGAGTTCACGCAGACCTGGATTCCTAACCCCAGGAATGGGCGCCCCATTACCCAAATCAGAAGCCCTGCCTTCGCAGCCCCGCCAGCCTCCCCCCGGCCCGCTCAGCCCCGCCCCGCACAGCCACCTCCGGCCCGGCCTCCCCGCGCGGCCCGGACCCCCGCGGGGGCACCGGGTCCGCAGTCCCCGCCCTGCCCTGGCCGAGCGGCGCGGCGCCCGCCTTCGTGCTTGGAACCCACCGGCGGGCGGACTGCTGCTGAGGAACCCTGCAGAGGCCCGGGCGCCCCGGTTTCCTCCTGGGTGTGGCCCGCCCGTGACTCCTCTCCCAGGCTCCGGGCCCTAAAGGAAATCCAGGTTCCCTCCCCAGCGCGCCGAACCCGAGGTGGGGGTGAGAACCAGGGGCGCGAGGGGCACGGCCCTGCCGCAGGGTGTCTGAGCCGGGCCCGCGGGGGCCGGTGTGCGGGTCACCTGGCTCCTGCCCTCCCTTGGGTCCCCGCGTCCCGGACCCCCGGCGCCCCGCGGGTTCCTTCCGAACCTCCCCGGGCCCCCAAGCCCACCTCCGGCCCCGCCAGCCTCCCCCTGCCCGCCCCGCTGGGAGCGCGGGGAGAAGGGGCGTAGGAGGCAGGTCCGAGGCTCACCCAGGCCGGCAGGTGCTGGCCCAGCAGCTCGCGGCTGATGAACTGGCGCTCGTTGTCGAGGAACTCGAAGGCGGCCGCCAGGCGCCCGAGCTTCCCGCGGCGGTTGCGGCGCCACCACCGCCACAGCAGCGCGCCGAGCAGCAGCCAGGTGACGCTGAGCCCCAGGTAGCCGGCCAGGTAGACGGGCGCCAGGCAGAGCAGCACGCGCGCCGCGAAGCCGTACAGCTCGGGCAGCAGCTGGCTGGGCAGGCGGGGCTGCGGGCCGGGCGCGCGCGCCGAGCCCTGGGCGCCGGGGTTCTCCGCCGGCATCTCCGCGCCGCCGTCTGGCCGCTCCCGCAAGCGTCACTGGCGCTCTGGTCCGGGAGCGCCGACGCCCGGGCACATCTGTCCTCCAGGCGCAGGGACCGGACCGCCAGGCCTCGCCTGCCCTGCGGGACTGGCCGGCGCCGTCTGGGCGCGCGGAGCTCGCCGTCTCCAGCCACGGGCACTCGCGCCGGGCCTGGGAGTGCGCGCCCCGCAGCGCCTCTCCGCTCCCCGCCCGCCGCCGCCGAGGATGGCCCCGCCTCCAGGGGCGGGACGGGGCGGGGCCAGGAGTTTGCCTGGGTGTAAAAATTACCTTTTTTTTTTTTTGCAAGGGCTTCCTCCAGCATCAACATCGCGCGGCAGGCGTCAGAGGCGGGTGCAGTTGCAACACCCGATTAGAAAACCCTGGCGGGCCGGGTGCTGCCCCAGGCAGTATATGACTCACCGAGACCTGTGGACAGATGGCTCGTCATAAACACCACCTAATACCTGTCTCCGACGCCCCATCTCTCCACTCTAGTGTACACTCTTGGTTGGGCATTCGAGGGCCTCCCGGCCCCAGCGTGGATCCTGTGCCTGAGTCCTCCAAGTGGCCCCCTAGAACCACACATCGCCTTTTCTAGCATCTGTAAAGCTTAGACCTAGCCCCCAGCCCAACCTGGCCGAGCTCAAGGACCTTCCTGTGACCACCCTCTGCCCCTCACTCCCCATCCTCTGTGCGGGTGCTATTCATTCCTTCCATCATCAGACCAGGAATTTCTGAGGGCCAGACCAGTCCTACTCATCTCCAGGGCGCCCAGCATTGCAAGTGAATGACAACAGATAAATGATGAGCAAGCCCTTGGGAGCGTGGGGGTCAGTTATGAAGCCCAGGGTTTCTGTCTAATCCTCTGGGAAGGATCAGAGCAGGTGAAGGTCTTGGAGAAGCGCAGACAGTAAATCTTCAGGACTGCAAAGAATACATTTCTGTTGTTTTAAGCCATCCGGCGTGTGGCACTTTGTTTCGGCAACCCTTGGAAACGAGTTCAGCCACAGTGCGAGGCACCATGCCAGGCGCAGGAGATTCAGGATGGACAGAAGAAGCATCTGCTCTCTCGGAGCTGACATTCTAGTGGGAAGACAGACCACAAATCTAAGAACAAGAAGAGCAGGTAAGGAAAGGTGCTACGAGGACGATGCAATCAGTGGTGAGAGAGAGTGACTGGATTGGGTAGAGGGCTGTTTTAGCCAGGGTGACTTTTATGGCCCAACGTATAGCCCATCTCGGTTCTACGTATGCTTGAAAAACAATGGTGTATTCTTCATATACAAGAATAAACTCAAAATGGATAAAAGACTTAATGTAAGTCATAAAACCATAAAAATCCTGGAAGAAAACATAGGCAGTAAAAATCAGACATCTCCCGTAGCAATATTTTCACCAATACATTGCCTGGGCTCTAGGGCCAGGGAAACAAACAAATGGGACTACTTCAAACTATAAAGCTTCTGCACAGCAAAAGGAACCATCAGTGAAATGAAAGGGGAACCTACTGTATGGGAAAACATATTCACCAAATGAGACATCTGATAAGGAGTTAATTTCCAAAAAAATAAAATAAAATAAAGACCTCATACAACTCACCAGGAAGACAAACAATCCAATTTAAAAATGGGCAAAAGACCTGCATAAACGCTTCCCCAAAGAGGTCTTACTAATTGATAGCCAATAGACACGAAAAAATGCTCAACATCACTAACCATCAGAGAGATGCAAATTAAAACCAGCCAGTTTTGCTCAATAGATAGAGCATCAGCCTGCAGATGGAAGGGTTGGGGTTCGATTCAGGTCAAGGGCATGTACCTCGGTTGTGGGCTCCACCCTGGAGCGGACTCTGGTCGGGGCTCATGCAGGAGGCAACCAATCTATATGTTTCTCTCACATTGATATTTCCCTCTCTCTAAAAATCAATGGGAAAATATCCTTGGGTTAGGATTAAAAAAATAAATAAAATGAATAAAACAACAATGAAGTATCACTTCATACCTGCCAGAATGGCTATGTCAATAAACCAACAAACAAGTGCTGTTAAGGATGTGGAAAAAAGCAACCCCTAAGTGCATTGTTGGTGGAAATGCAGGCTGGTGCAGCCGCTGTGGAAAACAGTACGGAGGTTCCTCAAAAAAATTAAAAATGGAACTCCAATTTGACCCAGCAATCCTATTTCTGGGAATATATCCTAAGAATCCCAAAACACCCATCGGAAAAAATATACTCACCCATATATTCACAGCAGTGTTATTTCAATAGCTAAGATCTGGAAACAACCCAAGTGCTCATCAGCAGTTGAGTGGATAAAAATGCTAGGGTACCTTTCACAATGGAATACTATGCAGCTGTAAAATAAGAAGGATCTCTTACCCTTTGAAACAGCATGGATGGACCTAGAGACTATTATGCTAAGTGAAATAAGCCAGTTAGAGAAAGACAAGTATCACATGATTTCACTTACATGTCAATCTAATGAACAAAACACAATAAACTGTCAAAATAGGGCCAGAGGTCTGGATGCATGGAACAGAATAACAGATCTCAGTGGGGGTGGGGGAGGGGAGGGAATCGGAAGAGATTACCTAAGAACACATAGGCATATATGCATAACCCATGGACACAGACAATAGTATGGGAAAGCCCTGGGGTGGGGGGGGTGCGGGTTGTATGGAGGGAGGGAAAGGGGAGAAAAATGGGACACAACTGTAATACTGTCAACAATCAAAAAAATATTTAAAAACTGGTGTATTCTGTAGTTGTTGGGTATAATATTTTATGTGTCATTTAGATCAAGAAGATTGATAGTACTGTTCACAATTTCCACATCATTACATATTTTTTTGTCTACAAGTTACTAAGAAGAGGGTTTGATTTGTCTATTTCTTCTTCGAGTTCTGTCAAATATTGCTTCATGTGTTTTAAAGCAGAAATTGGGCTCGCATTTATAACATGTTTCCCTACTAAATTCACCATTTTATTATTATAAAATATCACTGCTTATCTCTGATAGTTCTTGTCCTGAAGTCTATTTTGCCGGATCTGAATATAATCACTCTAACTTTCTGGTGCTTACTGTGTGCATGAAAATATCTCTTCCCATCCTTTTATTTTTAATTCATCTGTGTTCTTATATTAAAGTGTCTCTTATGCATAAAGTTGGGTATTTTTAAAAACTAGTCAGACAATCTCTGTCTTTAATTGTTTAGTCTTTTTGTATTTAAGGTAGCAAGTGGCGTATTGGGGTTTAACTCTGCTGTCTGCTCTTTTGTTCCATCTGCTATTTCCTTTTCCTCCTTCTACCATTAAAAAAAATCAAGCAAAAGGGGAATTAACATTCTTTAATCATAACTGGGGGTTTTAACACTTCTTTCATCTATGTAGGTAGACTTAGACATAAAATCAGCAAAGATTTAGAAAATCTAAATGGCACCATCACACTCTGATTTAAATGACACATATAGGACACTATACCACAAATGGCCAACTCTATACTTTTCAAGTGTGCATGGTGCTCCATATGCTAAGCCATTAAAGTAAAAGGATTGAAATTATACGGAGTATATCCTCCAACCACAGCTATATTAAATCAGAGCTCAATAATAAGATAACTAGAAAAACCTGAAATATTTGGAAATTAAAACACTTCTATCTAATCCATGGGTCAAAGAAAAAAAACGCACAGGAAAAATTGGAAAATATTTGTCTAATGCTAAAATACAACACATCACATTTTGTGAGATGCAGCTAAAGCAATGCTAAAAGGAAAAGTCTAGTTTTAAACGCTTATGTTAGAAAGAAGAAAAATATAAAGCCAATGATTGGTGTCTCAACTGCAAGAAATTGGTAAAAGAAGTGCAAATTGAAACTAAAGAAATCATAAAGACAAGTGCAGCAATTAATGAACATAGACCAACAATTGTGAAATCAATGAAACCAAAAATTGGTTCTTTGAAAATATCAATAAAATTCATAAAAGACAAGGACAAAAAGAAGGAAGACATAAAATATTAATATTAAGAATGAGAGGAGGGATATCACTGTAGTCTCTACATTTATTAAAACAATAATGAGAATAGAATAATATTATGAACAGCTTTAGGCCAATAAACTTGGACAGACAAAATCTTTCAAAGACACAACTGGCCCAAGAAGGAACAGAAAATTTGGATAGCTCTATATCGTTTCAAAAACTGATTTTGTAATTTAAAACTTCCTGAAAGGAAATGAACTCCCCTCCACCTTGTCTATAGGGCTGGGCCCCCTGCCTAAACCCCTCCCTTTTCTGGGAGGGGCCACAGGTGCCCCAGCAATGTCCTAGCTTCCCCGATCGCCACCCGAATGGACCACTGAAGCTCCAGGAACACAGCGAGGGTCCTAATAAGGCTAAAAACCACAGAAAGACCCTATTTCAAGTGACCAATCTCTGTAACCCTTGTCACTTTCCTAAGCCCCCTAATTATCCTACCCCATAAAACTCATTGTTCCCGACTGGCTCGCTCTCTCGCCTCACTGTTGCGTCAGAAAGAGGCTGAGAGCCAAACTCTGGTTTGAATAACGACTCTTTGCTTTTGCATCGGAAAAGACTCCTTATTGGTTGACTATTGGGGGCCCCGAACTCTGGGCATAACATTCCCACATGGGGAAACACCACAACCTTGGGGTACTGGACAGTGCTCTAACCATCGAACTATCTGCCCGGGGTCTTCTCATAGCTCCTTGTGGCTGTCAGCAATCCTTGTCGTTCCCCAGCCTGGAAATGCCACACTTCAAGCTTTGCCTCTCTTGGTCAGCACCCAGCTTTCCCTGTCCCTGTGTCTCTGATCTTGTCTCCTTTATCTGATAAGGACGCCAGACAATGGATTCAGGACGGCTCTAAGTCTCATGATACTCTTATCATGAGGTCTTTAACTGAATCATATTGCCAAAGATGCTAATTCCAAATAAAGTCACATCCAGAGGTTCTGGGGGTTAGGATGACCTGGGCTTATCTTTTTGGGGCCATTATTCAGCTCATTTACACTTCTATCCGTAGAATCCTAAGAAGTGGGTTGAGAGTTTCTGGGACACATACAAGTTTATTTGTAATTAGAAAAAAAATACAGTGGTACCTCGAGATACAAGTGCCCTAACATACGAGATTTTTGAGATACGAGCCATCAAGCAAGCGATTTTTGCTTTGAAATACGAGCAACATTTGAGATAGGAGTAATTTCGTGGATCGGCCGGCTGTACACGACCCACCAGTTTACCAAGCGTCTCATAGTTTCCCACGCCTCAAGGTTACGGAACGAATTAAACTTGTATCTCGAGGTACCACTGTATATCTACTTTCTGACAGCGTCCGGCATCATTGAGACAGCCTTGTTTACGTGATGCTACAACTCCACTTTCAGAGGAAACAAGCCCGTGTTTCCTCTCTCCCTGCATGTTTTGGGGGATCTGGATGGCCATGCTGAGTTCTACACGTCCCTCTCAGGGAGGTGACTGGCAGGGAAAGGAATGAACAGTTCACACTTCCTGTCAAACATCTATAATCTATTTGAGGTGGGGAGCGTCTAAAAGAATGGGCTGGCACCTCTCCCTCCTCCAGGAACCATGCTGCCCCATCCCAAGCCTGGTCCTCCCCCGGGCAGGGGCTCTCATCCACATTATGGGGGGAGGAGAAGGGGAGGAAGGGGTACAGGGCATGGGCCTGCTTCTCCTTTCCCTTCACACTGGAACACATCAATGGCCCGGGCCAACCTCCCCTTGCCTCGGAGGAGAACAATTGTAAAGCTGTCAGAAACAAGACAGATCATGAAATCTGATCATCTGTGAAGTCCCTGGTCACAAGCCAGAGTTCTGTTTGCTAAGCAATTGTAATGAAAACATTACACATTTTCATCAAGATAAACACCAAAACCACAATGGCTTTGAGCACCTTCCTATGGGAAAATACCTATCACAACCATGCCTGGTGGATACCACACAACCCACTAACCGCACTATTGACACAACACTTGGCCCCTTAGAAGTGATGACTTGGACCTACTCCACCTCTGGAGAGAGCGATTGGGCCATGTCTGCGGAGCAGAATCCTGCAGCCCCAGGCGAGGGGGAGTGCAGGCCAGTGTGCCTCAAACCCCAATGCCGCAGAGTCGCCTGGAGGGCTTGTTAGCCACCCCCACCTCCCCCCCACCCCCCCACCCCTGCCTGCCCCAGAGTTTCTGATTGGGGAGAATTTGCATTTTTTTTACAAGTTCCCAGGTGATGTGTAGCAGTGGTCCTGAGACCACACCTTGAGAACCACTGGCCCAAAGGGGGGCTTTGGAATCTGCCTGTTAATAGGCTTCATCGGTGATTGAGGTCCTCCTCCAACATTCTGAGAAATGCTGGGTGCCCCAGGAACAGATCAGGGGTCAGGGACTTGGGGTCTGCTGAGGTGGTCGCAGGGCAGGAGGGTGAATGTGTGTGGGAGCCCGTCGGAGACTCCTTCCCGGGGCCCACGTTTCCTTGTACGTATTGACCTGGGAAGTTTGCAGCAGATGGAGCAATCCATCCCCAGAAGACAACTGAAATCCGCCGTGAGGGATTAGGCTTGGCTGTCGGGTGGAGTGTCCAGAAGGAGCCAGCCCGGCCCGTGGGGAAGTTTAGAGCCAGAGGCTTCATCAAACAGTTCCTGAGAAGGCCTGCCCCTGTGGGAACCCTGGCAAACCTATACTGTAAGCTCGCTATGGTCCAGACCCTGAGTCCTCAGGGTGCACAGTTATCTGGGTGCAAGCAGACCTTGAGGGCAGGAAGCCCCAGAAGGCAGAGGGGGAGCTCGGGCAGGCAGAAGAAGGGTCCGGCCTTTGATATCCCATGGCCTCTGGGAGCACAGGGCTTCCCTACCAACCACACAGAGGGGAAATGGACCCACTGGTTCTGCAGTGCTGCCACCTGGTGGACAAGAATACACTAGTCGCACTTCCCTGGTGCTCATCCAGCCGGCTGGCTGCAGGAGAGGTGGGGAGGTGGAGGGGTGAGGAGGTGATGGGGAGGTGAGGAGGGGAGAAACGCAAATGGGATAATAATACCAGCTGGAGCTACTGCAAGAATGATGCTAAAATACCAACTCTCGGGCATTGGAAACTTTCTGTGTGTCTGACAGACAGTATTTCTAAGCTCTTTGAATGCATCAGCTCATTGAATCCTCACAACCAACACGGAGGTAAATGCTCACCGTTTTTCAGGTGAGGGAGCTCTGGCACACGGAGCCCTCGCTGTGCCACTCCGGGCTGTGAAACCTGGGCGAATTATTTAACTTCTGCGAAGCTCAGTTCCCTCACCTGAGGGACGTTTCGCTTCTCCTCCTCCTCATCAGTCCCAAGGGGAAGTGCCCAGAGGGAAACTCTTAGCACATGTCTTGGCAGCTGTTCGGGCCAGGGGGCGCCATTCGCACAAAAGCTCTACGCTTAGTGCCCTCCAGGCTAGGCCAGCAAGGGAAGCCCTCAGGAAGTGACCTTCAGCTCTCAGCCTAACAAAGAGAGGCATCTCTGTCAATAGATCCATCTCCTCCCTAACCTTTGATACCATGGCACTCAGAGAAAATGTGTCGCTGCTGAAAAACTTCCTCACAGAGGTGAGAAAGAAGAAGGAAAAACAGTGAATATTTTTGCACTTCAGACCATGGAAATCTGGCCCTTATTGGACCCAGGAACTCGCAGTGGCCACATAGCCTAGCTGGGTGACACCCAGTGGAGAGAGAACCCCTCACCCCTCACTACTGTCCAGTGCAAAATACAGGGCTATCCTTTTTTCTGGCTCTACCTGGTGATGCTGACGAGGTTGGGGGCAGTGGGTGACCTTGGCGGAGAAGATTCAGTGGGCTGGGGGCGGAGTGTGGTCAGAGAAAACGGGAATCTCACTGTCCCCAGAGGTCAACGTGAAGGATTTGTAGAAAGACTGAGCCCAAGAGGCCCTGCACCTGGGCCGGGAATGGAGACAGCAGCTGGTGCTGCACCCTCTCCTCAGGAAACCTGCTGGGACAAAACTCTTGAACTTGGCACTGGGGAAAGTGAGCAGGGAGTTTGGAGTAGCCTCTTCCCCAGCTCAGAGCTCTGCCCATTCTAGCACAAGCTTTTTTCCTAAAAAAAAAAAAAGAGAAAAAAAATATAATTGATTTCCAAGAGGAAGGGAGAGGGAGAAAGAGGTAGAAACACTAATGATGAGAGAGAATCTTTGATTGGCTGCCTCTTGCATGCCCTACATTGGGGATTGAGCCTGCAACCTGGGCATGTGCCCTGACCGGGAATTGAACCATGACCTTCTGGTTCATAAGTTGATGCTCAAACACTGAGCCACGCCGTCCAGGCCAGCATAAGCTTTTTGATGAGGACAGGGTGTATTATCTATATCATAACAGGCCTGTGCTCCTGACACACTTACTGGACTCACCAGGAGGTGCATTGATGGGTCCCCCAGTAGCCATGGCGGGTGGGACTTCTGCAGTGTCACGGGGCACCGGCCGTGTCTGAGGAGCAGCACAGGCTGCCAGCAGCTTCCGCGGAGCGTGTGAAGCTTCACGGGGTGGCAGACATGGCCCTGATGGCAGGTTAGGCCTAGGGCACGATTTAATCATGCGCTGGGCCTCTAGTCTATATGATAAAAGGCAACAATGACCAAAAACCAGCGCAGGTGGGCAGGGCTGTATGATTTCACAGGCTGGGCTGCTGGTAAATAAATAATGTTGGGACAATTGGCTTAACACAAAGCTAAAACCCACTTCATATCTAACTCCAGAATAAATCTCCAATGAATTAATGTTTATATTAATAATACAGCGCCTACTATGTTCCAGTGATTATTTCTAGATCTTTCAAAAATTCACACATTTAATCTTCACTATAATGGTATGGAGTGTGAACAATTCCATTGTATTATTTAATGGCCAGAAAGTCATCTGGGGGATAAAGGTATAAAGGTATTATAAATATACTAGAGCCCCAGTGCATGAAATTCGTGCAAGGGAGGGGGTGTCCTTCAGCCCAGCGTGCTCCCTCTCCAATCTGGGACCCCTTGAGGGATGTCCTACATGGATCGGGCCTAAACGGGCAGTCGGACATCCCTCTCACAATCCAGGACTGCTGGCTCCCAACTGCTCCCCTGTCTGCCTTCCTGATTGTCCGTAACCACTTCTGCCTGGCAGCCTGATCACCCCCAACCACTCCCCTGACAGCCTGATTGATGCCTAACTGCTCCCCTGCCAGCCTGTTTGCCCCTAACTGCCTTCCCTGTGGGGCTGGTCACCCCTAACTGCCATCCCCTGTAGGCCTAGTCACCCCCAAATGCCCTCCCTTGCAGACCTGGTTCCTCCCAACTGCCTTTCCTTGCTGGCCTGATCGCCCACAACTACCCTCCCTTGCAGGCCTGGTCCCTCCCAACTGCCCTCCCTTGCTGGCCATCTTGTATCCACATGGGGGCAGGATCCTTTGACCACAAGGGGGCAGTCATCTTATGTGTTTGAGTGATGGTCAATCTGCATATTACTCGCTCTGATTGGCTGGTGGACGTGACTGGTGGGCATGGCTTGTGGGTGTAGTAGAGGAACAGTCAATTTGCATATTACTCTTTTATTAGATAGGATATATATGTATCTAATAAAAGAGTAATATGCAAATTAAACCGACCAAGATGGCTTCGGCACAGAGAGAGCAGGAGGAAGGCTTGGGTTGCCCCTGGCAATGGAGGAAGCCAAGCTTTTCGCACACCCTGACCTGCTCAGGCCTCCGTTTAAGGCAACAAAGTTTCAATTGTAGAAGATAAATAAATCCCAGATACCAGGGCCTCTGCTTGGGTCACCAGGGGTGTGGCCAGCCTGCAAACCACCACAGGTCCCTCACCCAGGCCTCCCACATCCCAAGGGAACATCCATCCTGATCCAGGACACCCTTCAGGGCAAACCAGCTGGCTCCCATCCATGCCACAAACCTCTATCCTATCTAATAAAAGAGTAATATGCAAGATTGACTATCACTCCAACACACAAGATGACTGCCCCCATGTGGTCAAAAGATCCTGCCCCCATGTGGACACAGATGGCCACCACAAGATGGCCAGCAGGGGAGGGCAGTTGGGAGGGACCAGGCCTACAAGGGAGGGCATTTGGGGATGACCAGGCCTGCAGAGGAGGGCAGTTAGAGGTGACCAGGCCCACAGGGTAGGGCAGTTAGGGGCAAACAGGCTGGCAGGGGAATAGTTAGGAGATGATCAGGCTGGCAGGCAGAAGTGGTTAGGAGCAATCAGGAAGGCAGGCAGGTGGGCCGTTGGAAGCCAGCAGTCCTGGATTGTGAGAGGAATGTCCGACTGCCCTTTTAGGCTCTCTGCCAGCCTGATCACCCCTTAACCAACATCCCATTTTATGGGCATAACATTACTTATTTAACTTTCCAGGTAGGATCGGGCCTAAATGGGCAGTTGGACATCTCTCAAGGGGTCCCAGATTGGAGAGTGAGCAGGCTGGGACAAATATATATATATTTGGACGAAAAAAAGACCTCATTAGCATTTATACCAAAGACAAAAACCATAAAAAATAAAATGAGAGCTTTGAACATTTAAAATAAAACAATACCTAGTGTAAAAATAAATTATAGATAAAATTAAGAGAGAAATTACATTGGGAAATTTTGGAATAAATATTCTATCTAATAAAAGGGTGATATGCAAATTAACCATCACTCCATCACAAAGATGACAGCACCCATAGCCACAAGATGGCAGCACCCAGTCCTCTCAGCCCTGCCAGAGTCCCCCAGTCCCAGGAGTGGCCACTGAGAGTGGGCAGCGTGAGCAGTCTGGCGGAATGCAAGCGTTCCACCCCAGCTGTGGAGGGCCTCTGGGGTGGCAGAGAGCCTGTGGGCAGTGGGCACAGAGTGGCCAGGCCCACAGAGAGCTACTGGCACATGGATTCGTGTGCAGGGCTACTAGTAACATATAAGTGGTCAGTAAACTTACTATGTAAAAGCTCATAAAAAAGAAAAAGAAAATCCCCAATGGAAACTGAAGAGAGGGCATAACTAGTCATTCAATAAGGAATGAAAGTGGACAAACCATGAAAGTCCAATCTTACTAGTGGTCACATAAAGGAAAATAAATGGAAGTTGATGCCATTTTCTCCCTGTTTCCACTAAGTGAAGATTTAAAAAATGATTATAACACCCAGGGAACATGAAAGTATAGGAAATAGATACTTCCTATGCTGGTTCATTCACCTTCTCTTAATAGCTGGATAACATCCCATTTTATGGACATAACATTACTTATTTAACCTTCCTCAATTATTGTCCACGTAGATCATTTCCAATTGTTTGTCTTATGAATGCAAAGATCAGCGTGGTTCACCATTCTTTGCCTCTTTGATGATTTCTGTAGGAGAGTGGAAGTTTTAGGATAGAGAATTTTAAGCCTCTTGCTGCCTAATGCCCACTTGCCTGCCATGTGGGTGGACTGCTTTGTTTGACCAGAGGAGCCTGGTGAGAGCAAAGCTCCGAGTAGCCCTGGGTCCCAGGAGAAGAGAGGGCAGCGTGTGGAGGCTGCCTTGCAGGGGAAGCGCCTTGGGCCATGGGAGTGAAGCAAACAGGGGAGTGGCTGGGGGCGGGAGCTGTGGCCAGAGGACGGGGGTGTAGGGCAGAGCCTTCCAGGCCAGGGATCCAAGAAAGAGTGGTGATGGGGTGAGGCTGAGCCTCCTTGCTGATGCCCAGCCTAGGACCGGCCCTGCCAGGGTGGCAAAGGGGATGCTCTATTGGCCTGGATGGGAGCCTGGCACCCCACTTACTGGGCTGAGTGCTTGGGCCAGTCCCCCAGCTCCTCCAAACCTAGAGTGAGGTGACCAAGCACAGCACAGCGACTAGTACTTGCTAAGGGTTCCATAAGTGGCAGCTGTCCTTACTGGTGGGCACTCCTGAAGCATTTAATGACTTGATTCTGAGATCTCGGCTCACACTTAATTAGAGATTCTCTATGCCAGCCATTTCTTCTTCTTCTTCTTTTTTCTTTGTTTATATTTTATTGATTTTTCTACAGAGAGGAAGGGAGAGAGATAGAGAGTCAGAAACATTGATGAGAGAGAAACATCGATCAGCTGCCCCCTGCACACCTCTTACTGGGGATGTGCCCACAACCAAGGTACATGCCCTTGACTGGAATTGAACCTGGGACCCCTCAGTTCGCAGGCCAACACTCTATCCACTGAGCCAAACCGGTTTCAGCCCAGCCATTTCTTCTGAAAGCATATATCTAACTCAAACCCAACAATAAATAGCGTTAAAAATACCATTAATATCATCAACCCATTTGACAGGTGAGGAAGTTGAGGCATAGAGAGGGTGGGCAACCTGCCTAAGGCCATCAGCCAGCAGCAAAGCTGGGCTAGACCTGGCACCGCCCCACACAGCCTCTATGCACCAAACACGCCAGGAGCTCAGCAATGCCCACCACAAAGGCAAAACAAAAACCTGGGCTTATTTTTTGGGGGCGGGGGGCGGAATTGGGAGGGTGGGGGCGGTTGTTATATGAACATGGTAGTGCCCTGCCTCAAGGGCTTGTGGCTGGGCCTTGGGAGGAAGCTCAGTGCAGACGCTCGGGAGAGTGGCAGTGAACTAACGAGGTTCACCACGCTGCTGCTGAGTCACCGGGGGGAAGTGGATCTGCTTTCAGTTCACTCAGAAGAGGCGGGGGAGTGGGCGGTGCAGCAAAGATTTTCCTGAAACAAGTGAAAATGGAAAGGGTGGGGTAGGCAGCTGGGACGAGCTCGTGCTCCTCGCGGCGGGGGTGGTGGTGGCAACTGAGGCGGAGAGAACTGGGAGCGAGTTCGGGTTCAGTCGCCCCTGCGTTTCCCTGGACCTCGGGGTTCCTCTCTATGAAACAAGCGCCGTGTCACCCACTACAGGGTCCCCGCCGTGGGGATTACATGAGGTGCTGTGTCTCAACAGCACAGTGCCTGGCTTACAGGAAGGGATCGACCAAGTGTTCGCCGGTCATGGCCGAGCCCTGGGTGAATGTGTGACATGGCTGAGCTAGTGCAGGTGTACAGAGTGTGGTACCTGACCAGCAACATCGCATTCCCAAGACACGGCGATAAGGATGAACTCTGGGGCCCCACCCCAAGCCGGCTGGCTCAGGAAAGCCTGCATTTATCCGGCTCCTAGATGATTGTGATGGTTGATAAAGTTTGAGAACTGCCACCTAATTTACAGTGATTCATATGGCTCTGAGTCTAGAACAAGGTGAGAGTTTTATTCTTACTAGTAGGGTGAACAACTACCGGACTTATTTTTTGGGGGGAAGGGGAGGAGTTGTTATAGGAACATGGTTGTGCCCGGGACTGTGCTGGTGTTAGTGCTGAGGGTCCACGTCCCAGCAAAGCCCTCAGTCCTGAGCGAATGGGAAACCTTGTTCTCCTAGTCACCACTGGGCCCACACTTCAGCCCAGGAAGGGACTATGGGATCACAGCAAGGGAAGGCAAACCAGCGGAGGTGAGAGGACCGGAGGGAGGGTCTGGTGTTGGGGGAGGACAGGGGTTAGTGGAGGGTCTCGTGGAGCACGGGCTGGTGGTCAGTTGGGAGGCTCAGACGGCAGAGGGACCAGCCCTGGGACCTCGGAGTCTGCAGCAAAGCTCAGGGACGGCTACTGAGAGTGGGGTTTCTGTGTGGAAATGGAGGCAGGGAGGCCGTGGAACAGACAGCAGTGGAAATCATGGAGCACTTGACCCCTGGGAACTCCCTGAAGGCTGCACTTGGCCTTGGGGCGCCACGGGCCATGGGGCTGGGAGCGGAGAAGGGCAGTGGGAGCCGTCTGACTTTGGTTTTCAGGCCGGGAGGCCCAGGCTGGAGTCTGTAGTCATTGTCCATTCCTTGAACAAACATTGTGTGAACTTGGTGCCATCCAGCCTGCCATGAACGTGGAAGGGACGGGAAGGAAAGAGGTGTCAGGACAGACGGCGGCAGATCAAGCCAGGCTCTGGGAGCACAGTGAGAAGAGGAGATGCCTCTGGTGGTTGTCCATTGACAGAGGCCGGGAAACTCAGACATGAGTTCCTCCAGGCAGTTGCTTCTTGCATTAATCCATCATTACCGAGAAGCAGAGTATTCGAGGGGCCAGACCCCCAGGGACCCTCTCTTGGTCTCCGCCCTGGTGTGTCGCCGAATCACCCTGGAGAGCTTTTTTTTTCTTCTTAAATATATTTTACTGATTTTTACTGAGAGGAAGGGAAGGGATAGAGAGTTAGAAACATTGATGAGAGAGAAACATCGATCAGCCGCCTCCTGCACACCCCCTACGAGGTATGTGCCTGCAACCGAGGTACAGACCCTCAACCGGAATCAAACCTGGGACCCTTGAGTCTGCAGGCCAACGCAAGCCTGGAGCCCCCTATCCACTGAGCCAAACAGGTCAGGGCACCTGGAGGGCTTTAACAAGTCTTCATACCCAGGCCCCTACCCAGGCCAATTGTTGCAGATTCTCGGGGGGGGTGGCCTGAGCCTCGAGATTTCCCCCCAGCCTCCTGAGGTGACCCTAATACTAATACAGTCCTTTTGGAACCACTGGCATAGGTGGTTATGAATTCCAGGTCCTAGCATGGGACTTGGGGTGGCTTTGCTACCTGCCTCAACTCCCTCCTCTGCCTGCGTTCCCTGCAGAGCTCCTACCCAGCCGAGTCTTTCCGGGGCTGTCACAGCATCCAATTTCCTCTCCTTTTTTGTCAATTCTGAGTGGCAGGTGCTGCTCCCCACGGCGGGGGAGGCGGTGGGTGAGTCATCCGTGGATCGCACACTGAGTCACTCGGGGGGAACTGGGAGAAGGAAGGATGCTGTGGGGGCGTGTGCAGGGAGGTGTCAACCCAGTGAAGAACTTAGTCAGTGCTCCATCGAAGGGGAGATGGATCTCTGCTCCTTTCATTTCCTCTTCCCGCTCTCGGCGGCCATGCAACTATCAGAAAGTCTAAAGTTGGAAAAGGCCGGTCCAGGGGTCAGCTCATTTTTTCTCTGGGTAACACATGGTGGGTGGCACCGTGAGGATTGGTAAAATGATTGTTTCCCTGGAATACACACAATTCTGCACGTCCTGGGGCCCCTAGGGGTCAGAGGCAGGAAGGACCTGGGCTCCTGGTTCCAGACAGCCAGCTGCCGTCTTGCAGGTGAGAACGAACCAGCTGCCATTGGCCTGCGTGTGATGGGGTTTTCGTTTTAATTCAGGGCTCTCAGACCCGAGGGAGCACGGAATCTCCCGCTTATAAATCCTCCCCCAGGCAGAACTTCTCCCTCCGCGGGTCTGAGACCCGGCCAGGTGATTTGTATTTCCTACAAGTTCTCAGGGATGCTGAGGCTGCTGGCCTGGGGACCAGACCTTGAGAACCACTCATCCAGGTACTTCACCTCCGCGCATCTGCTCAGGCGCAGGGGCCAAGCCTGGCCAGGAAGCGGGGCGTGAGCCAGAGTGAAGGCTTACACTCACTGCCAGGCTGGATGCAGCCTGCAGCCGTGAGTTCTTGGATCCCTCTAAACTCCGCCTTCTTTCCTTTGTTTATTTCCCTCCCACATTAACACGTAATGAGCTGTTTGGCACGATGTTCGATGTTCAAGCCTAGAAAGTGCAAGTCCCAGGGCCTGAGAGTGTTTGCACTGAGCAGCTCACCTCAGTATGCCCGAAGAACAGCCCTTCACCTGTCTTCGCTCCAATTGTTCGAGTTCTCCTGTTCTTTACATTGAACATCCTTGCCCATATTTATTTATCTTTCTTTCTTTCTTTTCTTTCTTTCTTTCTTTCTTTCTTTCTTTCTTTCTTTCTTTCTTTCTTTCTTTCTTTCTTTTTTCTTCTTTCCTTTCTCCCTTCCTTCCTTCCTCCCTCCCTCCCTCCCTCCCTCCCTTCCTTCCTTCCTTTCCTAAAAAGAACTATTTTTAAAAATTGATTTCAGAGAGGAAAAGAGAGAGAAAGAGATAGATAGAAACATCAATGATGAGAGAGACTCCTTGATCGGCTGCCTCCTGCACACCCACACTTGGGATTGAGCCTGCAACCCGGGCATCTGCCCTGACCCGGAATCGAACCGTGACCTCCTGGTTCCTAGGTGGAGGCTCAGCCACTGAGACAGGCCAGTCGGGGCAGCTGTCCACATTTTAAGAAAAATGCTATCGGGTTTGAGAAGCAAACCTGGAGCCCACTTGCCATGGAGTAAAAACTTCCCCTAGTTAAGGGAACCACGTGCTGACTGCGGGACACTTCTGAGCTCGCTGCCTTCACCAGGCAGAATCATGCAGCTGCTGCAGACAGAGGAGCCAACTTGGATGTTGCGATGAATACCCATGAGGCTTCTTCTGACTGCACGTGGTTGAACGGAGCTGAGAAGCACAGGGAGTCCAGGGCTGGATTTCCTTCTGAAGCTGAGCTGAGGTTCTAGGGCAGTGGCACTCAAACCTCAGTGGACTGAGTCACCTGGGGTTCTCAGTAAAATGCAGATTCCGGTTGGGAAGGTGGGGACAGAGCCCAAGATTATGAATTTCCAGGATTGTGAGTGATGCTGATGCTCTGATGCTGACCTGGGGGACACCTCCTGGCTTCTATCCACAGGTTAGGTCAGTGGTTGGCAAACTCATTAGTCAACAGAGCAGGTAACCGCGGCTCACGAGCCACATGTGGTTTGCCGACCACTGGGTTAGGTGGAAGAGGGGGAACTAGCAAAGGAGGTGAGGGAGGGACCACAAGGAAGGAGAACAACCAGATACTGCGGCAGCCTAGAAGCCGGTGGGAGAAAGGTTAACAAGGACGAGGGAGGAGTCAGCTGTATCATTGCTGTAAGAAGACCGACGATGAGAAGACTGAGCCCCCCACGGAATTCAACATGATGGGAGCCACTGGAGACCTTGATAAAGGTGAGGGAGGACGAGGGGAGGACGCCTCTTTGGAGTAGTTTAAAGAGAAAGGCATGAGAGGGAGTTATGAGAGTGAGGATAGGCTACTCTTTGAAGATCCCTTTCTACAAAAGAGAGCAGAGAAGCTACGGGTCGTATCTGGCAGAGGATGTGGGTCAAAGGAAGGTTTTATTCCTGTTTGTGTTAAGATGGGAAGGATCTCAGAGAGAACTCAGCTGATACAGAAGAGAGAGGCTCAGCTTGGTGGAGTACCCTCCAGGTTCGATCAATAGAAAAATGAAATCACGTCGATTGTGATCGTGTGATGGGGGCAGCGGGCAGGGGGCAGTTTCCCTGTAAAGCACATCGGACAACCCCGCAGGGGGCCGATGCACAGAGCACACTTCTTGCTGTGAGCTCCCTCGGCCTACTTCGGAGGAGCACACTCCCGCCCCCTTCACGGGAGGGGCAGAGAGACATCAGGCAGGGAACGCGCTCAGAGGCCCAGAAAGGTCGGTGGCAGAGCTCCGGTCCAGGGCTGCCAAACCTCAAGGGGCTGTGTCTCCACCCACCTGCCTTCCTCCTGGGGCTCCGTGAGGAAGGAGACACCTCCCAGGCCCCCAGTGGTCTCCTGCCGTCAGGTTCGCCCGGAAAAGATGGGTGTTCTGCCAAAACCGGTTTGGCTCAGTGGATAGAGCGTCGGCCTGCAGACTGAAAGGTCCTGGGTTTGATTCCAGTCAAGGGCATGTACCTTGGTTGCAGGCACATCACTAGTAGAAGGTGTGCAGGAGGCAGCTAGCTGATCGATGTTTCTCTCTCATCGATGTTTCTAGTTCTCTATCCCCTCTCCCTTCCTCTAAGAAATCAATAAAATATATTTTAAAAAAAGAGACGGTGTTCTGAACCAGACACTGTCCCCTGACAATGTCAGCAAAACATTAGGAATATTCAAATAAAAGTAAATAAGCCAAAACTGGTTTGGCTCAGTGGATAGAGCGTCGGCCTGAGGACTGAAAGGTCCCAGGTTCGATTCCAGTCAAGGGCATGTATCTTGATTGCGGGCACGTCCCCAGTAGGGGACGTGGAGGAGGCGGCTGATTGATGTCTCTCTCTCATCAATGTTTCTAACCTTCTATCCTCCTCCCTTCCTCTCTGTAAAAATCAATAAAATATAATTTTAAAAAAAGAGAAAATAAGACAGACGAGCGTTCCCCTTCATTTCTTTATTAATGAGTTGAGATACACAAAGACTTAATAAAAAGTTACAGAAAAGGCTCAAGCATCGTCGAGATCGCCAGGCATCGCTCTCGTCTCACGACAACGGCCACTGTCAATACTGCGGAACAGCAGCCGGGCGCGCACAGGCGCTCCGCTCTTCAAGTATCGTTCGTTCTCAGTAAACCGACGTGGATTCCTCATCCGAGGGGCTGCTCCTGGGGGCAGCCCCTCTATGGCTCTGGGTGGACTGTCGTCACACGGGAAGGTCCTTCGAGTTAGGGCTGCCACGCATCAGTGAGACAGGCCCCGCGCTCTCCACCGCGAGGTGGGAGGCAAAGTCCTAAGAAGAACCATCCACTTTGTGTGGCAAAGTGCAGGGAAGCCGTGGCCGTACCCCAGGGAGTGGGGGTGGGAGAGTGGCCAGGACTGCCAGGGGGGGAGGGAGGGCAAGGAGCCCTTCCGGGGGAGCGGGTGGGTATTGGGGAAGGAAATCTGAGAGCACACGTGGCGAAGGCATGGGCTGGGGTTTCGGGAAGGGTGTGCTCCAGGGGATGTACTCTTCAGCTCGACTGGAACAACAGTGGGGACATGGGGATGTCACCAAAGACACAAGTCCCGCTGGGCTCCTCGGTCATCAGGTAACAGGGCCAGCGGGCTCCAAGACTGACCTGCCAGGGGCCCCAGAGAAACTGTTGTGCTGGGGCTGCCCCAGGGCACACCCCACTCTGGCCTGTCTGGAAGCCTTCTCGGCCACCAGGGCTCGCTCAGACCCAGAGACCTGTCCTTTCAGAGTGTTATTTACCCATCGCTCCTGTGAGGGAAAGGAGGCCATGGGAGAGGTAGGCTGACCACCGCTATGGAGGCTCCATAGCAGAGGCTGCCCCTGACCCAGGTCCCCTCTTGGGCACTGCGGAATGACGCTGAGGGCAGATGGATGCCCTGGAGGATGGGGCCAGGCAGGGCAGATGCACTGCCCCTGATGGATGGGGGGCCCGGGAGCGGTTGGAACCCCTTTGTCTGTTACCTTCCCAGCTAAGGGCTTCCCTCAAGTCAGCTTATTGCTTCTGAGACTCTCCACCGAGTGCTCAGGGCGGAGCGGGCTCCCCTGTGGGCAGGTGCGCGGGGGGTGGTCCGTGCCTGGCAGATGTTTTCCGATGGTGGACCCTGCCCTGTGCGGAGCCCCTGGTCCATGCCACCGCTGCCTCGATGCAAACACCTCTGCCAACTTCCTGCTGCCGCCCGGCCTCGCCCTCACCAGCCTGCAGCTGCCACCACCGGGCCCGGGCAGTGGCTCAGGGGCGCTTCCGGGTTGGAAAAAGCCTGGTCTGTTGGTGTTTAAGATGCCCATTCATTAACATGGTAGGTTCTTGGGGAGCTTTGAGGTGCCTGATCTGGAATGTTCTTTGTTATCCTTTCTTTTAGGGTCAGAAAAAAAAGGGGGGCCATTTAGACACATAAAGAAGTTTGATTTCAGCTAACGAAACGCTCGGCTGTTTCCTCTTGCAGCAGCTCCCTCCGGCTGGCCGCCCGGTGCCCCCTCAGAACCAGAGAAGGATCCGGTGTCCCAGCCTCCAGCCGGGCACCCGCTTTCCACCGGTCCTTTCTCCAAACAGCGGCCAGGCCGCCTGCTAGGGATGCTCTAGTTTGCCCGGTGCCAGACTGGTAACATTTGGAAAATAAGGTCACAAGATGCTCCACTTCATCTCTGACCTCTCCTCAGGGGTCACTGCTGTGCCTGCTACCCCTGCACCCCCACCTTGGCCCCCAAATCCAGCCTGGCTCTCACCAGCAGCACTGAGGGGAAGGGGGCCATCACCAGGGAGTTGGGGGACAGTCCCCCCATAGAAACAGGGGTATGAGAGCGAAGTCTGCACCTCAACCTTCCTTTCTCCCACGATCGCATGTTATAGTTCAGATCCGAAAGGTCAGTCACAGTACGTGCCAGGGAGGCGGCCTCACGCTGACTCCGCAAAGGGTGCCCTCGGCTTCAGGAGTGGCCGTCCGTTGATGCAGAGGGAATACGGTTTCGTGTCTGGGTGCCGTTTAGGTAACCACAGCTTTGGACCACTTCTGAGTAAGGTTCAGCACAAACCAGAATCCCTAGATGGCGCCCCTGAGCACACTGTGTGGCGTGGAGAAGCATGCAGGCCTCGTCCGTGTGTCTGTGAGGAGAGGTGTGGCAGCACAGGCCGGTGGGGAGCTCTGTCACCGGCAGGAAGGACAGATGGAGCCCACGCCGACGGGGAAAGACACGGACACTTGGGCAGATCTGTGCGCCTGCGTCTCCACATCTCCAGGGGAATGGAATACCTTGCAGAGCTGGCAAGCTGGCTCCAGCCTCTCCACTCAGCAATATGAGATCTGTTTCCGGATATCTGCCGTGAAACCCTCCTGCTGGACACGGCTCTCCCCGCTCCCATTTTCAGGCCACGAGCAGGGTCTGCTGCCCCCGAGGCCTCCAGCCTCGGGCCCCAGTCACTCCGGTCTCCCAGGCGCTGTCCCGCATAGTGAGGTGAGTTTGGCACGGCCGGGAAAACTCGGTGAAAAACCTCCACGATAGTCTGGACGTGTGGTCAGGGGGATCTGCTGGAGAGCTGAAACTCCACCAGACAGTGGGCCCAGCCCCCTGGAGACAACAGTCATCACTAAAATAATTTAAAAACCTACAAAAGACGCCCACGCTCAGACACCGAGGACTGGAGACAAGCAGGGAGCTGGGTCATGGCTTGTTTCGTACTCTGTACGTGACGGGTAAACGTCCACCTCGAACTGGCACTATGTAAGCTCAAAGAAACAACACAGCCGCCAGGAGATGGGGGGAACCGGCTGGATCACACGCGGGGCTCGGGTGCTGTGTCTTCTGAGACACGAAGCCTGTGTGCCCTTTTGAGGAAGCCTGACCCCCTTCCCTCCCTGCCCATCCTCCCTGTCTCCCTTCCTGTGCCCAGTCCTCGGGTCAAGGGTCATGGTTAGAAACAGTTCCGGTGAGGTTAGGCAGTGGAGGGGTCCCGAGGGCTGGCCAGTTCGCGGTGCCTGTGCCCAGGGCCCCAGGCCCATCACAATATCACACACTGAAGTTTGTGGGTACCAGTGGCCCGGTCTCCCCGCCATTTGGTTTTCTTCTTCTTCTTCTGGCTCTTTTCTGGAATCTGTTGCCTTTGGAGACAAGGAAAGGCAGAAAGTCAATGTCAGAATGGGCTTTGCTTCTCCCTGTGCCTTCCCTCCCTTGCCCCTGGGTCTGAGGCAGGGAGGCTGGGGGTGGAAATGGGGGTGAGGGGGCGGTGGTGGCAGAGATGCTGCTGTCCTAGGTGCTGAAGGAGGGCATGGCCCGGACAGTGTCTCATCCTACTGGTGAGAACTGCTGCCATCATGCTGTGGCTGCATCGATTTGAATCATACTCTAGCCTGACCGGTTTGGCTCAGTGGATAGAGCATCAGCCTGCAGACTGAGGAGTCCCGGGTTCGATTCTGGTCGGGGGCATGTGCCTTGGTTTCAGGCAAATCCCCAGTGGGGGATGTGCAGGTGGCAGCTATTAGATGCTTCTCTTTCATCGATGTTTCTAACTCTCTATCTCCCTCTCTGTAAAAAATCAATTATACAGTGTATTTGTGTGTGTGTGTATATATATATATGTGTGTGTGTGTGTGTGTGTGTGTATAAAATCATACTCTACGTTATGTGATTTTCGCCTCTATTTCCATGTTACATATTTTAAATAAAATGACAGGTCAGCCGAGTACAAACTTTATACATGTTTTCTGTTCATTTCCCATGTCTAAAACCTCTCCTGGGAACTACAAGTCTGTAACCAAGACTTCGCCACCTCCTGGTGATAGCATATCCTAACTCAGTGGTTCTCAACCTTCCTAATGTCGTGACCCTTTAATACAGTTCCTCATGTGGTGGTGATCCCCAACCATAAAATTATTTTCGTTGCTACTTCATAGCTGTAATTTTGCTACTGTCATGAATTGTAATGTAAATATCTGATAGGCAGGATGTATTTCATTGTTACAAATTGAACATAATTAAAGCATAGTGATTAATCAAAAAAACAATATGTAATTATATATTGTGAAATATTTATTTCTAATTACAAATAAATGAAATTTTGTCTTGAATCGTGGTGTAGCATGGGCAACAGTCTTCATATCACAACAGTAAACTACATTGCTACACTTTGCTACACCGAGGAGCGGTCTGTTGTTTCCTAAGACCATGGGAAATATGCGTTTTCCGATGGTCTTAGGCGATCCCTGTGAAAGGGTCATTCGACCCCCAAAGGGGGGTTGAGAACCGCTATCCTAACTGGAGGCAAAATGCCCACGAGAAAAATAATTTCGAGAGTGCAGACGATACAGCCAGCAAAGGCACAGCCTCTGCTGGGAGGCATGTGTGTGTGTGTGTGTGTGTGTGTGTGTGTGTCCATTTGCTGTGCTGGGGGCCGAGGGTGGCGGCCGGGAAGGACACCGTTAGAGCCCTGTGTGTGGTCGCACACCTAACCTGAAGACACTGGAAATGGGAAAGGTGGGTGACAGGGAGACCAGCCGGGAGGCCTGTCATTCACCTCAGCACCGGGTGACTGCAGAGGAATGTATGTGAGGCTCCTGACTGGGATTCCTGACAATCCTGTAGAGGGAATGGGGGTGGGGTCTGCAAAGGGACCCACGCTCAACACTCCCTGAGATTTGAGCCTGGGAGTCAGAATGTTGGGTGCTCAGGTGAAATGTCTAAGGGTAGCGGCGGTGCTGGGGGGACACGGAGGGCAGGAGGGAGGGAGCTACCTCGGGGAGCCCACGCTGCAGGACCAGGGGAGCCCCGAGAGGAAGCGGAGCCTCAGGCAGCAGGCACCTCCCCTTGGCTAGTGATGCTTCACTTAGGGACAGTGGGGTGAGCAGAGGGAGGTGGGAAGAGGGGAGGGTGAGGACAGTTAAAAACAGGCCCAGAAGGGCTCAGCCTCCCCTCAGGCCCGGCCCTCCTGGTGCCCTCCTCGCCCAGCGGCGCCGTTTCTGGGCGGGCGCCGTGCTCACCTGATTACTCTGACCAGGTCATGGAAGGCTTTGTCCACGTTGAGAGGCGGGTCCTTGGCGCTGGTTTCTATGTACGGGATCTGGAAGGCAAAGCACACTCTCGGTGACAGGGCACTAAGGCCACATGTGAATCCTCAGGGGCCCGGGGAACCCTGGCCCCACATCCCCACATCCCGCCGTGGCTTCTGCCTCTGCAGGTCTCACTGGCAGTTATTCTAGTTCCCTCTTGTTCTCCAGCCACAGAGATATGTAATGGCTCCTTAAAAATAGAATCCACATGATCGTTCTCTGTCCCGGAAGACGCTCATTTACCCGAGGGCCCGGGCAGCCTTGCAGACGTCAGGGCAGTCAGGGCAGACTTCTACATGAGTGGCCAACGAGGCCAGGGGCAGGGCTGTGCCGATGCAGGGAGAGGTGGGAAGAGGCCAGGGGCCCCACCCAGCACCATCCAGCCGGCCAAGGGGCGTCACCGAGAACTAAACACAGCAGAGCTTGTCTGCTGACACTGTGGCCTGGGCGGACCTCAGTGTGAGTCCTTGAGAGGGGGAGATACTCGAAGCCACCTCAGTGTGTGGTGGTGAGGGTGCCCCCGCACAGGGGCTGGAGGCTGACCCGATGAGACTGAGAGCAATCAGGCAACCGGCCCGGAGTCAGGGACAGAGCCTGCCCTCAGCAAGGCCCAGCGATGCTCTGCTGGGTCAGGCCCCTGTGCCCGCAGCTCGCAGTCCACCGGGAAGGCACCTGCTCCCCACATGAGGGCCTCTCATGGCTGACCAGAGGGTGCTCTCTCTCGAAACCATTGTTCTGTTTCACAAAATATCCCACCATCTAGTGTGCCCGCCAAGCTTCCCCGTGGAACCCGCCCACTACCAGCGAGGCTCAAGTTCTATCCACACAGACCAGGCCTGCAGGAGTGGCTTTTACACTCCCCTGGCTCCCCCAACACACACACGCACACACACACACACGCGCGCATGCACACACATGCACGTACACACGTGTACGCACACACACGTACACACACATGCACACGCGCGCACGCGCGCACACACACACACACACACACACACACACACACACAGCTTACATTGTGTTTGGTCGCCATTTCTTTTCCTTGCTCCCTGGTGATTTTCCTCAAATGCATCAAATCAACCTTGTTGGCCACGAGGATCATGGGGAATGACTCCCTGGGAAACAAGGAACAGCAGCTTGTGAGATTTCACCGTCCCCGCCCCCTGCAGGCAGCGTAGCCACACCTCAGGCCTAACCCAGCCCACAGCACCTACGGACGGACGGACGGGGAAAGGGGCCCGAAGCTGCTGCCTGTCCTGGTTTGTGGCTTAGGCCTGCTTCAAGATGAGTTAGGGGCTCTGCCAGGAACCCCCTGGCTCAGCACTGTGAGTGAGGACCCTGAGGGGCTCCTGGGCCAGGGGCGGGTTCCCAGACCTGCTTCCTTCCACCTCCGGCCACCCAGATGCACCAGCCATGCAGGCTGCCGTAGCCATCGGCAATGACTCATGAAGAGCGCCCGGGCCACGGTGTGCCGCACAGTTGGCACTCCATGAATGGAGGCTGCGGGATCAGGATGGCTCCCGGAGGAGGGCAGGATCAAGAGAAACGTCTGCCTTAGAGACGCCCATTGACACACGTGGCCAAACGCGGTCCGAAGTGAATAAATCCCGTCTCACAGCAGCTGTCAGTGCTGGCTATTGCTACTAAGAAAATCATAACTGGGCCGGTGGAAATGGGATTGACTGTATTTCCTTGCACCTCTTTGATAGCGAGAAGGCTGAGTACCCACATCGAAGTCATTTACGTTTTCTCTTTTGAGACTGTTCTGGTCAGGGATTTAACCCACATTTTTTCTCTTAGAGGTCTTATGTGTGAGCGTGAGTGTATGTGTGTGGGACAGAGAGAGAGAGAAAGGGAGGGAGGGAGGGAGGGAGGGAGGGAGAGAGAGAGAGAGAGAGAAGAACTGTGTATCCCTTTAGCTTGTAAAGGTATAACATTTTGCCTTTGGAATAGGTGTTAACTGATTTTTTGGAATTGACTGAGCTTTGCTCAAAGTTTGCCCTTTTACTTTCTTTACATTGTCTCTTTAAGATGCAATTAACTGGAAGAAACCAATCTGGCTTAAGACAGACTCCAAATAAGTTAAGACTCCAAATAACTTATACTCCATATAACTTATAACTCCATACGTTAAGGGGGAAAAAAAGAGCCTTTAAATGGGGGGCCCACATTCAAATGCAATTTAACCAATTACAATGTATCCTGGAGAAAAAAGATTCACTTTTCCTTTGTAATAAGACATTAGTTAAACTGGAACTGTCTGACCCCCTAGAAAGAACCAGGGTAGGAGCTGGAGGGAACAAGGTCTGAATTCAGCTCAGCCCCTCATGCCTCAGCTTCCCCCTGAAAATCTGAGAGATTCAGACACACAGACAGACAGACAGAAAGACAGAGGCTGCTCAGAGCCAGGAGCGGGGAGCCCGCCCCGCTGTGCCCACCTGTCCTTGACGCGCAGGATGAGCTGGTGGAAGCGGTCCACGTGCTCGAAGCTGGCTTTGTCCGTGACGGAGAAGACAATGAGGAAGCCGTCCCCCGTCCGCATGTACTGCTCCCGCATGGCACTGAACTCCTCCTGCCCGGCCGTGTCCAGAACTGGGGGGGGATGGGCCAGTCAGGGTTGTCACCAGCCACCTGGAGTCCCCTGCGCACCCCCTCCTCCCCGCCACAACCTGCAGACCCCACGCTGCTGCTGTCCCCTCAGTGGCTCCATCCAAATTGTCCCCACATGACAAGGCCCCCAGGCTGAGTTGTGGGGGTCCTGGCCGGGCCTTAGACACTTCAGGGTGAGGCTCCAATTGATGTTCTTGTGGCTCCTCGGATCCCAACCCCTGGTGCTCCCAGGCCTTAGTTTTCCGTCTACAGAAAAGCCTGTGATCAGCAGGGCTTCCAGGTCCCTCTGGCCTGGGCATGGCTCCCTGCTGTGCCCGTCCAATGGGATTCTTGGGTAAGTCATCAGACTCAGCTCCTTTCCTCCTCTGGCAGCCCCTGGGAGGGCAGCTTGTCTGTGGGTGTGCCCGGCAGAGCCCTGAAGGGGCACCTGGGTTAGGAGGTGCCTCAGCCTGTGGACAGACACCAGGAGGGCCCAGAGGAAGGAGTGGCCCCTGAGAGCTAGGGCCATTTGTCTCCTAGGATGAGGATGTTAGAGGGGTGGGGGGGGGGAGCCAGAGCTAGAAGAAGAGTGGGGAGCTGGGAGAACCATCTCAGCAAAGAGTGGTTAGATTCTTTTATACCCATGCTCCTGTTGATTTATGATCTTATTGCATTATAGGCAAAAGATGGCTCATGTGATTTATGATTTCTGGAATTGGTTGAAATTTTTATTTATAGCCTAACATATGGCCAATTTTGGTGATAATTTCATGTGTATTTAAAATACTTATTTTCTGTTTGAGTGAAAAGTGTGTTCTCTCTGTCTCTTGTCCATTTGTCCGTCCCTAAGGGAAGCCCATTCAATTCTCCTTCAATGATTATGGGATTTGTCAATTTCTCCTTTTAAAAATCCAGATTTTTAAATATATATGGCAACATTCTTAGATGGTTAGATTTGTGACTTTGACAGTGAGAGGGGATGGTTGGGAGGAACTCTTTGCTGAGATGGTTCTCCCAGCTCCCCACTCCTCTTCTAGCCCTGGCTCCCCCACAATATGTTTTAAAGAATTCAAATGATATACTGTTTATTCTCTGACACATTGAAATTAAATATAAACCAATGACAGAAAGACCTCTAGAAAAATTCCTAAATACTTGAGAACTAAATAATATATTTCTAAATAACCATTGGGTCAAAGAAGAAATCAAAGGGGAAATTAGAAAGTATTTTGAACTGAATGAAAAGAAAAACATAACTTATTAAGTTTTGTGGGATGCAGCTAAAAGAATAGTTAGGGGAGATTTAAAGCACCAAATGAATACCCAGGGAAAAAACAAATGTTCAAATTGATGATATCAGCTTCTGCTATAAGAAATTAGGAAAAGAGAGCAAATCAAATCCAAAGTAGGCAGACAAAAGGAAATAATACAGATGAGAGTAGAGCCAAATGGGAAAAATCAATGGGCTAAAAATTGGTTCTTTGAGAAAATCAATGATATTGATATATTTCTAGCCAGCATGATCAGGAAAAAAAAAAGACACAATCTACCAATATCAGGAATGAGAGAGGTAACATCATTACAAATTCTACAGATACTAAAAGGACAATAAAAGAATATTATGAACAACTTTATGCCAATAAGTTCAATAACTTTGATGAACTAAAACATTTTGAGACACTAACTACCAAAGCTCACTAAAAAAAATAGATTAGCTAAGTAGCCTTATTAAAGAAATTGAATTTATAGTTTAAAATCTTCCTAGAAAGAAAACCTTAGGCCCAGATGTCTTCTTAGGTGAATTCTACTAAACATTAAATAATACCAATTTTGTTTAGACTCTTCCAGAAAATTGAAGAGAGCATGCTTTCCCATTCACTTGATAAATTCAACATTATTCATCATCACAAGAAACCTACAGACAAATATCTCTCAAGAACATAGATGCAAAAATTCTAACCAAAATTTAGCAAATCAAAGCCAAGAATATATAAAAAGACAATTCATCATGACCAAGTAAAGTTTATCCCAAGAACTCAATGTTGGTTCAATGTTAGAAAAGCCAATGTTAATTTTTCATATTAACAAACTAAAAAGGAAAAATCATATGATTAGCTCAGTAGACTCAGAAAAAGCATTTGACAAAATCCAACATCCACTCTCAGCAAACCAGGAATAGAAAGGAACTGCCTCAACCTGATAAAGGGCATCTATTAAAAACCTACAGCTAACATCAAACTTAACACAGAGAGCGAAAGCTTTCTCTTTAAGATCAAGAACAGGTATGTCTTTAGTCAGTGAAACAGGCAAGAAAAGAAGAAATAAAAGCCAGCCAGATTGGAAAGAAGTAAAACTATCTTTACTCATAGACATGATCATCTATTCAGATTTATGGAATCTACCAAAAAAAAAAAAAAAAAAGCTAGAGTAAGTGAATTTAACAAGGTTGCAGGTTACCAGATTAATATACAAAGTTCTATAGTATTTCTATCTACTAGCAACAAATAATTGAAAACTGGAATAAAAAAAACCCTGAATATCATTTATAAGACAGATGTAGGTATAAATCTGACAAAATATGTAAAAGACCCAAACACTCAAAACTACAAAATAATTAACGAGAGTCTTCAAGGCTTAAATAAATGGAGAGGGTACTGTGCTCATAAGTTGGGAATTCAACATTGTTATGATGTTAAATCTCCCAAATTGGCCTATATATTCAATACAATCCCAACTAAAATCTGGAGTTTTAGAATTTAACTGATTCTAAAATGTATATGGAAATGCAAAGTACCTAGACTAGCCAAAACAATTTTGAAAAAGAACAAAGTTGGAGATTTAACAGTCTCTGATTTCAAGACTCATTATAAAGCTACAGTTTTCAAGACAGTGTAGTACTGGTGTTAAAACAGACATATAGATTAAATAAATAAAATAGATAAACAATTCTCAACACAGGCACAAAAGACAATTCAGTCAGAAAAGGACAGTCTTTCAACAAATAGTGCTGGAACAATTGCATATTCACATACAAAAAAATGAACTTTGTTCCATGCTTCATATACCACATATAAATGTTAATTCAGGGGAGACGATAAACCCAAAACCATTAACCTTCTAGAAGAAAATAATGGAAAAAACTTTTGTAACCTTGGGTTAGATGACGATTTCTCAGAACATCAAAAGCATGGTCCATAAAAGAAGAAACTAATGAATGGGATTTCAGGACATTTTAACAATCTGGTCTTTGACAGACACTGTTAAGAGAATGAAAAACAAGCCACAGGCTGGGAGGAAATATTTGCAGATCACACATCTGGCAGAGGACTTATATCCCAGTGGTTTTCAAAGCTTCCCTCCCAGAATGACAGTCTATGATTAATGGCTCTTTGTTTAAGAAACTCGGAGTATAAAGTGATAATCAGGAGGAATCTAGAATAGTGGCTCCCTAAATTCAGCATTACCTGGAGGGCTTGTTGAGGCACAGGCCGCTGGGCCTCCCCCTCAGAACTTCTGGATCAGTAGGGCTTGGGGGGTTGTAGTTTTGACAGATTTCCTGGTGACAATGCTGCTGCAGGCCTGGCTACCACACTTGGAGAACTGCTAATCCAGGCCAATGGAGGCTCCACGAGAAACACAATGTCAGATGCAAGTTCTTCCCCTCCAAGGGCCATTTACCAAATAAACTCCGTATAACTGAGAAATTTATTTTCCACCTTTTTACTAGCCAGAGACATCTGTAAATGTTCATCAGAGCTTCTGATCAGCAAGAAATAACCCACATGACCTCACTGAGCTGGCATGAGTCTCGCCCTGCCTCTTTGCTGAAGACACATTTTGGTTTCCACAAAGCTACTCAGCATTCACCCTGGAAACCATACATGGCCTTGGACCAACTGTCTCATAATACTAACTGTTCCCTAATGGGAAACTTGAAGAAAACCATCATTCCCCACTACTGTAGCCTGTCAACGTTCCCTGACCCTTGGCCTCTAACCCCCAGCCCCCTGCAGGGCTGCTAGCCAGGTCTCACCGTCCAAGATGGCCCACTGATTGTCAATCTCTGTGTGTTTCAGGTAGGAGTCTTCGATGGTGGGGTCGTAGTCAGGCACAAAGATCTTCTGGAAGAACTGGATGGTGAGGGCACTCTTGCCCACACCCCCATCCCCCACCACCACCAGCTTGTAAGTGGGCAGGTTGTCGCTGGGGACGGCGCTGGTTGCCATGTTTCCTGTGGGTCAGACCTGGGGAAGCAAGACATGAGGAATAAGGCAGGGACCTTTTCCTCTCTGGCTTAGGGGGAAAAGGGTCACGGGTTTTCTTGTCCTCTTGCCTTTTGACGGAGTAATAAACACTCCCCATTTTAGAAAGTTTTGAAAATGAAAAAAAGCAAATGCAAATTAAAATGTCACCCCTGATTCCACCACCCAGAAACAGTCACTGTTAAAATGATTTATTCAGTTATTTACTCAATACCCACTCTGTGCCAGGACTGGCCTCGGGGACACAGTGCTATGAGATGCCACATGGTCTCTAATAAGCACAACTAAAAGCCATGTCAAAGAAGTTTTCCCACCACTCAGCTTTGCCCTAAACCTGTGCAGGTAAACATGAGGTTGTGGGTCTGGGCAGGGATAGCATGGGGGTTCACCTTTCCCATCAACTCTGACCCACTGAGTGAAGTGTTGGGAAGGATCTGACACCATCTTTGCTTAAAGGAAAGAAGGCTCCAATAGCGTAGCACACGTGAGCTCAGGGTCTCAGAGGCCTCTTCCAATTCCCAGAATTCTGTGATCCTGGCTCCTTTCCCTCCGGGCGGCTGGACTGTTATTACGCACAGAGTCATGCTAGAATTTTGTGGCCATCTGGTCAACCCTGCTCTAGTTGGGGAAAAGGAAGGGAAGGAGCGGGGCTCAGTTTTGTTTTGATGATGTTGAGTCCAGCTAAGGCAACGGTTCTCAACCAGGGGCAATTCTCCCCTCCATCCCCGGTGTTGCAATGGCTGGAGATATTTTTGGTTGTCAAACACAAGTGGGTGCTACTGGCATCCAGTCAGCAGAGGCCAGGAATGCTGCTGAACACCCTACAATGCACAGGACAGCCCCCCATGGCCAAGAAGTGTCCCTTCTAAAGCACCAAAAGGGCCAACACTGAGAAACCTTGGGTTGTGGTGCCTAAGAAGGAGCTGGAAAGATGGAGCTAGGACGCCAAAGGATATTTGGGCCTTAACAGATGAGGCCTGATTGTGAGGAAGCAACAGCAGAGAAGTAGAGTGGCCTCGAGATGGTGTCACCAAGTGACAAGGAGAGGCAGGCGGGGAGCAGGGACGGAGCACTCAAAGAGGAGGGACACCAGGACCTTTTGTAACATCAGAAGCCCACAGTCTCCAGAAGCAGGAGGCTGACAGCCCCAAACGTTAAGCACTGGGAGTGAGGGGAGAGTCACCTAAAGAACAATCTGAGGGTTGCTCCCAGGGCCCAAGCTGCTAATGGCAGGCCCAGCCAGGGAGATGCAATACCACCTCCTGATGGGCATTCCTGGGCAGCATGAGAGCAGAAACTGAGCTGAGGGGGGAGAAGGCTTCAGCCTTTCTCAGTGTACTGAGCAAGCTGGGGAAGGTGCAGTGTCTGTGTGACTGGGAAACTTAAGGACTCACAGCAGAGTTCAAGGAGGTGGTTGCCCCGTGGGGGGGAGGGGTAGAGAGGTGATGTAGGGGAGAGACACTAGACTAGGTGTCCTGTGTGCATTGCTGCTGCTGCCTGGGAAGGCCACTGACCTCTGTGAGCCATGGTTTCTTACCTATCGGATGGAAGGGCTGGCGTTGACAGTTATTTTCCACTCTGGAAGAGTCCTCAAGTCTAGATCTCAACAGAAAGGGTGCTAAATACAAATGTGGGTTATGTGGCCA
The DNA here is from genome assembly GCA_011751065.1 of Lasiurus cinereus. Classification (NCBI taxonomy): domain Eukaryota; kingdom Metazoa; phylum Chordata; class Mammalia; order Chiroptera; family Vespertilionidae; genus Lasiurus; species Lasiurus cinereus. The sequence continues at coordinate 11,082,403 of JAAGEH010000125.1, forward strand.
CACTGATTTGCATGGGGCTACAGGCGAGAGTCATTGCATAATCCTCTGCAGTTACTGAAGCTTGATGTTGACATTTAGGATTTCCCTGCAGGGTGGGGAAGTCAGGGTGAAAGTGCACGTCTGTCCACACTGGTCAGAGGCTGCACTTGCATAAATATAGCAACACTTCAGATGGACATGCCCTCTCTTGTAGCTATACCAACACGTAAAAATTTATTCCAAGGAGATATGCAGACAAGTGTACAATCTGTTAAGAATCAGAAAAGAAATGGAAATAACTTAGGCTAAAGAAAAAGTTATCCACACAATGGAATACTATGCGGCCATTAAAAAGATAGTATCCAGCCCTGGCTCATGTGGCTAAGTAGGTTGAGCATCACCCCATGTACTGAGAGGTCATTGGTTCAGTTCCTGGTCAGGGCACATGCCAGGGTTGCAGGCTCAATCCCCAGTAGGGGAGGTGTGCAGGAGGCAGCCAAGTGATGATTCTCTCCTATCAATGCTTCTTTCTCCCTCTCCCTCTCCCTTCCTCCTCTTCTCTCACTCTGAAGTCAATAAAGACATGTTTTTCAAAAAAGGATGATGTTTACTTACCTAGAAAAAGTTTATATTATGTATTTAAAAAAAAAGGGTGCAAAACAGCAAGTACATATGATTGCACTTCCATAAACCTACCCATCCATGAACCTACATGTCTACATCCAGGCAGAGGGAGGACTGGCAAGTGGCTGTGTCTAATGCAGATTTCAGGGAACTTTCTCAATTTTATTTTCTTTAAGAAGCATGTATTATATTTGTATATTAGAAAAGCTTAACAATATTAAAATGTTTCCAACAAAATAAAACGTTCAGGCCACCTGAAAACGTGTGATTGCCTCTCCTTCTAGTTGGGGAGAGAGGGACCAGGGGCCGGCTGCAGCCCCCACACCCTGTTCCGAAGTCTCCCCACAAAGACGGGGGTAAGTTGAGACTTCAGTGAACGATCTCCCACATGACAGCAATGGCGGTCCAAGGGGCCACAGAGGCCTTGGAGGGAGACCGACCTGGGGACCCGTGGGAGAGAGCCAGCTCCTCGCTGCCCCTCCTGGCCGGGGGTGACACGCATTTGTCTGTGAAAGAGGCTGTTTTTAAAGCTCCCTTCCACTCTCTGCTGGCAGCAACGGGAACAAGAAACACTAAGTGGGTGGGAAGGTATCGAGAAGGAAAACTGTTTCTCTTGATTTCCTTCTCAAAATAAAATGAGGTTTTAAAATATGCTAGCAAACATGAGAGAGGACATGAACTGAACCTTTGAGTCAGTGCTCGGACCACCCGCAACAGACTCACCAGGGACTTGCTAAAAATCGCCCTCTGCTTGTCCTGCAAGGCTGCGGGCAGGAAGTGGCAGGGGAAGGCTCCTTCTTTCACAGTGCCCAGCACTCGGGGGGTTGACTTCCCGAGAGACCACAGGATGCCAACTTGGGGTTCCATCCCACCTCAGACTCCAGGGAACAGTGCTGGAAGGCACAATGAACACCAAAATTGGAGTGGGACCCTGGTGGTGAAAACCCTTTAGTGCTGCCCACAGCTGATGGATCAAGCCTGGGCTCCTTCACTAGACACTCAGACTATCACTAGCTGCCATCACTGACTCTCATACTCTCCTCTCTCCCCTAACCAGCTCTGTGTTCTCTCAGGGTGCCCTATGGTCACACTGCATGTCTGCACACCCCTGTGGCCCCAGAAAGAGCAAAGTTCTCTTCTCAGGTCAGGCCCGAGCCTGGGAATAGCACTCCCCTGAGAGGCATCGCCTCTACTCTGGGTCTGAGACCCGGAGTTCTGGTCCAGAGGCCACCACACACCTAAAACCTTCTGCACTTGTATTATTCACCGAAGGGCAGGGACTGCCTTTGGTCCCGTCTGTACCACAAAAAATTGGTTGGTGATTAAGGAGCAAAGCCTTCTCTCCACCAGCCTGGAGCAGATGCTCGCTGAAGGAATGGAAGCTCAACCGTGGCATTTCTGAACAACCGTCAGACAACCTACAGTCCACAGCACTGTCCTCACCAGGCAGAAGGCTAAGGGGCAAGTCTCCCAGCCAGGGGTTGGGATTATCTCCCTTCCTCTCCCAAATCAAACCAATCACACTGATGAGACCTTTCTGGAAGCACTTGTGAGCCCAGGAAGAAAATAAGAGGTTGCCAGAGTGGGAGAATGGGTCCAAAAAGCTCCCCAATTCATAAAGGCTCTTGGCTGGATCTTCTCCTAATGGACGTGTTTTTTCCAGTTTTCAATATCCCCCCAAATAATCCCTGACTAAATGATGTCTTTGTAAATGGGGAGAGAAGGCAAAATGCCAAAGGGCATGCACTCCACTCCACAAAACAGGCTGGTCTCCCATGGTGCAGAGAAAGATTTTTTTTTAAATCCTTACTCGAGCATATGTTCATTGATTTTTACAGAGATGAGGAGGAAGGGAGGAAGGGAGGGAGGGAAGAAGAGATAGAGGGAAACATCGATGTGAGAGAGAAGCATCTATCCGTTACCTCCTCCACGGGCCCCAATAAGGGCCAGGAACTGAACCTGCAACGCAGGTGTGTGTCCTGACTGGGAATCGAACCCATGATCTTTTGGTGTATGGGCTGATACTCCTACCAACTGAGCCACATTGAAATGTTTTTTAAAAAGTCACCATAGGATAAAAAATTGCTTGGTGATTAAGGAGCAAATTGCTTAAATTCACAGCCTATTCTACTAGAAGGCACCCTGGAGATCACTCTAGAATGCTGGTTTGTGACTTCTAGTCAAGATGGCAGTGTAGGTAAATGAACTCCTTGAATCGTCCCATAACCACATCAAAATGGCAACTAAACTACAGAACAACCATTATTCAGAACTGCTGTATATCTAGCTGGAGGGAGGTCCTACTACTAGGGAATTAAAGAAGATGCTTCTTGGAGACTGGTAGGAGGAGCTGAGATGCAGCATGGGCTGGTCCCACATCCATAGTGCAGCAGATAAAAATCAGGAGGGCTATCTTGCCTCCAGAGGTCCCCCTGGAGGAGCAAAGAGTCCCAGACCCACACCAGCGCCCCCCTCCTCCCCAGCCCAGGGTTCCAGTACTGGGAAGAAAAGTCTTCACAACTTCTGGCTGTAAAGACCAGTGAGGATTGTGGCTGAGTGACCTAGAGGCTGCTGGAGGTCCAGGCATTCCTCTTAAAGGGCCACACACAAACTTACTCAGACTCACTCCCTCTGAGCTCCAGTGTTGCAGCAAGAGGCAGCTGATCCATGTCTCTCTCTCATCAATGTTTCTAACTTTCTATCCCTCTCTCTTCCTCTCTGTAAAAAATCAATAATATAAAAATTTTTTTTTTTAATGCCAAGGGTTAAAATAAAGAGAGAATCTTAAAAGTAGAAAGAGAAAAAACAGTTAGTTACCTACAAGGGAGCTCCCATAAGACTGTTAACTGATTTCTCACAAGAAACTCTGCAGGCCAGAAGGGAGTGGCAAGAAATATTCAAAGTGATGAGAAGCAAGGACCTACAAGCAAGATTATTCTAATCAGCAAAGCTATCATTTAGAATTGAAGGACAACCCTGTCTGGTTTGGCTCAGTGGATAGAGTGTTGGCCTGTGGACTAAAGGGTCCCAGATTCAATTCCAGTCAAGAGATATGCCCAGGTTATGAGCTTGGACCCCAGTGGGAGGCATAAAGGAGGCAACCAATTAACAATTCTCTCTCATCGTTGATGTTTCTCTCTCCCTCTCCCTTCCTCTCTGAAATCAATAAAAATATCTTAAAAACAAAAAAGGATTGAAGGACATATAAAGAGCATCCCAGATAAGAAACCACCAAGTCAGTGTTACATGAAATGTTAAAGGATCTTAAGATGAAGGAAAAAAAGATTAAAAACATGAACAATAAAATGGCAATAAATACAATCCATCAACAATTAAATCTAATCTAAAAATAAAATAAATGAACAAACAGAACAGAAACAGACTCATAGATTGAGAACATTTTAATAGTTGCCAGATGGGAGGAGAGTTGGGAGGATGGTGAAAAGGTAAAGGAATCAGTTCAAGTTGGTTGTTACAGAACAGCCATGGGGATGTAAAGTACACCATAATATAATAACTATGTATGGTGTCAGATGGGTCCAAGATTTATGAGGATTGGTCACTTTGTAAGTTATACAGTGTCTAGTCACTGGGTGTACACCTGAAACTATATAATATGGTATGCCAATTGCAATTGAAAAATCAAAAGGTGATTAAAACAATTTTAAAATTAGAATAGAATCTAAGGTACAATATGCACAATAAATGAGTCATAGCTTTAACATTAGGCTGTTCAAATATTCAAAGACTTGTGTTCTGCTTCATAAAAAAATAGTTTACTATAGGCATGCTTCGTTTTATTTTTATCTTATTGAGAGAGAGAGAGAGAGAGAGAGAGAGAGAGAGAGAGAGAGAGAGAGAGAAACACATTGATTTTTGTTCCAATTGTTTATGCATTGGTTGCTTCTTATATGTTCCCTGATCGGGGGTCGAACACACAATCTTGGTGTACCAGGATGATGCTCTGCTCTAACCAACTAAACTACCCAGCCAGGGCCAGGCTTACTTTGTCTTATTGTACTTCACCGATGTTGTTTTTACAAACTGAAAGCAAGACTCTCCACCAACAAAAGTATTATGACACTCAATTTTTTTTTATTGTGGTCATCTGGAACCAAAGCTGTGGTATCGCTGAGGTCTGCCTGTAGCATGTTTTCATTTATCTTCCTAATTATTAAAATGCTGATAATAGGTATTATAGAGTTTTTACTATAAATTTAGGACATTTAGACAGGGTGATTAATTTACTCATCACTATCTCATATTTTTGTTTAAAGAATATTTTCGGGCCGAAACTGGTTTGGCTCCAGGGATAGAAGCTTCAGACTGAAAGGTCCCAGGTTCGATTCTGGTCAAGGGCATGTACCTTGGTTTCGGGCACATCCCTAAATAGGAGGCGTGCAGGAGGCAGCTGATTGATGTCTCTCTCTCTCTCATTGATGTTTCTGACTCTCTATCCTTCTCCCTTCCTCTCTGTAAAAAAATCAATAAAATATATTAAAAAAATATTTTCAGAAGAAAAAACCTGTAGTGTCAGTAAACATTGAATTTCGCTTTGTTCAATGTCAGAAAGCTTACAATAATATTCTTAAGAAACAGAATTAAGGGGAGTATAGACAAATCTGTATAACTGAATTTATTAAAATAATTTGCTAATGGAAAATTATAAGCCAGGTGACACTTCAAAGTAAGATTTATATACAAATAATTAAATTATATTTATATCATCTCAAGCATATAATAGCATTTACCTCAAATACATGAATGTTTGTAACTCAATAAATTTTCTGGTGCTGTTCCATTTTGTCAGAATTTTTCCCACTGAAGAACATATTAAATACTATCGACTTTTATTACTAAACCACTACCTAAGTTAAATTAAAAAATTGAGTGATGGTTCTTCGCCATTTGGGGGTCTCAGATGGCCCCTTTGAGGTGGGAGGGTGTATAAGACGGACCTGAGGTTCTCCTTAAAATTTCCCCATATGATTTTCTGTGCTGGATTCTCTCCTATTGAAGGATCTTGGGCATGTTCCCATACCCAGCCTCAGTTTCTTATTTGTGAGATGGAGAGTCATATTTTGCAGAATTGCCTTAAGCATAAAAATTAAAATGCCTGAAATGAGCCCAGCTCAGAGGAGGAGCTCAAATCTTTGTTTTCTAGCCTAGTTCAGTGTGTGTGGAGGTGTGCGTGAGCGAGAGAGAGAGAGAGAGAGAGAGAGAGAGAGAGAGAGAGAGAGAGAGACTTTCTTATGGTTCCTCTCTCTGAGGCTCCCCACTCCCAGCCTCCTGCCCCTCCCCCACTACAAAGCTCTGCTGCATCGCAGCTCCAGGGCGGTCAGATTAAAGAGGCGTGTGAGGGAACAGTCACCCATCATTTAGAACTCTGTTTCCATGGGAAATGGCTCTGAGGTTCCAGGCAGCCCCTCCACTCAGAAACCAACTTTTGGAACAGCAGCCACTTGGCAGATGAGCGCTGGCTGCCATGGTAACCACCGCTGGAGAGCCCCGCCCAGCCCACGGGCAACCGAACCTCGCTCTACCCGGACTTCTTTCTAAAGTGCAATCTCTCTGCCTCAGTCCTCATCCTGGGTACATGAAGACGGCTGTCTGTCCTCTGCTCCTTCCTCTCCCCAGGGGGGGCACCAGCTTGCATAATTTGAGGTTGTTTCCTGAATGGCAGATCCGCCTCCCCAGACAGCTGGGAAGCTCTATGAGGACAAGAGCCGCATCTCCTTATTTCTGCTGGGCCCAGCACGGGGAGGCCCAGGTCTGTTCAATGACCCCATCCTGGCCCGAAGCAGCCTTCTACCCACCCAGTCCTTCCTTGGGCCAAAAAGCAGGGGGTGAGCCTGCCCTTCAGATGGGTGGGCCCACACCTCTAGGAGATGGAGCCGGGGGACTGATGACCCCAGAAGAACTTTTCAACCAGCAATTTCCAGTGTGCTTGGGGGAGGGAAGGGTGACCTCCTGGGAGCCGTCTTGGGCAGAGCCCCCCTTGGTTCTTAGGGGGAACAGCCTTCGCTCTGCAGCCAGGCAGCTTGAATTCTCTCCTGTCTCTGATATAGATGCCTTGTGTGACCTAAAGCAAGTTTTTTCATTTCCAGGGGCTTCAGTTTCCCCATTTGTAAAACAGAACAGGATGTTCAAGAATGTGCACGGTCCTAGTTTTAAAATACACACACACACACACACACACACACACACACACACACACACACACTGGAGGGCTTCCAGCAAGGGCATATTTGCCCTGATATGCAAAGAGCACCTGGGGCTGCCCAGGGAGCCACACGGTGTCAGATCTAGTGCCTAGGACAGCAGTGCACTCCCAACAGCTTCCCCTCCCACCTCTCTGTGGTTAGAGCACCCAATCTGCCCCCTCCTCCCCAGGTTTCCAGTTTCTACAGAGCTTATTTCCCAAAGGACACCCCAAACACTGCCCATTTTTCTAGGTGGGCACGTGAAAGACCCAGCCGGCTTCAGCTGCAGACATTGTCAAGGGTCATGGCTTCCTGGCCTCTCCATGTACCTCGTCTCCCCAGCCATCGCTATCTCCTAAGCTGTCTCCGACCATCCTGGCCAGAACAGGTGGTGCCAGGGAGGCGACAGGGCAGTCACCGTGCCACATGGCGTGGGTGCCTGCGGTGGCCTGGCTGGACACCAACGGGCAGGTTCGAATCACTGCCGTCCACCAGATTGGAGGGAGACCAGGGGCCACTATTTTGCATATTAGGGAAGCCCTCCAGTTGTTTGTTGTTTTTTTTAAATATGGAACGCTTCATGAATTTGTATGTCATCCTTGCGCAGGGGCCATGCTAACCTTCTCTGTATCGTTCCAATTTTAGTATATGTGCTGCCGAAGTGAGCACTCCATTTTTTTTTATGTGTGTGTGCGCTTCTGTTTTAAAACTAGGACCGTACACATTCTTGAGCATCCTGTTCTCCTGTTTTACAAATGGGGAAACTGAGGTTCCTGGAAATGAATTCAAGGCCGTCACACCACACGGCCTTGAATTCTTTGGGCAATTAGTTTTGAGCCTCACAGGACTTCCCCCTGACTGTCGCCGAGATTCACTAACCCACAGAGTTCATCCTTGCGGCTGCCTCCCTGGCCCTGACACGAGGACCAGACCCTCTCAGAGCTGGGGCAGTGGCCAACTCAGTCTCCCCCAGGGTGCCGCCAAATTTAATGAAGGATTCGTTTTTTACTGCTTTTGCTTCTCAATTTTTTAAAAAATATATTTTATTGATTTTTTTACAGAAAAGAAGGGAGAGGAATAGAGTTAGAAACATGATGAGAGAGACAGACATTGATCAGCCACCTCCTGCACAGCCCCCACTGGGGATGTGCCCGCAACCAAGATACATGGCCTCGACTGTAATCGAACCCGGGACCTTTCAGTCCACAGGCCAACGCTCCATCCACTGAGCCAAACCGGTTTTGGCTGCTTCTCTATTTCTATACTAATTATTTCAGAGTCTCCCAAACCCCACCAGTTGAACTACACAAGTTGTCTAGGGCAACAGGGCTGGGAGAGGGGGGCATAGTCACTATTAATGGAGCTCTTGGGAGCGAGCGTCAGGGACTTGTATTCCCACTGAGCTGACTCAGCCCTGGGAAGCTAATCTCATCTGCCTGATATCTGGGTGTGCCCGCTCAGAGGGCTGAGGACACAGTGGGGGGAGCGACCCAACCCCCGTGGAGGAAATGGCTCTGAATTCCTAGAGCTGCCCTTCCCCTCTGCACAATTCCCAGAAATGGGCGACTGACGGGCAGGCCGTGCCTAACTGGTGTGTGGGCCTGCCAGGGTCCAGGCCCCTTGGTATCCCTGAGGGCTTCCCGCTCCCTTCCCCAAGCCTTTGCTCCAGCCCTCTGCCTCACACCCACCCTGGCTAATCCAAGCCCAGCACTGGCCCTGCACCGCTCAACCCTCTCAGCGAGCTGCCAGGGCACCTAGCTCACTTCATGAATACTTCACCACCCACCCAACACCATGCGTGTTATTTTACGCAGTAAAGGACCTTAAACACCATTAGATCTCGATGGTGAGTATGTGACATGGGTGCTGCCCCTCCCATTCCCAGAGCCAGGGCAGGCATCACTAATCAACCACGGTTCTCGTTCCTGCTCCGTCTCAGAATCCTTTTCATGCAGCACCCTTGGCAGCCAGACCTGGATGACTGGTGCAGAGAGGACACTTGTTTGCCGTCCCACATCTAGCCCATGACGCATCTGGTCCCCTTCCAAACATCCCACCCACTGGGCACCCTGTTCCCTGGGAAGAGCTCAGGAGCTTCAGGGGTCGCCTGCCTGCTCATCTCTGGAGATAATTCGCAAGGCTCCCCTCTCCCCTCCTCAAGACTTAGCTCCAGGCCTTCTGTCTCACACCCGTGCTGACCTACCCCCAGCACTGTCACTGCACCGCTCTGGAGAGAACCAGGTCTTCTGTTGATTGACAGGTTGCATTACCTAAGTCTTCTGTGAATACATCAGCCCTGCTCTTCTATCCCATCAAATCCAAACTCCTCTGCCAGGACCACACCTGGACCGCTGGCAGGAATAGGACAGGAACCCAGAGATCCAGGCACAGGGCAGGGCTCCGAGTCATCCCGATGTGGGACCCCATGCCCTGAGGCTTACTCTCAACCTCCAAGCACCGCCGGCTTCCTTATATCACAGCTGGTAACACTGAGGTCTGCTCACTAGTGTGTGAGTGCCGCCCAGGCAGGGCCTGCAGACTGGCCAGTGAGGACCCGGCACTGCGTCCCAGAGCAGGTGCACAGAAGCCACCAGCATAAGAAGGATAATAGTGACCCTGTTAAAAACAGCACAAACACGTCACGTCCGTGGTGTGCCTGATGCTGCTTGCAGATTTTACCAAATTCACTCATTTAACTCTCCCAACCGTATGAGGTGTGACTGACTAACTGTCCCCACTTTAGAGTTGAAGAAACTGTGACACAAAAGAGCAGAATAACTTTTCTAAGATGGACCAGGCAATGCCAGGATCTGAAGCCATGTGGTGTGCCTCCAGAGCCCTGGCCAGCCCCAACGTACTACTAGGCGTCCTCTCCAGGCTGGCAGAGGGTGGGTGGCAGCAGGTCCAGGAAGAGGTGGGCAGTGAGCAGGGAGGCGGGGTCACAGCCACGGAGGCCTCCAAGGCCAGATCCCTGTCCCTGTGGGAGGAGCAGCTGCGGAGATCAGCACCCAAACTAATCACTGAAAACAGACATGCCCCTCATCCCTACTGGGATCAAGTCCACAAACAGGACACTGCAATGGTACTGCCAGATGGCCTCCTGCGCGAGGACCAGGGGGTATCAGGCAGCTGCCCACATTGTGGGAGCACAGGGGGCTCTGACACCCTCATTTTCCAGCACCTGTGTCTGCGCCTTCTCCACTGTGCCAGTCCCTGCCCCAGCCGCAGCCTGCCTCCTTGTGGGCCTGCACACAGGCTTGGGGCTGGCCCCTCACCAAGGAGTGTGAGCTCTGGACCCAGACAGCCTGCAGCCGTAAGCCAGTTATTTACCTCTGTACCTCAGTTGTCTCTTCTGTAAAAGGGGGGACAGAGGCAGCAGCTGCCTCATGGTGGATGCAAAAGGCTACACATTTATTTGCTTGGCTGGGCATCTGGCCCATAGTGAGTGCTCAATAAACATAACATTGATACCGTCATCAGCATCCTTCCAAGTGCATCCCAAGTGCCCCTTCCTTGGGGAAGGCCTCCCTATCCGCCCCACCTCCAGGGTCCTTCCTGAGTTCACCCCTGAAAACTGACAGGTTCCACAGATGAAGCTCGCTTCAGCCCCCTCACCACACCCTCCTCCCTGTGTTCTCACGCCATCTGCAGGCAGGGCTCTGCCTTGGAGGGCAGCATTTTGGCCCAGCCTGCCACTGTGCCCACAGCAATGCCGTAGGACAGCAAGCCCCCAAATGCTGACTGAATGACGGATGAGATGCAGGCTCCTCAAAGACATTGCCCCCCAGCATTCAGGAGATGCTTATTTACAGAAGAGACTGCGGAAGATACCAAAATACGGGAACGCGACTTTAAATACGGCGTCTCTCTGGGATTTCAATCCAGGAGTGCTCCCCATGGTAAAGCCCAGCCCCTGTCTGGATGCCTCCATGGAAAGAAAAAAACTAACCAGACACACGACACTGGAAAGAGCCCAGGAGAGTGAACTGAACAACCCCCAGTCTGGCCGCCCTTCTCCCGAGACACACGCCCACACTGCCGAAGACTCAAACCTCCAGAAGACGCTCCCAGAGCACTTCCAGTGCGCCTGGCCCAGGGCAGGCCGGGCCTTAAGGCTCACAGTGTGTGTGTGTGTGTGTGTGGTGTGTGTGTGGTGGGAGGGGGCAGATAGGTAGCCGGTCATGGCGCACTTTGTGGGAGCACAGGCGTGAGGGCCTCTTACCCAGCCTGGGGGCACTGCAGGCTTTCTGGCAGAGGCAATGCCAGAATGGTGTCTTTTGGCCCAGGAAGCATTCGCTCAGGTGAATAATAGCGACAAGCGTATCCTCGATGAGGACCAGAAGGTGCAAAGGTGTAAAGTATGGAGGTGTGGCCGAAACCGGTTTGGCTCAGTGGATAGAGCGTTGGCCTGAAGACTGAAGGGTCCCAGGTTCGATTCTGGTCAAGGGCACGAACCTTGGTTGCAGGCACATCCCCAGTGGGGGGTGTGCAGGAGGCAGCTGATAGATGTTTCTCTCTCATCGATGTTTCTATCTATCTCTCTCCCTTCCTCTCTGTAAAAAATCAATAAAATATATATATTTTTAAAAAAGCATGAAGGTGTGGAAAACTCCGGAGGCACCAGGTAGAGCAGGGAGGGTGGTAAGGGAAGTGGGGTGTCCGATGAGTGGGAGGGAGGCTAGATACCTAGACAGCTAAGTATCTTCGTGGTTGCACCCTAACGCCAAGCACAGTGCCTGGCACCCAGTGGCGGCCTCAGAGCATTGAGTAATGCGGGAACCAGTGCCAGCCTCAGGGTGGGGCAGGGGAGAGTGTGCCCAGGGCCCTCAGACGCTGCCCTCCACACAGGCCACGGGAGCAGTGCCAGCTCGCCGGGCAGCTGCCCCTCCAAGGGGCCCACCCTCTCTGTCTGATGACCCCAGCGAGGTTGGCCCGTGAGAAAAGACCAACGGAGACTGGTAACCGGCACGGGATAGACTCTGGGTGTCCCAGCAGCCCTGGGTCGAGGGGAAGCAGATGGGAAAGGGCTCCGGGGCAGGTGGGAGCACGGACAGTGTGGCAGAGCCACCAAGGCCCGAGGGCAGGATCGTGTGTGCAGTGGCATTTAATGCCCCCATGTGGCCAGCAGGGAGACAGAGACTGAGACAGGGCACGGCGTGGTGAAGGGCGGGCGAAGCCGAGATCTGCCACCCAGGCCTGGCAGCTCAACACTGAAACTCGGTCCCACTCGCGACCCGGCTGGCCTGGGGCACCGGGTAGGTCTGAGAGGCTCTCAGAACCGAGGGAGCAACGAGGGTCCACATAACCGCACAGAGCAACGTGCCCCGCTGGCACCCCAGGGTCGTGGGGGTTCTATCACTGGCTGCTTGGCCCGCATGGCCTCAGAGTCCCACCCAGCCCAACCACGGACAGGAAGGGAGGAAGGGACCTCCACCCAGGGCTGAGGGCAAGGCTCACCGCCCCCCCCTGGAGAGGCTGGCTCCCAGCTTGAGTGGCAGCTAGGGACAGAAAGGAGGGAGTGAAAGAACTTCTTCACTGATACTGCTCCAAAGGCAATGGAAGCTAAAGAAAAAATAAACAAATGGGACTACATCAAAATAAAAAGCTTTTGCACAGCAAAAGAAACCATCAACAAAACAACAAGAAAGACCACTGCATGGGAGAACATATTTGCAAATGTTATCACTGATAAAGGTTTAATCTCCAACATCTACAGCCAACTTATACAACTTAATAAAAGGAAGATAAACGATCCAATAGAAAAATGGGCAACGGACCTAAATAGAACCTTTTCAAAAGATGACAGAAGGAGGACCAAGAGACACATGAAAACATGTTCAAAGTCACTAATTATCCGCAAGATGCAAATCAAAACGACAATGCGATACTATCTTACACCTGTCAGAATGGCAATCATCAACACATCAACAAACAACAAGTGTTGGCGAGGATGCGGAAAAAAAGGAACCCTTGTGCACTGTTGGTGGGAATGCAGACTGGTGCAGCCACTGTGGAGAACAGTATGGAGTTTTCTTAAAAAACTAAAAATGGATCTCCCATTTGATCCAGCAATCCCACTCTTAGGAATTTATCCTAAGAAATTACAAACACCAATCAGAAAGGATTTATGCACCCCTATGTTCATAGCAGCACAATTTACAATAGCTACAATTTGGAAACAGCCTAGGTGCCCGTCAGCAGATGAGTGGATCAGAAAACTGTGGTACATCTACACAATGGAATTCTATGCTACCATTAAAAAGAAGGAACTCTTACCATTTGCAGCAACCTGGATGGAACTGGAGAGCTTTATGCTTAGTGAAATAAGCCAGTCAATGAAGGAGAAGCACCACATGCACTCCCTCATTTGTGGATAATAAAGAACATTGTAAACTGATGAACAAAAGGATAGATACAGAGGCAGTAAAGCATCAAACAGACTGTGATATTATAGCAGGAAGATTAAGGAGAGGTGGGGTAGATAAGAGATCATTCAAAGGACTTGTATCTATGCATAGAATCATAACCAATGAACATAGATACTGGGGGGTTGGGGTATGCCTGGGAGGGAGGGGGGTGCAATGGGGAGATATGTATACATGTAACACAATAAAAAAAATTGAATTAAATACCCACTGTGATGAATAAAGGTTTATAAATTCCAAAAAAGAAAAAGAAAGAAAGAAAGGAGGGAGTGACTTTATGTTTAAAGCTATATGCTCAGTCCTGGGGGCTTATGAATATGTCCCTAGGGCCCCCGGACGGTCTCACCCCTAGTTAAGGAGACTTCTCAGTCTTAGGGGAAATCTGCATGCCCATTGGGAAGGTCATTTACAGCCCCTCCTCCCCCCACCAAAGGAGGGACAGTTTTAGGAGACCCAGAGATTCCCCAAAGCCTGCAGGCCACTGTCTGACCCCTTCCTCATTTGGATTCCGCTGCCCCTCAGAGGAAGACTCCTCTGAGCCCGAGTCCTCTTCGGGCTGCACAGGCTCAACCCTTCAAATGCTGGGCTAGGCCAGTGGCCCCACCGCCTCAGGGCCTCCAGACCCCCTTTCCCATCTGTGTGCCTGGCATTCTCCTCCTCTTCCTCCCCCGGCAGCTCAAACCTCCCTGTACTCAAATCTGAGGCCACGGCCTGGCAACTTTGCCATCGGTGGCATGTCCACCTCAATGCTTGGCTCTGCCCTCCGCCCGGGCCCTGCAGGCACTGCCCTCCACCATACCAGCTTCATGGGCCCTTGACCAACCCAAGCACACTGCTCCTCCCCAACACTACCCCTGGGTGCCTGGAGCTCTCCCCGCTGACAGGGCGTGTGGGTACCCCTATTCCCTCGTGCAGCCTCTGCTCCTGCTGATTCCTAGCATGGCATCCTTGAGGACAGGTGGCACCTGATTTGTCAGGGCTCCAGCCCCTGGCAGGGCACCGTGAAGTCTGCCCGTGAATCTCTGCCAGCACTGGTTCCCCACCTGTGAAACATTGCCCTGGGTAAGAAGCAGCCTCCCACGGAAACCGGTTTGGCTCAGTGGATAGAGCGTTGGCCTGTAGACTGAAAGGTCCCAGGTTTCATTCTGGTCAAGGGCATGTACCTTGGTTGCAGGCACATCACCAGTGGGGGTGTGCAGGAGGCGGCTGATGGATGTTTCTCTCTCATTGATGTTTCTAACTTTCTATCCATCTCCTTTCCTTTCTGAAAAAAATCAGTAAAAAATATTTTTTTTTTAAAAAAAGAAGCAGCCTCCCCATCTCCCCTAGGAAGCCGGTCTCGAACCCATGCTCCCCAAGTAATCCCTCCTTCCTGGGCCCTCCGCCACGGCCCAGGCCACCTTCCACCAGGCCACCTCGCTCCTGACTGCAGCTCGTCCCCCAGGTGGCAGGTGGCAGCCAGAGCGCTCTGCAGCCATTGCCCCATGACGCCCTACAACCTCCTCACCAAGAAGGCACTGCTCAGCGGCAGTGATGGGAACCTTGAAGTCACAGAGGTTCTGTGCTGTGCCAGGCCACGCACCTCCATCTGCAGGAACCACGGAGCTCCATCTCTCCCAGGAGCCGGCCTCTCTCCTCCCCTCAGCTCCGGGGGTGGGAGATGGTTACTGTCATATTTCCCCACCAGGTGGGGTGGGGGCAGAGGGCTGAACCTCATCTTCTTTATCTCAGGGTTTGTCTGGAGCCCTGGCACAACTCTCTGCACAGAGACGCTCCAAGCACCTGCAGTCTGCATTTCCAAAGCCGGGGCTGACCCTGGGAGCCACGAGGGAGTCTGGCTTGGGTGAAAGGCAGGGCAGAGGTGGTGTGGGTGCAGTGCCCGGGCGCCGTACAGAGCCCAGAGGAGGGGGTGAAGGCCTCCTAAGGGAGATGCCACTAGACACACATGGGCACCAACCCAGCAGGAGGAGCAGGGAGGGGCTCCTTCCCCAACACTGAGGTCCCTGGGCCCAGCTCCCTGATCATCTCTGCCTTCTGATGGCAGGGAGGCAAAGCTTATCCTATTATCTTTCTCCCAAGGCGGGGCTGGGTGGAGCTCACCAGAACACAACTTCAAGGCTTGTCCCAGCCCAGAGCTTTTTGTCTCTTGGACTCCATGGCCTCGCACAGCCGCCTTTGGTAAGCTGCCTGGGAGAGAGCAGCGGGAAGGCCCGAGTGCCAGAAGCAAGCATCCCTGGGCGTCAGCAGCCCCTGCTGTCAGATGGATGCTTCTTGTCTGCACTGACTGTGGGTAAACTCTCCACTGCTTCACCCGGCAGCAGCAGAAAGGGGGGCTCAAGCCGAAACCAGCTTGGCTCAGTGGATAGAGCATCGGCCTGTGGGCTGAAGTGTCCCAGGTTCAATTCTGGCTAGGGTATGTGCCTTAGTTGCGGGCACATCCTCAGTGGGGGCGTGCAGGAGGCAGCTGATCAATGTCTCTCATCAATGTTTCTAACTCTCTAACTATCCCTCTCCCTTCCTCTCTGTAGAAATCAATAAGATATATTAAAAGAAAGAAAGAAAGAAAGAAAGAAAGAAAGAAAGAAAGAAAGAAAGAAAGAAGGAAAGAAAGAAAGGAAGGAAGGAAGGAAGGAAAGAAGGAAGGAAGGAAGGAAGGAGGGGGGCGACTCAGGAAACAAATGGACGTCCTGAACTCATGTGTTGGCAGAGGCCAGGTCGATAAATGAGAGGAGGGCAGGTACAGGCAATAGGGAACGGTGGGGCCTGTGGCTAACAGGCGACCACTGCTATGCCAACCAGTTAACTGCTGCAACATGAGCATACCTGTAGCGGGGTTACCAGAGAGTCTACGTCTTTATTTTATTTTAGTTTTGCTAATCCTCACTCGAGGATATTTTTCCATCGATTTTTTTTAGGGAGAATGGAAGAGAGAGGGAAGCAGAGAGAGAAACATCAAATGTAAGAGAAACACACCAATTGGTTGCCTATTGCACATGCCCGACCAGGAGACTGCAATGAAGGTACATGCCCTTGATCACATTCGAACACAGGACCCTTTGGTCCGCAGGCCAACACTCTATCCACTGAGCCAAACGGGGTAGGGTGGTAGTTGGCAAACTGCGGCTCATGCCACATGTGGCTCTTTGGCCCCTTGAGTGTGGCTCTTCCACAAAATACCACGGCCTGGGTGAGTCTATTTTGAAGAAGTGGCATTAGAAGAAGTTTAAGTTTAAAAAATGTGGCTCTCAAAAGAAATTTCAATTGTTGTACTATTGATATTTGGCTCTGTTGACTAATGAGTTTGCCGACCACTGGGCTAGGGCTACATTTTTAAAGAGTAGCCAGAAATCTGACTTTTTTGTGTGTGTGTTTTTATTAAATATATTTTTACTAGAGGCCTGACACATGAAATCTGTGCAAGTGTAGGCCTTCCTTCCCTCGGCTGCTGGCACCCAGGACCTGGACTTCCCTCACAGCCCGGGCTTTGTCCAGAAGATAGTCCGGAAGGATGTCTGATCTAATGAGCATATTATGCTTTTATTATTATAATTGCCTAGAGGCCTGGTGCATGGATTCATGCATTGGTGGGTCCCTTAGCTTGCCTGCACCCTCTTGCAATCCGTGACCCCTCAGGGGATGTCACTTGCTGGGATCAGCCTGAAGCCAGCAGTCCGACATTCCCCAAGGGATGCAGCAGTGTGCGAAGCAGCAGGCAGCTGAGCTGGGGAGGCACCCGAGCGCAGACTGGGAACCCAGACCGGGTGCTGCACTGCTCCCGCTCATCCCAGACCCACGGTGCCTGCTCCCCCGCTGCTTGGGAGCACTGCCACGGAGGTAGGAGGGCTTGCCAGTCATGGGCCCAGCATCTGGCGCCCGTCAGTCAGCTGAGCGGCGCTCCCACTTCCGGAATGCACTGACCATCAGGGAGCAGCTCCTGCGTTGAACATCTGCCCCGTGGTGGTCAGTACATGTTATAGCAACCAGTCAAACAGTCTATCAGTCGAGTGGTCACTTAGGATTTTCTATATCAGCGGTTCTCAACCTGTGGGTCGCGACCCCTTTGGGGGTTGAACAACACTTTCACAGGGGTCGCCTGAGACCATTGGAAAACACAGATACGATTCATAACAGTTGCAAAATTACAGTTATGAAGTAGCAACAAAAATAATTTTATGGTTGGGGGTCACCACAACATGAGAAACTGTATTAAAGGGTCGCGCCATTAGCAAGGTTGAGAGCCACTGTTCTATATAGATAGATTTCAGAGAGGAAGGAAGGAGAGAGAGAGAAACATTAATGATGAGAAAGAATCATTGACGAGCTGCCTTCTGCACACCCCCGACTGGGGATCGAGCTCGCAATCTGGGCATGTGCCCTTGACCGGAATCGAACCCGAGACCCTTCCGTCTGAAGGCCACAGAGCCACACCAGCAAGAAATCTGACTTTTTATATGAAACTAATTTTCTAATATGGGCTACCAATTAAAAGTTTCACACACCATCTAAGCCAAACCGACCAGTGCCCTGGGTGGCCCCCCGCCCACAAGGGCACCTGCCACCATGTCTGCCTGGAACGTGCCTCAAGCGTGCACACATCCAGTGCCTGGGCCACTGCAAGGAAGACCACTCTGCGCTGCTTGGCCCGGAGGTGTGAGGTTAGAGGAAGTGGAAATAACACTGGGCAGCGGCTGGATTACTCAGCCGGAGGGAGACTTTCCAGTCCAGCAGGCGTTAGGGGCGGGCACAGCCCACTCCCCGTGCGTCAGAGCCAGGGGAGCCGGAGGGCGGACAGGCACCTTCGCAAACGGCTGTTGCTCTGATGTGTTTCCATCGTTTATATTCAAACTGCTACACACCATAAATGAAAAAACGTGACCGTTTTTATGTTTGACCCACAACTAGAAGAAACCGGGTCTGGGCTCGTTCCTGAGGTGGGGCCAGCAGATCCATCGCCGTTTTAAACGCTTAATCAGACTTTGAGAGCCCAGCAGGAGCCCTCCGAGAAACTTCCTGAAAACGAGGAGGGCATGGCAATGAGCAGGCAATGAGCAGCCTGGGGCGGCATGGGATTTTCCTCTGCAAAGGCTGTGAGGCCGGCCTCCGAGGGAGGAGGTGGGCTGCCTGGCTCTGGAGGTGGAACGGGGCTGGGGCTGAAGGTGGGGTGGGATGACTGAATGAAACTCTGAGTTAAGCCCACTCAGGGGGAAGAACACTTTTCACCTCTTTCTCCCCAAGCTCTTAACAGCTGCCACAGTTTTCCTGCTCTCTTAAGCAGCCTGGCCAGATTGGACGGCTAGCCCTGGATGGCAGAGAGGAGGCAAACAGCGGAGTGGGCAGACCTGCCCCAACCGACCCAGGATGCGCCCCCACTGGGGATCGCGCCCCCACTAGGGAATCACACCCCCAACCTAGGTACTGTATTTTCCGACGTATAAGACAACTTTTTAACCCAGGAAGATCTTCTCAAAAGTCGGGGGTCGTCTTATACGCCGGGTGTTGTCTTATAGGGCGAGTACATCCCAAACTCTATATTTTAACTGGAAAAGTTGGGGGTTGTCTTATATGCCGGAAAATATGGGTATCTGCCCTGACCGTGAATGAAACTTGCAACCTTCAACCACCGAGCCACTTGGCCAGGGCTTACATACAGCACTTGATAAAAGGTCATGAATCAAAGCATTTGACCTGCTGCTAGGCATGCAACCTTAGGCACACGGCTCAACCCATTTGTGCCTCAGCTTCCTCACCTGGGAATGACAGTTCCCACCTCTCAGGGTTGTTTTAAGGACAGAATGAGCCAATACAATAAGCAAGTACTTAGAACTGCACCTGGCGCATGAAGTGCTTGCTATGATTATTATTCTCATTATGTTGTAGGAACTCTTGTCAAAGTCCCCCCTCCACCAAACTGGCCAGAGGGGTGCCCGGGCCACCTGGAGCTGTGTTTTCTAGATTATCCCCAAGTGCTCAGGAGAGGGGGGTGAGGGAGGAAAAGACAGATGCTCCCTTGGAATTTACAGCCACTCTTACCAGGAGACCCCAGCCACTCAGCTGGACTGGAGTGTTACTGCTGGGCCACCCTAGGATTCAACAAGGAAGCACATTTTGTTTCTGATGACAGGAGCAATAATCCCAACCCACAGTCTGTGCTGGCTTGTTTCGAAAAGCTGATCCCCAGTGCTCTGCTGGTTTGTACTGGGGTAATGTGCAGAACTGTTTAGGTAAGTGCTTTTAAAAAAATTTAAAAAGAAATATATACATATGTATACATATACATATACATATATATATATATATATATATATACACACATATATATATATATAATTTCAGAAAGGAAGGAAGGAGGAGAGACATAGAAACTTCAGTGATGAGAGAGAAACATTGATCGGCTGCCTTCTGCTCCTGCATGCCCCTACTGGGGATCGAGCCAGCCACCTGGGCACACATTGAACCCGGGACCCTTTAGTCCGGAGGCTGACACTCTATCTACGGAACCAAATCAGCCAGGGCTTTAGCCAAGTCCTTTAATGACTCCTTTCAAGATATAAAAGAATAGGCCTACGGCCCAGTCTAAATAGCTGTCATTATGGCTCTGCAGTCAAAAGACATGGAAAATTGGAGTTTTCAGAAGTTCTGGGGATACTGTCCAGGAAAACTGGCCCCTGGAAAACGGCAGTCAGCTAGGTTTGAGGAGACAGCCAGCCAGCGAGAAACCCTCCAAGGGCGTGAGCAGGCCAGGAGGCCGTCTGGAGACTTTACTAGAAACTTCTGCCCTGTTCTGAGCCGTACGTGACCCCTTTCTACACGTGGTGGAGGCTGTTACAGACAACAGCCTTGTTGCTTGGTGAGGCTCCGGAAATGAGGAAGCCAGTGACTACTGGACGCATGCAAAATGTGGCAGCTGACCCTGCCGAGGCTAGGCGGCCAGCGGGCACTGGCCCCACCCGAAACCCCTCAAAATCCTTCAGATTTTGTCAATGCTTGACTAATTTTTTTTTAAAAAAGATAATATACTGAGAGCACTTCTACCAGGAGAAATCCTTTGGGAAGAATGAAGAAATATTGGGGGAACCACCTCCCCAGTTCCTCATAGGTGGATTGAGGCCTGACCCCATATAACTGGACTAGGGCAAAAAGAGGGACAGGTGGCTGGGACATCTGTCCCCTGTTATAACATGGCAAAGGAGGCTCATAGCAGTGGGGGACTAAGCCCAAGGTCACGGAGACAACAGGGAGGGCAGAAATTGGAGCTCACGCCCATGTCCCTGCCCACTTTCCTGTGGGTCTGCTGGAAAAGGACGGACGGACTGGGGGTTCCCTGCACCCCTGCTGGCTGCCAATTCTGCAGCCCTGCACGTCGCACCAGACCCCTGCCTGGGGCCCACCCAGCCCTCCGCCCAGCTATCCCACTCACACCAGCCCCAAATGGAAGAAGTCGCTGCTAGACGCTTTATTAGAATGGTTATTTTGTTGAAGTGCCAAGTGACCTGCTCCCCCTTTCCATGCCTCCAGCCGGCCCCAGTTGGAGTTCAGAAGTAAAACAAAGGCTTTGTTTCTTTATTTTGATTTCCTCCGTAAAATCTCAAACATGCAGGAAACACCCACCCAGTCCCAGAGAAGTGGACGCGGGCCACTGTCCACTTGGGGAGGGTGGGTTGTGTGTGTGTGGGGGGGGGTTCAGGGAGTGGCTGTGGGTGGGAAGGCTCTGCTGCCCGCTGCCCTGAGGTCCTGGGCGTGCCACCAGGACACCTGGGACCTGGCTTCCTTCGCAGGAAAAGAAGGGCCTGGGTGTGAGGGGCACAAGGCCTTCCCAGCTCTGCTGCCCAAGCCTCTGGAGCTGAGGAATGTGGGTGTGGAGGGACGGCTGGGAAGACAGATCTCACACAAGTTACTTTTCTCCCATCGATGCCCCGAGGCTCCGGACGGTGGCCCCACCCTTTTCCATCATCTCCGGTTCCAATAAAGCAGGCATTGAGAGAAGAACATGACAGAGGCTATTTTGGGCTGCTGAGCCTACTTGTGAGAGGATGGTCCTCGCTAGGAAAGATGGGTTTGCCTCCATCTCTTCCCTGGGACTCACTTCCACTGGAATGGGAAGATAAAGGGCTGGATGTGTGGGTTATCTAAAAAAAGGAGATCTTTCAAGAAGCTATGTTGAAAATCTAAACGATAAGACGAAAATCCTTACACTGAGTTAAAATTAACTCTGCATTTGAAATGATTACATAACGCTTTGGGGAGGCAAGGGGTACGGAGGCCTCCCAACCCCACCACACCTGCGGCAGCCTCCACAGCTCCACGGCCTACGAATACTTTCACTTTTCATCTCGGTACCTGGCATACTAGGGGCAGCCTCACACACAGTAGGTAGAGCAGATTCTTTTAAAAACAGAACTTTTCTTTAAAAGGTGGGCCTGCAGTCTCATTTCAAGTAAAAAGGTTTGGCGGACTTTGGGGAGACACTCTCCTGTTTCATTGGCCTGTTTACTCCCATGCAGAACAACACAACCGGCACTCCTCCAGTTTCGTAGTATATTTTAACATGTGGCAGGACTAGCCCTTCCTACTTACTAACGGGTCTATTAGCAAGGGAGTAAAATGCTCAGATTTGATTCTGAGATACTTCATTTTGGTTAACTGTAGGACAGATGTAAAGGGGATAAAATTAGAGAGCGAGTGAGCGAGCCCTGGCCAGAGAGTTCGTTTGGTTGGAGCATTGTCCCGATGTGCCAAGGTTATGGGTCTGATCCCCAGTCAGCGCACATACAGGAATCAGCCAATGAATGCATGGATAAGGGGAACTGATGTTTCTCTCTCTCTCTCTCTCTCTCTCTCTCTCTCTCTCTCTCTCTCTCTCTCTTCTTCTTCTTCTTCTTCTTCTTCTTCTCCCTTGCCCTCTCTCTCTAACATTAGTAAATTTAAAGTTATTTTAAAACTAGAGATAGAGAAGCAGTTCCAATGCTATTGCAGTAATCTAAGTGAGAGATGTTAAGGCTGGAGCTAACAGAGAGATGATTAGAAATAAGGGGAGGAGCTTAAGAAATAACCAAAACCATCAATATTTGTAAAAAAGAGTAGGCATATAAACATAACATGTATGCATATTTCTGTGTAGTTGAATGGAATTGGCTTTATAATATGCTTAACTGCCTCCACTGGAACAGTCTCTGATCACTTCTATGGGGAGACAAACCCCAGCAAAGCAGGTTCCCTCACTAGCTTTGCAGCATCTCCATCTGAGGGAGGGAGAACGACACGGGCAGTGCTGGTTTTTGTTGGCAATTCGGGGACAGAAAGCATATCCACTCCTTCTCACCACTTAATAAAGAGAATGTGGGGGCCCCCTCAGGTCCCCAATCCCATCTGATAAAGAGGGAATATGCTAATTGACCATCACTCCATCACAAAGGTGGCTGCACCCACAGCTGAGGCCAAGTTCTCTTAAGGAGCCTTAACGAGCAATCAGCAGGGACCTGAGGTTATGCCCTCTCCCTCCCCCATGGGGCTTGACAGGGGTCCTCAGGCCACGCCCCCCACCTGGCAGGGCTTGACGGGACCTCAGGCCTTGCCCCCTGCCCCTTGCCCCCTGCCCAGTTGCTATACCAGGGACCTCAGGCCTTGCCCCCTGCCCGGTTGCTATACCAGGGACCTCAGGCCGTAACCCCTGCCCCAGCCCCAGCCCCAGGCCAGGAGACCTGAGATCACGCCCCCTGCCTGGAGGGGCAAGGTGCACTTCCCATCCTGATGTTGGGCTAGGGGACCTCAGGCTGCTCCCCCCACCCCAGTGCCAGGCCAGGGGACCTCAGGCCACACCCCCCACCCAGGTACCAGGCAGGAGACCTCAGGCCGAATCCCTGCCCCAGCATCGGGCCAGGGGACCTGAGGCTGCGCCCCCCTGCCTGATGGGGCTTGACAGGGGACCTTAAGATGCACTCCCAGTGCTGGATGGGGGAACCTAGGCCACGCCTCCCGCCCAGTGGGGCTTCACAGGAGACCTGAGGCTGCCTCCCCTCTCCCAGTGCCAGGCTGAGGGACCTGAGGCTGCACCCCCCACCTGGCGGGGCTTGACAGGGAACCTCAGGCCATGCCGCTAGTGTTTTATTATAAAATCAGTTCATATCTTTGCTCCTGATGGTCCATGACTCCCTGCAGATGGGACCTGCAGAGTGTGGAAGGCTTTTCCAGAAGCATTCGAATCTTCCCTGCCCAGCTTTTAAAAGCACTGCTCTGCTAGCTGCTCTAACCCAGCCTCAAGCCCCATGCAAGCAGGATGGCATCAGCTCCAGCGTGGCAGCCGCCGGGGGTGGGAAGGAGAAGGCTGTGAGCAGCTGGGTGATAAATGTCTCTGGCTGTCATTGAGAGCTCGCACCCTCTGCAGCTGGGGAGCCACCTCTCCCTCCCCCTCCCCCAGGACCAGGGGCCATGCACCCCGCTTCCTGGGAAAGCTGAGAAAAGGGAAACATGGAAAGGTGAAGTTAGGGATTTAAAAAATTCTAAGTTATACTGCAGCCTTCCTTCCTTTAATGTTTCTATTCTAACACTTTAGAAAATGTATTTTGTTAAAGATCTTTTAAGATGAGCAGCTCATCGAATCGTTGTCATCTAATGACAAGATGAAAATCATGTTTATTCTCTCTCTTTTCCAAATAGACACACCCGCCATGTGAGTGACAGTTCCGTTGGCGCAGCTGCCGCTACATTCTGCTCTGCAGTCGGGCCGAGCCCCCAGGGGGAAAGAGGATGTTTTCTGAGGGGGAACCAACTTCTTGGAAAAGGGTTAAATCCAAAAATGCATTCTCATCCTACTGCCCTGTGGCTCCTCCCCAGCGTGGTGAGAGGCTCCGAAAGGATCCAGCAACAACCTCGATGGGCAAACCAGGAGGTGTTTTCACTGAATCGGCCGAGGATCTGAGTTAAAGAGCCAGTGCGTGGGAACCCAGGAGCCAGGTTCCGAAAGCCCCCCAGGCTAAGGCCTCCCACCCGGAAGACGAGGATGTTTGTTCAATCCCCCACTATCAGGAAAAGGGCCAAGCAGGCAATAGGTAGATGGTATTTATTATACCATCCCTTACAGTTTTTTGCTTTTTATTATTTTAAATTCAAAAATATACCAAGTGCACAAATGGTTTAGGGGCTCATGACTGACTGTACAATTAGTGAGAGCCCTGGCTGGCTGGCTCAGCAGATTGGAGTGTCATCCCGAACACCAAATGGTTGAGGGTTTGGTTCTCAGTCAGGGTATATACCTGGGCTGTGCAGATACGATCTGGCTGGGGTGTGGGGGAGGCAGCAGATCGATGTCTCTCTCTCATATCTATGTTTCTCTCTCCCTCTCCCTCTCTTTCTCCATTTCCTGAGAATTAAAAAAAAAGATTTGTGAGAGTCAGGGAAACCCACCGTCATGGGGGTCCTCTCTCCGCCTCTCTGCCAGCAGCCGCTCCTGCACCTCGGTGGCTTCTGCTGCTGCCTGCCTCCTGTGGGTGGGCTGCTCGCTCCCTCCTTTTTCCTCGGAGACCTCTGCTCCCGCTTCACCGATTACATGTGACCAGGCCCCTGTAGGACGTCCCGTGAGCAGCGGGAGAGAAGAGATAGGCCGCTTTTGGTTCTCCAGCTCGAGGAGCAGTGCAGTGTGACAGCAGCCCCTGCTCTGGGACCCAGCAGCCTCCTTCCAGCCTGCTTCTCTCAGGCTAGGCCTGTGGGTGCCTGCTTAGCCGCCTGGGCCTCAGTTTCCTCATCTGTTAAAGGCTAATGGCACAATGATAAAAGAAGATGGTGAGCAGAGAGAACTTGGCCCGTGAGTCTCGGTTGAAGGAAAGCTGGGAAGGAGGAAGGGTGGGGAAGAAGAAGGGAAGGACGGAGGGCGGGAGGAGCAGGCGGACCTACAGAGAGGCTGTCTCTAAACCTGCCATTTGAGGAAAGTGGAGCTGTGGGTTGCTGGAGAAAAGCACAATGGCCACAGGTTTGTGTGGGACAGATCCAGTGGGACCGCTCACGTGAGGAAGGAAAAAACTTTGCAAGAGTAAGAGATCCCCAGGTGGAGGGCACTGACTTGGGCAAGCTCCCCGTCGCTAGAAGGGTCCAGCTGGAGCCCCACAGGCTGCACTGCAGGGAGGGCCTCCCCTGCTGAAAGCTTCCCAGCCTTAACTCAGGGGGTTACTTAAAAATCTCCCGTTAGCCTTAGTCAGAGCTAAATATCCATTAAAAAAAAAAGGTTTGAAGTGATGCCTGCATTTTTATAAGTATAAACTATTATCTAACTCATAAAAGCTGTATGTGACCCACTTAAGACGATGGCGCTCACCACGGAGAAACAGGCTCTCCGGGTCTGAAGCCAGTCCACACAGGCTCCAGGGGACCTGCCGGGGCTCTCCGTCTGTTATCTGAAAGTTGCTTGAATGCTGATAATGCTCTTCATTTTTTATAACCCTTTCTGGTTTCCCAAGCATGTTCTCATCTGTATATTTCATCTAATCCCCATGACAACCCTGAGGGCTCAGCCGAGAAGTCACAGATGGTGCCGGGGCCCCTGCAGACAGACCCACCCAAGGCCCTATGGATAGTCACAGAGGCACGGAACCAGAGCTCAGAGCTCCCAGCTCCCCACCCCACCCTACCCTCCTTCATGCTACATGCTCCACAGCCACATCTTTCCTGATGCTCCCCAAAACCTCATTAACAAAACATGAGGTGTAAATTTAGACAGACACATGCCAGGCTCTCTTGATGAGACTATGCCCCTGTGAGACCCAGGATGTCACCTCAGCAACCAGGAGTGACCCATATTGTCATTTGGCCACTGGCCATCAGCAGGCCTTGCCTAGTGAGCTACCAAGAATCCTAAAGGACAAGGAGTACTACAGGGCATTGCTACTTTAGGAGCCCTGCAAGGCGGATGGCTGCAGGAAGCTGCCTTGGGGCATGCTCACAGGGCTAAAAGGGCCTCGGGGCTCAGGGGTGGACCGAGCCAGGCCAAGAAAGGCCAGGGGGTGGGGTCTCTGAGAATAGGCAGGCAACTTCCTCACAGGCAGCAGGAATGCTCCCCAGAAGGCTGGAGACGGCACAAGGAATGCATGGCAGGTACTAAGGAGTGCAACCAAGGCCTGTCTGAAGCATGAGGCGGCCGCACTGCCCTACGGTTAGTTCCGCCAGACAGACCCGCGGGCGGACTGCAGAGACGCCAACTCGGGCTGAGACCTGACAACCGTCCACTCTGTTTTCATTCTTGACACTGCCTCCAACACAAAGGCATGCTGGCCTGGGGGGAAGGCAGAGGGACGCAGTAAGTCCTAGGTAAACAGCACTGAAGTAACACGGCTTACACCAGGGGATCTAACTGGGACCCAGCACTCATTTTCAGAGATCCAGGAACCCTCTGGATTGTATGCCCAACTTTGTACATCCAGGCAACTTTTCTCTGGGCTTCTCGCTGGCATATTTAAGAGGCTATGGCCCAAGAGAGTAAAATCCACTACTCTGCACCTCAGACCCTCAACCTTCTTGGTTGCCTGTTCCATGCAAGAACTTGCTGGAAGTGGCATTAATATCCATCCACCCCAGTCCCTGTGTATAGAGACCTCACATGAGCTGAGAGTATCTTTGGGAGACCTAACGTCTGCTCAGTCCACTAGTGCTTGGGCTTTATTATCTGTAGCTAAAAGCATCCCCACTGATGCAGGACCAGAGGGCCCAGTGACATCACCCAAGACTAGGAGGGCTGGCAAGGCCTCAGCGTCCACCAACAAAATCCCTCTCAAAGCTCAGCCTCTAGTGGGCACCTGCCAGATGCCCCAGAGCACAGGGAGCCCCTTCCTTCTTTCTCCTCCCCATTCAAAGGTAACTAGCCAGCCAGATGCCTGCCCTAGGCCTGGGAGGTACAGGGCTCCTGGGACTCCGTGCACACCCTGCGGACACGTGAGGACATTCCAGCTTTGCACAAGAAGGTGCTCCCACTCAGTTCATGTGTGTATGGTTTGTATAAGTGACGCCATGCCCGCGAGCAGGTATGTTTTCAATCACTTGCAGGGAGGCACCCTCCATCTGGGGGCATTCCATGGGCAGAACAATGATTACACCAGATGTGAACTATAAAATGGAGGTTGCATTTCCCTGAGAACTCACTCATTCTAGCGGGCTGGCCAACGTGTGATTCTGACTGACTGTCACACCGGTCGCCCTGGAGCTGGTTCAGTCCATCAGAGCCCAGCGGTTCCCCCCCGCCCCCCTGGTTCCAGGATCACTGGAGCCCAGGAAGCAGCCCCAGGGATAACTCACTTGTCACTTTAGAAGCAGCTCAGATCGCTGAAAAGCATGAAACATCTGTGGCGAGAGCCAACAATAAAATAAAAGTTATACCCGTAACAAAAATGTCTTATGTAGATGAAAACATGAGTCGTGGAAAAATACAAACTGCCTTCTGCCGGGAGCAAAGCTGGCAACCCTGGGAGACTGTGGATTGCCTCACAGCGCTCCGCCGGGCCCTGACGCCCCCCTCCTCCGTAAGGAAACGTGGAGGCCACTGCGGGAAGGGCACTTTCCACTAGAGCAGGTTTACTCAACACCCCTCCTTCCCAGAAAGAGGCTGGCAGACCCTGCAGCTTTGAAAACCCCAGAGCATCAAATCCCCACACCTCCTGCCTTGCAGGGAAAGGACAAACGACACCACCAACCACGGACGGACGGACAGGCTGACTGGCTGCTGGGCCGGAGAACAGACCGCGGGTGAAACCTGTGGCCTGAAACATACTCAACCCCTGTCAGCAGGGACATGCGATTTACAGGAAATGAGGGGACTTACAAAATGTTAGCCAGCTCGAGTTTCTCCCTCCAGAAGAGCAGAAGAAAGTATACCAACTAACTGTGTCTTGGTGAAAGTGCTTTGTTCACAGTGAAGCCCCCTCACACGTGTCCACTGCTGATACAAACAGCTCCGCACCCCACACTTCAACTCACCGGAGGGTGTCCACAGAGCAGAAGTATAAACAGGCTGCACCTGGAGCTTTCTGGCCCAGGACAGCCGGACCCGCACAGCTGCCTGCTGGAGAGCGGGTCTCAGATAGGATCGTGGGCATGTGACTGGCCCTTTCAGCCCCAGTCCACCACCTGCCTGGGGGGTAGTACTAGAACCTTTCTGAAGGAGTCTCCTCAAATGATGAGCCAGCACGTCCCTGTCTGGGCTGCGTGAGCTCTGATGGCTGCTGCTTTAGCAGCGCTTTAGGGTTTTCCACGTCAGAGCTCCTTATTCCTCCTGATGCCAGGAAGGTCCCTCTTCCGGGGCCACAAGTCTGAGCCTGGGCCAGCACCCTGGCTCTCCGTCAGGTCCAGGGGCAGAGATGGGTCCTGAGCGGCAAGAACCCTGCTAGCCGGGAGCTGTGCGAGCAGGGCCAGGATGAAGTGGCTCTCGTCCACCTCTCCAGACCCGGCTTTGTTCCCGGCCAGCTCAGACCCCGTCCCAGCCACAGGCTCATGGGGCGTCCGGTGCCCAGGCTCCTGCCAGGCATCCACTCCTCTCAGGAGGCCTTCGCAGACCTTCCACACCGTCTGCTCCCAGAAACCCTCAGCTTCCCGGAGCCCCCCCGGGACCGACCACGCCGCCCCGAGCTGGGGCTCATTGCTGCCCGTCCTTCTCCGCGGCGCAGCAGCTGGCACTGCGCCCCACACACGGTGGGCGCCCCGGCCAGGTCTGGCCCATGAATGAGCCAGGCGGCAGGAATGTGCCCGGAGCCCCACGCGCAGGGACGGGTTGTTTATGAAGAAGGTGTTTTTTTTTTTGTTTTATTTGTTTTTTGTTATTCAGCTGAATTTGACAACCCCTCCCGCGGATCCCAGCGCTCGTTAACGCCCTGTTAGAAGGGGAGAAAGCTCCCCCCAACCCCCCAAAAAAAACCCTCCCCACCGCACCCCAGCCCAGCCCCACTACCCACCGCCCCGCGGGGTCTCGCGGGGCAAACAAGGAACCCCAGGCTCTGGGGCGGCCGGCAGGCCCTCCCCACGGGAGTCTCGGTCGTGGCCGCTTCCACGGCCGCACACCGTTATTCGGGCGCCCGGGGCGGGGGCCCCAGCCGCGCAGCGCCAGTCCCAGGGCGCCGTCCGCTGGGAGCGCGCGGCCCGGCCGGGGCGGCCACACCTCCAGCCCCGGAACAAAGCGCCGGCCCGGACGGGGGGCCGCGCGGCCGGGCCCCCTCCGCTCCCCTGCGCCCACGGCCCCGCCGCCCGCCCGCCCCGGCCACTCACCGCGCGCTCCCGCCCGGCCGGGCTCCGGCCTCAGGCCGCCGCCTCCGGCACGCTCCAGCCCGACTGACGGCGCTGCCCGCCGGCGGCTCCGGCCCGTCCCCACCCCGCGCCTCCTTAAAGCGGCCGCGCCACCCGCGCGCGCCCCGAGCGCCTGCCGCGCGGCGCATTCCTTCTGTTGCAACAGCGCCGCTAAAAATAGAGCGCGGCGGGGCGCGGGGGGCGGGCGCGGGGGGAGCCGGGCCCCCAGCTGCGACCCCGCGGTGCCCGCCCGCGCCCCGGCGCCCGGACGCGCGGCCCGCCAAGCGCCAGCCTCCCGGGCGGACGCCCCCAGACTCGGCAGGGCGCGCGAGCCGGACCACAGGACAGGCCGGCGCCGCCGCCTCCCCCCGCGGCCCCGCGCACTTACCCGCGTCCGACCCCGGCGCGGCGGGGCAGGCTTTACGGGGGTCGCAGGAGGGGAAACCGTGCGGCCCCTTTAAGGGCCTCTGCGCTCCGACCTTTAAATCTCCGCTCCGCCCGGCCCAGTCCGGAGCCGCCCCAGCCCGCAGCGACCCGGGGCCGCCACCCCAGCCGCGCTGCCTCCGAGCCCCGGGGCGCGCGTCTTTCTGGGTCCTGCCTCCAGGGTGGCGTTTCCCTCGGGGCGCCCCGTTCCTGGGCTCAGGGTTCATCTGTGCGCGGCTGGGACGGGCGACGCTCACGCTCCGTTTCATTGTTTCAGTTCCGCTAACTCCTCCACGGGCGTCATTTTCCCTCTTTTAAAAATAAAGGTACAACCTGCCTGCCCTGAAATCCCACCCTGGGTTCAATCTAGTGGCTGGTAGTGTATTCCCAAAAGTTGTGCAACCCTCGCCACCGTCAATTTCCAGGACGTTTTCATTCCCCGCTTCCCTCCCCGAGGAACGGTGCCCACTTTCAGTCATTCCTCCTTTCCGCTGCCCCCACGCCTCCCTGGAAGCCAGTAACCTCCGTTTTAAAGTTGCCAGTTCAGGACATTTGGGATGTTGAATCAGACAACTTGTGGTCTTTCGTGACCCGCTTCTTACACTTTGCACAGTGCTGTCAAGGTTTACCCATGCCTCAGCATGCAGGAGCACGCCACTCCTCTTCACGACAGAATAGTATTCCATCGTGTGTGTACCCCACACTTTGTGTGTCCACTCATCCTCTGATGGACAGTTCGGTGGCTTGTGCTTTGGGGGGGTATAAACATTCCTATGCAAGCCTTTGTATGAACATGTTTTCACTTTGGAGATAGACTTGGAATTGGGGGCCATATGCTCACTACGTTTAACATTTTTGAGGACTCTCCCAACCCTGTTTCCAGAGTGGCTGCGCTGTTGGACATTCCCACCAACAACGTGCGGGAGTCCCAGGGTCTGCCCCTCCTCACCAACATTTGTTACTGCCTGTCCTTTTTGATCACAGCCATCCTAGGGGTGGGGGGTCAAACGGTATCTCCGCGAAGTTTTGATGATCGGTGTCATTTTGGAGGGCGTTCTTTTTGTGGGTGGACCTTGATGATGACGTGGGACCAACTTTACACTCCCAGGGGACCCATCCCCTTATCATTTTGAGAGCTTTGCCCTCCACCCCGGGGCCTGAAGGGACCTCACCTCCCTGAGTCTCTCGTGCCACACGGGGGGCTCCCGATTTGATGCGGGTTTCCAGTGCATTCCGGGAGCCATGCAGCCCTTCAGATGAGAGCTACTGTGACCACTGCGTCCCCACTTCCCGCTGCTGCTCTGAAGGCCCCAGGGACCCCTAGACCCCATGGCAGGGGGAGGGGACTGGGGGCCATCAAGAGTTTGTTACCTTGGTAGGGAGTAGCAGAACTGGTTGAGGACAGGGCTCGAGGAACAGATGTTCATCTTGACTGGCTGGGTCTTGCCCCCGAACCTGCCTGTCTCCCCTTCCATGTACCACAGGCCTGGGCCGGGGGGACGGGAAGGGGAGGAGGGCCAGGCAGGGGTCTGTGGGTTTTAGTTGTCTGTCAGCCCCTCCTGGGCCCTGACTGGGGCACAAGAGTGAGTAAAATATTTGCCTTATACCACCTTCATACCCACATCTTCAATAAACGGTCTCTTCGGAAATGGAATTTAAACAGCTACTACTCACGCACAGGTCCCTGGGATTCTCTGATGGTGAGGTAAACTCTTCAGGCTGTGGCTGGGTCTTACAACAGGGCACCTGTCCCATTTGTGCTGCCTCCTCTGCCCTTTGAACCCTAAAATACAACATGGCTCAGTTGCTGGCAAATAGAGGCTTCAGAGAACAGGGTCACTGAGCAGAAAAGTGAGGCCTGGTTTGAGAGTTCATTCCCTCAGTTAACACTACCAGAGCACCTACTGTGTATCAGGACCTACCTCCAAGCAAACTCAGAGTGCCCCCGAGGCACAGGGGTGTAGAAGAGAGAGGTACCAGGGGATCCACAGGATCCAGAAGATGAGCACCTAAACCAATGTAGGGAGGTGGTGGTACGGGGCAGGGCTTTCTGTGAGCAGTGATGATTGAACCAGGGACTGAAAGACAAATAACCATCAGCCTGACTGCTGAGAGACAGAAAACCTCATATGCTGAGGCATGAGTGAGCTGAAGGCTTTCCAAAAATTCCAGCAGATCTGCATGGCTGAGCAGGTGTGTTTGGGGCATGGTAGAAGGCCAGACTCCTGGCCAAAATCCCAGGCCGGACTCAGACCCACGTTTCAAGGTCCTGAGGCCCAAGGCCAGCCGCTGGCCTGACCCAGAGTAGAACTTTCCTGCTTAATGACAGGAGTGAAGGTGCCTCGTCCGCTGTGATGTATACCAGGCTCACCTCCCTGTTATGAGGCTTTCTGAGTGCCATGCCTGAGAGCAGACCCCAGCTAGTTCCTGGGGGTTCCGTGGAAAACCTGGAGGGACGGGGTACTTCAGGGCAAGGAGCCAGCCAGGTCATTGTGGCACAGTCTTCCTCCAGAACTCCCTGTCCAGAGCTCTGGGCTCCTGAGCATTCATGGGGTGCCTCACCTGCGTAGAGTGATGGGCCTGCACACCTCCCAGCAACTGGTGCAGAAGGTCTAAACCACCCTGTTTTAATATACATATTTTTATTGATTTTAGAGAAGGGAGAGGGAGAGAGAGAGAGAGATGGAAACATCAGTGATGAGAGAATCATTGATCTGCTGCCTGCTGTACATCCCCTACCTGGGATCAAGCCTACAACTGGGCATATACCCTGACCAGGAATTGAACTTGATCTCCTGTTTCATAGGTCACCACTGAGCCATACTGTCTGGGCCCCACCCTGGTTTTAGATGTAAGCCCAAGCCAAAGCCCAGACAGTAAACTGAGCTACCGTCTACTATGGCCTGATGGGCAGGTCAGTGGTGTGTGTGTGTGGTGTTGAGAAAGCAGGGAGAAGGTGGAGAGGACTCTAGCCCTCCTTCCATCACAGTCTCTCAGGCTGTGGCTGAAATTAGATCTTTTGCTGACCCCGAAGCACCAATTATGGGTTAGCAGAAGAGCCTCACGCCTCCCACATATGTGTTCATACCGTCAGCTGACCTTTCTTCTGTGCCAAGGACAAGGCCTTTCTTCCCGGGGCTGCCCATGATATGGCGCCAAGAACGACATGCTCTTTTCTCAGGGTTTTCTTTTTCTTTTTTCTTTTTAATGATTTCAGAGAGGAAGGGAGAGGGAGAGAGAGATAGAAACATCAATGGTGAGAAAGAATCATGGATTAGCTGCCTCCTGCATGCCCCACACTGGGGATGGAGCCCACAACCCGGGCATGTGCCCTGACTGGGAATCAAACCGTGATCTCCTGGTTCATAGGTTGACACTCAACCACTGAGCCACGCCAGCGGGGCTCTCAGGGTCTCCACGGCCTTTACTAATGCAGCTTCAGTCATTTCTCATCTTTAGCTCTCTCTGTGACCCCCACCTGACCTCCCCTTCACTTGCCACATTTGAAGCTGCACCTAGCTTTCCTTCTCTGATGCTCATTGTCCTGATGCTTATGGTTCATTCACCCCTCACATGGCTCTCTCTTGCTTTCTGGAGCCAGAAGAGCAGTTTTCAATCCATCTACTCCTCACTCATGGCCAAACTTCTCCAAAAAGTTGTCCATATTCAACTAGTATATTTGTTTCTGATCATTTGTTTTTCTCCTCCATGTGTTTCTCTTCTGTTTAAACTAAAATCCAATGACTTTGAAACATTTTGGGCTACAACTCATAGGAAAAAAAAGGCTTACATTGCAAACCAAAACACACTCATTCTCACATGAGTGAAATAAAAATTTCATGAAACTTTGACTATGTGTGATGCACTCTGATCTTTTCTATTATTTTCACTAAAAATTGTTAGTAAGACCTACTAAATTAATTTCCTAGGTTGTGACCTACAGTCTGAAAAACATTGTTTTGTATTTTAACAAACCAGAACTTCAAGGTAGTGATATGACAGCTGAAATTTGTTAAGAAAAAAAAAGTCAACTCTAAGATTTTGAAATACATGTGAGAGATGAAAGTTTAAAAGGAAAAAAAATTTTATTTTCAAAATAAAATTTTTCTCTTCTGGGCACAATGTAGTAGGTTCTGGCAGGCCAATGCTCCTATTGCAATGAAATGAGATGAGGTTCTCCAGCTGTTTCTCTCCCCTCTCCCAGGACATTTGCCAGTTTGGGGTTCTGGCCAATGATCAAACTTTGCCCAGAAGGAAGCCCTCTAATGGAAGGAAGAGAAACTAGCAAAGCTTTTAGTGGCCAGATGGTACTAGAATGACAAATTAGAACACAGGTGGCCTTGAAAATACAACCAATTTTCTCCACATGGCATTTGCTAGGTTCTGGATCTGAGAATGCTTCTAATAAGCAGAATGAAAACTTCCATAGTATCATCGTGCTTAAAACACAAAGGCTCCCCAAAAAGAAAGGATCGCCTCAAATACAAGGCCAACTCCTCCTTCACGATATTTGCCAGATTTTTCATCTCCATGGGGACAGAGCCAGGAAAGCCGGACTGGGACCCTCTGAAGGGCAGAGCTGAATCTCCATAGTTTTTCATGGATGAAGATACAGAGTTATCTGAAGATTCTCAATCAAAATGCACATGGGAGCAATAGGGGTAAAGCAGGGATAGATTGTCTCGCAAAAAATGAAATTCAGCCTCAACCCAGCTCACTTCTTCACTAAATTGAGATGATCACCCCTCACTCCTATCTTTTTTTTAAAATATATTTTATTGATTTTTTACAGAGAGGAAAGGAGAGGGATAGAAAGTTAGAAACATCGATGAGAGAGAGACATCGATCAGCTACCTTCTGCACGTCCCCTACTGGAGATGTGCTCGAAATCAAGGTACATGCCCTTGACCGGAATTGAACCTGGGACCTTTCAGTCCGAAGGCTGACGCTCTATCCATTGAGCCAAACCGGTCTTGGCACCCCTCACTCCTATCTTAACAGGAGAAAGAAGGAACACTTTTGTTGGCAAATTACGTCATCTGAAGTCTCCGTACCTCCAATATGCAATGTCTGCATATAATAAAAAATAACTAGGCAGA
Organism: Lasiurus cinereus; assembly: GCA_011751065.1. NCBI lineage: Eukaryota > Metazoa > Chordata > Mammalia > Chiroptera > Vespertilionidae > Lasiurus > Lasiurus cinereus. The sequence continues at coordinate 11,117,407 of JAAGEH010000125.1, forward strand.
TGAAAATAAAATTGATAAGCAAGAGAAAAAATAGACAATATAAGCAAGTATACAGATCATTCAGATGTCAGAGTTAGTAGACAAGGCTTTAAAACAACTGATGGTAGAGGAGGTAGAGCTCTCATACACTTCTGGTAGAAGTGTAGACTGGTGTATTCACAGTGATTTGGACAAGAAATTTTTTAATGTCCAGAATTAATACGTATAAGAGGGGACTACCTATTAAGGGGAAAAGATAATTTTTAAAAATATATAGTTAAAGCCGATCTAGAGAGCCTATGGCAGAGCATCCAAGGAAGAAATAAACCTATCTGAGGTCCTGACCTTCACCTTCTTTCTCCAGGCCTAGATCCATACCTTGTTGGGGCTGGTGCAACCATGGCTCACTGGATGAGGAAGTCCATGGAAGTTCCATGCAGATGGAATCCACTGGAAAGCATTCCTCCTGGGTGCTGAGGGAAGCCTTCCATGGAAAGATGCCACACTGTGGAAGTGGCTGGAAAACTTCCCACAGGAGCGACGCATTGGAAAATCAACCTCTGGGGTGTTGGAGGAAGCTGCCCAGGAAGATGAGCTGTGTGTTTCCATGTGGCTGCAGGCACAGGAACCAGGTGCTGCAGGAACCTACCAAGGGATCACACCAGAGCCAGGAAGAGAAGCCTTTCTCCTGCAGTGGCGGTCAGTGCCTCTAAGACGCAGCTTAACATTATGCCAGATGACAGAGGGGAAATATTTGCAGGGTCCAGCTCGATAAGCACAGAGCAGGTACTTAAAGTTGGATTTGGAGCTGAGAGGCAATGCATAAATAACTGGCACAACAGGCTTTGAAAAACTGTTTAGGAGAATCTACTAAAACTAAATGTACACCTACAGCCCAGCCAGCATGGCTCAGTGGTTGAGTATCCGTCTATGAACCAGAAGATCATGGTTTGATTTCCAGTCAGGGTACATGCCTGGATTGTGAGCTCAGTCCCCAATATGGGGTGTGCATAGTCCCCAATATGGGAAGCAGCTGCTCAATGATTCTCTCTTATCATTGGTGTTTCTTTCTCTCTTCCTCTCCTTTCCTCTCTTAAATCAATAAAAATATTTTTAAAATAATAAGTAAATGTACACCTACCTTTATTCAACATTTCTACTTCTAGGTATATAACTAAGATAAATTAATAAATATGTTCACCAATAAACATTTATAAGAATATTTATAGAGAAACCAAGATGGCGGCATAAACACCTGAACTGCTGCCTCGCACAACAATTTCAAAACTACACCTAAAAGACAAAATGGACATCACCAAGAACCTTAGGAAGGCTGACTGAGTGGAAATTCTACAACTAGAAGGAAAGAGAAAAGCACACTGTGACTCACAGAAGCTGTGGAAGGCAGAGGTATGGGGACGTGTGTGTGGAGAGGGTTGGCAACTGAGTATTTGGCTGGCTTTTTCAATAGCAGGGAGACATAAGCTCCTGACTACTCTGAACTCTGGGCAGACTCATATGGGGAGAAACTGGACTGTCTAGCAGTAGGCAAAACTCAAGGGCGGCTTTCTCTCAAAGGTGCTTGTAGTAATTACCACGGGACACTGAGATCCAGGAGCCTCTTAGGGCAGAGCTGATGGGAAGCCATTGCTGTTTGCTCTGCCCTGAGATCCCACTCCACGAAGCCATTGCTGTTTGCTCTACCCTGAGACTCCACCTCATTCAAGCTGATCTTGGAGGCTTTTGCATATGAATGGTCTGATCCTTTGAATTTTAAACCTACCAGTAAGAACCAGAACATCCAAAAGAAGGGCCAAGGCCCTGCAGCAGCTTGCATTGCTTCACAGCTGGGCCTCATCTGGGCACCTCCAAAACCCAAAAAAAGAAGAGGAATCTCCACAGCTCCTGCTGGGTGGCCTCAGGCAGAGACTAAATTAGCACCTCCTTGGAGATCTAAGAGCCAGTGTACCCAGGAATCAGAATGGTTCCATCCAGATTACAACTCCTCAGATCCATAAGGGACACATGCAGGGCACAGACTCAGTGAACACCAAAGCCCAATTGAAGCAAGTCTTGTCTCATAAGGGTGTCTCTAGCATAGAAGTTCTCCCATCATAAACACAGCTGATCCTCACAGCCAGTTGGCATGTAGGTCAATTCCTACCCAGTGATACCAACAACAATCAAAGCTTAACTACAACAAGACTGTGCACAGAGCCCACAAAGGGGTGCACCAAGAGTGTCCACCTCAGGTAACTGGGGAGGCTGAGCCACTGGGCTCTATAGGACACCTAGCACACAAAGCCACTCTATCAACTCAGAGAAGCAGCCAAAATGTGGAGACAAAGAAACATGTCACAAACGAAAGAAATGGAGGAAAGCAAATAACTGGATATAGAGTTCAAAACCACGGTTATAAGGATTTTCAAGAATTTTCTAGAAAAGGCTGATAAATTTAGTGAGATCCTCGAGGATATGAAAAAGGACCAACTAGAAATTAAAACATACACTGACTGAAATAAAGAATATTATACAAAGACCTAACAGCAGACTAGAGAATTGCAAGAATCAAGTCAAAGATTTGAAATACAAAAAAGCAAAAAACACCTAACCAGAAAAGAAAAAAGAAAAAAGAATCCAAAAATATGAAGACAGTATAAGGAGCCTCTGGGTCAACTTAAATTGTACCAACATCTGAATTATGGGGGTGCCAGAAGAAGAGAGAGAGATACTGAAAACCTATTTGAAGAAATAATGACTGAAAACTTCCCACACCTGGTGAAAGAAATAGACTTACAAGTCTAGGAAGCACACAGAACCCCAAATAAAAGGAATCCAAAGAGGACCACACCAAGACACATCATAATTAAAATGCCAAGAGCAAAAGACAAAGAGAGAATATTAAAAGCAGAAAGAGAAAAACAGTTAGTTACCTACAAGGGAGCACCCATACGACTGTCAGCTGATTTCTCAACAGAAACTATGCAGGCCAGATGGGAATGGCAAGAAATATTAAAAGTGATGAATAGCAAGAACCTACAACCAAGATTACTCTATCCAGCAAAGCTACCATTCAGAATTGAAGGGCAGATAAAGAGCTTCACAGATAAGAAAAAGCTAAAGGAGTTCATCAACACCAAACCAATATTATATGAAATGCTGAAAGGCACTTTTTAAGAAGAGGAAGAAGAAGAAAAAGGTAAAGATAAAAATTATGAACAACAAATACATATCTATCAACAAATGAATCTAAAAATCAAGTGAATAAAAAATCTGATGAACAGAATAAACTGGTGAATATAATAGAATCAGAGGCATAGAAAGGGAGTGGACTGACAATTCTCAGGGGAAAAGGGGTGTGAGGGTGGACAAAAATTGTACACCTATGGATGAGGACAGTGTGTGTGGGAGGGTAAGGGCAGAGGGTGAGGTGGGAACTGGGTGGAGGGAGTTATGGGGGGAAAAAGAGGAACAATTGCAATAATCTGAACAATAAAGATTTATTTTTTTTAAAAGAATATTTATAGCAGCTTTAGTCACAATTGCCAAAAACTGGAGACAACCTAAATGTTTTTTAACTGAAGAATGACTAAATAAATTTTGGATTATTTATATAATGAAATACTATACTGCAATAAAATAACAATGAAGTCCTGATACATAAATAACACAAATGAATTTCATGGACATTATAGTAAGTGAAAGGCACCAGGTGAAAAAGACAACATTTATGAAGTCCATTAAAAAATAAAATTAGCCCTGGCTGGTTTGGCTCAGTGGTTAGAGTGTCGGCCACAGACTGAAGGGTCTCAGGTTAGATTCCCGATCAAGGGCCCATACTTTGGTTGCAGGCTTCATCTTTGTCGCTCTGGTCAGGGTGCTTGCAGGAGCCAACCAGTTGATGTGTCTCTGTCACATTAATGTTTCTCTCTCTCTCAAAAAAAAAAAAAGTAAAGAAAAGAAAAAAAGGGAAAAATATCCTTGGGTGTGGGTTAACAAAAAAAAGGAAAATTAACTGATGATGATAGAAGTCAGGACAGTGACTATCTCTTGTGGAGCGGGGAGGGGAGAGGAAGGTGGGGATGAAAATTAAGTTGAAAAGAAGTGCTTGGAAACATTATGTATCTTGACCTAGGTGATGGTTACATGAATATATGCAAATGTGAAAATTCACCAAGCCAATTATCTGTGTTATACTGTATACGATATACTTAAACATTCAAATTATCCCCTCTACATTATTATGTTAAGTAAAATAAAAGATAGATAAAATAGATGAAAGAAGAGAAAATGTCACCAAATAAGTGGAATCTACAGATAAAATGAAATGAGCATTCTAGAATGTAAAAAGTATAATAACTGAAATCAGGGAATCACTGGGTAAGTATAATAGCAGATTGAACACAGCTGAGCACAGGATTAATGTACAAGAAAATAGATTGAGAATATACTGAAACTAAAGCACAGAAAAATGATCAATAGGAAAAGAGATAATAGTATAAAAGACATTTGGATATGTTCAAATGTTTAACATTCATATCATATCACTGCAGTCCCAGAAGGAGAGGGGAGAGAGAGAGAGAGAGAAAGAGAGAGAGAGAGAGAGAGAGAGAGAGATTATTCTAAGAGAAAATGGCAAAACATTTTCCAAAACTGGTGAAACACATAAATTTAAAGAACTTGGTGAATTAAAAAATAAACAGAAAAAAAAAACTACATGTAGGCACATGGGTTAAAAATAATTTTTAAGGATCGGACATCTTTCTTCATTGAAAAAAAAAATGTTTTCATTGTTGTTTTCTGGAGTCAATGAGAAGCAGAGCTTGGCCCACAGCCATTCCCTGCCACATGAGCAATGTGACCTGGCCTCTCCACGGGGACTCCCTCAATGAGACTCCACAGCCAACATCCGGAGCACATCTTCTCGATAATATCCCAGTCCCAGCTTGCAAAACAGTGGGAGAGGGATTGCCATTTGCAGCGACATGTTTTCAGAGTCTTAGTATTTGAAATATTGTAGTAACAAAAATCAGAGAAAGAAAAATTGCCTGGATTTTGAGCCTAAAATGCAGAGCTTGCTCATTTCAACGTAGCGCAATATTCTGAAATCCAATACCATCAATCCTATGGGCAAACAAGATAGGAGTTTTTAGACTCCTGATGGCTTAAATTTTAAAATATTATGTTTACATGAAAGCGAATACGGATATGGCATGAGTATTCCAAAATGCACACACATCTTTGAGATAAATGTTGGCAATGTTAAGGAATTCAGAAAGCCATTTAGCATTGCACCATCAGACTGTGGAGCGGTCACTCGAGAAGTGTCAGAGACACGCTGGTGGAGCAGAGTCTTTGGTAGTGAGGTCTTCGGGAGTTGACTGGGACTCAGGTCCATCCCAAAAGCTTCTTTTGTTGGACCAAGTAGATGGGCAAAGAGTTGTGTTCTAAACGGGAAGATAGAAGGGAAGTAGGCCCTGCTCTCCAATCTCCCAGAGGAGCCAAACAATCCGGGGACAAAACCCATGGCCTCTCTAGAGGTCTCAGGAGCCGTGGAGGTCTGAGATGTCATCCCACTTGCAAGCTTAAAGTTATCTTCCCCTAATTTGATGGATACTCACAGAGGGCAAGAAATGCCTGGGTTGCCGATGAAGAATAGGTTACTACTCACAGCAGTGGTAATAACCAGGGTATTAACATTTTTAAAATTAAGTATATTGGGGTAACGTTGGTTAATAGAATCATATAGGTTTCGAGTGTACATTTCTATGGTACAAGATTTGTATGTTGCACTGTGTGCTCACCACCCAAAATCGAACCAGCTTCCATCACTATCTATTGGACCCCTCCAGCCCCCACCGCCCCACTACACCCTCCCCTCCGGTAACCACCACGCTGTGGCCCGCATCCATGAGTTTCAGCTGGAGTAGCACTTTCGCACAGGTTTCTTGAACCTCAATTCCCAGAGAACAATGCAAAGAGGGCCAGGTACATGCAACGGGCTGTGTCACAGAAGAACCCTGAGCTCCAGGAAACCGAAGCTTTTAGACCAAGTCTGAGTGCTTCCTGCCCAGGGAGATACCATCTCTGTCTTCCAAGGCGATGAGCAAGCCTGCACTTGGCTCTAGAACCGTGGTCAGCAAACTGCGGCTCTTTGGCCCCTTGAGTGTGGCTCTTCCACAAAATACCATGGCCTGGGCGAGTCTCTTTTGAATAAGTGGCATTAGAAGAAGTTTAGGTTTAAAAATTCTGGCTCTCAAAAGAAATTTCAGTCGTTGTACTGTTGGTATTTGGCTCTGTTGACCAATGAGTTTGCCGACCACTGCTCTAGAAGATACTGCCTCTATCTTTCGAGGCTGATCACTCCATCAACATTCCTGAGAGGATAGTTGGGGATAAAGGCAGTTAGTGCCTCTGCTCACCAATGTGCAGAAACACGAGAGCCCAATGGAGAAATGCCTGCCAGCAGGACGACTGTGGGCAGATTACGAGGTGCAGAATGTCTCCAGGGCCACCTGCCCATGCCACAGCTGCTATGAACATGTATGTCACAGGTAAGGGGATGTCCATGTGCCTGGCTTTCTTAGGTACTTTTCTCCCAGGAGATATCCCAGGTACAGAACACCTGCCCTCAAATCCCTACAGATGTCACCTTACTTACCTTGATGGTGTGAGTGTGGGTGTTTGACGTAAAATGGCTGGGAAGGGACAATCAACTAGAGTTGGAAACAGGCAGAAGCACACGTTGGCAGGACCCAAGGTCCTCAGGGTCAGAGTCTTCAGTCTCCAGGGTGTCAGCCACTCAGCACTGGCAAGCAGGACACTGCAGACAGGACACCCGCAGGGGTTCACACCTGTCCCGCCCCTCCTGCAAGTCACCTGAGCCCTCCGCCACCATCCTGCTGGCTCCCAGGTGGACTCTGCTCCCCTCCTGCACTCAGGCCTGCTGGCGGATCCAGGACAGAGGCCACCCTTCCTTAGCTCTAGGGCCAATGGGCAGGCTCGAGGCTCCTCTCCCCGCTCAGTCCTGGGGAGGACTGCCTGGTGCCGGTGCTGGTTACACTCTTGCTTTGAAAAACTAACCTTGGCCTCGCTATCTGCAAGGAGGGGCTGGCCCAACTCATCCTTCCAGAACCATCCCACCCACGCCTGACTGGCAAAACCAGGCTAAGATCCTGGGATCCCGACTCCTGAGGAACCCAGAACCCACCAGAACTCGGCAGTGAGAGACCCTTGGTCTGTCCTCCACTTAGATAAAATGCCTGGATGCCTAGAGCCCATCCCAGCACGCACAATGGTGGCACATGGCTCCAATACATCCAGTGTCTGGCAAGAAACCTCAGTGGCTGCCCTCAACCCCCAGGGCACAGGGTCCAGTGCTCAGAGTGGGGACCCTGAGTTTGGGGTGGAGCATGAAGAGTCAGGGGAGAAGCAAGGGAGACAGGAGGGCGGGTTGGAGCTCCCTCCGCACCATGAGGGGAGCGAGAGAGTATATGTAAGAGACAATAAAAAAGCACATTAGGCCAAAACCGGTTTGGCTCAGTGGGTAGAGAGTCGGCCTGCAGACTCAAGGGTCCCAGGTTCGATTCCGGTCAAGGGCATGTACCTTGGTTGTGGGCATATCCCCAGTAGGGGGCGTGCAGGAGGCAGCTGATGAATGTTTCTTTCTCATAGATGTTTCTAACTCTCTATCGCTCTCCCTTCCTCCCTGTAAAAAATCAATAAAATATATTTTTTTAATAAAGCACATTAGGAGGGGGAGATGAAAACATTCTTGGTACATTTTTCCTAAAAACAAAGCACAAAGGCAAAATAAAGACTACGAAGAGCAAAAAGAAAATGTTCCTGGGGCGCAGAAGGGTTTCCCTTGAGTAAATCACCCCCTTGTGGCAATGCATATGACTTGCAGGAGGAAGAAAAAGGTTTTGTTTTTCCCATCTTTTAGACTCTGAAATGCTATAGTAACCCTTAAAGTTAGAACTTTTTGCATTAAACAAAGCAAAACTAACAATAACAACAAAAAAGGAATCCCTTTAGGGTAGGTCTAATGAAAACAGATGTCTTTGTTTTTTTGAAAAATATATTTTTATTGATTTCAGAGAGGAAGGGAGAGGGAGAAAGAGAATCATTGATCGGCTGCACCCTGCATACTCCACACTGGGAATTGAGCCCGCAACCTGGGCATGTACATTTGACTGGAATTAAACCCGGGACCTTTCAGTCCACAGGCCTACGCTGTATCCACTGAGCCAAACTGGCTAGGGCAAGACTTTTGGGCAAAGCTATCCAATTGTAAAATATGAAAATTTAATTAAATCAAGATATAAAAAGCTGGGGTGACCTAAGATGACCCAGGGGAACGTTGAAGAGGTTCTGTATTGTCTAAACTGTACACTTTTGAAAGTAAAAAGGATTACTATTAATAATTGCACAGGACGGCAGGTGTGAAATTGGGGTCTTAAGCAAATTAGGGACACGTGGCTCCCCTAAATTTGTTTCTGAGGTTTAGTCTGGCAAAGATGTGGCTACATTTTATAGTAGAGATCAAGTGGCAAGAAATCTAACCCTTTCAAAAAGAATAAAAAGTTTCCAACGTTCAGTGTGCTGGCAGGAATTTAGTTTCTGGTTTGAATTTTATAAACCATTCAAGAGCTTGAGTAACCACCGCCTTGTGGCAACAAACTGCCATTTGCAACTAGCAGACCCATTTGCAATGCTGCGTCCCACAGAGATCTTTGTGTGGATGTGCCCCAGGTTGATTACTCATTGAACGACATCTTGATTACTTCCAATTTTTGGCGATTACAAATAGAGCTTCTATGAACATTTACATGGAGATTTCTGTGTACACGTAAATTTTCAAATCATCTGGGTTAAGATGCAGGAGCATGACTGCTGAATCATATGGTAAGACTATGTTTTGCTTTGTAATCACTGATAAAGGTTTAATCGCCAACATCTACAGGCAACTTATACTATTTAATAAAAGGAAGATAAATGATCCAATAAAAAAAAAATGGACAATGGGACCTAAATAGAATCTTTTCGAAAGAAGACAGAAGGGCCCAAACCGGTTTGGCTCAGTGGATAGAGCATCGGCCTGGGGTCTGAAAGGTCCCAGGTTTGATTCCGGTCAAGGGCATGTACATTGGTTGTGAGCACATCCCCAGTAGGGGGCATGCAGGAGGCGGCTGATCGATGTCTCTCTCTCATCTATGTTTCTGGCTTTCTATCCCTTTCTCTTCCTCTCTATGAAAAATCAATAAAATATATTAAAAAAAACATATTCTCGACCAAAAGTTAATAAAGGAATCTTAAAAAAAAAACAAAGAAGAAAAAGACAGAAGGAAGGCCAAGAGATATATGAAAACATGCTCAAAGTCACTAATTATTGGAGAGATGCAAATCAAAATGACAATGCGGTACCATCTCACACCTGTCAGAATGGCTATCATCAACAAATCAACAAACGACAAATGTTGGCAAGGATGCAGAGAAAAAGGAACCTTCGTGCACTGCTGATGGGCATGCAGACTGGTGCAGCCACTGTGGAGAACAGTATGGAGTTTCCTCAAAAAAACTAAAAATGGAACTCCCATTTGACCTAGTGATCCCACTTCTAGAAACACCAAGAAGCTAGAAACACCAATCAGAAAGAATATATGCACCCTTATGTTCAGAGCAACATAATTTACAATAGCTAAGATTTGGACACAGCCTAGATGCCCGTCAGCCGATGAGTGGATCAGAAAACTGTGGTACATCTACACAATGGAATACTGTGCTGCCATCAAAAAGAAGGAATTCTTACCATTTGCAGCAACCTGGATGGAACTGGAGAGCATTATGCTAAGTGAAATAAGCCAGTCAATGAAAGAAAAATACCACATGATCTCACTCATTTGTGAATAATAAAGAACATTATAAACTGGTAAACACATAGATACAGAGGCAGTAAAGCATCAAACAGACTGTCAAATTACAGTGGGAAGGTTAGGGAGAGGTGGGGTAGATAAGAGATCAACCGAAGGACTTGTATACATGCATATAAGCATAACCAATGAATGCAAGACACTGGGGGGTGAGGGCATTATGGGAGTGGGGTGGAGGCAATGGGAAGATATGTACACATGTAATACCTTAGTAAAAAAATAGAAAAAATAAAATAAAAAGAAACTGCCAAACTGTTCCAAAGTGGCTGTATCATTTTACATTCCCACCAGCAATAAAGGAGTGCCTGCTACTCTGTATCTTTTAAAAAATTTTTATTTATTGACTTGAGATAAAAGGAGATTTATTTGTTGCTCTACCCATTGATGCACTTATTGGTTGACTCTTGTATGTGCCCTAACCAGGGATGGAACCCACAACCTTAGCAGGTCAGGACAATGCTCTCACCAACTGAGCTATCTGGCCAGAGCTTCTCTGTGCCTTTACCAGCATTTAACATTGTCAGTTTGAGATAGCAGACATTCTAATAGGTGTGTAACAGTGTCTTATCATGTAATTCCCAAATGACAAATGAGGTTGAGCATCTTTTTCATTTGTTTACTTTATATCTGTTTATCTTCTTTGGTGAAGTATGTGTTCAGATCTTTTGACCATTTTTAAACTGGGTTGTTTGTTTTCTTACTGTTGAGTTTTGTATATTTTGGAGAGAAGTCCTTTATCAGATATGTGCTTTACAAATATTTGCTCTCAGGCTGTGGCTTGTCTCTTCATTCTCTTAAGTCTTTTGCAGATCATGAGTTTTTAATTTTAATAAAGTCCGACTTATAGTTTTTTTTGCTTTCATGGATCATGCTTTTGGCAATGTCTCTATAAAGACATTGCCAAGTCCAAGGACCACCTAGATATTCCACTATGTTGTTTCCTAGAACTTTATACTTTGGCATTTTACGCTTATGTCAATGATCCATTTTTAGTTCATTTTTGTGAAAAGTGTAAGGTCTGCATCCAGATTCATTTTTCTTTTGAAAATGGATGTTTAACTCTTCCAGCACCATTTAAAAAGTATGTTTTGTATTGATTTCAGAGATAGGAATGAAGAGGGAGAGATAGAAACATAAATGATGAGAATCATACATCGGCTGCCTCCTCCACACCCCCTACTGGGGATTGAGCTCACCACTTGGGCATGTCCCCTGACCTGAAACTGAACTGTGATCTCTCGGTTCATGGGTTGAAGCCACATGAACCACACCACCCAGACTCTAGCACCATTTTTAAAAAGTCTTCCCTTTCCCGATGGACTTTTCTTCATCCCTTTGTCAAAGATGAGTTAACTACATTGGTATAGGCCTGTTTCTGGGCTCTCTATCCTGTCCCATTGATCCATGTATCGATTCTTTCACTAACATCATGCTGTGTTGCTTATTTTAGCAAGTCTTGAAGTCCAGTAGAGTGTTTTCCAATTTTGTTATCCTTCTTCAGTATCGTGTTGGCTATTCTGCATCTCTTACCTTTTCATGTAAACTCTAGAAGCAGTTTGTTGATTTCTACAAAAGAGCTTGCTAAGATTTTGACTGAAATAGTGTTTAATTTAGAATCACAATGGGAAGAATTGACATCTTAACAATATTGATCCTCCCTACCCACAAACATGGAATATCTCTCCACTTATTTAAATATGTTCAGTTTCTTTCATCAGCTATTGTTGATTTCTAGTTTAATTCTATTATGATCTGAGAATGTACTATTATTTTTATTCTTTTAAATCTGGTAAGGTATGTTTTATGGCCTACATTGTGGTCTAACTTGGTGAATATTCCATGTGACTTGAGAAGAATTTGTATTCTGCTGTTGTTGGATGAAGTATCGCTTAAATGAGAATTCAGAAAAGAAACCAAGATGGCGGCATAGGTGAACACCTAAACTGCTGCCTCACACAACAATTTCAAAACTATAACAAAAAGACAGAAGAGACATCATCCAGAACCACAGGAAATCTGGCTAACTGGAAATTCAACAACTAGAAGGAAAGAGAGGGGCTCATGGAGACTCAGAAGAGCTGCAAAAAGCTGAGGTACAGAAATGCACACCTGGAGAGGACGGGGTGGAGTGCCTGGCTGGCTTCCTCTTGTAGGAGGGAGACAGAAACTCCCGACTGCACTGAGCCCCAGATCCGACTGCACTGAACCCCAGTTCCGGGCAAGACTCATACAGGGGAAGTCTGGACTGTCGTGAAAAAGGAGGAGTGCACAGAAACTTAGGGGAGCCACAAAAAGGCAAAGGTCTGGAGGCACGCACACCACTGCCTACAGAGAGGATGGACTGATGATTGTGTCACTGGCATTCTCTAGCGGAAAGAAGACATAGCCTCCCAACTGCACTGAAATCCATTTCTGCCTGCACTGAACCCCAGTTTGGGTGAGACCCTGGGGACCCAGACTCATACGGGTCCCAGGAGCACAATGGATCCAGAGAGGGCTGCAGCTGAGACCCAGGAGCTGCGTAGGGCAGGGCTGACTGGAAGCCAAGGCTGTCTCTGCTCAGCCCTGAGACTCCACCCCATCCAAACTGAACAGAGAGGCTTTTGCAAGTTTGCAAGTCTTGTATCATAAGGCTGACTAGAGCACAGAAGTTCTCCCAGCATAGACACAGCTGATCCTCACAACCAATTGGCTTGGAGGTCAATTCCCCTCAGTGATACCAACAACAATCAAGACTTAACTACAACAAGGCTGTATACACAGTCCATAAAAGGGTGCACAAAGAGAGTGTACCTCAGATAACTGGGGAGGCAGAGCTCTGGGGCCATACAGGACACCTAGCACACAAAGCCACTCTACCAACTCAGGGAAGCAGCGAAAATGCGGAGACAAAGGAACAGATCACAAACTAAAGAAATGGAGGAAAACAAATGACTGGATATAAAGTTCAAAACCACGATTATAAGATTTTTCAAGAATTTCCTACAAAAGATGGATAAATTTAGTGAAACCCAAAAGGAGATGAAAAAGAACCAACTAGAAATTAAACATACACTGACTGAAATAAAATATATTATACAGAGACCTAACAGCAGACTAGAGGAATGCAAGAATCAAGTCAAAGATTTGAAATACAAAGAAGCAGAAAACAATTAACTAGAAAAGAAAAAAGAATCCAAAAATATGAGGATAGTGTAAGGAGCCTCTGGGTCAACTTCAAGCATACCAACATCAGAATTATGGGGGTGCCAGAAGAAGAGAGAGAGCAAGATACTGAAAACCTATTTGAAGAAATAATGACTGAAAACTTCCCACACCTGGTGAAAGAAATAGACTTACAAGTCTAGGAAGTGCACAAAACCCCAAACAAAAGGAACCCAAAGGGGACCACACCAAGACACATCATAATTAAAAATACCAAGAGCAAAAGACAAAGAGAGAATATTAAAAGCAGCAAGAGAAAAACAGTTAATTACCTACAAGGGAGCACCCATAGGATTGTCAGCTGATTTCTCAACAGAAACTATGCAGGCCAAACGGGAGTGGCAAGAAATATTCAAAGTGATGAATAACAAGAACCTACAACCAAGATTACTCTATCCAGCAAAGCTATTATTCAAAATTGAAGGGCAGATTAAGAGCTTCACAGATAAGAAAAAGCTAAGGGATTTCATCAACACTAAACCAGTATTATATGAATTGCTGAAAGATACTCTTTAAGAAGAGGAAGAAGAAGAAAAAGGTAAAGATAAAAATTATGAACAACAAATATGTATCTATCAACAAGTGAATCTAAAAATCAAGTGAATAAAAAATCTGATGAACACAATAAACTGGTGAATATAATAGAATCAGGGGCATAGAAAGGGAGTAGACTGACAATTCTCAGGGGGAAAGGAGTGAGAAGGGTGCAGGGAGAACCTGGACAAAAATCATACACCTATGGATGAGGACATTGTGGGGGGAGGTAAGGGCAGAAGGAGGAGTGGGAGCCGGGTGGAGGGGAGCTATGGGGGAAAAAAGAGGAACAAATATTATAATCTGAATAATAAAGATTTATTAAAAACAAAACAAAATGTGAATTTGATCAAATGTATTGATGTTGTTATTCAGTTCAGCTATATCCTTGCTCATTATCTGCCTGCTGGATCTATTCATTACTAAAATAGTGGTGTGAAGTCTTTAACTATAATAGCGGGTTTATCTATCTTTTCTTGCAGTTCTATCAGGTTTTGTTCCGTGCATTTTGATGCTTTGTTAAGAATGGTCATGTCTTCCTGGAGAATTGACCCCTTTAATATTATGTAATGCCTTCTTTTTATCCCTGATCCATTTTCTGCTTTGCCTGAAGTCATTTAGCGATCTCAGCATTCTTTTGATTAGTGCTAGTATGGCATAGCTTTCTCCACCTCTTTACTTTCAAGTTATCTGCATCTCTATATTTAAAGTGGATTTCTCACAGCACACAGTTAGGAATAGTTTTATCCACTGACAATCTGTCTTTTAATTTGTAGAGACTATTTGCACCCTGTTTGTAACTGCTTTCTATGTGTTTCACTTTACTTTTATACCTAATTTTGAATTTGTAAATTTATATTCTCTGTCTTAAAGGGAACCCTTTACAAACCGAAGTCACCCTTAATGTCTGGCATGCATTAAGTAATAATAGAAGAAAAAGGAAAAAAGGTGCAGACCAGCCTTAGCGGGTCAAGAGATGCAGGGATTCAGAGATGCCACTGTGTAATAGAATACCTAGGCGCCCCGGTCTCTGTGGGGGGAGGAGGGGTCCAAATCCCCCAGACACTGACAAACACTTCAGCCAATGAGAGTGTTTCTGACGGCAGAGGGCCCACCTGTCCTGCCGCTGGGTCCAGAGTGGGCGAGGCTTACATGTCTGCATGTTTATTGCCTGGCTAACTTGGTGTTGGTCTGTGTTGCCATGACGACCGTGGCTGAGTCACTTGTAAACTCTTGCTGCACTTTGAAGACTGTTCATTCGCGGTGGTTCAGTTTCCTAGGAATACACTTGCAGGTAGGAATAACAGGATTCTGTGGACTTTTTTTCACCCGAATTCTTTAGCTGCTCGGAGGCCATCACCTGGCACCCCTCTATGGGCTCCGCAGTAGATGCCCCCACCCCAGCCCTGCAAGCCATGACCCCCGTGGGCTGCAGGCTCCGCTTCCACTGTGGGGTGTTCATTTGCATCAGTGCACTTATTTGCTGCCATTTATGTTTACCTTAGAGGATGCGGGGTGGGGGTGGGACGGTCTAAAGCAGGCTTGCTGATCTGCGCGCATATCAGCAAGCATAAAGCCAGCAGCATAACTGGGCTTCTGTCCTTGCAGAGCCATGGGCAGCAAGAAGAAGGAGATGGCCCTGCAGGTAAGCCTCAAGGAACGCGGACTCTCAGCACTCAGTTGGGGCTGGAGGATGAGGGGGGCTGTGGCCGGGACGTGCAGTACAGAAGTGATACTCTTTGCCAGCAGTGTATGACAGACAGACAGGCAGGGTTCTCAAACCTGAGTACACATCTCCGACTCGTAGTGATGGCAACTTTTTGTGCTTTAAATACAAACAAGTATAACATTGGGTTTAAGCGTTTATGCTGACAGTGCTTACTTATACAGCCTTGAAACTCTATAACACTTTTATAGTTTTTCAAATAGAACGAAACAACCCAGAAACATTGATCAATAGAATTCGATGTGGCATATTTATTGTTGAAATAGAATTGCAACTGCTGTAAGAACATGATATAGATTCTGTTGAGTTTTAACCGTATGCTCTCTGGAGCCCCCGTGGTCCCACGACTGATCTGTTCAATCATTTGCTCACTCAACAAGTATGTTTTGGTATGTTACGTGCTATGTGTGCCTTTGTCATAGAAAGTGCTTCACTTCATCTGCGTCTAGGAGAAGTGGATCCTTAAGCCCGTGCCTGCTGTTTCTTCCTGGCCCTGGCCAATAAGTTGTGGGGGACTCTAAGCTTGTGGTAAACGTGCAGGCCCTGAGCTGTGGAATTGGGGGAGTGCTTTGGCATAAGGAGACCATCCGGGTGACCTGTAATATGGGTACATTTTAAAGCAAACTTTAAAATGTCTGAGTCAGTTCCGCTCATCAGGATAAATGCTCAGGCCACAGGGTCCTGAGACACATACCTTCACTTTCATTGTTCTCAGTGGCACCAGCACTTCACATGTGAATTTCAAAAGCCTCCACTGTCTCTGGATAATCCTGTTATTTCTATTTCTATTTAGGAGGGACCCTAAATAGTCTTAGCCAGAGAAGGAGCAGGGTTCCTGGGTTGGCAGGCCTTAGAGCAGTGGTTCTCAACCTGTGGGTCGCGACCCCTTTGGGGGTCAAACGACCCTTTCACGGGGGTCGCCTAAGACCATCGGAAAATGCAGATATTTACATCACGATGCATAACAGTAGCAAAATTTCATGGTTGGGGGTCACCACCACATGAGGAACTGTATGCAAGGGTCATGGCCTTAGGAAGGTTGAGAACCACTACCTTAGAGCATTGCTTTCAAGGGGTTGACCTGATAGGCAGCTCTTCCACAGAAGCCTCAGTGCACCCCTTCTCTCCCTTCTCCCGTGGCACAGGGGGCACTTACTTTGAAGACTGCATTTCACGCAAGAGCTCTGGGGAAACACATGAAAAAATCTACTAAAAAATGTTATTAGCCCCAAAGGGCATAAAGGTATAGACATATGAAAGATAATCATATGAGACAAAAATCTTAGAGCCACTACAGAGAGCATCCAGACTAGCCTGGGAGTCTGCAAGTTCCCCCGTACTGTTCTGCTCCTGCCCTGCTCCGAGGAGGGAGACCCTTCAGCTGTCCAAAGGGCTCTGGCGGCACTGCTGTTGTGGCTCCGTCTGTCCGTCCCAGGTGTGCTCCACAGACAGTTGCCACTGACAGTGGAGCCTCTGAAAGCCACTGTTGTGAGAGAGAGGGTGGGGTGGGCTTCTCAGAACCCTCCTATCCCTTTCCTCAGGACTATTGCTGTGGGAACAACATGGCGTCAGTCCAACTTGCTTCTCTCATGTAAGGCATCAAAAACAAAAAACAACAACAAAAAAAACTTCTCTTAAAAAAAGTCAAAACAAAAAAGTAGGAAAACATGATTTTTTTTTCAGAAAGATGGAGCTTTAATAGAGTATTTGAAGATATTAGGTTTTGAGCCCCTTTAAAGGGACAAAGACCTTAGCATACCTGTATTAAGAATAAGTGGTAATTGTCATGGTCTTTTAACTACTTGTATGGTTTCAAACTAGCTCCCTACCAAAAAAAAAAAAAAAAAAAAAGCTTACTAATTACAAAGGGAAAGAGAATAATTTCACAGTGGAGGAGGCTGGCAGACATTTGAGCTTTCCCTCTCAATGATCTTGGGGAAATAAACTTCACCACGAGCTGCTGCATTGAGCAGCAGCCTTCAGAAGCACCAGGGAGGTTCTCTCTAGAAAGCGCTCACTGGGTACGCACTGGGTCAAGGACCACACGGGCAGAGGGTGCACGAACAGGCCCCCTGGCAATTCCTCAGTGTCCTTTAGAACAGCCTGATCACTCAGCACTCCTGCCATGTGCCATCCATGCAGGCTCATAGAAGGCCTTCTCCTACCCCACCTGAACTCCATGGGGAAGGTCTCTGTCGTTTTATATACGTGTAACCCAAAGCAGGTGCGACCCAAGTGAACATCAGCAGTAATGAGGGAGATGGAAATTGTATGTCACCTGAGAGGATGCCATGAGAGGAACATTCTTCTGCTTTCTGACACTCCAACCAATTCCAACCAATTCTAACCACTTCCAACCAATCCAACTAATTCCAACTCCAACCAATCCAACCATCTCCAATCAGTCCTAACCAATTCCAACCAATCCAACCAATTCCAACCAATCCAACTAATTCCAACCAATTCAACCATCTCCAACTAGTTCCAATCAGTCCTAACCAATTCCAACCAATCCAACCAATTTCAATCAATCCAACTAATTCCAACAACTCCAACCAATCCAATTGTCTCCAACTAATTCCAACAGTACAACCAGCTCCAACTAATTCCAACCAATTTCAACCAGCTCCACCAATCCAAAGATGCACAGCCTGAATGTAATCAGGAGGAAACACCAGCACACTCAAGCTGAGGAACATTCTACAAAATAACCAGTATGCAGTAGTTAAAAGTGTTAAGGTCATGAAGATCAGAGGCTAAAGAACGACTCCAGACTGAAGGAGACTACAGAGACCTGACAAACCTGGTACATGATTCTGATTAGAACTTTTGCTGTTATGACTTTATTGGGAAGACCAGTAAAACTTGAATAGTGTTCAAGAGTTACATAATAATAATATACATGTTCATTTTTTTTATTGTGATAGCTGTATTGTGGTTACATAGGAATATGGGCTATTAGGTTGGTAATTTACTTTCAAATAATTCAAGAAAGAAAAGTTTTTTATATTGTACTTGCAAATTTCCTGTAAGTTTGAAATTGTTTTAAAATAAAAACATACAAAAATGTATACTATTTATAAAGGGGGATAATAAATGTATTTCTCCTTGTATTTAATTTTTGATATAACTCAGAATACTTTGTAGATAATAAAAAATATGGAGAAATAGCCATAAACTCGCTGTCAATTCCTGATGTGGATGTTCAAATACATTTAAGAAAAGATGGGCAAAACCTATATACCAACTCCAACCAATCCAACCAGCCCCAACTAATTATAACCAGTTGCTGAGAAAATTAAGGAATATTCAATAAATGATGAGAAACAGCACATTCATGGCCTGGAAGACTCAAAGTTGTTAATATTTCAATTACTTCCTAAATTGATCCACAGAATCAATGCAATCTCAATGAAAATCTCTGCAGGAGTTTTTGCAGAAATTGCCAGACTGGCTCTAAAAGGTTTGTAGAAATGCAAAGGACCTAGAATAGCCAAAACAATCTTGAAAAAGACAAAATATGGAGGCCTCACACTGCCTGATTCTAAGACTTATTGTAAAGCCACGGGGTGGGGGTTGGGGGGTCCAGGGCAGAGGGAGGGAGGGAGGAAGGGAAGGAGGGAGGGAGAGAGAGAAAGAGAGAGAGAGAGAGAGAGAGAGAGAGAGAGAGAGAGAGAGAAGAATCTGTAGCAATACATCAGTGTCTCCCCATTTGTGCCCTCAGTGATACAGTATTTGTTCTTCTTTGATGTAGGTCAACATCAGCACCCAGGAGCTCTGGGAGGAAATGCTCAGTTCCAAAGGACTAACTGGTAATTTCAGATAATTGTTGAGATCCATCCTTTTACAAATGGCTAAAGGACAGATTTACCATGAAGAGAAAAGCTGAAATGATCACCATTTTCCTATAACCTTAAATCTCATGAATGAAGAACCAGGTGATTTCTTTGTATAGATAGGTCTGGCTTGAACATCTATCTGTTGGGGAGTTCTGTTCGGGAAATTAGTCAGTACTATCCGGTAGCAGGCCTCCTGGTCGGGTGCAGGCAGAAGGGAGGTTCCCTCACACCCATCCTGGGCGCACAGCACAGACGGGGACCGAAGCAGACCACGGTTTCCAAGTTGCCACCTGGGTCGCTATCAGAGTCACTTTCCAGGAGAACAGTGTTGACTTCCTAAAGTGAACAAAACTCTCCTTTACCCAAAGCAAGTCACTTGTAATTTCATCAGGGGAAAAGGCCAAAGCTCTGTTTATTATCAAAGAAGCTAAGAATTGATTGTAGGCTGCCAGGTCACCTGCAGTGGCTTCTTCCTTTTAGAACAGACGGTTTCGGTCCAAATATTTATTGAGGGCCACTCTGGGCTAGGTCTGCACGTAGCCTGAAAATTCCTTATGGAAAGGGTCATGGTAAGTAAATGACTTCCCACCCTACACTACTTCATTGTGTTTAGAATTCAGAACAATGAGTTGCTAAGAATGAGGGAGAGCTGTGTTTCCACACTTGCTCACACTCTGATGGGATTATACATCTCTGTAACCATTAATCTCCCTGCAAACGACATCCATCTGAGGGCAGTAGACTGTGTGGGTATGAACTGTGCCGGACATGGACGATGGGGCTCCCTGAGCCTCCCTGCTTCTTTCCTGGTTCCCCGCAGTTGTCGATGTCTATCAAGGCTGGTGTGGCCCCTGCAAGCCCGTGCTGAGCCTCTTCCAGAAGATGAGGATAGAAGTTGGCATGGACCTTCTACACTTTGCATCGGTAAGATCCTCTCCCAGCGACTGTCACACAACATTGTCAGAAAACGGCAACATTTAAACACAGGAACAGGAAGTGTGATCTCCCTTTGCAGAGCACTGAAAAGGCATCCACTGTGGATTTTTTATTAGTTACCACTGTCTCCGCCCCTCATGGACAGTCACTCTGGCTGCAGGAACAGAATACCTGTCACTCCAACGGCTGTGCTCCCTCTAAGCTCACACACACTGTGAACTCTGGTTTCCCCTTCAGAGCCCAGGGTTCCAAGATTTCTATCCCCCGCTCTGCAAAGGGGAACTCAGAGCACACATTTACGTGGATTAATGTATGGAGATGGACGTGTGCAAGAGACACTCCATGGTTTGAGGTTCAAAGACTCATACAGACGATGGGCTTCATGCTAATCTTGCAACAAGTCTGAGTTCAAAGGGTCTGGCTCCTCCCGCGCTGGGGAGTGGGTTGGAGGCTTTAGCAGGGCAAGGGGGGGAAGTGATCAGGGCGGCAGGCTTCTGGGACTCAGGGCAGGCTGCCAGTGGTGGCAGCAGCAGGATGTAGTGAGCAGCTTCCTTGTGCTGGAGCGTGGCTGGTGGGGAGCGGGGGAAACCATGGTTCCCGCCTCCTTTTATTCCTCAAAAAAGTACCACTGCCAACGATTTTGCCAACATGTTGACAGGACGGTGGTGACGATTCTGATGAAAAAACAACAGAAGCATGAGAGCAAGTCAGGGCTTCACCTGGGGAGGGCAGTCACGGTGTGTGTGATGTACATTTGCGGGGAGGGTATGGAATGTGGTGTGTGTGTGTGCTATGTGGTGTTTGAGTGTGTGATAGGTGGTGTGTATGATAGGTGGTCTGTGTGATATGTGGTGTGTGTGTGTGTGATAGGTGGTGTGTGAGTGTGTGTGATAGGTGGTGTGTGTGTGTGATATGTGGTGTGTGAGTGTGTGATAGGTGGTGTGTGTGATATGTGGTGTGAGTGTTATATAGGTGGTGTGTGTGTGTGTGTGATAGGTGGTGTGTGTGATATGTGGTGTGAGTGTTATATAGGTGGTGTGTGTGTGTGTGTGATAGGTGGTGTGTGTGTGAAAGGTGGTGTGAGTGTGTGATATGTGGTGTATGTGTGTGAAAGGTGGTGTGAGTGTGTATGTGGTGTGTGAGTGTGTGATAGGTGGTGTATGTGACATGTGGTGTGTGTGTGTGGTGTGTGGAGTGCAGTGTACATGTGGATTGCCCTGTGCTTCCCTGACATCGTGCCCCTGTGCCCGCTGTGCCAGGGACCTGCTGACAGCCTGTTTTCTTTAGGCGGAGGCAGACTCTCTTGACGTCCTGGCAAAGTATCGCGGGAGGTGTGAGCCCACCTTCCTGTTCTACGCAGTAAGTGCGTCTTCAGAACCAGGACTGTTTGATGGTTGCAGGTCATTGGAGTTCAGAAGGGCATTAATTCTCACTGGGAGTCACCAAGGGGTCACACTGATCCAGACACCTGATGTGGTTTCTCCTCAACTGCCTTCCTCCTTTTGGCTGAGGACGATGTCCTGGAGTCCTGGTAATGCAGCCCCAACTGGCCCGTGGCCTGGGCCCTGCTCACCGGCCGGCCGGGTGTCACCTGAGCGCGGGCAGCTTCCGGCTGGGCCGTGCAGGGGAGAGAACAGGAGTCACTGATGTGCTGCTTCTGGCTGGTGGACACTCCCGGCTGAGGTTTCACTCAGAGCAGAGTTTCAGCTTCCTATGCTCTGCTCCGTGGAGGGAGCTTCCAGCACAGCCAGTGCCCTTCATGGGCGGACGAGCTCTGCATGCACCTTATGTAATCATAAAATCTGAAGGTCGTTTACGGAAAGTCAGAAATGAGAGGGACTGTTGAGGACAGCCGAGCAGGGCAGGGTGTTGAAGATAACTGGGATGCCTTTGGTATGGCATCCATGCTCCATACCCCCAGGGCCCACGGCCACTCCTGGCTCTCTAGGTGTAGGTCTCCTGACAGGCACCGAAGGCAACTGAATGATATCTTCTTCCTGACCCAGTGCAGCACCCTCCTTATACTGGGAAACTGGGGTCTTCCCCTCCTTCCTTCCCGGCCCCACGTCTCCTGATAGTCAGGCCAGGGTTGTTTAATTCGGAAACGTTTGGCCCCTCAGCACTGCAAGTATTACAGATTGGGAGCTTATGATAACGCATTTGCACCTTGAGATTTAGTAGGGAGGCTGAAGTTATATGATGGAACATGGGTAGGACAGGAGGGGGGCATGGGAAGAAGCTAAGATAAACGTGCTCCCCAGCCAAACTGACATGGGGTGCATTTGCAGCAAGGGATTACCCTACAGTGGTCTGCTTGCTGAGCCCATGGTGATGGAAGCATCCTATGATCAGTTGGGACATGTGCAAATTACTCAGGGGTGGATGGGAATGGAGGGGAACCCACTCTCTGCATACTGCTCTCTCCTGGCCACTTCTTTCTGAGTCCTATGCATAGATGCTGTTGAAACTTGGGCCCTAACTGGTTTGGCTCAGTGGATAGAGTTTTGGCCTGATGACTGAAAGGTCCCAGGTTCGATTCCAGTCAAGAGCATGTACCTTGGTTGCAGGCACATCCCCAGTAGGAGGTGTGCAGGAGGCAGCTGATTGATGTTTCTATCTCCTCGATGTTTCTCTCCCTTCAATGTTTCTAACTCTATATCCCTCTCCTTTCCTCTCTGTAAAAATATCAAATATATATAGAGGCCTGGTGCACAAAATTCATGCATGGAGGGGGGGATGTCTTTCAGCCCAGCCTCCCCCCTCTCCAATCTGGGACCCTTTGAGGAATGTCCGACTGCCTGTTTAGGCCCGATCCTACCTGGACATCCCTCTCACAATCCAGTACTGCTGGCTCCCAACTGTTCACCTGCCTGCCTTCCTGATTGCTCCTAACCGCTTCTGCCTGCCAGCCTGATCACCCCCTAACCACTCCCCTGCCAGCCTGATTGATGCATAACTGCTCCCCTGCCAGCCTGTTTGCCCCTAACTGCCCTCCCCTGTGGACCTGGTCATCCCTAACTGCCTCCCCTGCAGACCTAGGTCCCCCCCAACTGCCCTTCCCTGCAGGCCCAGTCACCCCCAACTTCCCTCTTCTGCCAGCCTGGTTACCGCTAACTGCCCTCCTCTGCAGGCTTGATCACCCCCAACTGCCCTTCCTTGCATGCCTGGTCCCTCCCAACTGCCCTCCCCTGTTGGCCATCTTGTGGTGGCCATCTTGTGTCCACATGGGGGCAGGATCTGTGTTGAAGTGATGGTCAATCTGCATTATTACTCCTTTATTCGATAGGATAGAGGCCTGGTGCATGGGTGGGGGCCAGCTGGTTTGTCCTGAAGGTTGTCCTGGATCAGGGTGGGTGTTCCCTTGGGGCATGGGGTGGCCTGGGTGAGGGGCCTGTGGTGGTTTGCAGGTTGGTCATGCCCCCTGGCGACCCAAGCGGAGGCCCTGGTATCTGGGATTTATTTATCTTCTTTGTAGCCTGGAGCGGAGCCTTCTGCTTGCACAGCCATTGAAACTTTGTTGCCTTAAGGGGAGGCCTGGGCCTGCCAGGGTGTGCAGAAAGCTTGGCTTTCTCCATCACCAGGGGCAACCCAAGCCTCTCCCTGCTCTCTCTGTAGCCATAGCCATCTTGGTTGGGTTAATTTGCTTACTCACTTTGATTGGCTGGTGGACGTGGCTGGTGGGTGTAGTGGAGGTATGGTCAATTTACATATTACTCTTTTATTAGATAGGATATATATAAAAGCAGGAAACTCATTTCCAGATGGAGTTGGGAATCGAGTCTTGTCCGGAATTCCAAGCATCCTGTACACCCCCCATTAAAGCTATGGCCTCGTTTTAATGTAGTTTGATGATCACATTTCTGCCCCTACATGGCTCCCCACTCAATGAGGGCACAATTGTGTCTTTTTGTGTTTAGTTGTCATAGTCTTTGCCTAGGTCTCAGTGCTTAACAGATAAGTGCTTCATAGATACGTATTGAATGCATGAGCCAAGTATAGGCACCTCACATCCTAGTGCGCCCTCTCCATTGCTCTGAAGGAAGTCTGAAAGGAGGGGCCAGGGGCAGAAGGCAGAGAAGTGATGGAAGCTGTGGGCTTGGGGCCAATGGACCTTGACCTTGGGCACACTCCTAAACAAAACTTTTGGACACTCCCACTAGTTCTTGAAGAGATTAGCAGCTGGGTTTCATGTGGCCTGAGCAGCACATGGTCCCGTTGCAGGGAGGGAAACTGGTGGCTGTGGTTAGAGGAGCAAATGGCCCCCTGCTGCAGAAAACCATCCTGGACCAGCTGGAGGCCGAGAGGAAGGTGCTGGCTGAAGGCAGAGAGCGGAAAGTGGTAAGGAGGTCGGTCACGCCTGCAAGCAGCAAGCTCAGGGCGTGCTCCAGGCCTGCCATTCCCTCCCCTTTCCGCTAATTTTCCTCGACCTGTCAGCTCGAAGCTTCAGGGAGAGCACTAGGCCCCGCTGACATGTGCATTTTGAAATCTTTGTGGAGCCTTCTTTTAAAAAGCTGTCCCTTCACCCAGAGCGCTTCAACTTTCTTTATCCATCTCTCTTCCTCCCCTACTTCCACTCTTCACAGGGTTTCTGGATCACTGGCAATGAAGTCAGAAATGAAAATAAAGTGATGGAATTGAGAAGTGGGCAGGCGGAGTCCAGCCTCAGGGCGAGATCTCTCCTGGCGACCTGCCGCCCTCCCCTCGCATTCCTGAAAGTCTTACTTTTGATCCCAGAGGGCTCGCGTCTTGAATTTAGAAATTAAACTCTGTCCAGACCATGAGAAACAGCCTGTGGTTCGGAGATATTGTTTCCTGATAAGACAGGCTGAGTTTCATAAACAACTGGCTGTCTCCGAAGAACGACATACCTGTGGCAGAGAGAGGGGCATTTCCTGGTGCTCCGAGCACCTGCCAACGGGCCTTCATGCTCAGCTTTCATGGTCCCAGGTCTCACATTCAGTTCCAAAGGGCAAAGTCCTGTTTCCATAGAATGGACAGGAATCGAATCATGCTTTCCCCCCAGAAAACGGGCCATTTCCCCCAGGAAAGAAGATCCCAACTGCCGGTGCTCTCTCCGTATGCCTTCCCCGCACTGTGAAGTCAGTCGCTTCGTATTTACTCGCATTTCAGTTCTTCAGTCGCCAGCTCTGTGTACTCGATGCGACAACAGGCAGATTGTGAGCCTGAAGCTCAGCACAGGTTTCCTCATCTCCAAACACTCTCACCACCCCCTCCATATGCCGTCACACACCCACTAGCAAGAACCTCCTCATTTCCAAGAAGGATCACCTTGGCCTTTTGTTGCTCTGTATTTTGAACCTTTATTTTGGGGGTACCTGCGGGTATTTGAAGGTCTTGTGGTCATTTTCATTAACGACCTCTGTTCCTGACCCATTTGTATCAGATCAAAGATGAGGCTCTCTCTGAGGAAGAGGAACGCTTTTCCCACGGGAAGGACGGTGGCGGAGACGCGGACGTGGGTGAGTGCCCAGCCAACCAGCAAGGCCAAAAGGGCAAAGCAGATCCCGACTTGATGTGTTTTTAAAAAATATACAAGTTTTTAGTTTATTAAGCCACCTGAGCTCCAGTCACCTGACCTCCAGCATCATTTCCGATCTCCTTTCTGTCCTTTAGTGGCATTTTGGGCACTTTTCACAGCTTTCTGATCCTGTTCAGATAGAGCAGGTGTGACTTCCGTGGCAATTAGCTGGTGTCAGGAAAAACTCCATGTAATAAAGCGGAGTGATATTGACACTGATACTGTAAAGTAACCGTGTTGTTTCCTTAGTCCTTATTTCAGCTAAACAGCTCGTTTCTTTCTTTTTTTCCTCACCTTTTTTCCTGACGTATCAGAAAGTCAGCTGAACACCTTCTCTCCCCACAGCCTTGCACCCTCTGCCCTTGGTCCCCAAGTACAGCTCAGGATTCTACCCTGTGCGCCCCGGCAGGTCTTCCCGAGCCTCCTGACAGGGTGGGGAGAAGCCCAAGTCAGCCAGGCTGTGGCGAGGGCGGAGGAAGGACACTGAGACACTGGAGGAAGCCAGGCCCAAGTTCAGGGACAGCGCTGGAAGAAGAAAGAGTGGATGACTGCATGACGTAGAAAGGCTGTGTGTTGGTGTGTGGGTCATGAGGATGTTTGAGTTGGGTTGTAACAAGGAAAGAGGCCCAATTTAGGAGAGCAAGGTGGTTCCAGTGTGAAAAGAGAAATCGTCGATTTGACTTTTGTAGGACACATTTGTTGTATCCTTTTTGGGTTATCTCCCGTGATTCCCCTCCCACTTATTTTTCTTCCAATCCAATCTCTCTGCCTAGAAAACAATGTCAAACCCTGTCCTTGCCCTCACCTTCCTCTCCCCCCACTCTGAGCTTCAGGAACTTTGTCTACACCCTTGGCTTATTACAGCTTCATCAGAGAAGACCTGTACCTTGGCAATCATCAAACCAGATGCAGTTGGCCACGGGAAGACTGATGAGATTATCATGAAGGTACAGAGGCAACACTCACCCCACAGGCTGTCCTCAGGTCTCCTCTGGCGGAAAACTGGGGTGGGCAACGTGGAGCAGGGTCCTTCCTAGCGGGGAGAGAATGCTTTTAAGGAGCTTTAACCCAAATTCCATTTCAGTAAATTAAAGTTTAAAAATCTAAGCAGGAAAGAAATGATAAAGATAAGGATTCCACTGCTTTTAATGTTGCCTTTTCTATTACCTTTTACTTTTCAACTCATTTAGATGGGAATCTGGGCTTTCCTTACCCTTTCAGAATGTGTGTGTATATTCTGCAGATCCAGGAAGCAGGGTTTGACATTTTAATGAGTGAAGAGAGGACCGTGACAGAGGCAGAAATGCGACTCTTCTACCAACACAGAGCTGGAGAGGTCAGCTCGTCCGCAACCCACTCCCTTCTCTTCTCTTCTGAGAATGATTACAGGTTATTAGTTTGGGAGAAAATAGAGTATTATGAAGAACGAGAATAGAACAGGAGGTGGCTATGAATTGCTTCACTACTGATGCTGCATCAGGGAAGGTGCTTTGGCTGCAGGCAGCGATTTGGGACTCTACCTTAAGTAATGAAATAAGGGGTTTATTGAAAGGATATACTCCATAACTCTGGGAATTGAAGAGTTGAATGAGAAGGTGTTGGGGAGAAGAACCAAGACAGTTGTAGGGAATGTCAGGGACAGGCCCTTCGGGTGCTGGGGTGCTGCCGTTGAACTCGGGGTCAGCCACCTCCCGTGGCATCGGCTTGGCTCACGGACTTGGGGGAAGGGGCTGGTTGCCTCTCGCGGTCACAGCCCCTCCTCTGGTTGAGGTGTGTGTGTATGGCAGGTATGGGGGTGTGGGTAGACATTGTGGTTGTCAGCCAGACTAGGGCCAAAGGATGGGGGGAGAGCTGTTCAGGAAGGAAGATCAGAGAGCTGTTACTTAAAGGAAGAGGGAGGATTCTAAAGTACCGCCCCCCCCCCAAAAAAAAAACACCAAAAAACAAAAACAAACCCCAAAAACAAAGAAACAAAAAGTCTCAACTACACCCCACCCTGGGTTACCCAGCATCCACAGGATTTACACACACATGATTTTAACAACTGCCCCTACCTAATTTCTTACAATCTCACATTCAGCCTCAAATGAGCCAACCCAGTCTCACCTTCCTGCCTTTAGCGTACCCCTGGTTCCTCTGGGTGTGGGGGATCACCACCACCCCTCTCAGGGCCCTTTGCGGGCATGCTGGCTGGCAGCAAGGCTGCATTCTGTGGGTGGGATGGGCCCTGCTGACCCTCAGGTGTTCCCCACCCTGTTCCAGGAGGCATTTGAGAAGCTGGTACATCACATGTGCAGTGGGCCAAGCCACCTCCTGATCCTCGCCAGGACTGAGGACTCCGAGGACGTGGCCACTGCCTGGAGAGCCCTCATGGGACCCTGCGACCCGCACGTGGCCAGGAGGGAGCAGCCTGACAGGTGATGTCACTAGCTGGGGTCCCTCCATCCATCTCAGAACCTGCACCCGGGAGAGCCCTGCCTGATGCTCAGCCCGGAACTGTGGTAACACAGAGAGTTCTCTGATGGCCGAGGCCCTCCTTTGTTATATATTGGGGGTGACCCTGACATTTTCACCCTCTGATCCAGTCCCCCGCCCTTTGCCGAATGTCTCCTGTGACTGCCTCCTTGCTGCCTCCTCTGCCCAATTCTGAAGGCTGCTGCTGGACCCAGGCCTCACTGTTCTCTCTGCAGCCAGAGGGTCCCAAAGAGGGGTCTCAGGGCCATCTGCAGCACTCACCCAGGAAACACAGATCCCAGGGCCCCCCCAGACCAGCCACGTCAGAGCCTGGATGGGGTCTAGGAATATGCACTGCACTCAAGCCCCTCAACGCCTACTCTTCTCCTGGGGTGTCCTGAGAGCGAGCATGCTGTTCTGCATATCGTCCTTGGTCTGCTTCTTGCCCTGAGTGTTTCTAGCCTGACACCACCAATGCCAAACGCACCACGTCTTTCTTTCCTTTGAAGCTGTGAGCGGTCCAGCCAACAGGAAAGAAAGGAGCAAGAGGCTAAGTAACCAAGGTTGCGCCTTGTAGCTGTAGGGGCCAGAGACATTCATATATAGGCAGCCCGGACTAGCGAAAGACAGCCCAGTGCTCTATCTTAGGTTACCACCTACTCAGGCACGTCCCTGCTCAGGGCCTACATTCTCTCATCTGTAAAATGGGGATCTGAGCAACTATCAAGGGGGCTATAGAGTGTCATCGTTAAGAGACAGATTTCAGAATCTCTCTTCTTCCTCTTACTGTGTGGCCTTGGGCCATGCTTTAATCTCTGCCTCGATTCCCTCATCTGAAAAATGGGTGCTATAATGGGACCTGCCTCAGATGTTGATGTGAGAATTAAATGAGCATACATATATATACATATACATACACACACACACACACACACACACACACACACACACACAGTGGTACCTCGAGATACGAGTGCCCTAACATACGAGATTTTTGAGATATGAGCCGTCGAGCGAGCGATTTTTGCTTTGAAATACGAGCAACAGTTGAGATAGGAGTAATCTCGAGGATCGGCCGGCTGCACATGACCCACCAGTTTACCGCTACTCGAGCTTCTCATAGTTTCCCACGCCTCAAGGTTACGGAACGAGTTAAACTCGTATCTAGAGGTACCACTGTATATGCACACACACACATATATATATGTAGTGTCCCTCAAAAATGTAACCCACACTTTGAATAGTTATGAAGGCAGTGTTTATTAAAACACATTTTACTTTAAAAATGGAGGTGTCAGCTGTTGAAGTGTGTATACATATTTTGGGGACACCCTGTATTAGGACAGTGCTTGACACGCAGGAAGTCCTAGCAATATTAGCATTAGCTGATGGGGCTCCTGAGGCGTTGACTCTGCAGACCTATCGGAAGCCCTTAGCAGGCGCAGCCCTGCGCTTCCACCAGGACTCACACCATTCCGAAACGGGGGCTCAAACAGAGTCTCCCTCCCAGGGCCGTGGCACAAGTGAAGTGAAGTACCAGGCAGTGTGCCCAGAATGCTGCCCTGGCGGGACAGATGTCTGCTCCTGTCACCCTGGCTGCTGCACCTGGCATTTCCAGCAGAGAAAGCCCTTTCGCAGAAATGCAGGGTGCCCACTGGTAGCTAATGAAAGCCAGAGGGCAAAACAGTTCTCTTTCAAATGGAACAACTGTGTCTTGTCCCTGTTGCCAATGCTCCCAGCCTCCGCGCTCTGTATGGCACCGAAGTGCCCTGTAACGCGGTCCACGGGAGCCGGGACGCAGAGGGCGCCCGCCGAGAGCTGGCTCTGCTCTTCCCCAGCTTTACGTTTGCAGACCGTCCCGGAAGCCGCTCTGGGTAAGTCATCCAGGCAGGTCTGTCTGTATTCGTCTTTAGTGAATACATGGGGGGACGGGAGAGGGGAGTGGGAGGAGCGGATATAGCCACGTGGGAACAAGTTTCCAGTCCGATAAGGTCCTGCTCAGACAGGGCCATCGTACAGCGGGAGTCGCCGTCCTCATCTGCGTCAATGCGCAGACTCAGAGTGCTGCTGTTAGGTCTCATTACGTTTTCCTGGGGCATTCTTACTTTGGAGCCACATTTTCATTGCCAAGTCTCTTTTGCATTTTCCTGTGGAAACCAGGGGGGAGATAGAACTCTCTGGAAGCCTACATCCAAGCCAGGGAGTGGCCAGTTGTCATCCCTTCACTTCCCCTGTTCTCTGCAGGCCCCATGCTAGGCCCTCAGTGAGGTCGCTGAGCGGAGGGCTACACAGAAGGGCGCTCTGTCACCCTCGCGTCCCTCAGCCCCCACACTTTGGGAAAGCATACTGGGTCATCACCTCCAAATATGGGTGAGGAACCTAAGATGTCCAGAGCGCACGGGACTTACCCCATTGCACGCGTGGAGAGTCAGGTCTGGCCCTGCTCCTGCTCCTGCCGCCGAGGTCTGAGGTTCCAGTTTGAGGGCGTGAATATCCTGGGAAAAGCAAAGGATGTAAGGTGGGAGAGGGGATTCTTGGGGGAAGGCCCCATGCAGATCTGAAATGGTGATAACCCTGTGTGCCCAAATGTTTGGGTTTTAACTATTTACCTACACGTTTGCTATGTTCCTCATTTTCTCAAAATCTGAATGCAGCCAAGTAAGATTAGGTGTTCTGAGGGCAAGGCTAAGTGGGACAGGTGTGGCCCCTGCCAGCTGAGGGCAAGCTGAGTGTGCAATGGATTCTAGGGCGTCAAGAAATCCTAAAACGGTATCGAGTTCACACATCTGAGTGCGAGCTGCGATTCCTCCAAGCCGTGGCCCTGCGAGAGGAGCTCTGGCGGCCTGCGGCCGCTTTCCTCTGACACCGCCCTCAGAGCCCCGTGCATTTCCTTATGCCCCAGGCTCATGGCTCAGGGCTGTCCTTTTTGGAGGGGCAACTGGAAACAAGCAGATCTCCCCAAGGTCCAAGACTGAAGTGTGAGGAGAGCGAATTGGCTGGGGAATACTCCTCGGGGCCATTAGGGAGTGCTGGGAGGTCACGAGGCTGACTTTTGAGCCTCAGGTGATCCTGAGTAGGGGAGGCGGGAGGTGGGGAGGGTAAGGGCCCAGATCATATCCTGGGAAAAAGTGCACAGCCTCCTCCTGCGGGCATGGCTTCACACAGCCTCACAGGGTGCTGATGTTCTGCCCATTTCTTGATGTGTCCTGCTTTTTTAGTTGTCAGGAGCCGAGTGTGCTTCCCACTTACCCAGTACTTTTTCTCCTAAGGGTCAAGGGTCAAGGTCACTGAAGACAGGTAATCCAGGGTTTGAATCCTGCCTCCACTATTTACCAGCGGAATAGCCTCTGGAAAATGATTTACCTTTTTGGTCCTCAGTTTCCTCATCTGTGAAATGGAGATCATGACAGACCCATTTTAGCCCCATCGTAATACCTCTGTAATAAGGATCTTCCTCATAGGGCTGTTGTGAAGACAAAAGGAGACCATGGGTGCCTGACACATACTAAGCGCTCAACCTATGTTACGCATTCTCGTACTTCTCTAATTCCTGGTCCCTAACACACACATCAGGACCTCTCTCTGCCGTCCCTTCCACCCTGACCCCTAACTTTATTGTCTGTGATGGAGCTAGTACCCCTTTTCCTCTGTTTCTTGGTGGACGGTGTGTGGCACAGAGGACTGGGCGGGGCTGTTTGAGGAATCCTACAGAGCACCTGTCGTCCCACAGGCCTCCAGGAGGGAGCGGTGCTTCCCTTCCCTGAGGATGCGCAGAGATGCATGTGCTGCCTCCGCAGCATGTGACCCAGGGCGTGGCCAGCGAGTGAAATGTCAGTGCGTCCCATCTGCTGCGCACAAGGAAAGCTCTAGAATCGGATCTTCCTCTTTTGAGCACCAATTTCTTTTAGTTTAGCTATCTTTTAGTTTAGCTATCTTTCATGAATAATAAAATATAGTTTCCTGCCTTATTAAACAGTATATAGCACATATACATTTTTATTTATTTTTTGGCTATTTCTGGAATTTTACAAAATAAGGGACATTAGTGGTACTCTGCTGTGTTGTCTCAGGGAAAACAGAGTTACACAGGGCAGTGCTTCCTCAATAAACACTGGAATAAATCTACTTTATGGATTAAACCATTTCAGAGCTTAACTTGGTAACTATGAACCTGAAAGCAGTGCAACAGGACTGGATACGGCACTGCCAGGCCTACAGGCCTGGAGGCAGACAGGGGAAGCCCGGCCTTAAGCCCTCATGCTGCCTGTCCTCGCCACACGGGCAGTCCTGTACGCTGCAGGCCTGCCATGGGTGCTTAGTAAATCGGGGTGCTCCTGAAGCAATGTTTGGGGTTTCATTGGAGCCAGAATCATCTAATTTTCCCGATGCTCCCCTCCCCCACTTTTTTGGGTTAGATTCTGGCTAAAGCCTAAGTTTAAAACCCGAGAGCTCCTCGTGGACCTGCTGGCCTCCAGCTTTCACAGAATTGCCTCACTTTGCCCCTCCCTCCATGGTTGTGTTTTCACTAAAAAGTAGCTATTATTACCCCATGAATATTAACATGCACAGCCACGCCCTCTTACCAATTTGCTCTTTGGTTTACTTGTAAGTTCATTAAGCCTAGGCATCATCTTTCCTCTCAGAGTGAGCAAAAGGCTGTGTTCTTGGGCATCACAAGGCCAATGTCAGCGATTTCCTTCTCATTTGCTGATTTTCTCCAGAGAACTCTGCTCCTCTGACTTGAGGTTCTTTAAACGGGCAGTTCTTCCCCAGAAGACTGCCCTTCAAGGGTGAACTGCCTTCTCCAGCCTCTGGCACAGGGCGCATGTGCTAGCACTGGAGGCAGAGGCTGAGCTGAGCTGCATGAAAGTGGAGACCTGAGCCACCTCCCAATGGAAACACGCTGTCTGTCCACTGTGCTCATCAGCATCCGCACAGGCCCCCGTGGGAGACAACGGAGCCCTCCCTGCCAAGGCACGCCAGGAAAGTTGAACCCACTGTTGCAGACCGCCGACCCCTAGCCCATCATGGGGATGTGCTAGTCCTTTTGGGAGTGGGCTCAAGAGGGGGACTCAATTGCTCTGTGCCCACGTGAGAGCTGGAAAAATGCCTTGGAGAATCACCAGAGCCCTAGGCCTGGTTTTCCATACCATGGTTGCTGTGTGGCTCCCGGCTGACAGCTGTCTGATCTCCCCAGAAGCTGGGAAGCCAAGGATCTCCCGTCACTGGAGAAATGAGAGACGAGAAATGAAGCAGGGGAGAGAGGAGTAGGCGAGGACTGAGCCTGGGTGGAGGAGGATGTGTTGGTGTCTGGGACCATCTTAAGCCTTCCCAGGAAGTGGCTAGGAGTGGCAGGGTCGGGGGAGAATGGGGAGCCCTAGGTCACAGGGCCAGAGTGGGAGGCGTGTTGACACACTCTCCTTCCTTTACACAGTAGAGTATTTTTCCCAGAATCCAGAAGGTTCATGGCAGAGGAATGGAGGTGGTGGGAGATGGAGGGAGACTGAGGGAGAATTCTGTTGCCTCTCGTCACAGCCCACTCTCTTTGGGCAGAATTCCTTGGCAGAGACAGGGACTGGCTTCCTCCGACAGAAGAAACCCCCCAGGGGCTGCAGGATAGCTGCTTTCCGGGGTGTGAGTACCTGATAGGATGGAGGGCAGCCCCAGCTCCATGGAGACAGAGAGGGAGGTTCCTCTCAGCAAAAGGGCTGAGTGCCTGGCAGACAGGGTCAGGAGCCTGGGCTGCTGACAGAGGGGCTAAAGCAGGTGGCTCAAGTGGGCCTTATCTGGCCCTTGGGTTTGGGATGTCCCTCAGCTTCCTCTGAAGTTAGGTCATGGATCAAAACTCCCCTCTTGCTGGGAACTGACATATGCCTCCTTGCCCAGCAATCAGGGAGCTGGTGGAAAGGGGCAGGGCTGGGGTAGCATCAGCCTCTATCCCAGGTGGCAAGGAGTTGGGATCGGGCCCTGTCGACTCTCCATCAGGATCTGAGGTCAGTCTCCCTTTTGACTCTTCTCTCAGGCCTCAATTCCAAATTTCCCCTGTGACAGGGGAATTCTCTCCCCTGCCAATCACCTCCCTATCTTCCCCTCACGCTCTGGAGCAGGTGTCCTTGGCTTTCTTCCTGCTTCTAGTGAGACCAAGAGATAGGAGGTGCTTCTCTACATTCTAGAGGTGGGACAAACACAGCAGGGAGTGGCGTGTCTGTGGGTCCTTGCAGAGGGACAGCAGCGGTTCATGCACTGTGCAGCTGGTCATTTGCCAAGCTTTGGGCCCGAGTTCAGGTGGCATGGGAAAGGGAAGAGAGGAAGGAGGGGAACACAACATTGAGGGTATCCTGGTGGCTGGGAGTGACCACCTATAAAGGGTCTGCTGGCCTTCAGGAGGCCAGGCGGAGAGGAGCCCCCAGACTGCTGCAAAGGCCCCTGGGAGCTGTAGTGACTGTACGGCAACAGCCACCCCCTCTAAAATGCCAAGTCCCTTCCTGGTTTCTCATTCACCAAGAATCACAAGTTGCAGAAGCCAGTACATATTTCCTAGCGTTCTAGACATTTGGAAAACAGACTCCTTTATAGAAGTTGCCACGATCTTTCTTGGCTTTTATTAGCATGTGTTAAAATCATATCATTCAAACACTACCAGGAGAACACGTATTGTTCCACATAAAGTGCTCAAGGGAAAAAAATGCAACTCATTAAATTGGACATTCTTTTCTAGTCTTAAGTTTTGGGTTACAATCAGGGCACAAAAGGAGAAACAGAATGCAGTATTAGAGAGAGCGAGAAGCTTAGTAAGAACTTGGGAGAAGACACAAGATCACATCCCATTCCTCCCTCCTCTTCCTGACAGAACACTGCACCTGTGTAGAGCAGCAAACAGCTTTGTTTTAATAAATACATTTCCTTCATTGAAACCAGAAAAGTTAATTAGAGTAAAGCACTTTTTCTTTGATCATCTGTTTATAGCCACAGGCAAGATTTATCCACAGAGTTTAAGTGTGAAAGTGTTATTTCATTGGGCCATTAGCTTCCTAATGCTATCTGGGTTCAAGATTGTCTCAGCAATTCGTTATTGGTTTCTGTATATTTACCTGGTACTTTTAAATACCGACTCCATACTGTTTTGTATTACAAGTGCCAAGCAAGGAAGTCCTCACATTAGCACACTAACAGCTGCACAAAACCCAAGTGCCTATTGGGACAGATTTTTAAATCAATGTTCTGAGAAAGTAACAACTTGGAAATCTCTGTGTTTGAATCTTGCGTGGTCAGGTTGAGAACAGGAAAAATTGTGTTAAATACATTTAAAAACATTCATCTGCAATCAAACATATTTGAATCTTCCAAGGAAGGTACAGGTTGGTGGTGGGTGCCCGCGATGTGTGCAACCTCATCAGGAGTGGCTGGTGGGCTCGGGACCCTGTGTGGCATGCGCCCACGGCAAGCTTCTGGCCGCAGACTCCCTTCCTTGCCACAGTGCCTTTGACCATCTTTAAACAAAGGGAAAGGAAGGCTGGTTCTACCTTCAGTCAAGAGCAATCTCGGTTGAGTTCACTCGGAAGCTAACCCGGCAGGTGGAGCAGGCACCACGCTGAGGGCTGCAGAAGGACCAGGCACACTCGCTTGTGGAAAGGACTCCTCTTCGGTCCTCCCAGGGAGAGTCCCTTTCCTTCTAACTTCAGTGTTTTTGGCTTCTTGCAGGGAAAGATCTTGGCTGCATCTCTCACTAAAATTCCTATTTCATTTTACAAAAGGACACTCAATAGCAGTGTCATAAGAGAAAAACAGCTTTCCACACTATCCTGCTCTTTGCCTCTTTCCACAGATGGGTCTGAAGAGCATTCCGGAGTTTCACAGCGATGGGTGCTGCTTCAGGCAGCACAAGGTGACCAGACTTTGTTTCCAGGAAGTGATGAGCTACTTTAGTTTGAGCACAAGGTTCTGTGACTGGTTCAAATCCTGCCAGAAACTGCTGCACCAAGGGCAGGGTTGAGGGCGGCTAGGAGGCGCTCCGTGCCCAGGTCCTGCCAAGGGCAGCCCAGAGTTATGGCTGGGTTTCCACTATCAGTAGTTACGTTTCCCTTTGATGTTTCAAAAAACCTATGATGACTCCATTCCCTCACTCTCCTTCACCCTGTCCATCTGACCTGGAAGTCTGAGAGCTTATTGAATTAGGCTGATATTGACGGCAGTAAGATGCTAGCTCACTATTTTGCACAGCACCATATATCGTGCCTGTTATTCAGGCCAACTATAGCCAACCTTTTCTTTTTTTTTTTCTTTGTTCTTTTATAAAGAAAATCTATGTAAGTTGAGGTTCAGAAATGCATATATTTTTTACTTACAAATATTCATCTGATCAAAATTCAACATAACCTTTATGGAACACTTAACAATTGTTTTGTTTTTAAAATAACATTTCATTCAAACTGTATATAATTCAGTAAAGTTATTTTATACAGCAAGCAATGCTTAAACCCTGGAAAATCTGTAGAAAAGAGATTTTCACACAAAATAAGAAAAGAAAATTTTGAGGTATCCCCCCCAAACACACATCCATTCATCCTGACCCATGTGCACACACACGTACACATTTGTGTATGCACAGACATACTCATTCTCACTCACAAAGTGGCTGCAGCATAGGCAAAAAATTGTAGGTCCAAAGGAAAATGATTGATTGTTCTAATAAAGAGTCCAGGTAGCTCAGAAAAAACCCCCAAAACAAAACACAATAGTCCTCTGAGGAAATTACTACCTCAAAAATAGGTTCTCAAGATGAATTTGAGATCTAAGCCTACCAAATTGCTTTTGCAAAACAGCTCCCTGCAGTCCAAGGTGACGTGTGCAAATAGAAGGAATCAAATGAGGCTAGTTCCTGTACTTCCTTTACCACGATGTGGGGTGCTCGCGGGTGCCCTGGGTGCTCCCGTCACGCCAGATACTGCTGCAGCGCCGTCTTGGCCCTGAAATAAAAAAGTTCCTGTTAGCCATCATTTCAGAAGTATTAATAAGGGGGGGAAACCCTGCGCCTCAAAGATGGTAGTAGGGGAAGTCTAAAATGTTAGATTCCCCAAACGGAACTGGGTGAGCCCAGTTGGGCACCTGCCCGCAGGAGCAGAATTGTGCAGTCAGAAGACACTTCCAAACCAGGCTGGCTCCATTCCTCTTCTGCGGTTTCCCTTAGACAGGGGTGCTCTAGCCCTTACACCTGCTACAGCCCAGTGACAGTCTATAGTTTTCCTTGTCACTGGCATAGAGTTGCCTTGGACCTGGAATTATGTTCTACTGTCATGCAGGTTTTACTTAGTGTAGTGGTCAGCAAACCGCGGCTTGTGAGCCACATGCAGCTCTTTGGCCCCTTGAATGTGGCTCTTCCACAAAATACCACATGCAGGCACGCATGTATAGTGCGACTGAAACTTCGTGGCCCATGCGCAGAAGTCAGTTTTTGGCTCTCAAAAGTAATTTCAATCGTTGTACTGCTGTTATTTGGCTCTGTTGACTAACAAGTTTGCCGACCACTGTCCTAGTGCTATAGGACACTGGAGAGGAAGCTTAGGGTTTGGGAAACTTAAACTGACCCAGGAAGGTGTTTAGGTGCTAAAGGTACATAGAAGGAGCCAAGAGCTCATGGGATGAGGCTGTCATGGTTCCAATGCTTGAGAATGGGTTACAAGCTCATCCTCATCTTCTAATGACACTGACAATGTGGGATGTGCGTTTATTATGACTGGGAAAGAAGGTAACTTTGGTAAAGTTGGAGAGGAAAAGATGCAATGTGGGCAGCGACTTGACCTATCCTGAACTTTGTAAAGGTGTCTTCCTTTGATCTAGGACTGAGGAGGCCTCCTTTGCTGCTCCTGTTATGAGCTTGTGGGAATTAGGAAGTCAGGTTTTAGCAATGGACTTCCCTTCTATGTTAATGGAGGAAAGGCTAACATTTTCAGTTACTATTGGCTGATGAAAGTATACCATGTAGACTAGGCATACAATAATCTGGCCTCAAGTGCAGTTTCTATATAGTAAAGTAATAGATACAATCTACAGTTTTAAAAGTGGGGATATTCTTGCAATTATCTAAGACTCTATAATAAAGATGAGTTACAAATAGACCAACACATTGGAACAGAAAGCTCTATTCAAACTGTCTCTAAGTTAATTGAGTTCTATATATGAGTTGAGTTCTGTAAGAAAATTTTCCTACAGAAACAAGTTTATGGCTGATACTATATCCTACCCCTGAATGACCATATTTATATGCACAGTCCACTCTTCCAAGTCCCTCGTTTACCTAATAGGCATCGTAAAGTTGGCTTGCCCAAACAAGAACTTCTGATCTCCCTATCCCTACCCACTTTGCTCATATTCTTCACCATCTTGGTCAATGACAACCCACTAAGCAGATTCTTCAAGCTAAAACTCTAGGCAGTTTCTTGTTCTCTCTTTCCTTAACATCCTATATCAAATCCCTGAGCAAATCCTGTTGGCTCTACCTTTAGATTAAGTCCTGAATCAGACCACTTCTCAATACTTCTATCACTACCACCTTTATCTCTTATGCACAGGCCAATAGCGTTTAACTATTCTCCCTGTTTCAATTTTTGCTCTATTACAGATGATTCTCTACACAGCCACCAGAATGATCTTCCAAAAATTCAAACCAGATAATGTCTCTTTTGCTCAAAACTCTCCAATGACTTCCTATTAAACTCTGAATGAAACCCACAAGGCCTTACTATTGGCTACAAGGCTATTCACGTGCTCCCCACCTCCTCCGAGCCTCCTTCTATCTCTCTCCCCCAGTTTCATTTCCTTCAACCCCAGTGGTCTTCTTGCTTTCCTCAAACATGTCAAGCTCATCACTGCCTCAGGGCCTTGCACTTTCTGCCCCCTCTGCCTGGAACACTCTTCCTCTGAACATCTGCCTGGCAGACTCATTTCATCCAGGCCTTTGATCAAATGTCACATTTTCAGAGAGGCATTTATTGACTAATCTGTGTGAAAATAAATTTTCTTACTTTCCAGTCCCTCAACTTGCTTTTTGTTCATAGTAAATCTAATTTCCTGCTCTCATATTCCATATTTGCTTACTGTCCGTCTTCTGTACTAGAATGTTTAAGTGCCATGAAGGTAAGGACTTCACTAATTTTATTCACCGTTATATCACCAGTGCCTAAAGCAGTGCCTGGCAGAGGTTAGTATTAAAAAACAAACAATTGCTGAATGAATAGGGATTCAGAGAAGAGTAGACTGAAATGGTGAATCAAGATGAACATGAAGATGTGATACTGGAGAGGGCAGGTAGGGTGGGCATGGGACTGGAGGAGGAACGTAGAGGATGAGAAAGGCAGGGCCAGGCCATGAAGGGCTTAGGTTGTGCTTAAGAATCTGGAGATGAGAGATGATGTTCATTGCTGTAGTCATTGTTATGCACAGAAGTGAGCTGAAAAAGTGAAGGCTGCGTTATAAGGCAGTGCACACAGCTAGGAAGAACACTTTTGACTATTTTGAGGTTAGAGGGATCTCTGATTATGATTCTTGCCTCTCCCAAGAAAGGGTGAGATCTTTGACAACAGGGACTCTTCAGTGGTCACTGCTGTATCCCCAGCAGCCAGGCCAGGCAGGCAAAAGGCAGTGCTCAGGAAGGTTTTGAGGCAATGTTTTATTAATAAATGCCTTCCTTTCTGCTTTTCAGAAAGCCATCTGCATTTCTATTGTAATGATTAAAGGAATGTAAGGAATGGCCTCTGAATCCTTTCTAGATACCCATTAAGACAGCCCAGACTCATGTTAATTCAGAGTAAGATGAGGATCTTTATTAATTTGCTAACTATTAGCTTACCGCTTAATCAAATGTCACACAGTTAGCTCACAGAAAATTAAAAGGGGAATCCAGGAATCTAAAAGATTTTAAGTTTGGCCATGTTAATTGTTAAGCAATTCAAATTTTTCATAAGAGGATCCAATGTACCCCAAAGCAGGCCCTTTCGATACTCACTTGTCACAAAGGTTTGAATCTGATGACTGACTCAGTTTGTGTAGAATATCTACAATGCCCATGTCTCGTAATTTATCCTGGCGTTCTTGTGAACCTAAGAGATTAAAGCTAACAGGTTACTGGGCACATGACCCAGACAGTTGCTCACCTTAGTGTACAATCAACAACCTGGAGGTCTTACTTTACCAGAGTTCTTCACTGTCCCCCCTTCTTTCCCTTGGCCTCCCCTCTCCCTGTGTATGGATGCCCGCTGGCTTGGATTCTCCAACAGATTTCTAACTGGTTTCCCTGCCTCTCACCTTCCTTCCTGCAGTCCGTCCTGAGGTCTGCTCCTCAGCTAACTTCTCCATGGACCAGGTCAGCTTTTGACGCCTGGCACCAGGTCGTCATCAGGCCCCAGCTTCACTTCTTTCTGGACACACCAAGCCAGGCTCTTCCTACCCCCAACAGGTCTTGGTCTCCTCTTTCTGTTCTCTTCCACCCTCCACTGACCTCCCAGCACTTGCTGCTGCCTCTTGTCAGCATGTGGCAGTTCCAACTTCATGCAGCTCTGGTCTAGCTTCCAACTAGATTAGGACCTCCCTGGCACCAGACTTAGACTCTAGGGTCTGTATGTTGAATTCAGTTTCTCCTTCTGCTCTGTTCTGATTACAGCTGCTGAGCAGAGTAATCACCTGGAGTCCTTCCTCCTACTGACACTTTTGCACTGGCCTCATCTAGACTGAGTAAACCAGAATCTCTAGGGATGGAGCCCAGAAACCTGCATCTTCAGAGGTTCCCCAGGTGATTTTTAGGCAGCCAACCCAGCAAGGAGACCTAGTACTCTCCTGCATCAGGGGAGTTGGAATCATCTGGGGAGTTTTTAAAACTCTTGCCTGGAGCCCACGCCTCCGGATTCTGATGTAATAAGTCTGGTGCAAATTCCCCAGAGTTCTAGTGAACAGCCAAGGTGGAGGATCTCCTGACAAACTGCCTGCTTCTCAGTCACACGTACTTTTCATTTCTCACCAATGCACCTTCCTCTCCATTAAGCTTATGTGATTATAGTCCTTACATGCATCCCTCTGCAACAGTGAAAGGCCTGTCCTCCCACTCACTCCCACCTCTCCTCTCCTTCAAGTGCCCCTCACTGCCCTCCTCAGCTCTCTCAGGGCAGGGACTGTCCCCTACTTCTACAGTGTTGACTCCAAGGTGGGGGCTCAACTGTCCAGCTGACTCAGGCTAGTTCCACAGCTTCTCAGGGCGACGCTGTTGGGTGCTTGGGGCCCAGTGAGCAGTGCCTCAACCCAGGATCTCAGGGGCGCCTGCTGTCTTTCCTGAGTGGGACTTCCTTCCCATCATTTCAGAAAAAATCTCACCAATCTCTTACCTTCCTCTTCATTCCATATGAGGTTTGATATACAAAACATTGCGGCAAGCTGCAGCTTTATATGTGAATGACCCTATTCGATGCAGAAAAGAAAAATAATAATGGAGGTAATCTCATTTTAGACCATCTTTTTTTTTTTTTTTTTAAGACCATCTTTTTTGTGACATACTATAAGCAATCCCAATAGCCTAAACGTTTTAGGCAGGGGCTTCAAACTCAAATGTCTTGAGGGGGCCACAAAGTTAGCACTAAAGGGTGAATGGACTGGACTAGACAATAGGAAATGGTAGAGAATCTGGCAAACTGGGAAAGCCTTGCCAAAACACTCACATTCAAATTTTAGACATCCGCTAGCTGGCCACAAAAAGCACCTCCAGGGCCATAGGTGCTATTTGCAATTTATCCTTTAATCCACACTGACAGGACAATTCTGTGCTTTAGATTTAAGCTATGCCTTATTTCTATTAGAAAACTTTCAGGCCACTAGTGGCCAATAAACTGGATGGATGTGCATTGGATATTTCTTTCTTCAGCCGCTGATAATCTGATTCAAATTACTCTCATTTCTGTAGGAACATCTCCAAAAACTTGACTCTATTTGGTTTATCTTGAATGTCTCCTATTGTTTTAGTTAACTTTTGTTATGAGAGTTGGTGGCTGAAATGTTTGGAAGCAGGTTATAGATGTGTTTGAAAGTAAACGAATCAAAGAACAATTGCCAGAGGGCTAGAGCAATACTCCACATAGGAATGAAGCCTTGAGGGAGGGCAGGGATTGGGGACACTGAGAACCAAATGCCAGGTCTTCAATGAATAAGAGGGAGGTAATCAGATGACAAGGGTGGGGACTGGGGGGTGGATGGTAACACTGCCAATGGCACAGTTTCTAGGACCTGCTGTTGTTTCATCTTCACAATAGAAGAGAGCTCCCTGCATCTGTTAGAAGTCCCTGCCTTTAATGTGGGGCTAGTGTAGAGCAGTGAAAGGGGACAAAGGCCTACCATGTAATACTTGATTTTCTGCAGGATGTCATCATTGGTCATAATGAGTTCTTTTGCCGTTGTGCCATCTGCGATGTTGGCTAGGATGCACAGTGTCTG
The DNA here is from genome assembly GCA_011751065.1 of Lasiurus cinereus. Taxonomy (NCBI): domain Eukaryota; kingdom Metazoa; phylum Chordata; class Mammalia; order Chiroptera; family Vespertilionidae; genus Lasiurus; species Lasiurus cinereus. Next base: position 11,160,019 of record JAAGEH010000125.1, read on the forward strand.
GAAAGAACAAAGGGCCAGTGATCAGGAGAACTCTGAAGTCCCAGACTCAGCTCTCTCAAATTGGGATTTTCTCAGGCTCCACTTTGAATGTTTTGATTTCTCACTCCCTGGCCTCACTGCCAATAAGCCCAAGGAACCCAAACATTTCAGTGGTTTCTTTCCTGGCATAAGGCATCTCTGGGCAGAGGCAGGCATACTATTCACATAAATGAAGGGGAAAACATAATTATTTTCTTAAAAACTCCAATTCTGAGAGAAGCTCTTGTTACTTCCCTACAATGTTTCCTCAAAGGGGTCGCCTCTTTGGTGGAAGCTTCAGAAGTGTTGCAAGTCCCCTCCCTCTCTCTAAATGCTACTTGTTCACAAGCGCATGACCTTCTGGGTGAAGGCCTGAGCGCTGTCCACTAGCCACGTGCAATTAGAACCCAAACTTTTTTCTAGTCAGCAGTGGTCTGCAAACTGTGGCTTGTGAACCACATGTGGCTCTTTGGCCCCTTTAGTGTGGCTCTTCCACAAAATACCATGTGCAGGTGTGCAAGTACAGTGCGACTGAAACTTCGTGGCCCATGCGCAGAAGTCAGTTTTCGGCTCTCAAAAGAAATTTCTATTGTTGTACTGTTGATATTTGGGGTCTGTTGACTAATGAGTTTGCTGACCACTGTACTAAAGGAACATAAAGGGAAACAAAATGTGGATTAAAGTTGGAGAAAATTATCTTCACTTCTCTTCACTTTGACTGACTGGGAGCCTGGACTCAGTGTCATTCCCTCCAAGAAGCCTTCCCTGCTTTAGTTGGCATACAGCGTTGGCCCTCAGAATGAAGGGCACATACCTTGGTGCACAGGTCAACACCCAACCCACTGAACAACACCAGCCAGCGCCAGGGGGAAGAATTTAAATCTTTCTTGGAGTAATCGGAACATATTCCTCAAAGAAAGGAAACACATACCTGTTCTTTGACTTCAATGTTATGCTCCCCTTCTAGAATAAGAGTGACTGCTTGCATAATTTGCTTCCCATGAGTGCTCATGATTTTGTCTATATGCTGCAAAACAATGAGAAATCCACAATCATCACTTGGGGAATAAAGAAAAAATCCCACAGGAGAGAACAGTGGCTTCTAAATATACAACTACACTTCAAAGAGAACACCATAGCATATAGAACTAGAGACCAAAGAATTGTGTTTGAAACTGCATTTTGCCTTCAACTTTTTGTGTGTGTGTGTGATGACTTTAGGATGAAGAAAACATAGACTTGGCTTGACAGAATATGGAATTATAATCACATGGGGTCATCAAATACAAATATATTAAAAGAAAAAGTAGGCACATAAAAATGGATGAAAGCCAAAGATGTGGAAAATATGGTATAGATATACTTGCTATCTTTGAGCATAAATGTATAAAGACTAAAAAAAAAGTAAAATATAAATAATACATAATAAAAATATGTAAGATATATTTTTATATAAATAAGAAGATTGTGATCGTAGATATAGAGACAGTTTGGTGGTTGCCAGAGGCAGAGGGTAAGGGGGTAGGAAGGGAGAAATGAGTAAACTGGCTTTTTTAAATTTAAATAAATTGAATAAAAATAACAAGTGAGGCACAGAGAAGAAACTACTCATGCTTTTTCATCTACATGAAAGGCCTCTGACAATGTTGCTCTGGCACCATGAAAGAACAATGAAAGGGACCTCACTGCAAAGCTCAGCTTCTCCTGCTCTGACGTATATCCATTGCTGTCCACACTGACATCTTCAGTGATCAGTCCATTAACTGTGGGCTGGGTGAGTGTGGGGTATATGTCTATGGAATGGCCCTGAGGGGATTCTCTAAAGTGAAAGAATCAGAAGCCCCAGAAAGAATTACTTAGGCTGGTAAGAAAACCCACATGGCCAGCAAAACAGGTAAGAATAAAGTAACCAATTAAGATAAGCTCATATGCAGCAAGGCGGAAGGAGAGGGAGACAGGACAGGCAGGGAAGGAATGCAGGGTCAGGTGGCCATATATGGTGAAGCAGCTTCCAGAACACCTATGAGGGTGATAGGTCTAGACATCAACTCCTTGCTTCTCTGGGAAGAAGCAGTTTTTCACTCACACTTGTGGGTAGATGTTGCAAGGAGAAGAGGGGAGGGCAATGTTTTACGAAGCATATGCAGAGGTAGCTAATCTGGAAGCCTGGGTGATTTTACTTACAGGCCGAGTAGAGAGTAGATTTCTAAGAAGTCCCAATGTTTTCATCAGCACATTCAAATCTGAATCTGATAATAACCGGAATAGCTGTTCGGTACTCAAGCTACGTAAAATATCTGCTTTTATTTTTTGTTCAGCCTGAAATGCCATATTCTGAAAGGATTAAAGAAATTTCAAGAATCAAGTCTACATTTGCTTTATTAAAATTGTATTTTTAATAGTAACTCTGGCCCTAGCTAGTTTGGCTCAGTGGATAGAGCATTGGACTGCAGCCTGAAGGGTTCTGGGTTCGATTATGGTCAGAGGCACATGCCTGGATTGTGGGCTTGATGCCTGGTTGGGAGCATGCAGGAGGCAGCTGATTGGTGATTGTCATCATTGATGTTTCTCTCTCTCCCTCTCCCTTCCTCTCTGAAATCAATAAAAATATATTTAAAAAAAATAGTAACTCTGATTATTTTCAAAATATTAATAGAATCTGCAAAAAATCCTTAATTATGTCACATTATTTTTCTGATTCTGTCTGTCAAGAGAAAGATACTGTCACTTCTATATATATTCCTTTATTAAGAATATGATTACTTTCTGACACAGGCAATTTAATATCTTTAAGATTTCTCAAATAAATACAAAATCCATTATTACTTTTGAGAATATTCTATGGTTATCATGTTGCCTTCTGTGTACTTTAATAACAGAAAGACTATTAACAACTATACTGGGCTATGCATTTTGAAAATGACTTAAAAGTATTTGTTTATTACGCATAACCAATGGACACAGCTAATGGTGTGGTAAAGGCCTGGAGTGGGGCAGGAGCTGGAAATAGGTGGATATAGAGAAAGGGACATATGTGACACTGTCAACAATAAAATAAATAAAAAATACCAAAATATTAAATAAAAATTAAAAAAAAAACACCAAAGACACAAAAGTGCTTTGTAAAGTAGGTAGCTCGGTCCTAATGGGTTTTGCTCAATGTTTAGAACATTGGCCCTCGGACTGAAGGGTCCCAGGTTCGATCCCTGGCTCATGGGTGCATATCTCGGTTGCAGGCTCGATCCCCAGTTCCCAGTCGTGAGGGCATGCAGGAGGCAACCAATTGATAGGTCTCTCTCACATCGACGTTTCTTTCTCTCTGTCTCTCCCACTCCTTCTAATTTCTCTAAACATTAGTGGAAAAAATATCCTAGGGTGAGGATTAACAAAAAAATAAAAAAAATAAAGTAGGTAGCTCTATACAGTTATCAGTATGTTCATGATGAGGAAAATTTGTTTTCCAAAATGAATATAAGTCAAGTTTCAACATCTGTCCACTTTTCTTATTAATAGAATAGAGGCACACAGTGGCCAAGCAACTTGCTTATGTTTAAATCTGAAAGCTGCCCTAACTGATTTGGATCAATGGATAGAGCGTCAGCCTCTGGACTCAAGGGTTCCAGGTTCGATTCTGGTTAAGGGCATGTACTTTGGTTGTGGGCATATCCCCAGTGGGGAGTATGCAGGAGGCAGCTGATCAACGTTTCTTTCTCATCAATGTTTCTAACTCTTTCTAAATATATATTTTAAAAAAAAATAAATCTGAAAGCTGAATATGGAGTCTGCTAGGTCCTAGGTCCTTAGAAAACCGAGACTAATCAAATAATTTATATGCATATATGAACAGCCCATGGACACAGACAACAGTGTGGTGAAGGCCTGGGGTAGGGTGGGAATTGGAGGGAGGGGGGCAAAGAGGGGAAATAGGGATATTTGTAATAATGTCAACAATTAAAAATAACTAACTAAAAATAAATAAATAAATGCTAGGCTAGAATAGTTAAGGTTTTTTTTTTAAAGAGAAAACTCCACATTTCAAATAGTACATTCTTTAGTTTTAACTTTGAAAACAGCTCTATTCTCTTTGTAAATGATGACATACATAAAAGAGTGAAACGTACCATAAGAGCCCAAATTCCATTCACTCGTAAAGCGGGGTTTTCACTTTGTGTTAATCCACAAAGTAGCTCTACAGCTCCTGATTCTAAAATTGGCTGCCATTGAAAAGGGGGGAAAACACAGGCTTTAAGTCAGGTTTGTGAACTAAATGTGTACATACCCTCGCACTCTGCTTATGATTTTGTTTGCACTCTTACCCAAATCCAAGCAACTTTCACAGAGCAGGGAGTGAGGTGGCCATAAAAATCACCTTGAGAAGGGCAAGGACAATTATTCTCTCTCAAATCTAAAAACACAAATAATCCCTGTCATTTCCTGTTTTTCTGGTAGTCCCGAAAGACTCAGGAGCTATCCTAGCAATAGGTACATTTCACACAGACTCATGACCCCATTACCTAGTTTCATAGGCTCATTCTCACCATCCTCTGAGAGTTCACACTCCAGCTTTGTATAGGCACAGATCTCACTATCTCATGTGTTGTTTCTAAGCTGCCTATGAAGCAACAGGCTGATTTTGAATGAAAACTAGCCTCCTTCCAAATTATCAATCTTATCCCAAATAGAATTCATCTTTTAGAAATACTTTCACGATTATTTCTCAGTGATATAAGCAAAATAAGTCTTGTACTTACAGTCATACCATGTTTTATACCTAAAATAGCACACTTTTAGCCTGATCACTTAATTTATGATACTTAGCTGAAAATGGGTTTTGTTAATTCTACAAAAATTCAAATCCTAAAGGATTGATTTACTCTCACCAATGAATGCTTAAAAGGCCATCTTGCAAGTGCATTCTAGAAATGGCTTAAGCAACTGAAATTTATATAACAAGAAATAGAGCAGTGCCTTTCATGATGACATTTTTGAAGGACACACATTCCTCTACTTGTACAAATTGTGGTATGTTTTTTAAAACTTTTTATTTTTAACTAAGTTCTAACTTATAAAGTAGCAACTTACATATATTCTTTTCCCAAATTAACCAACTTTTAACATTTTGCCATATTATTTTGCTTAATCATGATCTCTTTCATTCTATATATCATATTTGCATTTTTAAATCTTTTCTAAACCACTTGAAAGGAGAGTGCATACATCATGCCCCTATACCATTACTACTTCAATGTTTACTCTAAGAACAAGAATGTTCTCTCAGAGAACAGAACCACAGAGTAATCACCAAATTCAGAGAAGTTAACATCAAAACAACATTTTTATTGAATATTTAGTCCGTATTACAATTTTGTCACCTGGTCCAATAATGCTCTTAATACACTTCCTTACCTTCCAGTTCAAGATCCAGTTTATTACTTATTGAAATATAATTGACATACATTATATTAGTTTCAGGTATAAAACATTATTCAATGTGAACATGTATTGCAAAATGATCATCACAATAAGTCTAGTTAAAATTCATCACCACACATAGTTCCAATTTTGTTTCTTGTGATGAGAACTTTTAAGATCTACTCTCTTAGAACTTTCAAATATACAATATAGTGCTGCTAACTATCACCCAGTTTATTTTTTAATATGGAAAACCAGTTGTATTAGTGATCCCATCCCTGAGCTCATCTACCTTCCTGCATAACTAAACCCTAAAGATGTTGAAGGTGGATCTGAGGCATCACAACAGCTATGCAGGATGATTAACGGTGTCACACTGACTGCAACCGGATCGTCATCAGACTCAAATCCGCGCCACCAGGGCAGAGAACTGATGGAAGCCCTGACATCTTATCTCGCTTTTGTCATCCTTCAGAAAAACTGCCAGTCTCTCCCCTTTCGTTCCAAGATTATCGCTGGTGAAAAATGGTTTCTGAACCTCCCCTTGCTAGTAAAGCCTTCCTAATTACCAGTCAGAAGCCTGTAGCTATTACAATGCAGACAAGTAGTTCAACCAAAATGGATTTACTAAATGCATAATAAAGGGCAGTGTCTAAACCTCAGTTCATGACTGGGCAGACCAGAGATATTTTAATATGATAAAATTAACTGGATAAGGGTTTCTCCTTCCTTTATTAAAGTTGATTTTCATTTTCCCTATAGAAATAATACATGCTCAAATAATTTATAAAATGCATAAAATGGGGAAAATATCTACATATGTTATCCTTCCTCAAACAACTACCATTAACACTAAACACTAAAAAGATTATTTTCTGGACCTGGCTGATTTTTCTCAGTGGTTAGAGCATTGGCTCTAGGGTTAAAGGGTTGCAGGTTCGATTCTGGTCAAAGGCACATACCTCAGTAGCAGGTTCAGTTGGGATAAGAGCAGGAGACAACCAATCGATGTGTCTCTTTCTTACATTGATGTTTCTGCTTCTCTCTCTCTTTCCCTCTCCCCCCTCCCTTCCACTCTCTCTAAAAATCAAGAGGAAAATATCCTCACTCCTAAGGTAAAGATTAAAAAAAAAAAGATTATTTTCTGATGCCAGCAGAAATTACTTATAATCCTGGTTTTACAAAATTGTATTAATTTATTCCTTAGTAATGATAGTTTGAAAATAGTCTATTATTTATGTATTATTCTTATATTTACAGACAGTTTAGAGTGAATGCAAAGTATAATACCTTTTAAATAACATGAATATGCCAGGCAGAATAAAAGGGATAACAGTAAATTAAAATAACCATATTTAAAAATGATTTATTTTGCTAATCTCCTTCTTGCAGCATCAAAAGTAGTTTTTAAAACTAGTCTTCAAATTTCAATGTCAACTACTATGGATGTTATTTGACTAAGCCCCTGGTAGGACCAGGCAAAGTCAAGGAAGAGAAAATCAATACTAACCTCTTTGCTTGGAGAAAATTCAAGAAGAAGATTACATAGCATGGAAGATGCTACTACTAAGATTTCGTCTGGTGCATTTTGCAAAACCTAGGGAATTAAAAAAAGGGGTACTATTAATGGTTTGGAAACATGGAGGTGAGATCACAAGATTGAGAAAAAAACAATTTATCTTTCATCCTGATTTCTCATATCTGAGAACAGTTTAGGAAAGATGGACCTGATATTGTGTGAACCTTTACCTAGTGCTATAATTCTGACTATGCACCCTCATACCTGTCTTGCCAGAGAAGCTACAGCCCCACTGCCAGGGTGGGAGTTGCTGTGCAAAGAAGATAGACAAGGAAGGGAGGGGTGCCCCATGTAAAGGTTTAAAGATCGTGGGACTGCTTTGGGGAAAGTTAGCACATTCTACATTAACTTGGGCCATTTATGAAACACAAAATTGCCCTACAGCCCAAAACTTTTTGATGTGTCCTTAGTAGAACTTGTTTGACCAGGAGCACAGATGGATTAAGCTATACTGCACAGGCCAGGTAATGAAGGGACTGGAATCACACAGCCCCGGTTCCAACTCTGACTCCTCCACTTACGAGATGTGTGCATCTTAACCTCTCTGAGCCTTTGCGTTGAGGAATTAAAGAAAACAACACTTTGTTTATAGGGACTACTTAGGATGAAATGTGATATAGTGAATAATAAGGAAAGCATAATGGCAAAAAATTAAGAACACAGATTGCCTGAATGAAAATTTCAGACCAACCACTGAATGGGTATATGAATTCCTTGGCTGTCAAATAGGGATAATAATAGTACCTGCTTCATATGGTTGCTGTGAGAATCAATAAACAAAAAGATTTTAAACTAGTAACTGGTACATAGTAAGGACCATATAAGGGCTCTAAAAAGGGAATTTATTGACATAGTTTTTGTTGTTATCAGGCATATGGCAGGTCTAGAGCAAACCAAATGCCACAGACTCTCACTCAACACAGAAGATAACAACATGATGACAAGTGTTAGCCACATTAGCTTTTATTTTTTTTTTTTGAGACTTAAGAAAGCCAGTGACTGACTTATTTATTTATATCTTTATTGTTCAGATTATTACAATTGTTCCTCTTCCCCACCCCCACCCCCCCATAGCTCCCTTCCATCGGATTCCCACCCCACCCTCTGCCCTTACCTCCCCACATTGTCCTCATCCATAGGTGTATGATTTTTGTCCAGTCTCTTCCTGCACTCCCTTCACCCCTTTCCCCTGACAATTGTCAGTTCACTCCTTTTCTACGCCCGATTTTATTAAATTCACCAGTTTATTCTGTTGATCAGATTTTTAATTCACTTGATTTTTAGATACACTTATTGATAGATATGTATTTGTTGTTCATAATTCTTATCTTTACCTTTTTCTTCTTCTTCCTCTTCTTAAAAAGTACCTTTCAGCATTTCATATAATACTGGTTTGGTGTTGATGAACTCCTTTAGCTTTTTCTACCTGTGAAGCTCTTTATCTGACCTCCAATTCTGAATGATAGCTTTGCTAGGGGTAATCTTGGTTACAGGTTCTTGCTATTCATCACTTTGAATATTTCTTGCCACTCCTGTCTGGCTTGCATAGTTTTTGTTGAGAAATCAGCTGACAATGGTATGGGTGCTCCCTTGTAGGTAATTAACTTGTTTTTCTTTTGCTGCTTTTAACATTCTCTCTGTCTTTTGCTCTTGGTATTGATGTGTCTTGATGTGGTCCTCTTTGGATTCCTTTTGTTTGGGATTCTGTGCACTTCCTGGACTTGTAAATCTATTTCTTTCACCAGGAGGGGGAAGTTTTCAGTCATTTTTTCTTCAAATAGGTTTTCAGTATCTTGCTCTTTCTCTTCTTTTGGCACCCCCATAATTCTGATATTGGTATACTTGAAGTAGTCCCAGAGGCTCCTTACATAATCTTTAAATTTTTGGATTCTTTTTTCTTTTTGCTTTTCCAGTAGAGTGTTTTCTGCTTTTGTTTTTCAAATCTTTGACTTGATTCTTGTGTTCCTCTAGTCTACTGTTAGGTCTCAGTATAATATTTTTTATTTCAGTCAGTGTATGTTTAATTTCTAGTTGGTCCTTTTTCATATCCTTGAGAGTCTCGCTAAATTTATCAACTTTTTCTGGGAAAAACCTTATAACCATGGTTTTGAACTCTATATCCAGTAAGGATCAGCTGTGTCTATGCTGGGAGAACTTCTGTGTTGGAGTCAGCCCTATGAGATAAGACTTGCAAAATTGCACAAGCCTCTGTGCTTGGCTTGGATGGAGTCGAGTCTCAGGGCTGAGCAGATAGCCTTGGCTTCCCATCAGCCCCTGGGTCTGTGTCCCTTGAAAATTGCTACAGCCCTCTCTGTACACATTGGTGCATGCGCTTTCAGACCTCTGCCTTTCGCAGCTCCCCTGAGTTTCCATGTGCTTCAGGGACCCATATGAGCCTGGGACCGCAGGGTCTCCCCTGAAACTTGGGTTCAGTGCAGTTGGAAGTGGAGTTGAGTGCAGTTGGGAGGTTCCGTCATCCTCCCGCTAGATAAAACCAGCAGCACAATCAGCAGTCAGTCCTTTCTGTGTGTGTGCCTCTAGCCTTCTGCATTTCGCAGTTCTCCTGAGTTTCCATACACTCCTCCTTTTTCCTGACAGTCCAGACTCCCCCATATGAGTCTTGCCTGGAACTGGGATTCAGTGCAGTCGGAACTGGGGTTCAGTGCAATTGGGAGTTTCCATCTCCCTTCTGCTAGAGGAAGCTAGCCAGGCACACCGCCGTCCGTCCTTTCCACATGCATATCTGCATACCTCAGCTTTTTGCAGCTCCTCTGAATCTCTATGAGCCTCCATCTTTCCTTCTAGTTGTAGAATTTCCACTCAGCCAGCTTTCCTGTGGTTCTGAATGATGTCCATTCTTTTGTTAAGCTGTAGTTTTGAAATTGTGTGAGGCAGCAGTTTAGGTGCTTACCTGTGCCGCCACATTGGTTTCTGCCCCATTAGGTATTATCAGAACCAGTTCTTTCCAGTTTCTAAGCCAGAGGCTTCATAAAAACTACCACTTATATGCAGTAACCACTCCACCTAAACCCTTTGCATTTGGGAGCAAACCGGATTAGATTTGTCATCCCAAAAGGAGTCCTAGGAGGTCTGGCTATGCAAACTGGAAATGGAGAATCTCTCTCTCTCACACACACACACAAAACCAAAAACAAAAAAACACCAAAAACAACCACAATTAAAAAAATAGTTAATTATCTGCTTTCTTCAGCTAAATTAAGCCTGAAGTTCCCAAGTTAAGAATAAGCAAGAATTACAAAACAGACGCAGTTCTCCTAAGATACTGTATTTAATTTTCCTGTGGCTTGTTAGCATGTTGATAAAGATAAATCTCCTGTTTTGCATGCTGATCTCTATCTGCCACAACCCCCTCTAGAACACTGTTCACCCTCCCTTGCCTTTCCATGCCCTTTCTCCATCTCTCAGGTGCACTCCCATATCCATGCTGTAAGGCCACCTTCTTCCAGAAGCCTCCTTGGAGCCCTTCCAGTTAGAAATCATTATATCCTCCCCGGTGCCACTGTTTATGCCCTCTTGTAAGACCCTTATTACTGTCCACACTGTTCAAATTCTATGTGTAGACACGCCAACTCCCTTTTCTATGAACAAATTTCAGCGCCTGAAGGAATAATCTACAGATCTATGATCTAATTTACCCTAGCCTGAATCAAATGAATGACACTGCACAAAATGGATGCTCAATGAATGTTGGCAAAATAAGAGCAATAATCATTTTCCAAAATTACACTACTTAGAATCACTGGTTTAAATTAGCGCGTACCAAGGCTTTAAAAAGTTGTTTTGCTTGATGAGTCACTTTTTAAAATATTAATTGTTTTATAGAGGTTAATGTGCCTTTATCAAGTTTTATTTTCAAATTAGATAACAATGAATGATAAACTAAAACAGAAGAGTCTGTGAAATTCTTAAAAACATTTCCTAAACGCAGTGTAAGACAGCGAGAAATTTGGAAGTTGACATCTAACACCGACCAAATAGAATTTCACCAAAATAGTAACAAAAAATTACAAATAAAAATTTTAATTAAAATCAAATGGCTATTCTCGAGTTTTTTTTTTAATATATTTTATTGATTTTTCACAGAGAGGAAGGGAGAGGGATAGAAAGTCAGAAACATCGATGAGAGAGAGACATCGATCAGCCGCCTCCTGCACACCCCACACTGGAGATGTGCCCGCAAGCAAGGTACATGCCCCCGACCGGAATTGAACCCGGGACCTTTCAGTCCGCAGGCTGACGCTCTATCCACAGAGCCAAAACAGTCTTGGCCTCTTGAGGTTTTTTAACCAACAGTTAACAACATGAAAAAGTAAAAGAGGAAAAATCAATAGACACAAACAGACTTTGAAGTAAGAGGAACTGAAATATCTAAAATGAATTATTGATCTACTTTTAAGCTTTTAATAGTATCTATGCTTTAAAACTGCAACAAAGTAGTAGTTTGATAATAATTATACCTACATGTACCCAAATGCACAAAACTTTCCCAGATTGCCAAGGCTCCATTTAAAAATAAATAAATATATTTTTATTGATTTCAGAGACGAAAAGAGAGGGAGAGAAACATCAACGATGAGAGTCACTGATTGGCTGGCTGCCTTCCCCATTCTCCCTACTGCAACCTGAGCATGTATCCTGACCAAGTATTGAACCATGACCTCCTGGTTCATAGGCCAACACTGAATCACTGAGGAATACAGGTTGGGCCAGGGCTCCATTTTCAAATCATATGAGAGAAGGGTACTTAGCTGAGCATTCAGAGAAATTGGCTCCAGAAGAAATATTTAAAAATTATTTTGGGAAACAGGGCACAGTCAAAGAAAATCGTGAATAGGCAGAATCAATAAAGAGTAAGCTGCTATGAAAAAGGTGCACTTTTGGGACAAAAAGAGTATCAATAGGAAAATCACTCAAATGAAGACATATTGGTCTAACTCTTCACCTGGGCCTCCTATCCCACCCCTCTACTACAGTCACAGGCATCTGTACACTTCCTGCACACAACATAAGGTAATGCTTCTGTTCATGCTGCTCCTCTTTCTGGCTAATCCTCCTGCTTTCCTTTTATCTTCAGAGTCCATTCCATAATTCTCCTGCCTGGAGCCTCCCCTGATTATTTCTACCTTTACTATAACCCTGATGCTTTAAGCTGAAGGCAAGAAGTTCTACAGTAAAAAAAAAAAAAAAAATTGGTAGCTTTCCTATGCCCAGAGGCTTTTTAGCAGGTAGTAAAAAACAAAAACAAAAAAAGAAAACATAAACAAAAAAATTCTGTTTATTAAATGCAAGGTGTCAGTTCACTTAAAGAGAAAAATGATGATGTATCAGAGGCCAAATTGACCGTGCTTTTATCCTATCTAATAAAAGAGTAACATGCAAATTGACCATACCTCTGCTACACCCACAAAACACACCTACCAGCCAATCAGAGCGAGTATGCAAATTAACCCAACCAAGATGGCTACAACCTCAGAGAGAGCAGGAGGGAGGCTTGGGTTGCCCCTGGAGATGGAGGAAGCCAAGCTTTCTGCACACACTGGCCCGCCCAGGATTCCGCTTAAAGCAACAAAGTTTCAATGGCTGTGCAAGCATAAGGCTTGGCTCTGCTCCAGTCTACAAAGTTTCAATTGTAGAAGACAAATAAATCCCAGATACCAGAGCCTCTGCTTGGGTCCCTGGGGTGCATGCTGGCCTGCAAACCACCACTTCATGCCCCAAGGGAACACCCACCCTGATCCAGGACACCCTTTAGGGCAAACCCGCTGGCCCCCACCTGTGCACTAGGTCTCTATCCTATCTAATAAAAGAGTAATATGCAGATTGACCATCGTTCCAACACACAAGATGACTGCCCCCATGTGGTCAAAAGATCCTGCCCCATGTGGACACCAGAAGATGGCCAGCAGGGGAGGGCAGTTGGGAGGAACCAGGCCTGCAAGGGAGGGGGGGCAGTTAGGGGTGACCAAGCTGGCAGAGGAGGGAAGTTGGGGGTGACCGGGCCCACAGGGGAAAGCAGTTAGGGGCAAATTGGCTAGCAGGGGAGCAGTTAGGCATCAATCAGGCTGGCAGGGGAATGGCTAGGGGGTGTTCAAACTGGCAGGCAGAAGCAGTTAGGGGCAATTAGGAAGGCAGGCAGGTGAGCAGTTGGGAGCCAGCAGTCCTGGATTGTGAGAGATGTCCAACTGCCCATTTAGGCCCGATCCTATCTCGTCAGTCGAACATCCCTCAAGGGGTCCCAGATTGGAGAGGGAGCAAGCAGGCTGGGCTGAAGGACACTCCCACACCCTGCATGAATTTCATGCACCAGACCTCTAGTATTAGGAATAATATTATTAGCATACTCTAAGTCTCAATTCAGATTTAATTGACCTGAAAAACATTATTCCCCCTCAAGAAAAGACCTAAGGCCAAAAGAAGTTAGAAAAGTAGGAGGCAACAATTGTGTTAAAAAATATCAAAGGAGTGACAAAAACTACAAACAGATTATATCTGTAAATGGCTGATTCCTTTCCTTTTATAACTAAAAATTACAAAGATGATTCTGGGAATAAGTCCAAAGTGTAATACTAAACACATAGGGAGAGCAAATGAGTAACTCAAGCTTTAGTTAATAAAAGAAAACCAAGCATGCACTTCCTTGTCACACGAGATGCTGACCTCACAAATACACTCTGCAGGTGTAAAGATGCTTAGAACATGAGATTTGAGGAAGTAACTGCTCAAAATGCTCTCAACAAAAATCACACATACTCCTAGACCACGGAATGCCGTCAGCTACCTCAGCTCAGTAAGGGCTCCGTGGGAATGGGTGTTATTTGCTCATCCTTCCTTTCCTTACCTTCATTAAAGGTTTCCACACGGCGTGATCCTGGAAACTGGTTCGAAGCTGCTGCACAGATCTAGACAAACTGTGCAAACATCTACAAAGAATAATCAAAATTAGCTTCACAAGAAGCTGAAACTTACACTTTCAAACACACTGCTTGACATTTCACAATTACTAATATACACTTCAGGTATAGCCACAGACATTATTAATTCAACTACTTCAGAACACTTGGTGGGCTTTCCAGGCTAGCTTCTCCGTTTAAATGTTGCACACTGAATTCACCTGAGCAGACTTTCGAGTAACACCTGGATTCTGTGCTTACTTGGTGAAGGTCCGGGAAGGAAACAGGTTAAACACATGGCAAGGGGTTTTTATTCAGACCATTTAAAGCTCATACCTGACAGCAGCTAACCGCACCTTGACACTAGACTCAGACAAGCCAGTCACAATTCGGTCCATCATATTTTCAGTCTCAATGATCTGGAGAAAAAGGTTAATGCTGCATAAATAACAACACAAAGATGACACACTTCACTGCTTGTAAATGCAAGTAGGCTGACGTCATTAAAAGTTTAATGTTGGCTTTAGTGCGAGTTTTACCTCTGGAACCATCAGTTTGTGGTGGGGGCAGGCATCTCATCAGAAAGGTTGGGCTATCCCCTAAGAACCTGCCAGGCTGAATGACAGGCATCAGGGGCCAATTATGCTTGATTATTTTTAATAATACTTAAAACAATAATTACACGGTATGATTAGCGCAGAGGTGTTGCATGAATAGCCTTAAGAAAGAGTGAGAGAGAAAACGAAACTACCATGGGAAAGGTTCCTGCCACAATGAGATTCTAGGGAAATCATGGTCTGCACAGCCCTTATGAAATGTAATCTGTGGGTTTCTGACAGAGCCGCCCTCTGGCTACTTTCTCATCAAGACAATGAACAGGTTAAACATTTAGAAAAGTAGCCCTTGCCATTTTGCACTGTAGCACCAAGCCCTGCTCCATGTAATCACGACAATCACAGAGCTTTTTTTAAAATTTAAAAACAAAGCCTACAATTTTCTTCATTAAGCAATAATGTATAGAAACAAAATAAATAGTGTGGGGAAGAAATTAAGTTTAATTTGTGTGGTCCTATGGAAAAACAGCATATTTTTTAAAATGCTAACATAACCGCAACACAAACATTAACAAAACTAATATTTGTAGAGTACTTCTTTGTGCCAGGGGTAGTGCAAATACATGTTACATTAGCTGTTTTATCCATTTTGTGGCCATTATGATTATCACCATCAGCATATTAAGAAACAGAGGACTGGGATAAGACAGAGCCTGAGTCCTTATGCTTAGCCATGCTCGTAAGATGGCC
Source organism: Lasiurus cinereus (assembly GCA_011751065.1). Taxonomy (NCBI): domain Eukaryota; kingdom Metazoa; phylum Chordata; class Mammalia; order Chiroptera; family Vespertilionidae; genus Lasiurus; species Lasiurus cinereus. The sequence continues at coordinate 11,175,243 of JAAGEH010000125.1, forward strand.
CTGGTAGAGCAGTAGGCCTGTGCTCACCAGGCGGTTCCCAGGATGGACAACACATTAACGGCAGTCATTGCTCCTATGGGAAGATTTTTAAAAAACCCAGGCCAATTAAATCAGAGTCTCTGGGATGGGGCCCAGGCACCTGCTTTTTGTTTTTGTTTTTTAAACTCCAGGGCTAGAGTCCAGTATGACACCATGGTTGAGGATCATTGACCTCAAAGTAGAAGGGGGTGGGAAATCTCAGGATGTTCAAACAAAATGAGAAGAGAACAAAACAGGTGAAATTAAGAGTGATGGGGAGAAGAGTATCAACTATCAAGTACAGGGAAACACACTGAAGCTGTAGGGTAGTAATGGTAATTTTTATATAGTGATTTGGAGATTCCTAAGTGGCTGAGAAAACTTATACTTCTCACCCAAGAGCAAACTTAATCTCACCCTTACCGTTATGCACATCCTTTCTGTCCTCATTGTTACTTCTAACCCCTAAATGCCTTCCTTTCTCACTGCATACGCTTTTCGACCCTCAGATACCTTTCTCCCCGACTTGAATTTCTTGCTCAGATACTCTACTTAATAGACAAATGCCTTCTTTTCACTCACCTCCCACCACTATATCCTGTTTCACATCCAAAACTACTGATTTAAAGCAGAAAATTCAGTAAACCTGGCTGTCAGATCTCTCAGTGTGTGCTACCCCATCTCGGCGGGACCCTCATTGCTTCACCAGCATTGCACTCACCTGCAGGGTATTCCCATCTTCCTTATATATCTCCATCCTTCAAATTCTTCCTACCTCTCCTACCTTAGTCCCTCTGTGCCCACCCATTCTTGCAGGGAAAAGGTTTTTCTTCTAGGACACAAGTTGTCTGAACTTCCTCTTCTCCTTAGAGTATCTCCATACCTTTTCACTCTTGTTACACTGAAGTTGGATACTTCAAGCTCAAAGCCCTTGCACCTTGATCCAGAAATTACCTCCCCTCACCTTTCTTGCAGCTTTACTGACTCACCCCACTGATTCCTTTTTCTTGGCCTGTTCCCTGCCACCTGCACCCCTATTTAAAAGACATAAGTGCTCCAACTGTAATCTCTTTAAGTTATAGTTCTCTCTCTCCTACCCTTCCTTAAATGGACATGTGTTCCAAGGCTCCATTCATCGCTCACTTTACATATGACAAGTTTACACCTACTCCATACAGAGCTACCTACAAAATAAAATGCTGAAATAGTACCTATGGCATCATTAACTCTGAAAGCTACTTTTCTAAAATATTAATCTACAATGTAATCACATCTAGACAGGTCACTTAGAAAAATATTTTCAACGGATGCAGAAGTAACACAGATTTTGTGAGACAAAACTCTGCACACAACATATTTTAATACTTTGGAAGCAGAAAAGTGGGAACACTATGACATAAACTTCTTCATAGGAGACAGACTCTTTCAGACTCATCCAGACAGAATATTTTAATTAGAGTCATATCTTAATCACATTTGTGTGTATCAATCATGGCAAAACTGGCTTTTAGTATAGACAAGATTTATAAACACATGAGGCTCTGAAATTACTATCTAGCAATTCAGTCTCATTTCCTTAGCTATTTTGTACTGTAAGCTCCTACAAGGTACACACCAGTCTTCTGATTCATTCCTGGACACACAGGAGGAAGTATGTCATAAATGCGAGATGAAGAAAAAGATGTAATTGAAGCACCTCATTACCCACTTTGTACCAAAAAGTATGTGAGAGAAAAGATATATATTTTTTCTGAATCTGATGCTTGGTAATCAGGTAACAAAATAACCAACCTGTACTTCATGCTTAACAAAACAAAACAAAACAAAACAGGAACTGTAATTCAATGATTTATGCAACGATAATATTACAATTAGTAGTATAATACTCAATGTTATGTCTCCATTTAATGAAACTCTGAAATCAATATTCATTACTTGATTTTATAAATACCTCTGTTTTGCATCTAGCATTATCAGTCCCAGGTTTGCTTCTTTCAGTGTGCAGAAGGCCAAGGGTTTCAGTACCGTGGACAAGTGGCAAAACCTGGCCCTGTCATGATTAACTCTTTAAAAATACTTACCATCATAAATGAATGCTGCAGAGATCATTTACAATTCTTTGGTAGATTAGCCTTAAGACGATAACTAACAATTTTACCACAGAGTAAGTTCATGGATTCTGAATTCTGAATGAATTTGTTGTTATTCAGTAACAGAGCCGAGTCCTGAAGGGCGCTACTTCTGTGGTACTGATGAAAACCTTCAAAATGTTCAAGGTGTTTGTTTCAACTTGCAGGCTAAGGCTTAAAAATCGCTCCTTGCATCTGCCTGATTTCATGGCAGAGACATACAAAATTTTGACTCTGCCTTTTAAATTACCATTTAGAATTACTGCACTTAGTAAAAATATTTAAAAATATAAATTCATGGTATAATTATACTGTTACCCAGAACACTAACTAGTAATAAAATCAATGTATAACAAGTCATAAAAATATTTTATGAAATATTTAGCAAGTTTCTGAGATGGCAGAATGATATTTTAAAAAATTGACCTAAATTAAAAAACATACTTTAAAATCTTGTAACTTTAAAAATATAGAGAATTTACATTTGTTCAAATTTTGAACATGCATATTTAAGACAGGGCTTTATATGAATAATGATTCTGGAGAAATAACATCTATGGCAACCAGGGATAGTAATACTTAGATAACCAAAGTTAAAATTTGGCCTCCATACTTTTCCTAACATATCTATTACTTCTGAATTCAATCAATTATTGATTTATATTGTATATTCTATTTAACTTAAAAAAAAAACACAACAACCCCAAATTTAATTTGGTGCTTTGAAGGGCATGCTAAAGCAAACAAAAAGTTTTAAAAATCAGAAATTTAAATCTATTCTAAGAGAGTAAGAAGACATCTTGTAATTAATAAGAGATAAGCTAAAGAAAAAAAAATCTATGCTTCTTAAGTACAAATATTCTTTTTACTATAAAGAATAAATAACAGAACTGGAAATTTATAGTATAAAGTCACTGTCTTCATTGCAAACTTTTTTTATTTATGCCCAACATTGTTCAGTGTTCCTAGTGCAATTTAAAATATATATTTATTTTTAATCTTCCAATGAAATCATTTAAGATATTCTAATAAATGCTTCCACTTGTTGAGCACTTACATTCACCATATTAAATATTTTAAATACATTGTATCTTCATCCTCACAATGACCCTGCAGATATAATTTCTTTGCTAGGAAAAAGAAGATAGAAGACAAATTCTCATTTTTAGTGTTTGTGTGTGTGTGTGTGTGTGTTTACTTTTTATTTTTTTCTGCCTATACTGTTTAAAAGAAATTGTTCAATTTAAAAGGAAAAAAATATCCTGTTCTTGACTACCTTATTCATGTAATATAAAACCAGTGTGATTGGATGACCCTCTCCCCCTATAAGAAAAAAAAATTAAGATTTCATGTTTTCAATTCTTGAAAATATGAAAGGCAGTTATAAAACATTAAAAATGACAAAAATATTTAATTATTAATTTCCAAACTGATTCAAGAATAACCCCACTGAAATCAACATGTCCATTCTAATTATTTTCAAATAATTCCTTAAGCCCTTAGCAAATTCTTGCTGGCCATTCCTTCCTGTTCTCTGACTTACTGAGGTTTTATAATAAATGCTGAGTTGTAAGGCTGCATCTTATGGCTCTTTGTCTCACTGCACTGCTTTCCTCCCTCCCCCACCCATCAGACAATATTTATACTTTACAGAAGAGGTTGGTTTCTGAGTCAGGCTAATTTCTATAAACCAAATCATACTTTTATCCCTAGGAAAAAAATGGGTCCAGATTCACATTTGTGAATAATATACATTATTTTTAAATCACACATTCAGAAAGAAAAAAAACGAAAAAATGGTAAAAATTATTTCAAAATTAAACAAGTACCATGCTGTAAAATATGTTCTCTTTTATCTATATCAAAGTGAGTAGAAGACATGTCCTTGGGATTGTCTGCCTCTTGCAAAATGAAAATTTCCTGCACTTTCTTTATGTTAAAGTATAATGAAATCTTTTGCCTATATGATCAGATTTTATTTTCCCTATTTTAAATTTCTTCACATAGAATTGCTAATAAAATTATAAATGCCCTTAATGTATGAAAGCCCATATATAATTTGCTTAATAATGTAATTTTACAATATGATTCATTCATCTATTTGTCCATTCATTCAATTTTTTCATTCACTCATTCTTCAAATATTTATTAAGTGCTGTCTATGCATCCGGAAGTATTGCAGATGCTGGAAATACAGTGATGAACAAATACATAAAAAAATCCCTGCCCTCATGGAGCTTACATTCTAGTTCTTCAAAAGGAATGTCCAGCTAAAATTTAAGTACTCAAAATCCAAAAGGAAAGCTTTCTGGAAGTCTCCATTAGTAAGATACCTCAAAGGAGCAAAGGCTACACTAAGTACTTCTTTTAAGATTTGCCATGTATTTTATTTTTATAAAAAATAAAAATAACATCCTGTTAAGTTCATTAATTTCTTTGAGTTAATTTATACTTACTATTTCTAATTTTCCTCAACTTATACTTTCTAACTAATAAGTTATACTAGTTCCTTAAAGAGAGTAAAGAGAGACAATCCTTTAAAATTTCCAGCCTAATTTATGACCAACAAGTACCAACCAAGTAATGATCTTCCTAAGAACAATTCTTTGTTAGAAAACAATCAACCACACAATTACAGTACTGCTTGCCACTGCTGTTCCTGCATGACTTAACCACTGACTGGGGTTATGACTGGAAATACCAGCACTTGAAAGAATGTTAGGTATCTTAACTTCTTTCTTTTTTTACTGTCCCATTAACTGAACTTACGCTTCCTAGTCAGCATTAATATGTGGTCAAGGCCATTATTAAAAACTAGACTTTCGCCCTGGCAGAGATTATATCGAATTGTGTAGTTACTGCCAATGTGCTCTGGACCTTTCATCCATTGAGTACTCAATTCCTACCTCTGCCCTTGCTTAACCTAACAAATTCTTGAATTATTCTAAGTTGCCTATGGCCAGGCCACATTGTCAAGCTCAGTGGTCCATCTTTTGTTAGTTAGGCTTCTCCCCTTTCATGTCACAGCCAATGGTAATGTTTTCTACTTTCATCTGCAGAACTCTTCACACTCCTTCAATCTCTTGAAGGACACCAGAGGAAGTCGGGAAATTTGTAAGTATGCCACAGAGTGAGAACAGATGAAATGCTGGGAATTAGAAATACCAACTTTGCTCTGCACAGGATACAGAGAGATCTGGGCATATTGAAGGAATGTCATTCTGTGTTTGGTTTCTGTATTTTCATTTCTATCTTTATTCAACAAATACTTATTTACTGGGTGCTTATTAGGTTCCAGGAATTGTTATATATTAATGGGAACATACCAACAATGCTCCAGAGCAGGAGTGGTATATCTCTGACCTATGGGTCATATCTCAGTCGTCAGCTTAATTTTGTCTGGCCCAGAGAGAAGGTATCAAGAAATGAAATCACAGCAGGTCTTTAGAAGTCTTTAAAGCAACAAGATAGAAACATAATTCTACAAAGAAAGAAGGCCTGTATCTTTCTCCTTTACAGCTGGTATAGCTCTCACTGTCTACTTCTAATAGCTTCAATTTTTTCTTGTTCATTCTGCTTCATTTCCTGAACTGATCATAACAGGGCAATGGAATATATGTTATCCCCTGTACTTACTGAATTGCAATCCCGTTTTCAGTTTAAAAGGCAGACCAACTGAACATTTCATATTTTTATCCTTGTGTGTATGTTGTGTTTTGTTTTGTTTATTTTTTGGGGTGGGGGGATAGCTCTATGATCCTTGAAATTTCTTTCAAAGAATCTCCACTCATTAACTCGGTAAACTGAAATTCCAATTTGACAAGCATAAATATTGCATTAAAAAATAAAACAATTAACACTGTACTTCATGAAAATAAATATAATCAAAGTTAATAAGGCATAAATGTAAAAGGTAAATAAATATTTCATAAACAATTAAATAAAAATCTACCCAAATAATTATGTCAACAAAAAATGGAACAGAAATAAAGGCATTTAAAGAAAAAGGGTCATTGTCATTTTTTATGCACTGAAAATAAGAATTCACCACTCCTAAGAACCATTTTCATGTAGGTTTTATCACAATATAGTTTATATTTTCCATTTTACAATATCCCTCTTCAGTAGTTACTGTAAATTATTCAAACACCTCATTTTTCCAAAAATTAAATATCTTCCTTAAAACTCTATATATTCCCCATTATATAAGAATATCACAGTATCTTTTCTTCACCACACAAAAAGCTATAATAATGATAACTTATTCTTTATTTGTCATCTTTCTACAGAAGTTATCAGGATTTAGCCTTACCAGGAAATGATACACATTATAAATACAACTTTTAATAGACTGATCATCAGACTGTTATGTTGTATTTCTAGAACATGATATCACAAATTAAGTCATTAATTCCAAAACAATAGTTTATTAACAAAAAAGTACAAAGAAGTACAAATGGACATCCTATTTCCCCCCTTTATAGACCATCTTTCCTATCTCCCTTTCAGTCCATTGGCATAACCTTGAACTAAAAGAATGGGCAAAACACTTTTCCTCTTTCTAATGATCCCTAATAACCATCCCAAAACAAATCATTATATATAAGTTATACAGTCCATATCAATTTTTAAAAAATGTTTTATCTATGAGTTGCCATAAAAGCCTCTTCCTAAACTGAATGAAGCATATCAACATCCAAAAATTATGTTTGTCAGACATAGGTAATACCATATCACTAGTATGTTGACCTTTAAGTTACAGTTTACAAATGAAAGCTTAGAGGTTTCAATAAGAATTTTCATAGATATTTACTAAGAATACTTCAAGTCAAAAAATCTTATTAGTTGAACTAAATTGAGGTACATGGAAAATAATGAGCTTAGTTGCTTTTTTGCACTGATTTTAAATCAATGCTATTCACATATCTAATCTACTGCTTATTTCAATTTTATTCAAGAATGGTTCCTTTTCAATTGATTTCATGAAACCTACGGCTATGCCATAACTCTCTCTCTCTCTCTCTCTCTCTCTCTCTCTCTCTCTTTCTCTCAAGTACTTCTCTGAATCATGACAAATTCCCAATACTTTTCATTTCTCTCACAAATACCAATATAGATGGACTTAGTAAAGTGCCATGTTCAGTAAATAATGCCCAATTTGCTCTTTCTGCTACAGCTCATCAAGACAGAACATGTGGGATTACTTTACTGATGTTTATTAATGCCTTGAATAAAATTTATTAGATTAGGTTATATACTTTTTTTGAGTGGTAGATCCAGTTTTTTGGTTTGAGGAGGGAGCCAGGCCAGAGCTTACAACTATACTTTATTTTCTACTTAAAACTATTCTCATAAAAAACATGATTTCAGTGTTGGACTAGGCTGTTAAAACATAAGGTGCTATACCAGTGATACATTTTTTGGGACCTGAAAATTCACATGACCACTCACTAAACATAAAATCATCATTCCACAAAGATTTTATTCACATCAAACTTGCACAGTAGCAAAAAAAAATCAAAACATAAATAACTAAGCCACATATCAAAGAACAATATACAATAGATTTAAATTTCTCAATGGCAATGGAAAGTATTTTCATAAATAACATATACAATTCTAGTGTTAGGACTTTCAAGGTGTCTGAAGCTTCACAGTGCTAGAAATGATTTTTATCAGAACACATGCAAAAATGTGCAACACAATAATCCATATTAATGACACAAAAAAGCACACCAGTTATTTCTCATTCCAGCACGGCCATGCCACTCTATGTTCTAAAAACAAACAAACAACCCCCCAAATCCGGGTCCCATTCATTCTTCAATTATGCCTTTAGTCACTCTGCTTTATTATATTCAAACAGTCACTGTTAGTGCTCTTCACCACGACTTTCAGGTTGGCGTCACTCCCTGCCTGCTGGCTGTCAGGACTGGGGGACGCCCCTCTCCCAGACTCACCTTCTTCCGGATGTCTTCATCATTTGCTCCAAGAGAGGCATAGAGCTTGAATGCAGCCTGGCGGAGTTCGTGAGCATGTTTTAAGTCATGATCAAGCTATGGGAAAGGAAAAAAAAATATGTTACAAATCAGTCCACAAATTAAATTTTCAATAAAACCAATTGAGTTGAAGAAAAAATGTTTAACAACTATTAACATATGAGTGCTCTCCCTGAATACAGCTGGTAACTTGAGTGCTACTGCAACAATGTCTTTAGCAGGTTTCTCAAATGGCAAGAGCAGTGCTAGCCTAATTTCAGTATTTCAAATACTTTAGAAACAGGGAAAACTTTTGTGAAAATCCTTAATGAACATTATACCATGGTAATCATTATTACTTATTTATTGCAGTTATCTGAGATTTATGTTAGGGGACGTTTTTGATACATTTATTAAAACTAGAGGGAGGAACCAAGATGGCAGCATAAACACCTGAACTTGCTGCCTTGCACAAACGCATCAAAACTACAACTAAAAGACAAAACCATTATCATCCAGAACCACAGAAAGGCTGAGTGGAAGTTATACAACTAGAAGGAAAGAGAAAAGTGCACTCAGCTTGGGAGGAGGTGCAGAGGTGTGGAAATGCGGAAGTGCAGAGGTACAGAGGCGTGCATGGAAATGGGCTGGCAACTGGGTACACTGCTGTCTTCTTTAATCAGGGGGGAGATAAGCTCCCGACTGTTCTGAACTCCAGTTCCGGGTGAGACTCTGGGGAGAAACTGGACTGTCTGACATCGGACTGGAACACGAGGGCGGCATTCTCTCAGAGGTGCTTGCAGTGATCATTGTTCCTGCACGGTGCCGCAAGACACAGAGACCTGGGGGCCTATTCCAGGCAGGGCTGATGGGCAGCCATTGCTGTATGCTCCACCCTGGTAATTCCCTGAGACCCTGCCCCATCCAATTTACAACCCTATCCTAGCTGTGTGCAGAGGCTTTTGCATATGAATGGCCTGGCCTTTTGTAATCTAAAACCTAACGAACTGCAGCGGGAGAGCCCCAGAGCTTCCAAAAGAAGGTCCAAGGCTCCACAGCAGCTTGCATTGCTTCACAGCTGGGCTTCATCTGGACACCTCCAAACCCCAAAGAGGGAGGAATCTGCAGGTTTCTCTGTAGCTCCTGCTGGGTGGCCTCAGGCAGTGGCTAACTTTGCACCTCCTTGCAGCCCCAAAAGCCAGTGTACCCAGTGGTCAGAATGAGACCATTCAGATTACAACTCTTCACATCCATAAGAGACACACTCAGGGGGCAGATTCAGTAAGCACCAAAGCTCCAATGAAGCAAGTCCAGCCCCATAAGGGTATCTCCAGCATAGAAGTTCTCCCATTGTAGACACAACAGGTCCTCACAGCCAATTGGCCTGGAGGTCAATTCCTCCTAGTGATATCAACAACAATCAAGGCTTAACTACAACAAGACTGTGTACATAGTCCACAAAGGGGTGCGCCAAGAGTGTCCACCTCAGGTAATTAGGGAAGCTGAGCCACTGGGCCATATAGGACATTTAGCACAAAAAGCCACTCTATCAATACAGGGAAGCAGCCAAAATGTGGAGACAAAGAAACATGTCACAAAAGAAAGAAATGGAGGAAAGCAAATGACTGGATATAGAGTTCAAAACCACGATTATAAGGTTTTTCAAAAATTTTCTAGAAAAGGCCGATAAATTTAGTGAGACCCTTGAGGATATGAAAAAGGACCAAAATAGAAATTAAGCATATACTGACTGAAATAAAGAATAATATACAGAGATCCAACAGCAGACTAGAGGATCATAAGAATAAAGTCAAAGATTTGAAATACAAAGAAGCAGAAAACATCCAACTGGAAAAAAAAAAAAGAAAAAAGAATCCAAAAATTGCAGATAGTGTAAGGAGCCTCTGGGACAACTTCAAGTATATATATATCAACACCAGAATTATGGGGGTGCCAGAAGAAGAGAGAACAAGATATTGAAAACCTATTTGAAGAAATACTGACAGAGAACTTCCCCTAACTGGTGAAAGAAAGAGACTTACAAGTCCAGGAAGCACACAGAACACCAAAAAAAAAAAAAAAAAAAAAAGAATCCAAAGAGGACCACACCAAGACACATAATTAAAATGCCAAGGGCAAAAGACAAAGAGAGAACCTTGAAAGCAGCAAGAGAAAAACAGTTAGTTACCTACAAGGGAGCACCCATACGACTATCAGCTGATTTCTCAACAGAAACTAGGCAGGCCAGACGAGAGTGGCAAAAAATATTCAAAGTGATGAATAGCAAGAACCTATAACCAAGATTACTCTACCCAGCAAAGCTATCATTCAGAATTGAAGGTCAGAAGGTCAGATAAAGAGCTTCACAGATAAGAAAAAGCTAAAGGAGTTCATCACCACCAACCCAGTATTATATGAAATGCTGAAAGGCATTCTTTAAGAAGAGGAAGAAGGAGATAAAGGTAAAGATAAAAATTATGAACAATAAAATGACAATAAATACATATCTATCAACAAGTGAATCTAAAAATCAAGTGAGTAAAAAATCTGATGAACAGAATAAACTGATGATTATAATAGAATCAGGGGCATAGAAAGGGAGTGGACTGACAATTCTTGAGGGGAAAAGGGTATGGAGGGTGTGGGAAGAGACTGGATAAAAATTGTACATATATTGATGAGGTCAGTGGGTGAGGGTAAAGGCAGGGGGTGGGGTGGGAAATGGGTAAAGGGGAGTTATGAGGGGAAAAAGAGCAACAACTGTAATAATCTGAACAATAAAGATTTATTTAAAAAAACACATTACTTAGTGGTATGAAACAATTCTACCTTTCCATATGCATAACTGGCTTCTAAGTTATCAATTTTCCATACACCTGATTTATCACTAAATCACCATAATAAAAATAGGGCAGTTTCAGTGGCTATCTATGAACCAGTAAATATATAAGGCCTATCAATAATGTAAATAATTTTATAACTAAGAAAAATAGTTTCTTCATCCAAGTGACTACACTTTCTTCAAATGATTTACCTTCAAAAGGTTCTCTTCTGCAATGATATAACTGTTGTTCAAAAAAATCAGAGTCCCTCTTTTAAAACTTCCTAAAGAGCTAAGTGGCATGTGAGCTACAAAACCCTGACTAATATATATATGAACTAAGAGAGTTTGAAGTTAAATGTCAATTATTGTGATGTGTGAAGATGGAGAAATCCAGCTGGGTAACCTTTAGAGTAACAAATAAAACAAAACACCCTGAAACTCATTTGAGGTAGTTCTGAAGGCAATTCTTAAAAGTAGTTCCAAAAATATTCTGATCAAAGCAAGCACTGATGGATTATGTGAGGAATTTCCCAATATATAATGAGGAACACTCAATTTGATGTGTAAGTCCTAAAATATTTATTCTTAAAGTTTTAACTACCTTTTAGTCATAACATAGTGGTATTAATTAGAATACTGAATTGGACTAATATATCAAGAAAATCATACATTTGTTAACATGTAAGAATTTCTCTCTATGGTTAATTATTTCAAATTTTTTTTGAGGGGGGTTCAGAAACCACTGGATAATCCATCATTAAAAATAAAGATGACTTGTCCTGGCTGGTGTGCTCAGTGGTTAAAGTGTTGACCTGCACACTGAAGGGTCTCGAGTTTGATTCCTGATCAAGGGCATGTACTTGGGTTGCAGGAACCCCTGGCGTGGTTGGGCATGTGGAGGAGGCAACAATCCAGTTGATGTGTCTCTCTCATATAGATCTCTCACTCTTTTCCACTTTTCCTCCCTCCTTTCTATTCTAAAAAAAAAAAAAAAAAATCAACGGAAGAAACATCCTCAGATGAGGATTAACAAAAAATAAAAACTAAATAAAGATGACAAAATAAACTAATATTCAAGTTTGATATTGAGATTTTTTAAAAAATTATTTCTAGTTTTACTGTAATGAAAATAAAATGGAAAAACCTTAATAGCAGGGATAAATTACATACTAATTAAAAGATTTGCACCTGCTTAGGTTATACATTCTTCTTCTTTTTTAAAAAAATATATTTTATTGATTTTTTACAGAGAGGAAGGGAGAGGGATAGTTAGAAACATCGATGAGAGAGAGACATTGATCAGCCGCCTCCTGCATGCCCCCTACTGGGGATGTGCCCGCAACCAAGATACATGCCCTTGACCAGAATTGAACCCGGGACCTTTCAGTCCGCAGGCCGACACTCTATCCACAGAGCCAAACCGGTTTTGGCAGGTTATACATTCTTATATGTTCCTTCACTCTCATGTCCAACAAAGTGTTCTATTTGCCTTGATGGGATGGTCAACTAAGGGTGTTCATGAGGCCATCACTAGGACTTGCCCATGTATCTCTGTTTCAGTGAGACACTGTCAGTGTGAGCAAGTAGCCAGAGGGAGAACAGACAAAGCAGATGGTTCAGTATAACCCCACTCCACTGGAAAAACAATCATACTGAAGAAAGAACAGACATAACTTTAATACACAGAGGGCAATATATATTATTAATATAAATATTAATGAAAGCATTGTAGGTCATTCCTCAGACAGAGAAAATATATACCCTTAACAGTTTATTTTATTTTCCGTATCAAATGCTAAATGAACAGTTGCCTGACAGATGATTTTTTTTTTCCTTTGGAACTTGGGAGCATGAGAGAGGTCAAGAAAACAATTTTTTAAAAGTTACCATTGGGACCACTGGTATAAAAAATAGTCATATTCATGAAACAGTGCTGGTTACTAATTAGAAGGCAATGTTTTTTCTACCATGACCTTCTTAAATAAACTTTCTCTAACATAATATTTATCTCCTATGCTTGGAGAAATAAACACGAAAAACAGACTCAGAAAAACAAAGTCAAAGGAATGTCTACCTATCCTAAGGAACTTATATTTTGAGAAAAAGTCAGCACAATTGATGGTTTCAGTCTAGAGCTTAAATGATGCTTTAGTTGTCACTAGCAGATCAAGTACAGTATAAAACTGCAAAAAGGAAAGAGAAGATGGCAAAAGTTAGGAAAAGTAGCAAAAGAGAAAGACAGCATTGAAGAGTAAAATAAGGCCACTACGTTACACATAGCAAAAGATCACCCTGGCCTAAAGAACAAGAACAATGCAATAGAGATGATTCTGGGAACATGAATAGGATGAGATAACATTGACAGAATGTCAGTAACCAGCTTAGACACCAGATCCCACTATTTGGAGGTTTTAAAATTGGGAATTAGGGATGTAATTTTCTTCTTTCCCCATTATTATCTTAATAAAAAACTTCTGCCCAGCTGGTGTGGCTCAATGATTGAACACTGACCCATGAACCAACAGATGGCAGTTCGATTCTTGGTCAGGGCACATGCCCAGGTTGTGGGCTTGATCCCAGTAGGAGGTGTGCAGGAGGCAGCCAATCGATGGTATTTCTCCCTCATGGATGTTTCTTCTCTATTGCTCTCCCTTCCTCTCTCTAAATATCAATAAAAACATATTTAAAAAATTTCTGAACATGAAACAAATTGGTCTCAAAAACTCAGAAAACAACATCATCTATGTTACCAAAGGTAAAAGATTTCTTTATTTAAAAGGGCTTTGAACTGTATTATCAAGTGGTTCAAAGTAGAGAATGCTAAGTAAACCTTTTAGAAATCCCTCTCGAGAGCTGCTGAAAAGGAAAAGAGAACATACCCTTTTAATGTCAGTGATGGCACTCACAGAGCTGGGATACTTGAAATAATCAGCAAGCATGGCAATGAGGTGATCAGTAATGCTCGCAATTCTCTGTAGCTCAACATCTGGTTCAATCAGATAGGCGAGTGTCTCAGCTCCTTCAACTCTCTCCTCTAGTAATCTCTCCTTACTGCACATTCGAACCAAACATGGCAACGTCTGAAAGGTAGTGAAATTATTTGTTTTTTGGTAAAGGCAAAAGCTTGGAGTTCATATAGTGACTGAATTAACTCAATGGTTTTTATTGGGAGTCATGCTTGTGATGAAATTTTCAATGAAGACTCACAGAGAATAAGAGAATTTTTTAATGTAAAAATATATAAAATTCATTGCATATTAATCATTTATGCTGGTACACTAAACTCTAATCATACAATCAAAATACAATAATACAAACTCTATTCAGGCTTTTGTGATTGATAAGACTAAAGCTTTAAGGTACAACCTTACAAAAGATATTTCAAGAATCCCTAATAAAGCATGTTTGATGCTTCTACACATGTATGTATTTATTTACCTAATTTACATCCAACAGTTTAACCAGGAAATGGTTTTGCCTTAGAAAAAGTATGCTATTTTTTCCTTAGTGAGAAATATGGTTGGGATGACTTTCAGTTTTTGTTTGGGAATTAATATCTACAGGAACAACAACAAAAAAGATATAGCTTTAAAGGTTCAGTGATCTTACCATCACTCAGATTCCATCGGTTCTCCTATAATGCAAGTGAAATGCATTAATTACAGTTCCTAGGTTTTCCAAAGAGTTCCTTGGAAAGACTAATATCTAAACTGTCCAATTTTACTTCTGAGGTCCTTTAAAAATCTTGGCACTGGTCTTGATTGGTTATTTATCAATAAAATATACCACGTATTTACTATTTCTAAGGCTGGTGAATCCACTTTAAAAGATAATGTGGAAGTAAAAACTGAAAAATATTACAATTATAGGAAACCTCTCTCAACTACCACAGTCAGCTGTTCTTTTCTGTCCCCAATACATCTTTACCACAGTTTGGCACTTTATTGTTAACTACTGATTTCAGGTTTTTCAATACAACTCTAGGCTTCCAAGAGGAAAGCCTTATTCTTATTTTCTTTTGAACAGTCACTAACATTTATCAATACCATAAAATCATGGATTATTGAATTTCATTCTCACAACTACTACATGAAGAAAGATACTATTAACCTTATTGACCAATGAGGAAGAAAAGAAGGGAGAGCAGTTAAGAAAATAAATCAAGGTCCTTGCATGGAAGCCTTTAGCATTCTATGCAGAGTTCTTTTCTTAGGGGGTCCTCAGATCTCATTTAAATTAACTGACTTGCTTCACCAAAGACTAAGGCAAACATTAATCTTTTTTTTTTTTTTATCTTTGGTTTGATTTTGAACACTGACAGCAATAGATCTCACATTCATAAAATGACACACAATGAATTTATTTATACTTGCTTTGTTCTTTATAGCAAATAAGACATTTATTGTATTGTTTTTCTCACAATAACCTTCTGGGTCAAATGAGCAGGAATTACTGCCTCCAATTTCCTAATTAGGAGTCTGAAGTGCCAACAGAATAAGGGGTGTGTCCAAGGTTACCAAGCTAGGCAGTAGTGGCAATGCTAAAAGCAGATTCCAGGTCTTGGGACTTATAGGGATAGTCTTTTTTTCTGGGTTTTTCTGACTTCTAATTGATTTGGACATCAATGACGATGACCGTTTTCATGTGTTATTTACTTATTCCTTATCAGTTTGCTTTTTGATTGTCTGCCATGAGAGTAATATAAAGTTTTTATTTGTAGAGCTAGTGAACTGCTTCCTACAACACTGTCACAAACAATAAAAATCAAGGGTTAAAATATATTTTCTATCACCTGAATTTTGCATATTTTTACAATTTCTACATCCCCCTTATTACCATAAAAATAAAAAAAGTATGACAAGGAAATAATTATTTCACTTTGACTTTCAAAATACATATAAATCCAATTTTGAAAAACTACATGGCATCCCACCAAAAAGAAAAGCATGGTGTTTACTATTATTTTATTCTATGCACACATACCATAGTGGCAAATAAGAATTCCAATATTTATATTCAACACATATGAGTGAATACTTTTCATATACCTTTTAGAGAATTAATTAGCTCACCTTCAATACAATACAGTTGTCGTCTGTCCGAATTGCTCCAGCTCTACACATATAAGTCAAACTGGAATAAGATAGCAGAAAGTAAGTTTTTGCTTGTGTTTGAAGTGTTAAAAAGGAAAATTACTTGCCTTTAATATTTTATAGGCCAAAAATGAGAAAACTACTCTCGTTTATTTTGAGAGAGGCTCTGACATTCCATTATTTGAGATTCTGTTCATTAATAGTCAAAGAAAACTAACTGATACCAATGTTACAAGTCAGATATTAAAAAACCCCAAAATCTTACAAAGTTGTTTTTAAAATAAATGGCCTAATAGGTGGACACATTTTGAAGCTAGGTGCTGAGCACATTAGAGTTCTTTATACTTTTCTGTTTTGTTTTAAATTTTCCATAATAAAAAGGAAAAAAAATAAAAATAAAACATAAAGTTAATAAAGTAACTAAGTTTAAATGAAGTTAAGTTGATATTCTAACTTTAATAGCAGAAGTATCATAGGAGAAGCATTTACCTTCTAATGCTTATGAGTGTCCATAAGAAATTGACTAATCAGAGGTTATTAGTAGTGGCATTAAGAATTAAGCAATGATTTAGTTTTACTGAAAAACAATTTACCCTCACAATTATATCTGGCTTTGAATAAAAATAAAATTACTTTGCACTCCCCAAGCAGGTAATGACATTAAGCACTTTAGAAACTTTAATGAGTTTCCTTTTTCAATTACATTCTTTTAGTAAGCTGGTGAAAAGAAAAAGAAAAAACCATGTTCTAGCTTTTAGGGGATGGTATAAACCAGTGGTCGGCAAATTGCGGCTCGCAAGCCACGGTTTGCCGCTCTGTTGACTAATGAGTTTGCTGACCACTGGGAATAGGGACTTAATCACAAGGAACAACAACAGCCTGTGATTATTGGAATGGAGAGCCTAGGTTAGTAGTCGGCAAACTCATTAGTCAACAGAGCAGTAAACCTCGGCTCATGAGCAGCATGTGGCTCGCAAGCCAGTTTGCCAACCACTGCTATAAACAAATCAGTAAAATACTTATATTACAGAGAAGGGTTGGGGAACGTCTGGCTTGTGGGCTGTATACTAGTAAAGGCCTGAGAAATTATTTGGTCTGGCCCTGCCAAGGCATTAGGGGTGAGTTAATTAAATGTTTGACCAAATATAGCAGACTAATTTTTAAGATAACTCTGTATGGCCTGCAAATTATGTTATAAATATCCAAATGGCCCTTGGCAGGAAAAAAGGTTCCCAACCCCTGTTGAGTAAATGGAGTAAAAACCATGTCCATTTAAGAAAATGTGAGACAACCCCATGACTTTCAAATTAAAAAAAATCCTCAAACAAGATTGGGATTGAAACTGAACTAATCAATCTGTCCCCAAATACTCTAAGATACTGAGAAACACTATCTTTCTTCCCACACTGTCTTGACTTTTACCATTTGGCTGATGTGAGTTGCATCTCAATAGGCTTATCCCTCTGTAACATCTTCACAAAAATTTGTGGTAACAATTCTCCATCAACCAAAACTAGAAACAAAACAAACAACAAGAATTGAGAACTTCTTTAAATCCACAAAGTTTATAAATTAAATCATGTAGTTCCACTGAAAATTCCAGCCTACCATTTACCAGGGTCATCGATACCTGGGGGTTTTCAAAAGCTAAAACTGAAAAGCATTTCAGTGCTTGCATTCGAACCTGTAAAAATAAATTAACAAAAAAACAACGTTCTTAATTCAGTTTTGCAAATATGCATTTTTTAAAAATATATTTTTATTGATCTCAGAAAGGAAAGGAGAGGGAGAGAGAGAGAGAGAAACATCAATGATGATAGAGAATCAGTGATCAGCTGCCTCCTGCACATGCCCTACTGGAGATTGAGCCAGCAACCCATGCCCCTGACTGGAATCGAACCAGGGAACCTTGAATCCACAGGTTGATGCTCTAGCCACCGAACCAAACCAGCTAGGGCACAAATATGCATTTCAATGTCTCAAAATCTAAACTTTTCTGAAGAAATAACTATTTAAATCTGTCAAAGTAATAAAGGAACGACTCAAGGGGATAGAAATAAAACCTGTTTATCTAAGGAGTGCAATAAGTTAAAATTAATGAATAATGAAAAAGCAAAAACAACAATAGCAACTAAAATTTAACTAAACAAATCCCTAATCAAATTTAAGAGAACACTGTACAAAATACAATGTTGGTAAGGCAAAAGGAAACTTAAAAACAATTACCAACTGCCTTTCAAGTGGGACATTTCTTCTTCCCAAATTACAAAAAAAAGATATCTAAAGGAGGGGGAAAAAAAGAGTACTCTACTCTTGTGGTTGCATAATGGATGAGAATGGGGAAGAGAGGAAACAAAGTTACCATAAAAGTTTGAAAAGGGCTAAATTAATTGAACTTTTAAAACACCTATAAATTGTGCCACTGTTCCTTAAAACTGGGTAATTGGTCTGGGATGATACCAATGAGGGCCCAAACTCTCGACCACATACAACATATTTTACAATTTGCAGGAGCTCCTATAGGAGCTATTATTTTTTAGGTCTTTCTGTTCAGTTTTCACCAGATATCTAATCCTCACTTCCAAGCTTGCGCCTATATTTGATGTTCTTATGCAGAACCTGGGACTGGTAGGATAGGTAGCTGAGGTATGAAGAAACATGTCCCTCACTTGGGCAGTACAACTATCCTTGTGAGCTCTTTACCAAGAGTGCACTTTGGGTGTCTGAGGTAGGGAAAACATACATATTAGCAGGTTGTAATAGAGCTAAGGACCAGAGCAGCAGAGGAAGAGCAGAGTAAGATAAGTACAAGTTGATAGAAGACAAAATGACAGCTTCTCTGTTCTACAGGAAGCTCCTGATAAACCCAACTCTAATGTAACACAAGGACAATGTCCCAATATTTGCTACAATTTGCTAACTGAACAACAATGCAATGTCCAAAATTTTAGCTAACTGCTTGATAATATATCATGATGCCACTTACCCATATATAAAAGACAGTAAAGAACATTTAATTAACAAATCTGAAAACCCTTGACTTTTAAAGTCAAAATAGAAAAAAGAATAATTTTAGTGTTTATGTATATGTGGATATATACTGTAAGTTTCATCAGTGTGGCTAAATAAAGGTCTCAAATATGAAAGCCAGTTTTTCCTGATATAGCAAGCCATCACTCCTATATTCTTTAAGGCATCAGCTTTGGCACGGACATCTAACTGGAGGAGATTGTTAATAAATCACAGGAGAAAATCAACAGCTACTCATGCCACAACCACATCCTGAAAACAAAATAGAAAAGGTAGTTGTTGTTTTTTAAAGCAAGTTCTATAGATAAGACAATGCCCCATATCATTTTACTGATAAAAACTACTCTTGATCACAATATCTAACAAAGAAGGAATAAAATATGTGGGTCTTATTCTAGAGCAAGATTTTAGAAATCAAAGTATAAAAATCTGGACGTAATTTTTAATATCTTACTTTGTAAGATACTGAGGTTAGTAGGTGAGCAATATTCTGAACTGCACCATGATTAAATAGAATTGTTTGATGATCTGGACCCTGTAAGAAAAGAGAATATAGCAATACATTAAAAAGAGCAAGATTCATTCCAATAAAACATTTATTTAAATGTAGAAAACCATACTCAATACAATGTAGAATTCTCAGTTACCCTTTTCTTACATAAACTCACCCCCCAGAAAAGCAGGGAAGCTGGATCACTTATGGAATTATTTACTGATGGGAATTATGTTTATAAATTATGACAAGATCAAGCACAATGCAATTCTCTGACCACAAAGGTTCCCCACTGCTAACAAGATAAACCGTACTCTTTCAATCCCTCAAATTCTTTACCCCCAAAGATTGTAGCAATATTTGTTACAAAAGCTTTTCCTCTTCTCTGTCCTACATAGTATTGTGTAAAAACAACTGTAAGAAAGGAATTAGTGGCTACACCAACTACAGAGGAAAAGCTATCATATGATTCTTATTAAGTCTTTCTAGTCTCTCCAAATCAACCTGCATGAACCTGGAGTTATGAAGGCAGCATCCACTGAGTAGGAGGCACATAAGCCCATGTGATCTTAAACTCCAAAAGATAGGTCTCAGAAATCTGAGTAACTGCTTAAGAAGTGACAAGAATTTAGAAGTTAGAGCTCCAATTAATATTATTACTAGCCCTTTCCAGCTTCTTAATAAATCAGGGAAAGAAAATTTCAAAGATGTAATTATGACTATCTTATAACACAAACATTTTAGTAATCTCTCCTCTTTTTCTGTCTCTTCTACCCAAGTATGTATATTTGATATTGATATCAGCATATACGAATTTGTGAATGAGTCTTAAAATTATATTATGAATTTTATATGTAAGCTGACCAACATGAAAATGAAAGATTTTTACAATTAATGACATTACAGAGATCATGAGATCAGTTGCTTTCAAAGACATATTGTTAGTGTATCAGTAGAAAGATTAATATTGTATTTTAGGCTACTTATATTGTCATTGGGTTTATAAAGGCTATGTTTTCTGAGATCTAGTTCTATCTCAGAACACCTGAATTTGGTCATTTAGTTACAGTTGCAAATGTTCATTATCAGGCTAAAAGAAAGCCAAGTTAGGATGAATTTCTCTGTTATCTTCAGTTCTATGAATGCCATGAGGTTGCCTGTAAGTTTCTCTCAAGCACAAGAACTAGTGATTTAATGGTATTCTTTTAACTATGATTCTAGCTAAAACAGCATTGAGAAGTTTTATATAAGTAAACCTCCCCCAGCCATTCCCATCCCAGGCAAGCCTCCACCACCTCAGTGTCTATGTCCTTTGGTTATACTAATATGCATGCATAGAAGTTCTTTGGTTGCTCTCTAACCGCATCCTCCCCTGACATTTGTCTCTGGATCTATTATTATTATTATTTTTTCCCCTGGATCTGTTCTTGTTCATCAAATTATGTTGATCATTATATTCCAAATATGAGTGAGATCATGTGATATTTATCTTTCTCCGAATGGGAAACTTCAAAGATTTTTGAGAAAAATCTTAAATTTTAAATGTCTTAAATAGAATTAAGTGGGCTGTGAACTTCCTTTAGAATTTGGGAAGAGGTTTAAATATTTAAATTATAATCAATAATAGATAATTTTTATGGAACCAAATTATTTTTCATTTATTTGGAAAACTGTTCTAAAATGTGATCTGTGATCTTCCTAGTTTAGTATGTAATGTTGACTTCTCTTTTCCTTTTTACTTACAGTTCCCCAAACTCTTTACTTTGTACTTGTATTATAAGTGATAGGTGAGTAATGCTGTCTTGAAAACTTACAGAATCATCAGATGATAAATATTTGGTTCGTAGTTACCAAATGTGTAGAAATTACGAAAGACCTCAAATAATCACCCACTGTTATCAAAAGAGTACACTCAATGTGTAAACTATGAAACAAAATAAGGAGTACTTCAAACTCTTCAGGTTAGGTTCAGGTCCCGTAAGTAACAGAAATTTCTCTCAACAAAAAGCAGAATAACCTCTCAATTCTGTTTGTAAGAGAGTACTTAAAATAATTTCCCACAATGTGGAAACTGAAGGTGTAGGGAAGCAGTCATATCACACACTGCTGATAGAAGTATAAAATGGTATAACCTCTACACAAGACAGTGCATGATAAAATTACAAATGCACACACTCTTTGACCAGCAATTCCATTTCTTATAAAATATCTTAGCCGAAATCAGTTTGGCTAAATGGATAGAGTGTCGGTCTGTGGACTGAAAGGTCCCAGGTTCGATTCCGGTCAAGGGCATGTACATTGGTTGTGGGCACATCCCCAGTAGGGGACGTGCAAAGGGCAACTGATCGATGTTTCTCTCTCATCGATGTTTCTAGCTCTCTATCCTTCTCCCTTCCTCTCTGTAAAATATGAATAAAATATATTAAAAAAAATCTTACATACAAGGTATTTGTTGCAGCATTGTTTTGTGATAATATTAAGATGGGAAACAAGCTAAATGTTCAACAATAGAGAACTAGTTAAATTATTATACATCTCTACAAAATACTAGATGACTGTTTATAAGAATAAGGGAGCTCCTTATGTACTGATATGGAATAGCCTTCAAATTATGTTAAGTGAAAAATGCAAGGTGCAGAAAGTATACATGATATATATAAAGAGGTCTGTCTATATGTATAAATTATCTCCGGGAGGAAATACACAGACACATCTCCTTAGGGCATATAAGATTTTACATTACACTGACTATTTATTCTGGTTCTTACTTTACAGCAGTGTGAGAAGATCTGACAGATGTACTCCTGGGTGTAGCGGGACTTGCTAAGCAGCGCCATGAGGTGTGGTATCACCGTAGCATCCTGGAGTTGAAGGGAAGGAGAGCACAGCAACAAGAAACTTTAGGCATGTGGAGTACATCTAATGAACTATTTCCATGAGCAGGTACTTATGCAAGCCTCTTATCTTAATGACAGTAAGTCAGATCTGCTCAAGAAACACTGGAAAACAAAGCAGCACAGCCACCAAAATTGTTTGGGCAAAAAATAAGGAAAAGGGCTTGAATGTTCATCGACAATAAAATACAAGGACAGAAAATTCTCAATTTCTTTCCTATAAACAGACTACATTCCCACAATAAAACAAAATCATTTCAGTAAGACTTGACAGAAATCTATTCTGAAACCCAAATGTGAGATAAAGATATACAATAATAAATAGCTTATAAGGAGGAGTCTTATATAATAAAAGTGTAATATGCAAATCGACAGAAAGATGGAACTACGGTAGCTATGAAGCGCACTGACCACCTGGGGGGGCAGATGCTCAAATGCAGGAGCTCCCCCCCCCTCAGTGGTCAGTGTGCTCCTACAGAGAGAGTGCTGCTCAGCCAGAAGCCAGGCTCATGTCTGGCAAGCGCAGTGGTGGTGGCAGGATGATAGTGGGGGGAGCCTTTCCTGCCTCTGCTGCAGGCAGGCGGTAAAGAGCAAGGGGTCCCATACTGTGAGAGGGCACAGGCCTGATTGAAGGACCCCCCCGCTCCCCCAGTTATTGTATAAAAATAAAACTTGGCAATTATGATTTCTGAGATGTTATCATAAGTATCAGATATCAGAAGCAATCTCTCACAATGACTATAGTAAGGTAATTCAATCTTTGCAATAGCAACTACTCATTTATAGCATACTCTCTCTCCATTGTTGACACTTAGCAACATATTGTTGACACTTAGCAACATACATGATGGTACAAAAGAGAGAAGAATCCACCCAACTTGCTGCAGGGCTGTCCCAAAATCTCCTTTTTCTCAGAACGTGAAAGGAATTAAAAGTTGAAAGGAACCACAAATGGAAAGGAGACTATTACGCTCAAGCATCCTTGTCACTGCTGCCATGAGTCCTAGAGTTCTGTGTCTCAAATAAGAATGTGCACGGAAATTCCCAGAAGATATTATTTGTGTGAACATGATGACTCTGTAGGTTTGGAGTAGGACCTAAGATTCTGCATTCTAACTAGCTCCCAAATGAGGCCAATGCTGCTGGTCCATAGATCACTCTTTGGCAAAAGACAACAGAAGTCAAGGAAGAAAATTAAAAAGAAATACACCGTGAGGAATAACAAAAATTGAGGTTTCTCTTAGGAAGGAAAGAATGCCCAAGATAATAAAAACTAAGTAGAAAGAGAGAAGGCTGTGATTCCCGAGTAGAATCTTTCCCCACTGCTTGTTAGTATAACCCTCTGTGTCATCACAAGCAGTTTAAAAACAAAATGAAAAACTTAGAAAACCTCAAAAAAGTCAAGTACTAAATGTATAGAAAAAAGAGAAGATGGGGACTGGAAGAGAAGGGAAAACAGTGGCAGAAGACAGGAATGCAGGTAGCAGCTAAGATAAATCAGGTAATCAAGAGGCATTTAAAAAACAACAACTCTATGAAGGCTCTTGAGAGGAAGATAAAAAAAGCCTCTCTTAGGCTTCTAGAACCACTCTATCTCTTTGCTTCCCTCCATTGCTCTCTTAACGCTCAATTTTCCTGCATTTCTTCATACCTGCCCCCCTTTCTGCCAAGACTATCATATATTTGCAGTTTACAGTTGAGTAAACATGCAAAAAGAATAGTTATATAATTTTCTCACTGGATAAGTGAGATTTCAAACTAGATGTCCTGCCCTCTTCCAATCTGACTGCTGTCTTCCGTTTACTGCCTGAGTTGCCACGGCAGCTGGCCTCTTCACCGTCCCACACAACATTACACTCTCATTATCCTACCTAACACTTTTCATGGATTCTCCATTGTCTCTGAGGCATAAGGCTTCAGAATTTACATGTTCTTACTGTGAAAAACAGGTAATGTCCCTGAGTCTTTTTTTTTTAAATATATTTTATTGACTTTTTACAGAGAGGAAGGGAGAGGGATAGAAAGTTAGAAACATTGATGAGAGAGAGACATCGATCAGCTGCCCCCTGTACGCCCCCTACTGGAGATGTGCCCGTAACCAAGGTACATGCCCTTGACAGGAATCGAACCCGGGATCTTTCAGTCCGCAGGCCGACACTCTATCCACTGAGCCAAACCGGTTTTGGCTATTTTTTTTTTCATATTAGAAAGTTAAGTTGGCATCAATCAGAGTTTTCCAAATTATGACTATAATTCATTAGTGAGTTATGAAATCAATTTAAAGTATGAGGAGGAAGGAGTTAAGACAGCTGGCCAGGATCAATTTCTCCCTCTATTACTGATTGGGTTGGGGGTTGACAGAAAACTTCCAGGGCAGCGATTTTCAACCTTTTTCATCTCATGGCATATATAAACCACTAAAAATCCTGCGGTACACCAAAAAATATGTTATGTTTCCCCCGATCTGACAAAAAAAAAAAGGTATAATTTTGATTCATTCATATTGGATGGCTATTGTGTTGGCTGTTATCATTTTTTTATCTGACCATCTAAGGGAAAAGAGGCCGGTGCCCCTGACTAGTCAGGTATTGTATGTTTTAAAAATTCTTGCAGCACACTGGTTGAAAATCGCTGACCTAAAGTAAAGAAGACTAGTGAATGGTTTAACCCCTTTGTAAATAAGGCAATAGGACCTTAGGAAAACAGACCGATATTTAATAGGAGGAGAGCCCCATGGAATGCTGTGAGGAGAATTACCAATTTAGGGACTGCTTATAGTACCAGCAGTTTTGAAAGAGTGCTCCAAGGACCAGCAGCATTTAAGTTACCTAGAAATTTGTTAGAGATACAAATTATCAGGTCCCACCCCAGACTTAGTGAATCAGAAACTCTAGGTAAAGTCTAGCAATCTGTATTTAACAAGAACTCCAGGCAATTGTGGAACATGCTCAAGTTTGAGAATCACTGCAGTATACAATCTCCAGATTTATGAGGCATTGCTCCCTGAAGAATGTCACACAAATCCCTGACAAATACAATTGAGATGTGTCATTTAGAGCCTCCCTGCTGTTCAAGGTGACTCACAAACCTCTTTTATAACACTACTAGAGGCCTAGGGCACAAATCGTGCACCAGTGGGGACCCTTGACCTGCTCTGCGGGATGGGGCCAAACCAGCTCTCCAACATCCTCCGAGGGGTCCCAGATCAAGAAAGGGTCCAAGGGACCCCATCAGTGAGGACGGGGCTGGAGAGGGATGCAGGAGGTTGGCTGGCTGGGGAGGGACCGGTGAGAGGGATCCAGGATACATCCAGCCCATCTCACTCAGTCCCAATTGGCTGAATCCCAGCAGCAAGCTAACCAACTGGTCCAAGTGTCTGCTCTCTGGTGGTCAGTGCACATCATAGCGACTGGTCAACCCGTTGATTGTCTGCCCCCCCGGTGGTCAGTCACATCATAGCAAGCGGTTGAGTGGCCTTAGCCATATTATGCTTTAAATGGTTGAACAGACAACTGGATGACTGGGCAGTTAGGACATTAAGCTTTATTATATTGGATGTATCATTAGCAGCTAGAGAAACACATCTGATGTGGGAAGGATGGTTTATGAAGCCATGTGACATGTTTTCCCTCTCTAATTGTTTTGCCTCTTGATTGCTTATGTTCTTGAAATATTCGTAAAGCATGATTCTGGACAAGATTCTAATTCACACGTGTCCAATTTGGCATTCTGATTCTTTGTGTTGGCTCAGAATCACAACCAGCATTTTTTTTTTTTTTAATGAAAAAGGATGTAATAGAAACCAGAGGGCATCACATTTATGGAAATGTTTTGTGAAGACCGCCTCATGTAGCAATAAAAAATATATTTCTTACTGTGGACTGTGGATAGGAATATTTGAAAATTATTGGCCTGGATAATTTTCATTAAGAAAGCACCATGTAACCCACAAATAAAAACATCCCCTAATAATCCGAGGTTTGTGAAAACTATTGAATGACTCCAAATATCTTGGATTCTCTCACATGAATGTTCTGTTCTAGCATGGCAAATAAGCCTCTTGCAAACTGATTCTGCTCCACCTCTCCAATTGAAACTAACACTGATTCCTTTCCTGCATTAGACTATCCTGCCCACTATCCTGCATATTCTCTTACACAGTTCTCTCCTACGCTGGCCTCTTTACTCTCTAAGTCTTATCCATTATTCAAGACCCAGGTCAAATTCTTGCTTCTCTATACAGTCTCCTCTGCTAGATTTAACCTAGAATGAGCAGAACTCCCAATCACTCATTTAGCATTAATTTGTATGTAACAAGAGATCAAAATGGGTCTTAAAAAATAGCTTATAAATCCCTGAAGGTCGGAGACTATCTTTCACTTCTTTACAAATTATTTCCATTTGCAAATTAGCAAGAATTAGTACTTCTTGAGATCTTTTTATAATGTAACACAGTTGAGTTTTGAGATGGTAAGTAGATTAGAAGTATGATATCAGTGAATGTAACTGATGATTAAAAACATCTAAAACTCACTGTATACAATAACTCCTCTGGAGTGACGGGACTGGTGAAGATGGTACGCAGACATCGAAGGCAAGCTTCAATGAACTTCAGGTCTAGAGATAACAGTCCTATTAACAGAAAATAGATTTAAGTTTTATCTTTTCAGCCATATTTAAAACTGCAAACTGATTCTAATTTTTACTTATATAAATATGACTTCCCTACATACCTTGCAGTAAGGCAGGGATGATATGGCAATCTAGTAGAGATTTAACATTGTTTTCAGTACCCATAGCAAGACTTCCCAATACCACTGCACATTCAGTTTTCAGCTCTGTACTTGAGGTTTCTTGCTGAAGCAAGTACAACAATCTAAAAAGAATGAATTTAATAAACAGAAGAGACTAAAAAACTTAAACAAAAGTAAATTAGCTAAAAGTACTATGACAAAAAAGACTACCAGTACATCACACATACTAAAAATACTATTGACAAGCTTATAGAGTATAGGAAATAGTCATTTGTTTTATCAGCTGATAATTTAATAAAGAGGTGTTTGGAAAAGAAAGCTAAAAGAGCTTTTCTTCATTTTGAGCAAAAGAATAATCATATAATCTCAAGAGTTTATCAGCACTATAAATGTAAAAGTTGTCCAAAGTGATCGCTATAGAAATAGCAACATCACAGTCCCTATTATCTGACACTTCAGAATATGAAGACAACCAATGCCACGTGCTGCTGGGTCTTATAAAGGTTGAGAAGATGGCGGCATAAGGTACACACCAGTACATGCTGTCTCTTGCAACCACATCAGAACTACAACTAAAAGACAAAACGACTATCCCCAGAACCACAGGAAAGCTGGCGGAGTGGAAGTTTTACAATTAGAAGAAAAAAGTGCATTCAGACGTGGTAGGATGTGCAGAGGCTCAGAAAGGCAGAAGTACAGAGATGTGCAAATTGGGCTGGTGTGTGCTGCTGTTTTTCAACTGGGAAAGAGTTACAAGTTCCTGACTCTCTAAACACCAGTTTCCAGCAAGATTCTGGGGAGGCAGATTCATACAGGGAGAAACTGGACTGTCTGTCATCGCGTCGGAAAGGGAGGGTGGCTCTCTCGCAGAGTGCGGCACAGGAATCATTGTTTACTGAGCTGGGGCGCGGGATGTGGGACACAGAACAGAACTCAGGACAGAACTCAAGGGACAGAACTCGGTAGAGAGGGCTGACTGGCAGCCATTGCTGTTTGCCACGCCCTAGTCTAGTGATTCCCTGAGACTCGGTCCCCAATTTACAAATCCACCCAGCTGTTCGGCAACTTTTGCATATGAATGGCTTGCCCTCTGGCAGCTAATAAATTGCAACTGGGTCAGACAACTCCAAAACTTCCAAACTCCAAGCAAAGAGAAGAAATCAACTCCAAAACTTCCAAACTCCAAGCAAAGAGAAGAAATCGGAACATCTCCCTGTAGCTCCTTATACTAGCTGACTTGCACCTCCTTGGAAATCCAGGAATCAGTGTACCTAGAGGTCATTGTGAGACGACACCAGATTCAAACTCCTCACATACATAAGTGACACACTTAAGAGGCAGACTCGGTGAGCACCAACACCCCACTAAAACAAGTCCTGCCCCATAGGGTTGTCTCCAGCACAGCAATTCTTCCATTAACAGACACAGCTAATCCTCACAGTCAATTGGCCTGGAGGTTAATTCCTCCCAGTGTACCAATAGCAATCAAGGCTTAACTACAACATGACTGTGAACCCAGCTCACAAAGGGGTGCACCAAGAGTGTCCACCTCAGGTGATTGGGGAGGTGGAGCTACTGGGCCATAAAAGACAACTAGAACACAAAGCCATTTGATCAACACAGGGAAGCAGCCAAAATGCGGAGACCAAGAAACATGTCACAAATGAAAGAAATGGAGAAAAGCAAACGACTGGACATAGAGTTCAAAACCACATTTATAAGGTTATTCAAGAATCTTCGACAAACCCCCGAGAAACTTAGTGAGACCTCTGAGAAACTTAGTGAGATCTTCAAGGATCTTAATGAGAATGCCCAAAAAATGGAAAAGGAACCAGTAAGAAATTAAGCATGCACTGTCTGAAATAAAGAATAATATACAGAAATCCAACAGCAGACTTGAGGACCCCAAGAATAAAATCAAAGATCTGAAATATGAGGAAGCAAAGAACACCCAACCAGAAAAAGAAAAAGGAAAAAAAGAGTCCAAAAATGTGAAGACAGAGTAAGGAGCCTCTGGGACAACTTCAAGTGTACCAACATCAGAATTATGGGTATGCCAGAAGAAGAGAGATACTAAAAACCTATTTGAAGAAATAATGACTGAAAACTTCCCCTACCTGGTGAAAGAAATGGCCTTACAAGTCCAGGAAGTGCACAGAACACGAAACAAAAGGAATCCAAAGAGGACCACACCAAGACATATCATAATTAAAATGCCAAGGGCAAAAGACAAAGAGAGAATCTTGAAAGCAGCAAGAGAAAAACAGTTAGTTACCTACAAGGGAGTAGCCATACGACTGTCAGCTGATTTCTCAACATCACTTTGAAATATTCAAAGTGATGAATAGCAAGAACCTACAACCAAGAGTGCTCTACCCAGCAAAGCTATCATTCAGAAGGTCAGATAAAGAGCTTCACAGATGAGAAAAAGCTAAAGGAGTTTCATCACCACCAAACCAGGATTATATGAAATGCTGAAGAGTTTTCTTTAAGAAGAGGAAGAAGAAAAAGGTAAAGATAAAAATTATGAACAATAAAGTGTTAACAAATACATACCTATCAACAAGTGAATCTAAAAATCAGGTGAATAAAAAATCTAATGAACAGAATAAACTGGTGAATATAATAGAATTAGGGGCATAGAAAGGGAATGAACTAACAATTCTTTGGGGAAAGGGTGAGTGAGGGGTGCAGGAAGAGATTGGACAAAAATTTTACACCTATGGGTGAGGACAGTGGCGGGAGGTAAGGACATGGGTTGGGGGGTGGAGAATCAGGTGGAGGGAAGCTATGGGGGGCAAAAAAAGAGGAACATCTGTAATAAACTGAACAATAAAGATTTATTTAAAAAAGAAATTACAAAGGTTGAGCCTACAGGGAATATTCAAAATCCTTGTGCAACTCTTCAAGCAAGAGGAGCTCTCTTCTTTCTTCAGTTCTCCCATTTGGGGAATCAGGGATCCTCCCATTTCCATTCCAGATCAGCCTTCCAAACAACTACTCTCCAAATTCTAATTATTCACCACTTATGACCATCTTCTTTATTTTAAGGAAGAACTCTCACACTCCCTAAAGCATATTTTAAATATGCTTTTATTGATTTTTAGAGAGAGGTGGGAAGGATAGAGAGAGAGAAACATCAATGAAAGAGAAACATTATCAGTCCCCTGCCTCCTGCACACCCACTACAGGGGATTGAGCCTACAACTTGGGCATGTGCCCTGACAGGGAATTACTGATGACCTCTTGGTTTATGGGTCAATGCTCAAACACTGAGCAACACTGGCATGCCCTAAAGCATATTTATATACTGGACACTAATATTCTAAAAAGGCTACTGAGTGCTTTATGGTTACTCAAGTATATATATGAAGTTGGTTATGATAAAAACAATACAACCATTAATCCTATATCAAAAGATAACAGAAAAAAAAAAACAAAGCATTTAAAAATTCTGAATGAAAAACTTATAGCAACTGCGCATAAAACTTAGTTCTGAGTAGCAGCAGCAAATCGAAAGTTATACAACTGCCATTATCTGCCAAAAGGAAGATTTTAGGTCATCAGAAGAATTCAAACTTTCTGTTAACTTAAAAAACAGAATTTCAAAAGTTAGAAATTAAATACAGAAAAGCAGAATTAAAGACCAACCAGATCTCTTTCTCTTTCTTTTTTGATTCAAAAACAGATTTTGAAATCCTGAGAAATTGTTATCCATTCATAAAAAGAACTGCCAGGGCTCTAGTTTGGGAAGAAAGAATCAGGCTGGTATACATTGCCTCTTTATCCAATAGTCTTTTATTGCAGGGTCAATGACCTTCCTGAATTTCCAAAAAGTATTCATACATTCACTTCACTGCCCATTCGCTGCTATTTTAATTTGTTTTGTTTTTTACAGATGCTTCAAAGAGCTCATGGCATTAATTAAGAAAATTAAAAGGCTTTTCAAAAATAGAATAGGCAATACAGAAAAAAATACAGTGGTACCTCGAGATACGAGTGCCCTAACATACGAGATTTTTGAGATACGAGCAATTTTTGCTTTGAAATACGAGCAACATTTGAGATAGGATCGGCCGGCTGCACACGACCCACCAGTTTACCGCGACTCGAGCATCTCAAGTTTCCCACGCCTCAAGGTTACGGAACGAATTAAACTCGTATCTCGAGGTACCACTGTATTAGTCTTATGGTTGAGAATGAGAAATACATTAGAATTAGTATGAATAGCAGAAAAAGGAATGATAGCAAACATACCTTGGAACAGCTCCTAAAACAATGAGGTTGGCTTTCTGCTTGTTGTTTCCAATTACAGCATTTTTCATGTCTCTGAAATCAGGGGAAGAGAAAAGGGTACAATATGTTGAAATATCATGGAATAAAATTCAAAGGTCAATTCTTCCACTTTATCTTTAGTATGCCACATCTTGGATTGACAAGTACAGAAGTTAGTGACAAAGTCAATGCACTGACCCTTTTCCCTCTGGGACAACAAAGAGAAGGGATAGAAATAAGTGCTGAGTGAACCTGGGGGCTGTACAATAGGACAGCAGTGGAGTGGGGCAGTGGGATAGATCCTGAGTTCTGCCAAAAGACTCAATATTAAATGCTGAGTTCTTCAAAAAAGGCCACCAAACCTTTGAATATAAAGAAATATAGATCACCTTCTCATATCTGGGAGTAGAAAATAAAAGCAACCAGCCCACAGAACACCTTGTTTCAGGGAGAATGACTTTGTTTACTCTTTTTTTTTTTTAATTCTTTTGGACTGAACATTTCTTATTATTCTATTTTATCTCCTTTATTATCTTATTAGCTGTACCTCTTCGGGTTTTGTTCTGTTGTCTTTTTAGTGGTTGCTTCACAACCTATAATGTGCACGTTTCAAGAGATATTATCCCCACTTCATGTGTACTGTAAGAGCACTGCAAAAACTTACACTTCTCCATCAATTCTTTAAGCTGCTACTGTCACATATTTTATTGTTAAATTAATTAGAAATAATAGAATATATTGTTACTATGTTTGTTTAAGCAGCCAATTATCTTTTAAGGAGATTTAAAAGTAAATGTTTTATATTTCTTTCATATTCACCAATAATGTTTATTCTAGCTAAATGCATATCTTTACTTCACCAGGAATAAAACTGTATTGATAGAGTATCTCTATCAATAACCAACTGATTCACAAATATGTGGTTTGTCCCAAAGGACAGGGGAAAAAAAAAGCTCAAAATAAGGCAAATACCGCTAATAAAATGTTTAATAAAAATACTGATGGGGCCGAGACCGATTTGGCTCAGTGGATAGAGCGTCGGCTTGCGGACTGAAAGGTCCCAGGTTCGATTCCAGTCAAGGGCATGTACCTTGCTGGCAGGCACATCTCCACTGTGGGGCGTGCAGGAGGCGGCTGATCAATGTCTCTCTCTCATCGATGTTTCTGACTTTCTTTCTCTCTCCCTTCTTCTCTGTAAAAAATCAATAAAAAATATTAAAAAAAAAATACTGATGGGTCAGTAGCCCAATCTTAACATAGAACAACTATGTGAGGGAAAGAGGGCATTACAGCCCCCTACAGATATTTCAAAAGTTTGAGGTTTCTAAAAATTTCTGGTCATAGTTTTATAAATAGAAAGCATTTTTTGTAGTTTTAAAAATATATATAATATTCAATATTATACCTGCCCTATAAATAAGAGGAAGATTATACTTTTTGTTAGGAATTATTTCATTTTGGAAAATCAGATCACTAGCACACTGGCACTCATGGTATTTGAGTCAACAATACCATACACCTGTATGAGCCCACATTTGTAGCCCTTGCATTCACACTGCTTTATTACGTTTTCTAACATAGTTGCACCTAAGCATTTACATATTGAAACATTAGAAATTACCTTCTTTTTTATTTCTCCTTTATATTATATGAAGGGAAGGCATTATTTTTAGAGCTATGTATGTGAATTGGTTATATTATGGACTTAATTTCAGCATAGTACAGGGATGTTACAAAACATAAGGGGAAGTCAGGTCTGATAGCATTAAGGCCATTGCTATAGAGCTTCGGAGTTCTTAGCTCACCCATTTCTTTCTAACCCCAAATAAGCTCCCCTAGATACTTGACCAGCATCTCTTTTGACTTCTCCTCTTCTAAGTGGCAAAACTCTACAACATACAGGAATTTTTTGTCAACACTGAAAGTTATAATCCTGAAAAAGTTCTATAGTTGGCAAACCATCATCTTGTAGAAAAGCATAGTAGAAAACAGAGGTGGAGGAAAGTTACTTTAAAAAATATCAACTGTTATAGTCAGATGTATTTCCAATATCAATCAAATTCACTGGCATTTAAAACCCCAGTAATAATTATAATATTCTTTTCCTCCATTACCTTCTTTGATTATTGCAGAAAAACACTACCATGGCATAGTGCTCTGCTGAAAGCTTGAGCCAAATACTGTGCATCTGCCCAGTCTTCTTGCATTAACTCAGTGCCTGAGGGTAGGCCTAATTTTCAGGACCTGATCTGTGTCTGTGAACTATTAGTCAGATCTTCCATATGGTTCACAGAGTATACAGTAAGAGTATTATTTGCTTACCCAGGTTCTTACCAAATTCTGATACTTGATTTTAAAACTACAGGATATCAAAGCCTCATTTAGTGAAACATAGTTGTGAGGCTGGACATCCAGACTCCTGCCTCCTTGTGGATGCCTGCAGTTTTTTTAAGCTTATTTCAAAATTATCAGCTTACAGACCAAACGTAGCAGTTTGCCATTTGCTTTCATCTTCTTTCCGTGTTCTGCCTATACCAGCGGTTCTCAACCTGTGGGTCGTGACCCCTTTGGGGATCGAACGACCCTTTCACAGGGGTCGCCTAAGACCATCGGAAAATGCAGATATTTACATCATGATGCATAACAGTAGCAAAATTTCATGGTTGGGGGTCACCACCACATGAGGAACTGTATGCAAGGGTCTCGGCCTTAGGAAGGTTGAGAACCACTAGCCTATACCAATGCAGCACATTCATTTGTCCAGCAGCTATTATTGGTGCCATTCTGGATGCTCTCTCTCTCTTATGGAACTCCCAACTGTAACATTTCCCAGATGTCTCCCCATTCTTCCTAAACTAAGCAGAAATGAGGTATTCCCACATTAACATATAAACACATTCCAAATATCTGAAAGCATGTCAGAGCGAATGTTTTTAGAAAAACAAACAAAAACTCTTCCAACTGTCCAATACTCTTAAAAGTTTGCAAAAAGAACATGGAGGAGCCAGCTCTAATCAGTAAAATATGCCTATAATAGATAAATAAGGAAGAAGAGATGCGAATACCCAGCAAATAAATTCTATTCAGCTATTGCTATAAAGGGATGCTAAAATTTCTATGAACGAGTTAAAACAAAAAAAAGACGATAATTATCACAATACCCACCGTTAGCAGACCTAAAGAACAGGGTAGGATCCCATTTCAGAGCCAGAGCTAGCCAGATGAAGTTTCTTGTTCCCAATAACAGCTATTCTTTCATCTCCTTATCCCCTCCCTCACAACTTTATTCCCTTCCCCAGCTAACTACTCATTTTCCAGGGCTACACTCTGATGTCATGTCACTTCCTCCAAAAGCATGACCTGACAACTCCCAGGTATGGGTTAGATGGCCTCTCAGGTACCCTCTATCATACATAACACACTCATTACTTTTTAGGATAGAAGTCTGTCTCATAAGAGGCAATAAAGCCTGGAACCATCAGAGAAGTTACTATCAGTGGACCATAAAATGTACCATATAGAAATCCCTATTTTTGTAAAGTGCAAACTCCTAACTATTATCTAACATGGAAGCACAACAAAACTATGCAAGATTAATATACTGCTTTGAAGTTTACAAAGCATTCTATAGCCATTGTTTTAGTTAATCTTCATCCCAACTTTGAGTAAGATTAACCCCACTTCACAGATGAGGAAGCTAGACTCAGGTTTGGGGATTTTCTCAGAGCTCCACACATTAAATGAGAGAGCTGGTATCAACCTACATACATTTTTGTTGTTGTTGTTGTTAATTCTTACCTAAAGATATTTTTCCATTGATTTTTAGAGAGAATGGAAGGGAGGGGAAGAGACAGAGAGAAACATGGATGTGAAAGAAACACATTGATTGGTTGCCTCACACACATACCCCAACCAAGGCCTGGATGGAACCTGTAACTGATATATAACCCTTGACTGGGAATCAAAATTGGGACTCTCCAGTCCACATGCTGACTCTCTATCCACTGAGCCAAATTGGCTAGGGCTAAACATATATATATATATATATATATATATATATTTTTTTTTTTAAATATATTTTATTGATCTTCTTCAGAGAGGAAGGGAGAAGGATAGAGAGTTAGAATCATCAATGAGAGTGAGAGAGACATCGATCAGCTGCCTCCTGCATGCCCAGTGGAGATGTGCCCGCAACCAAGGTACATGCCCCTGACCAGAATCGAACCTGGGACCCTTCAGTCCACAGACCCACGCTCTATCCACTGAGCCAAACCGGCTTCAGCTAAACCTATATTTTTATACCATGTATTTTTTCCATTACCTCCGGCCTATCAAGCATTTGAAACCATCTAATAAAAAAGACAAAAGAATTCAGGAAATATGTTTCCCTTTTTTCTCCTATTTCAATTTTACATTTCTATACAAAATAAAAGTATTTCTAACTTTCAGTCAAAGACATCCTTTTCCCCATAGATCAAAGGAATATAGTTGTATGTCTACCAACTTTTCATGTTGGGGGATGGGAAGAATGTCCTACTGATATACATACTACGGATATCCAACAATTAGTTTTGAGCTCAGCATGTGCTAGGCTCTATGAAGGATACAAAAGTATCATATAATAGGATGCTTGATTTAAAGAGTTAACAATTCCCTTGGAAAGACCAAAATAATATTAACAATGTAAGGCTATATTATAAATTGAGTGCTTATAGGGCTGAGAAAAGTACATGAAAAGGACAAGCTTAACAGATTTTGAGGCAATTGTGAGAACCAAGAGAATTTTGAGGCAATTGTGAGAACCTTAGAGAATGGCGAGGATGGGGAGGGCAAAAAGAAAAGCCACTCATATAAGACCATACTGAAAATAAAAATGGCATGTTTCTGGAACAATGCCAGAAGGCTGGACTGAAAATTATGTTCCCCTTAGGAACATAAAATTAGAAAAGTGATGGGGAGAACAGATAAGCTAAAGGGAGGAGGATTAAGAAGCAATCATGGTTTTGATCAGAAAACAAACATGAAGGAAGCAGTAACTAAGGATGATAAGCTGAATGCGGAATGGATTGGAAAGCAGATATTACTTAAGAGAGATAACTAAATGGCTAATGCCCTTCTTTTGTGATACCAAGCACCTGCACTTATCATTTACTAGTCAAACTATGGCGACTATCTCTTTAGTTATCTGTCTCCCACTTTAGACTTTTGGATCTTCCAGAGCAGTACTACTTTATTCTTATACTAGAGGCCCCATGCATGAGATCCCCGGTCAATCCCTGCTGGTTGGGGGACATGGCCTGAGGTCCCCTGTCAAGCCCTGCTGGGTGTCGGGCATGGCCTGCGGTCTCCCAGCCTGACGCCAAGGCGGGGGAGCAGAAAGGGGTGACACGGCCTGAGGTCCCCTGTCAAGCCCTGCAGGTGGGGAGGCGCAGCCTGAGATCCCATGTCAAGCCCTGCTGGGTGGGGGATGCAGCCTGAGGTCCCTTGTCAAGCCCCACCAGCAAGCGGGCGAGCCTCAGGTTACCCATCTAGCCCCGCTGGGCGGGGGTCAGGGTCTGAGTTCCCCTGACCCAGCACTGGGGGTGCACCTTGAAGTCCCCTGTCAAGCCCAGCTGGGTGGGGGGCACAGCCTGAGGTCCCCTGTCAAGCCCGGCCTGGCAGGGGGGTACAGCCTGAGGTCCCCTGGCTTGGCGCTGGGGCAGGGGGAGCAGTCTGAGGTCCCCTATCAAGCCCTAC
The DNA here is from genome assembly GCA_011751065.1 of Lasiurus cinereus. Classification (NCBI taxonomy): domain Eukaryota; kingdom Metazoa; phylum Chordata; class Mammalia; order Chiroptera; family Vespertilionidae; genus Lasiurus; species Lasiurus cinereus. Next base: position 11,212,467 of record JAAGEH010000125.1, read on the forward strand.
CCAGTGTGGGGCACAGACTGAAGTCCTCTGTCAAGCCCTGCCTGGTGAGGGGTGTGGCCTAAGGCCCCCAGCCTGGCGCTGGGGAAGGGGGAGCAGCCTGAGGTCCCCTAACCCAGTCTGAGAGCCCTTGGGGGATGTCCGACTGCTGTAGAGGTAGAAGAGGCTCCTGCCACTGCTGCTGCTCTAGCCAGCCATGAACCCAGCTTCTGGTACACTGACCACCAGGGGGCAGCTCCTGCATTGAGCATCTGCCCCCTGGTGGTCAGTACATGTCATAGCGATCAGTTGTTCTGCTGTTCAGTCAATTTGCATATTAGCCTTTTATTATATAGGATAGTTCCACACTATCACAATGCCTAGAACTTGTTAGGCACTCAACAAATGTTTGTTGAAGGAATTAGTCTATCCAGGTATCTGTTTGTGATAGTTGATTAGGATGGCAACCATAGGAATCATAATACAAAGAACTTTTGAGGAAGCATTTAACAAGATGGTTTCATAGGTTCAGGAAATGTGATATGTGACATATCTTGAGTGACTACAAGTCTGGATGCCTGGGTGCAGAGAACAAGGAAGCTTGGAGAATAAATCCCTCAGAAATACAAGGATTTCTCTTAATTTTGGACACACTGAATTCCCTCTGAGGTGCGATAAGAATATCCAGATAGAAAAGCCAAAAACTAAGCCTTGGGCATATGCCACTCTATGAGAATCAGAAAATAAGAGCCAATATTAAGATGTTACAAACATGCAATTGTCTAAACATTTTTAGCTAAAAATCTAGCTAGAATCTTAAATTTGCCCACTAATGAATGAACTAAAGAGGTACTTAATTTTAAATGGAAATTAACTTTTCTACTTCTTATCTTTAAATGGTAAAGAGAAAAAGCTAAACTATTAAAACAAAATATACAGTGCCTACAACAGCATATGTCTAAATTAAGAGTATTATGATGGTGATCAAAACCCAGAGAGAAAGTAAGCATTGCATAGTGTCATTAAAACAGTAGAAAAAGTAAGAAAAGAATTGAGATCTAGATCTGCTGGAGAAACAGTTTCAGTCAGTCAGGTATAAGCATATTCATTCCTAAATAATCAAAATAGCGTAAGTTTTAAGTAAAAAAACATAATATTATCTAAAACCAGAAAATTATCTTGAAAATTATTGAAGGTGGGAGCCTGAAGCTAAAAGATCCATTATGTCACTTTCACTTTGAACCAGTACTACTTTTTGCTTACCTGAAGAAGCTCTTGTTTGGAATAAAGTAACCAAAAAGTACACTGGCTACTAAAAACTACAATCTGAGTATAAAGTCTGACCTACTTGTGAAAACTCACTGTTCATTGGGACATCAAATAAGGAGAAAAAACATATTTGTGGATAGCTAGAATAAGGCAATATGATAAACAACTTAAATTATTTGGATTTGGAAAATTACAAAATATTCCTCTGTCCCTGAAATTATAATGATGATGATGTTATTTTTGGATAATGTAATATCCAACATTCAAATACAGTAAGTTATCTATTATATAGCATGGTTAGGAAATGAGATATAGTCACATCCCAATTAAAATTAACATTGCCATATATGAATTGCCAATTTTAAAAGAACTTGATAATGACCAATAAATCACTAAAAATAACTAAAATAGATTATAAAAAATAACTAAGGTTATTTTTAACAAAAAGCTTTGAATCAGGAGGCAATTGAGAAATGTATAGTGAACTCAGCCATTTATATGTATAAATTGAACAGAACTGAAAATTGGCAGTAGTTTAGTTCATTCTTACAAATTATCCCATAGTAGAGATTTTTGGAATGTATGTATTATCAGATACAGTTCTAACTTGTATATATACCTGCTCAAAAATTAGGAGTTATTGTATTTAACTCTTTATTTTACTAATATATGATCATAAATCACTTGACATTTTCCAATAATGAATAGTGCAATAATTACCATTAATAAATGCCAAATACTAATATTTTTATATATGTAATCATTCCAAAGAACATTAAAAATGTGCTAAAGCACTGTGGAATAATATGGCAGCATATAATTAAGTGGTTTACAAATATGAAAAGATACATACACATATACAAATATACATATACTAGAGGCCCAGTGCACAAAATTTGTGCATGGAGGAAGGGCAGGTGTGTCCCTCAGCCCCGCCTGCACCCTCTCCAATCTGGGACTCCTCAAGGGATGTCCAACTGCCCTGCTCCCAACCATTGCCTGCCTGATTGCCCCTAACTGCTCTGCCTGCCAGCCTGATTACCCTCTAACCACTCCCCTGCCAGCTCGAGCACCCCTAACTGCCCTCCCCTGCCATCCTGGTCATCCCTAACTGCTCTCCCTGCCAGCCTAGTCTCCCCCAACTGCCCTCTCCTGCTAGCCTGATCACCCACAACTGCCCTCCCCTGCTAGCCTGATCACCCATAACTGCCCTCCCCTGCCGGCCATCTTGTGGTGGCCATTGTGTGTCCACATGGGGGCAGCCATCTTTGACCACATGGGGGCGGCCATCTTGTGTGTTAGAATGATGGTCAATTTGCATATTACCTCTTTATTATATAGGATTCTTAATATCAAAGTTACTACCATATATACAATAGCTTAACTATCTATAATGTAAAAACTATGTCAATTTGATCTAGTAATTTATAGAGATTCTTGCTAACCTTTAAATCATAATCCTCTGACTAAACTGTCTCAGAATACATATTTTTAAATAAAACTAATAATCACTCCATTTCATTTGGTATTCAAGTCATCTTTGTTTATGTTTATCTCTAAAGCTTCTAAAAATAACTGATTAAAAAGTATTAATATATATGAGTGTGTATACATAAAAACACAGATGTATATATATTTCTTTTTTCTTTATTAAGATTTTTCTTTTGAATTATTCTAAAACTTATCCTTTAACTTAAAATTTCTTATAAACCAAAGGTTTCATTTCATGAGAGCTTTTATCTTTAGCTCATGTAAGAAAATGAAACCTGTCTATATCTTACTGAAAGCAGTGGTACATAATTTCCTGGAAAATCAAGTGATCATTACCAAAATAAACATATTTCATTAGTACATAAAAATACTTCAGAAGATTCTTTTTAGAAATGTCCACTTGGTGAAAACTTCAGAACAATTCTATAGTATCCACAACCGTCTGTCTGAGTTTCCAAGAGAGATCTGGTCTAAATTTTTTCTATTCAACTGGGAAACTACAAAACCAGCCATATTTGCTTATATCATCTTTTGTCTTTCAACACAGGGAATATCAACATAGGGCTATACAGGGTTATCTGCTGATCTTTTCGTGGAGAATATTAATCAGGAGTTCTAATTTAGATATATTTTTTAACACACACATACACATACACACACACACACCACAAAAACAAAATACAAAAACAAATCACAGTGTTTAAGCAGCTTTGTTTCACAAATTACAAAAACATTTAAAGAGTTATTCTTCAACTATGAGATTTAACATGGTTAATATCATAGTAACTTCACCAAAAAATATCCTGCAATTATTTTAAGTCACATGCAGATCTCCATATTTGAGGAAGCTCAGAATTTGCCATGCAGAATAGTTTATCTGATACATCTACTCTGTTGTAGATGCAAAGGCTACATAGTTTTTGACCTATACAAGTGATCTCCCTGTTCTGTTTATATCTTACCATATCTAAAGATCTTCTATTCAGTTATGTATTTGAAACTTTGCTTTTTTAGGACCTGATTCTGTAGTCACACCTTTGATACACTAGGGCCATTCAAATCCATGTTAAATATTATATTACTAACAAAAAAGTTATCTATAGATAACTCATTCTTCAACAACTGAAATTAAACAGTTCTTATGCTTTTAATAGTATTTTTTAACAAGGGATACTCACTGAGTAGATAAAATGGTCTTTTTACGTTATCTACAAAGAAGTTCCCTACATTTATGGGTAAGGCTATATGTCTGTAACTCAGTTGAGATTAGTTATAGACCATGATAAAACTCACTATTCACCTTTAACTTCTTCGATTTTTGTTTTTCCTGCTAGTATGTTTTATATGTTCACAATCTTATTGAGAAAAATCAGTTTAATATAGATAGAAAAATAAAAACTCCAGTTGTCTTATAGCTAAAGCTAACTGTTAATTCTATCTTTCAATGGGATATTTTGGATTCAAAGTGTGTTACTTCAGCCTCTGTCCTTTTTTTATTTAAAACTAGAGGCTTGGTGCATTAATTTGGGCATGGGGGGGTCCGATTGGGGCAGTCTTGCCCAGTCCCGATCAGGGAGCCAGCTGCCCAAGAAGGACTGCGGGAGCTTGGCCACCAGCCCCAATCATCTCGTGGGAGGGCTCCTGAGCATGTCCGGCCCTCTTGCCCAGTCCCAATTAGCCAGATCATAGCAGCAAGCTAACCTATCAATCAGAGCATCTGCCCCTTGGTGGTCAGTGTGCACAATAGTGACTAGTCGAGCGGTCAACCCGGTAGGACACTTAGCATATTTCGCTTTCATTATATAGGACTAGTATGCCATCTTTGGCTGTTTATACTCTGTAGCCACCTTCCTTCTACCTACCTATTTCGGTCTAGTAATGGTCTCTGGTTGACTCAATAGTGGCTGTATAATGTGTATAAAAAGAAAAAATTGGTTAACTCTCTTCCTAAACCTCATTTTGGTTCCTTCTTTCTTCTATCAACATTGTATTATTTCAATATTAGACAAATTTCTTTAAAATAAAAATATAATTCACTTATTCTCTGGACTATATAATTTTCAGACAATTCCAAAGTTCAGGAAAGAATTAAGTCAGAAAGAATAAATATTTCTCTCTGGGAAAAGAGAAGCTTTACCAAATCACACTGCACATAGCCCTATAAGGCCAGCTCTATTCTGACATAAAGTGAAATGATTCTGCCTGATTTGCCTCTTTCAGACAATAAACAAGTAGCAATGACATTTACTGGAATGTATTATTACTCACAATCTCTTCTCTGAATCAAGAATTCTAGCCCCTCTCCTTCTTTTCCTTGAGTTTGAATTGTTTTATGAGTTTGATATTTTTTATTTGCATTTTCCTTTCTCTTCTTTAAGGAAAATCATCATTTTGTGTGTGTTTTTGTTGTTGTTGATTCTTATCTGAGGGTATTTTTTCCACTGATTTTTAGAGAGAGTAAAAGGGAGAAGGAGTGACTCACAGAGAGAAACATCAATGTGAGAGAGACACATTGACTGATTTCCTCCCACAGGTGAGCCTGCCACCCAGTTATATGCCCTTGACTGGAATCGAACCTGGGACACTTTAGTCTGCAGGTCGTCACTCTATCCACTGAGCCAAACTGGCTAGGGCTTCATCTTATTTTTGAAATTGTTTTATATTAGGGCCTTTTAACGATTAACCACTTTAGTGCTAATTTGTAGCACTGAATTTTGTATGTCTGACTTAATTCTTACAACTAATGGCAAGATGGGCAGTATTACTCTCATTTTAAAGATGATGAAGCTAAGGCTCAAGGCAATAAATCAACTTGCCTCCCGCACACTAAGAAAGGATTCAACTGCAGCATGTCAGAACTAGGAATTCAACATACTGTTGTCCAACTCCAAAGCCCATTCTCCTTCCACTCCAACCATCCCTTCACAAAAACCTTTCTTACCTATCTTAGCTAACAGCTAAGTGTCTGAGACTTGACAAGTTTTTAAGAAGTACTAAGGATAGAAAATAGAAAACCTCACCTTCACTGGTTGTTATAATGTGCTCTTTCCAATTTTTTTATGCTTTATTTAATATTTTACCAACTTTCAAGAAGCTACAGTGATCTTTGGTAAACAAAAAAATTCTGAAATTGACAATACTCGAATTAGCTAGTCATATGAGATACAATTCAAGATATAAGTCTTCTACACAAATTCCTTGATGGATAAACTTAGCTCTTCTAAATACTACTATGGTTATAGTAGTGAAAAAAGTAATAAAATCATCTTCTACTATTATTCACTGAGCACTTAATGAGTCTGGCATTTTCAACTAAACTATTTATTGAGGAATCTTAAGTGATTCATAGTCTAGGTGAACATTAAGTCACCTCATGATTTCTAGGATTATCAATATACACTGTCTAATTGTGTGTGTGGAGTGTCTGCCTAAGGAGAAGTATTACATTAAACCTTTCCTCCCCTCAACTAATTTGTGTATGTAAGTATAACCCAACCTGATTGAGCAGATAGATTTAATACCTTATTTTCTGACAATCAAACTAGCCTAAAAGGGGATGATGAAATCATTATAAAGTCCACTAGTTAAAGCGACAAAAGCACAGTTAACACAATGAGAAAACAAATACCATCTCCTATTTCTGTACACTGAGAAGATATGATGTCAAGTATTCCAGGTGGGTCTCCATCCAGCTCCTAACTTTCCCTTCCAGTTCAACCTGAATAGCCAAGCAACTTTACTCACTTATCTAGCGTCCACATTACAAATCCACATTCCCAAGATATTCCTTCTACAATGTCTTGGGGGCTGAGAGGTAGAAGAGAGGTTGGGGTTGAATAAGAATTGCAGTCAGTAGAAGCATCCTAGTCTTGCCATGGCTGAGCAAGTTATGAAGGCACTATTGGCTGATAACATTAGCAGGGTAAGAGACGAAGAAAGAGACTCATTTGTGCCTTTGCTGCTATCCCAAATGGATCTCATCCTGATCCTTGTTTGTATCCTCCTTCTCCTGGACACAGTTCCGGCCTGCAGGTGCAATGTGGTTCCCTTAGGCTAAACCTTATCCCTTAGAACTATATGTTAAGTGCATGATAATCTGCTCTTCGGAGAATTCTGTCTTTCAATCAGTTACAACCTTATCACACTTGTCCCAATTAATTTTTTAAAGCATAATCACTTCAGGTATGTTGTTTAAAAATACTTCCTCTCATTAAACATGGAATTTTAGATAAAAGACGGGCATTTACAAGAGTTTATTTAAATTTCTAATGACTGCTTTCTAAATTCTGATATTTAAAAACATTACTAGGGTATTAGAACCTTAGAGACAGTTGAGTTAACCAAAATCAAAACAAACAGAAAATCCTCTGAGCTATTCTCCTAACCTTTTTCAATTATAAAAGATCATCAATTTTACTCTCTTGCTTTTGCTGGAGATTAAAGTCACAAAAGCATTCTCCAAAGGAACATTCTTCAAAATGTAAAATAAGTATCCTTGCCAAAACCATTTGGCTCAGCGGATAGAGCATCAGCCTGCAGACTGAAAGATCCCAGGTTCGATTCTGGTCAAGGGCATGTACCTTGTACAGGGGGCGTGCAGGAGGCAGCTGATCAATGTCTCTCTCTCATCGATGTTTCTAACTCTCTATCTCTCTTTCTCTCTGTAAAAAATCAATAAAAAAAAAGTATCCTATAAAAAAATAATGAAGCTAGCCATGTCAGTTAACTATACAATAGACAATTCTTTAACAGTACAATATTAAAGTCATGACTATTAAGGGGACTTTCCAATATGGCAGGAAAAAAGCTGTAATCCTGCATTTTCAGAATTATAATATTTATTTGGCAGATTCAAACATGAAAACAAACAAGACTTGATAGACTCTTAAATACATACTACTTACATGACACCTTGTAGAACTTTCTGGGGATCAGGGTCAAATAGCCTGTCAACATAGTGGCGACTGCTAGCTGTTACTTCCTAGAAAGTGGGGGGAAAAATTATGACATCTGAAGCCATGCAAATCACAAATTCACAGCATCACCCATAACATCAAATAGCTATATAATCTAACTTAAGGTAAGTGCATTAGAATATCTACAAAATGCTTATTAAATCATTCTGAGAAAAGTTGTGACAAGATAAATAAAAAGATGAGGAAGAAGACAGCTGGTTCTCACTGAAAACATAACTAGACAGTAGGATCTTTGTGCTAAGCCCTGCAAGTTTTGCCAACAGAAGTACTGGGCATTAAGAAGCAGTTAAGTTTCTTAATTAGCTGTTGGATGTCACTATGTATGAGAAAGAGATAGGAACATTGCTTCTGTTTAGTGCCCACAAAAGGGAAAGAAAACCTGGCTCTCAGCAAGGAAAAGGGGTAGGGACTTCATCAATGGTCTTCGAGTGGTAGCCTAGGTGCAAGAGAAAGTCCCTCAGATAGATGTACAGTAGCTGCACTGCTAGAATGCAGACATATGCAAAAATATAAACTAAAACGAAGGAGTTGTCACTTTCTGTGAGGGGACAATAATTAGGAATTAGAGTGATTTTTCAGGTCCGAGACAGTTAGCTAGGCTGAAATGGCTAAAGCTGGATATAAGGGGGAAAGGGAGTAAGTACATAAAGAGCAGGAGGAGACATTCACCTCCTTTATTTGTATCATGGGGCTTGCTCTATTTTGTTATTTCTTACCTAGTGATTTTTTTACATTTAATTCTCAATACTTAACCTTATTTAAAACAAAGAGCATTCTTAATTATTAGTTTAAGAACCAAAGAAAAAGCATTTCTGTCCCTTGCTTTTTCTTTCTGATGCCTGCTAAAATATACTCAGGTTCCCATTAGCAATAAATTATTATAGAAAAGAGAAAAATACTTTTCAAATTTACCCAGAACGCAGATCATTAAAGAGTTCATTGCCAATACACAGTGCCAGTTTAAGCTTCTGAATCAGTAAAATAACTGAAGAAAAACTACATAAATTCTAATTTCCTAACAATACAGTTAATAAAAAAATCAAAGAATATTTTCATATTATGAGCTTGCAAGCAAAATATACTCACAGGCAACTCAAATGCCCACTTTAAAATGTATTCCATTTATAAAGAATGAAGCTAGAGGTATATATCACATTACCTGACTTCAAATTACACTATAGAGTTACAATAATCAAAACAACATGGTATTGGCAGAAGAACAGACACACTGACAAATGGAACAGAATTGAGAACTCAGAAATAAAAGCACAGGTATTTGGGCAAACAATTTATAACAAAGGAGCCCAAAACACACAATGCAGAAAAGAAAGCCTCTTCCAATTAATGATGCTGGGAGAATTGGAAAGCCACATGCAAAAGAATGAAACCAGATTATAGTTTGTCCCCTTGTACAAAAATGAATTCGAAATGGATCAAAGATCTAAATATAAGATCTGAAACAATAAAATCCACAGAAGAAAACATAGGTACTAAACTTATGGATCTGAGTTATAGAGCACATTTGAATTTGACCCCAAAGGCAAGGGGAAGTAAAGGCAAAAATAATTGAGTAGGGACCATATCAAACTAAAAAGCTTTTGCATAGCAAAATAAACCGACAGCAAAGCAAAAGGGCAACCATCAGGATGGGAGATGATATTTGCAAACAATAGCTCCAACATTGGGCATTAATACCCAAAATATATAAAGCCCTACATATTTTGACTCAATGTATAGAGAGTATCAGCCTGCATATTGAAGAGTCCAGGGTTTGATTCCAGTCAAGGGCATATACCCAGGTTGTGGGCTCAATCCCCAGGAGGAGGCATGAAGGAGGCAGCCAACCAGTGTGTCTCTCGTGTTAATGTTTCTCTCTCTCTCCTTCTCCTTCTAAAATAAACACAAAGACATATCCTATCTTATAAATAAAAGCCCAGTGACCAAGAGGCAGATGTCCAGAACGACTGGTCGACCAGACGCTATGATGCACACTAAACACCAGGGGGTAGATGCTCAATGCAGGTAGTGGTCAGTGCACTACCACAATGGGAATGTTGCTCAGCTGACGCGAATGAGCAGCAACCCTAACTGTGATTATTGTCTCCTCATCCCAGGCTCCTCCTCCTGGCTCCCTGCCGTCTCCTCTGGGCGAGGATGGGAGGCAGGTTTGTGGCCGCCATGGGACTGAGGCCTACTCCATCGCATCTCAGTGCTATTGTCCCTGCGTCCCCTGGAGAGGCGAATGCTCTAGCTCCACAGAAGATGCCGGACCAGGGAGCAGCTGCTCAGAAAGGGGTCCACCACCACTCGGCAGACTGGGATGAGCGGCACTCCCACAGTGGGCCCATCCCTGCAGGCCACGTCCCCTACCAGTGCACATCCCATGCACTAGACCTCTAGTTTTATAAACTGATC
>JAAGEH010000125.1:11222603-11263840 GCA_011751065.1 Lasiurus cinereus
ACCAGTGCACATCCCATGCACTAGACCTCTAGTTTTATAAACTGATCTTTGATTTTACTGCTCCTGTCCACACACTCTCCCACAGCTTCTACATCTCTTGCCTCTCCATGTGGTTTTTAAAAAGGTAGTTGAGTTTATAATCTGTATATTAAACAACATAAATGTTCCCATTAGTAGCAATTTTCTTTACTATTCTGAGTAGCCCTACTATATGTAAGGCACTGAGGAAGTAATTAAAAATTTAAAAGATATTTAGTAAGGCACCATCTCTGACCTCAATAATGCATATTCTATTGTAATCATGTTTACACACTTTATATTCCCTACTTGAATACAAACAATCACTGAAGAGGGACTTAATAATCCAGGAGAAACTGAAGACTTCTTAGAGGAGTTATTTTGGGAAATGAGTAAGAGTGCACAGGAATGGGCAAAGAAAGAATCAGTGTCATAATTATAGTAATAGTGCAAGTGAAGCCAACCCCCATATACCATCAGCAAGTATATCAGGAGCTGGCACTGAAAAAGGAGGGAGGGTAGAGCGGTGACCACAGAATGTAAAACACAAAAGGCTAACCAACAGGTGACCATAATTGCAGAGCTCAGATAGGCTTTTAAGTTCTATGCTAGGTGCTAAAGAAGGCAGAAGAGAATGCTATGGCAAAGCCTTGTATTTAAGAAGCTTACATTCTGTAAGGTCAGTCATGTACACACAAAAAAATAATCCCCTCTGAGCTGCCTAGGTATTAGTAAGCTGAGGCGATATAGTCACTTATTCACTTTTATTTTACTTGGTGCTTTTGCCTAACATATTCATTCGTCTGTCTATAAAGAACAATTCCTATTATTTCACTGCTTTCCTTTAGGTCACCTCTGCCCTCCCAGCCCTCTTTTCTCTTCTTTCAAAAGGCAGCCTGGAAATATAAGAATCTGAGAGAGAGGGCAATTGGTACAAATATTAAATAGTGTGGGAAAGCTTTTCTAAGAAGGTGACATTTGGGCCTGCCTTCCCCTCTTCCTCTGTCTCCAAAGGGCCATTTCTTCTCCAGCTCGTTTTTAACTGCCTCTATAACTTTATAAATAAACTTTCTCTTATAATTTGGGAAAAAAAAAGAGAAGGAAACATCTGAACAAAGACCTGAAAAAGGTAGAGGATGTACAGGCGTGCAGCTATCTGGGAGCAAAGCTTTTTAGGCAAAGAGAAGAACAAATGCAAAGGCTCTGAAATGGGAAGTGTCTGCTATGCTCAAACACAGACCATTACAGCTGAAGCAGAATGAGCCAAGGAGAAAGCAGCAGGAGACAGGTCAGAGAAGTGGGGCCAGATGGCAAAAAGCATGTTGTCCAATATAATCACCACTACCCTCCTATGGCTAATGAGCATCTGAAATATGGCTAGGAACTGAACTTAAATTTTAACTTTAATTAATTAAAATTTAAAAACCAATACAGGCTCTTTCCAGGTGGCGCCAAGCCATGGGCATCTGGGGCATCTGTCGGGACAACTGGCATAAGCGCTGCACTACTGGGGGCAAGAGAAAACCCTACTACAAGAAGCAAAAAATATGAGCTGGGACACCCTGCTGCCAACACTAAGACTGGCCATGCCGCACAGACACAGTATGTGTGTGGGAGGCAACAAGAGGTACCATGCCTTGAGGCTGGACGTGGGCAACTAACTTCTCCTGGGGCGTGGAGTGTTGTATGCTCAAAACACAGATATTGCTGCGGTCTACCATCAATAACAAACTGGTCCACAGCAAGCCCCTAGTAAGAACTGCATTGCACACTGACAGCACATCGTACAGACTATGCACTATCTCTTGGCTGCAAGAAAGGGCCAGGAAGAAGAGACTTTAAAGAAAAAATGATCCAAGAAAATTCAGATGAAATATGATGAAAAGAAAGAGAATGCCAAAATCAGTAGTCTTCTCAAAGAGCAGTTCCAGCATGCAAGCTTGCTTCTTGCTTGCTTAGATTCAAGACCAGGCCAACATGGCCGAGCAGATAGGCTATGATCCAGAGGGAAGGAGCTGGAGTTCTTGCTGAGGTAAATTAAGGCCCAGGAAGGCAAACATATCCTCTTCCCTCCTGTCTTAGATCATGAAAATAAGATATGTATTGTTCCAAAAAAAAACAAAAAACAAAAAACAAAAAAAAAACAAAACACAAATCCAACACAGTATTCAGTTATTAGAAAACTTTTAAAAATGTTTAGAACTACTTGGGTATGCAATTTACTTTTTTCAAGAATAAATTTTATGAAACCTAAATACCAAACAAGTATTTCCAATCATCATTTAATATCCAAATTGTGTAAAATACACATCAGGTTTTAAAGACTTGTTATAAAAAAGCAAAATAATTTCACCAATAATTCCTTACATCAATTATATGTTGAAGTACTATTTTGCTATATTGGTTTAAATAAGATATATTAAAATTAATTTCTTATAATTTTCTTTTTACTTTTCAGCATGGCTACTAGAATATTTAAAATTATGTGTGTAGCTTGCATTGTTTTTTTGACTGCATACCACTGGAATAGAGCTTTGTTGGTCATTATAAGGATTTTTGTTTTTATGGTGTGGTTGGAAAGCAATTAGAGTTTTGAGAAAATAAAGACATGATTAAACTTGCTTTAAAAGGATCTCTCTGGTTGTAGTTTTAGAAACAGACAAATGTGTGGAGGGAGTTAGAAGACAAAAAGCAGGGAAACGAGGCAGGAGTCTATTTCAATAATCAGGAATACTATTATTTCAGAGAAATAATACTAACCTGGACTAGGGCAAAAGTTTTGGAGGTAGATTCCTGATGAATGTTAAGGTTGAAATGACAGTCAAATTGGATATGCTGTCAGACTAGAAGTGGAATGTAAAAGAAGAGAGAAGCCAAGAATAACACCTAAGCCAAGAATGAGCACCTAGAAAGATTGAGTTACTAGTTACTGAGATGAGGAAGATTGTGGGCGGTGCGGGTCTGAGTGAGAAGATCCAAAGTTCAGTATGGGACATGTTAAGCTTGAGAGTTTTATTAGACATGAAAGTGAAAAGAATGTCAATTTGGTGATTGGATAGATAAGTTTAGAAGAGAGCTGTGGGCTGGAGACACAAAATCAGGAAGTTGTCAGCATATAAATGGGATGAGTTCAATAAGGCAGTGACTGCAGATAAAGCAACTCCTGCAAGACTGAATTCTAGAGCACCTGAACAAGCTGCCAGTGTGGTGGAAAGAAATCCAAGCCAAATGAGAGAATGTTTCGAGGAGGGATTGATTACAAAGGCCGAACATTACTGATGTGTAGCTTAAGATGATAACTACGATCTGACCACTGGACTCAGGAACAAGGAGGCCATGCGTGATCTTGACAATAACAGTATGGGCACAGTGGTGGGGCTAAAGCCTGCTTTGAGAAGGTTTAAGAGAGAATGGGAAAAAGGAATTCAAAAAAGTACATATAGACAGCTCTTTCAAGGAGTTTCATTAATAAAGGGAAGTGAGGAAATAGACAAGTGTTTAGAAAAAGAAACAGTCAGGAGCCTTTTTTTAAAAAAAAAACAAAGATGAAATAAATTAGAGCATGCTTATTCGTTGATGGAAACTTTTTCTTTTTTTAAATAGAGAAGAAAAATGGATAATGCAATGGAGTAGGGGAGAACTTCTGAAACAATGTTCATGAATAATTCACAGGGAATTGCCCTAGTTGTGTGGCTTGGTTGATTGGAGCATTGTCTCATACACCAAAAAGTTGCGTGTCCGATTCATAGTCCCAGCACATACCTAGGTTGCAGGTTCAATACCTGGTCAGGTAGAGAAGACAACTGATCGATATTTCTCACATCTTTCTTTCTTCTCTCTCTCTCCTCTTCTCTTTCTCAAATCAATTTAAAAAAAATCTTCAGGTGGAAAAAAAGACAGATAAATATTTTTATAATACCTGACACTTGTTTAGTATATTACAGTTTACAAAGAAGCACTAGCTTATCTATTTTCTCAATTAATCCATATACTATTTAGAAATTAAAATATTTATAATAAATTTTTCAAGGGGGAACTATGACCCCTAAGAAATGCAAGTTTAAACTAGCAACTGCCAATCAAAATTTAATATGTCAATTATTCCAAAAACTACTAGGAACTTCAAGAAAAAAGTGTTCATAATGTTTATCATTCAGGTTTGTTAGGGAAAATCTTGGCTGAGGGAGAGATGAAAGAAATACAACCAAAAAAACAGGATGCTTGAACTCTATAAAAATCCAGTTTAAAACCTATTTCAGGCTGAAATTGAATATGTGAATATCTTTAATTTATCAGTTGTTACGTTAGGTCCTGGTAGTAGAGAGATAAGATAGAGTCCCTTACTCTCAAGGCGTTCACAGCACAGAAAAGCAGCAGATATGTAAGAAAGTTACAAATGTAACTTGAAACACACGATAAATGTAACCACAAAAGTGGGTACAGTTAGAAACTCAAAGAAACTATTAACTGAAGTACTGAAATTAGAGGCGGAATGGAAGGTGATGTGTAAACAGTGAGGATGAGTAATTTGAAAGGCTAGTATTAATTTGCCAGGTGAAAAAGGGAGTGGGAGAAGACAAAGACTCCAGGTGAAGAGCACAGCACATGCAAAAGAGAATTCTGAAGCAATGTGATGTGTTTGAGAAATGCAAGTTAGTATTGTAATGAAATAGTATGCACCTAGAAATATAAAGCAAAGCTGAAGTTGTGCTGTTTAACTCAGTCAGTTAACAAATATTTAAACAGCTATGTGGCTATTATTCTAGGTAAATTCACAAAGACCCCATCCCTCAGGGGGAAAAAGAAAAGCCAACATTTGTGGAGCTTACCTTTCAGCATGGGCAGAAAGATAATTTGAGGGCCATACATGCTACTGGTGGGTGGGCTGGGGGGGGGGGGGCGGCATATTTAATAGCAGCATTTTATTCCCATATCCTTATACTATATACACTGTCATAAACTGGGGGAAGGGAGAAATACAGGAGAGAAAGAGGGATGGGCACTAAAATAAATACACACAACTCAGAAAGTCCCATGCTCTTAGCATCTAAGCAGTCCTAAACATGCACAGCACTAACATCTATATACTAGAAGCCTAATGCATGAAATCAGTGCAAGAGTAGGCCTTCCTTCCCCCAGCTGCCAGCACTGGTTTCCCTCTGGCACCTGGGACCTGGGCTTCCCTCCAGCCACAGCTTTGTTGGGAAGGTCATCTGGTCTAATTAGCATATTAAGCTTTTATTATCCTATTGAGTAAAACAGTAATATGCAAATTGCCCATTTCTCCAACACACAAGATGGCCGCCCCCATGTGGACACAAGATGACTGCCACAAGATGCCCGCAGGGGATGACAGTTGTGGCAATCAGGCCATCAGGAAAGGACAGTTAGGGGTGACTGGGCCGGCACAGAAGGACAGTTGGGGGGAACCCAGGCCTGCAGGGGAGGGCAGTTGAAGGGGATCAGGGCTACAGGGAAGGGCAGTTAAGGACAATTGGGCCAGCAGGGAAGCAGTTAGGCATTGATCAGGCTGGCAGGGGAGTGGTTAGGCAGTGATCAAGCTGACAGGCAGAAGTGTTTAGGGGCAATCAGACAGGCAGGCACGTGAGCATTTGGGAGCCAGCAGTCCTGGATTGTCAGAGGGATGTCCCCAGATTGGAGAGGGTGCAGGCTGGGCTGAGGGACACATACCTTGCCCCCTACGCACAAATTTCGTGCACCAGACCTCTAGTTATAGATATAAAGGCCTAAGC
This sequence comes from Lasiurus cinereus, assembly GCA_011751065.1. Classification (NCBI taxonomy): domain Eukaryota; kingdom Metazoa; phylum Chordata; class Mammalia; order Chiroptera; family Vespertilionidae; genus Lasiurus; species Lasiurus cinereus. The sequence continues at coordinate 11,228,375 of JAAGEH010000125.1, forward strand.
AATTGGAACAACCAGTAGCTATGACTCTCACTGACCACCAGGGGGCAGATGCTAAATGCAGGAACTACCCCCTGGTGGTCAGTACACTCCCATAGCCAACCTCTCCCTGTCCCTCCTTCTAGCTGGCAGCCAGCAGGCCCCAGCCGGCCTGGCTCTGATCAGGACTGGGTGAGACGGTCCAATAGGCCCTGATCACTGACCAGGCCTAGGGACTCCACCTGTGCATGAATTTCGTGCACCGGGCCTCTAGTACATTTTATTTTATAAACATATTTTTTTATTGACTTCAGAGAGGAAGAGGAAGAGATAGAAACATCCATGATGGGAGAGAATCATGGATCAGCTGCCTCCTGCACACCCCACACTGGGGATCGAGCTCGCAACCTGGGCATGTGTCCTTGACCAGAATTGAACCTGGGACACTTCTGCAGGCCTACGCTCTATCCACTGAGCCACACTGGCCAGAGCTCTAGTACATTTTATAAATCCTCAGCAGTGGTTTTGGTTGTTAAAATGACAAGTGCTACTGATATCTAATGGGCAAGGACTAGGAATGCTAGGTGTTTTGCAATGCATGGGAAAACAGGCTCATATCCCAAAAAACTTTCCACTATGCAGTCATGTAGGAAAGAAACCCATTTTCCATTATCTGAGTATAGAATTTAACTCCATTTTACATATAAAGACAAAATATGTTTTCTATAATTTTACTATACAGTTTTCTAAGAATTCAACTCCCATATAAATAAAGAAAAAGTTGTACTTTTGTACTTATGGGAACTTTACCAAAAGTTGTTCATTTCAGAAAGTTATAGGATAAAAAAAAAAAAGCCAGTTATTGTATATAATATTCATCCTATCTATTTTAGTCTCTAGTACACAGTCATATTCATAGCCAAATTATATACACTTGAAAATATATCACTACTTTATTACTTCTTTCTAGAATAGTAGTAACTGAGTATTTACTTAAATGGTACATATTAGTTTCCTGTTTTTCTTTCTTAATACAACTGGGGTACTATGTAAATTCTTAAAAAGTTACAATGTGAGGACAGTTAACTTATCTATGAGTTTCACTTCAGAAAAAACTAGTTGGTACTACAAAATATGTTATAAGAAGAAGGTGTTAAGACAGGTACAGTTGGGAACCACTAACTAAAATAGCTAATGTTCCAGTTAACTGGGAGCTCCAGAAATCCTTCCCCATCCCCAAAATTTGATTTTCCAAAACTCTCAGTCCCTTCCCCTCTTCCCCCAAATGCTTCCTTTGGTTACTCTGAAAATTTTCTGAGATGCCAAATTCACAATTATTCAGGAACACTTGATGTGTTTGTATTTGGCCCTATAGAGCTGAGGGGAAGAATATCAGAAATCAATACTCTGATATCAGCATTTTCTTAAATTGTGCTTAATTTCTAATCATATATCCTCTTTGGTTCTGGTGAGATAGCTAAACTCATAAAATTCTAAATACTGCTACCTACTGTTGCTTTGAAGAGTTTTGGTGATACATAATATTTCTCTGCCAGAGGGCTTTTTCACTATTAAACAAAAGTAATCACTACACAATTCTTTCCTGATTTTGAGGGAAAATATCTGCATCCTTCTGGAACAATACAAACAGGATAATATCATCAACAAAGAACGACCTCTTCCTTTCAGACAGCTATCATGGCCATCCAATATATTCCAAAATTCCCCTAGCCTACAAAAAGAGGAAAATTAGAACAAAAAGCAAGTAGTATTTAAAACTCAAGATTTTGGTGGATTTTATTTTCTTTTCCTTCTTGTATTCTGGTAAATTTCTGACCCCATTAGGATTTTCATTCAATTTTTTTCAGACCAATCACATAGTATTTTTGCAACTATTTTTATTTATCCTTCATTTTTTTAAAATTATGCATTCATTCTTTGGTGTTTCTATAGGTTCATAGCACCTTTCCTCCCTCAGATTAATCAAAAGCCTGCTTTTCTGCTGCCTCTGGCAACTTTGGGAAGTTTATAAAATGGCACCTCACAGTTGGTTGGGTCCCATCAGTAAAAAATGTAATATATCTATGACAACCAAGATGCCTAGAGTATAATCTGCTTTAATTTTACAAACACAATCATGAAAATTCTTAAATATATTTTTAAACTTAATCTTCTTGGGTAAGAAGCAATAAATAATTAAGACTGAAAATCAGGCTTTACACCTTAAGACAACATATTTTAAATAGTAAATAAATTAGTGCTCATAAGTTTAAAAATAAAATTCTCAAATGTAAGGCTATGCACACATTTTTTTTTTTAATTTAGGTGTTTGGAAATCTGACACTTTAATAGAACAGCACTCAAGTTAATCTCTCTGATTCTGTTATCCCTGTTAAAAAAGACAAGAATGAACTAGAGATGATCTGCAGGTTTCTTCCAGGCAAAGATTCCATAATTTTACGCTCACACAAAAGGGAATCTATACATATAAAAGCCAAACGACCGGAACACCAGAATAACTAGAATGACCAGTTGCTATGACGTGCACTGCAGCCGACCAGCCAACCACTCATGACCCCTCCCCATCACCGGCCCAACCCGATCGGCCCCCACTGGGGCAGGATGGCTGGACCCCACTCATGCACAAATTTGTGCACCAGGCCACTAGTTTTTTCATAATAGAAAAACTAGGCACAATTAGATTAAAAGGGATATGAAGAGTAGCCTTTATTTTTTCTAGAGTGGGTGTTTAAAGTAATAAAATATTAATATAGTCCTGGCACAATATTGACAATTATTATAAATGTGCTTTAGTGGTCACAAGAACTGAAAGCAATTTATATTCATGCTTCTTTCTAATCAGGTGCTGCAGTGGTTCATCCTTTTAAAGTATAATACAAATCACAAAGAACTCTATGTATCTAGACAACCTCTAAAGCTTCCTCTTACCATTAAGTTCTATTTATTCACTCTTCAATGTAGACAGAAATGTATGAAGACGAAGGTCCAAGGAGGCATCCCTCCAGATAGAGTAAATAAACTAAGTAAGGATGTATGATGCAAAACATCATAATCTGGATGTCAAAGAGAGCAAGAACCATCTTTGGGGCATCAGAGTAACAATGTTTATGAGGAGTTTTACAAAGATTGAGATATTCTCTGGGTTGGCAGGGGTTCATTGAAATGCCTCCAAAAATGATAAGCTACCTCAGAAAATCCACCAGGATGCATTCAAATGCCTACTTCCCGATCTTGAATGACAGAGTGAGGCTATTCAGACATGGGTGTTGTGTTGTCCTGGACCATAAGAATAGTTTAAATTACTCAAGATTGCAATCATGTAATGATTTAAGAGATCTTGGATACCATCTTTCATGGTATACCTCAGAAGTAGTATTGCCTAGACAGGCTGGCTGTCTCCAGATTTTAAAAGGCCTTATTTGCTTCAGATTTTTAGAGGCAATAAACACACTTGGCTTGGAACTATCCATGGTGCTGGACTCAGAGTCAGCCCACCACTCCAAGCAAATAGTACATTAGCTTTCCTATTATAATACCATTAGAGGCCCGATGCATGAAAATTCAAGCACTCACTGGAGGGGGGTCCCTCAGCCCTGCCTGCCCTCTCTCACAGTCCGGGAGTCATCAGGGGTGGGAGGCAACCCAGAGATCAGGCAAAGTGATGCCCCATCACACCTCTGCTGCTGCCACTGCCAGCAGCATAAGCCTCAGCTAGCCCTGGTTACCTGAGCTTCAGGCAGCTGGGGAGCCGCCATCCAAGGCTTGCCTGTGCTTCAGGCGTCAGTTGGGCAGCTGCCACCAAGGCATGCCTGCGCTTCAGGCCAGCCCTGGTGGCTGAGGAGCTGAGGGGACTGGGGGACTCTGAGAGCAAGCTCACAGAGTGGCTGGACTTGCCTGGGGGAGGGCCCAGCCATGCTGTGAGCATGCCACCCCAGTGGGGCTGAGGGGACTGGGCATCGCCACCTTGTGGCTGTTGGAGCCACCATCTTTAAGGGCATGACAGTTAATTAGCATATTCCCTCCTTATTGGCTGTGGGAGAACCATCTTTGTGAGGGCATGATAATCAATTAGCATATTCCCTCTTTATTATATAGGATCAGGAGCTGCTGATCCATCACCCATATTGTGGCCTAAGACAATCATGAACCACTTGTGATCTCCATCTAGTCCTCTCTGCCTGTGCTCAGACTCACAAGTGCCTTACTTTGTCCTAGCTTGGATCTGTACCTAATCTAGCTTTGCCTCCAGGCCTGCTACACATCTACTACACAAAGACCTTTCTGTAGATATAGTATACCTAATAGAAGATCACAACATACCCTGGGCAACAGATTATGGTTCTTCAGAGCCAAGTATCCCAAATGATACCTTACATGAATTTTAAACCATACTGTTATAATTCTTACCATTTCAAAATGATTTAAAATTACTTACTAATTTTGCTATGTTTTTGTGGTTGACTTTGCGATGGGTAGAATAGGAATTGTTAATTCAAGATTGATGTGTGGGTTTCAGGGAATCCTTACTTAGAAATGATGTGATTCTTTAGGCATATGCATATATTTCTGGGAAAGAGGGTATTAAGACTGTTATCCTTAAAAGGTTAATAACCACTGATAAATATGCAAATGACTCCCAAATAATGATCCCTTTTGTATCTGTGTGTAATAAATATATTGGGTCGCCGAAACTGGTTTGGCTCAATGGATACAGCGTTGGCCTGCGGACTGCAAAGTCCCAGGTTCGATTCCGGTCAAGGGCATGTATCTTGGTTGTGGGTACATCCCCAGTAGGGGCGTGCAGGAGGCAGCTGATTGATGTCTCTCTCTCCTCGATGTTTCTAACTCTCTATCCCTCTCCCTTCCTCTCTATAAAAAAATCAATAAAATATATTTTTTAAAAAAGAAGAAATATATTGGGTCTTTGTCACAGTTCCTGGCACAGAGCTCATAAAACCACTGGAATTTCCTGACTAATATGAATGTCTTTGGTTAGTTATAAGGAGCCCCTTTTGAGCATATGAGTTAATACTAATGAATGATTAAGCTGAGGCCCCTAGAAAGCCTCAGGATGGGACTTATTTCCAGAAAGAGCAAGTGATTAGAGGGTTGGAACTTTCTTTTCTTTTTTAACATATATTTTTTATTGATTTCAGAGAGGAAGGGAGAGATAGAAATATCAATGATGAGAAAGAATCATTGATTGGCTGCCTCCTGCACATCCCCTACTCCAGGTGGTGGGGGTGGGTGGGAAAAGCCTGCAACCCAGGCATATGCTTTTGACCGGAATCAAACCTGGGACCCTTTAGTCCACAGGCTGTTGCTCTATCCACTGAGCCAAACCAGCTAGGGCAAGGGGGTTGGAACTTTCAATCCCACCCATCAACCTCTGGGAACAGAGTAAAGGTCTCTAAAAATTCTTGAATAAAATCTGATGAGCTTCCAGATTGCTGAAAGCATCCACATGCCAGGAGGGTGGCAGAACCCAGTTTCACAGGGACAGAAGTTCCTGTACCTGGGACCTTTCCAGATCTTGCTCTATGTACCTCTTCATCTGGCTGTTCATTTGTATCCTTTATAATGAACTACTACACATAAGTAATTGTTTTTCAGAACTTTATGAACTGTTCCAATAAACGATTGAGTCAGAGGAGGGACTTACAGAAACCTCTGATTTATAGCTGGTCAATCAGAGGTACAGAAGAACAACTTGGACTTGCAACTGGTGTCTGAAATGGGAGTCTGTAAGACTGAACGTTTAACATGTGGATCTGCATGTAGATCCTTCAGAACTGAGTTAAATTGTAGAACACACAGCTGGTGTCCACAGAGAATTGGAGAATTACTTGGTGACATTGAAAATATTCCAGAATAGAAAAAAGGAGGGGATGGAGAAACCTAGATGGTGGTATAGATAAACAACTAAACTGCTGCCTTGCACAACAATATCAAATGTATAACTAAAAGACAAAACGGACACTATCCAGAACCACAGGAAAGCTGGCTGAGTGGAAATTCTACAACTAGAAGGAAAGAGGAAAGCACACTGAGACTCAGAGGAGCTGCAAAAGGCTGAGGTACAGAGACGCACGCACGGAGAGAACAGGTGGCTGAGTACACAGGCGGCTGAGTGTGCGGCTGGCTTTCTAAAATGGGAGGGAGACGAAAGCTCCCAACTGTGCTTAACTCCAGTCCCGGGTGAGACTCAGAAACCAGACTCATTCAGGCGGAATCTGGACTGTCAGGAAAAGAGAAAGCACACTGAAATTTGGGAGAGCTGTGGAAGGCAGAGGTCCAGAGGCACGCGCATGCGTAGAAAGGACTGAATGCTGAGTGCACGGGCGGTGAGTGCACGGCTTGCTTTCTAAAGCGGGAGGGAGATGGAAGCTCCCGACTGCACTGAACTCTAGTTTCAGATGAGTTTCTGGGAACCCAGACTCATTAGGGGAGAAACTGGATTGTCTGGCAGCGGGCGAAACTCGAGGGCAGCTTTCTCTTAGAGGTGCTTACAGCAATTACTGAGGGACACTGAGACCTAAGGGCCTCAAAGGGCAGGGCTGATGGGAAGCCAAGGCTATCTGCCCTGCCCTGAGACTCTGCCCCATCCAAGCTGAGCACAGAGGCTTTTGCAATTTTGCAAGTCTTGTCTCATAAGGGTATCTCCAGCACAGAAGTTCTCCCAGCATAGACACAGCGGATCCTCACAGCCAATTGGCCTGGAGGTCAATTCCTCCCAGTGATATCAACAACAATCAAAACTTAACTACAACAAGGCTGTGCACACAGTCCACAAAGAGGTGCACCAAAAGTGTCCACCTCAGGTAACTGGGGAGGCAGAGCTACTGGGCCATATAGGACACCTATCACACAAAGCTACTCTACCAACTCAGAGAAGCAGCAAAAATGCAGAAACAAAAAAACAGATCACAAATGAAAGAAAGCAAACAACTGGATATAGAGTTCAACTACAGTTACAAAGTTTTTCAAGAATTTTCTAGAAAAGGCTGATAAATTTAGTGAGACCCTTGAGGATATGAAAAAGGACCAACTAGAAACTAATCATACACTGACTAAAATAAAAAATAATATACAGAGATCCAACAGAAGACTAGAGGATCGCAAGAATCAAGTCAAAGATCTGAAATACAAAGAAGCAAAAAACACTCAACTGGAAAAGCAAAAAGAAAAAAGAATCCAAAAATATGAAGATAGTGTAAGGAGCCTCTGGGACAGCCTCAAGCATACCAACATCAGAATTATGGGGGTGCCAGAAGAAGAGAGAGAGCAAGATACTGAAAACCTATTTGAAGAAATAATGAGCAAAAACTTCCCCTGCTTGGTGAAAGATTTACAAGCACTGAACCCCAAACAAAAGGAATTCAAAGAGGACCACATAAAAACACATCATAATTAAAATGCCAAGGGCAAAAGACAAAGAGAGAATATTAAAAGCAACAAGAGAAAAACAATTAATTACCTACAAGGGAGCACCCATTCGATAGTCAGCTGATTCCTCAACAGAAACTATGCAGGTCATATGGGAGTGGCAAAAAATATTCAAAGTGATGAATAGCAAGAATCTACAACCAAGATTACTCTACCCAGAAAAGCTATCATTCAGAATTGAAGGTCAGATAAAGAGTTTCACAGATAAGAAAAAGCTAACAGAGCTGAAACTGGTTTGGCTCGGTGGATAGAATGTCAGCCGGCAGACTGAAAGGTCCCAGGTTTGATTTCGGTCAAGGGCATGTACCTTGATTGCAGGCACGTCCCCAGTAGGGGTCATACAGGAGGCAGCTGATGGATGTTTCTAGCTCTCTATCCCTCTCTCTTCCTCTCTGAGGAAAATAAATAAAATATATTTTAAAAAAGAAAAGAAAAAGCTAAAGGAGTTCATCACCACCAAACCAGTATTATATGAAATACTGAAAGGTCTTCTTTAAGAAGAGGAGAAAGAAGAAAAAGGTAAGGATAAAAATTATGAACAACAAATACTTGCCTATCAACAAGTGAATCTAAAAATCAAGTGAATAAAAAATCTGATGAACAGAATAAAGTGGTGAATATAATAGAATCAGGGGCATAGAAAAGGAGTGGACTGACAATTCTCAGGAGGAAAAGGGTGTGGGGAGTGCAGGAAGAGACTGGACAAAAATCATACACCTATGGATGCAGACAGGAAAGATAAGGGCAGAGGGTTGGGTGGGAACCTGGTGGAGGGGAGATATGGGGGGAAAAAGGAGGAACAATTGTAATAATCTGAACAATAAAGATTTATTAAATTTTTTAAAAAAGAGAATATATTCCAGAATATCCAACAGCCTACTGGAAACTCTAAATTGATGTCCAGAAAACACTTCAAACTCAGTATGTCCAAAATAAAACTCATTTTTCCTCCTTCTATCTTAACATATTCCTCTCCTAATCCTCAACATCCTAGATTATATGACCTAATTCAAAGGCAAAAATCTTGCAAATCATGCTTAATCATGATCATGACTCTTTCGTTTTCCTCATTCCCCTTATCCAATCAGTCACCACTTACAGCTTTTTGAAAGCCTAACATATTGGTAAAAAAAGCACGTGTTCTATAATCATTTCCCAAGTGGTAAAGACTTCCAAATATTAATTGATCCTAAGGTTAGAAACTCTTCCCAGTGGTTAGGAACGCTCCCAACTTTTCATTTTTAATAGAAAGCATGCCAGTCTCATCATTTCCAGTCTCCCAATAACTGTATTATGTATATACGTACCAGAAAATAAAGTTAACTCTTTATTCTTCTGATTTTATGGAACGAAGTCAAAACAGTTTTCCTTTATCAAAGAGACAAGTGGGGGCTGTTTCTGCAAAACAGCTCTTAATTTGAAATACCTTTCATTCCTATATAAATGGTCCCAAGGATCACAGTACAACTGTCCAGTGAAGGCAGCTCTTCTTCAACTTACAGAAAGCAAGTTTGTCAATAATTCCATATCTTTACGCAAAAGCCAATGGCACTGCAAAACAACTGCCAAGTCAGGAATAAAAAAGATAACTCAAAATCAGTGATATTCAGGGTCTCTAGCACTATTTTAAAATTCTTAATGGCTTGGCTAAGTGGATAGAGCATCAGCCTATGGACTAAAGAAAAAAAGGGTAAAGATAAAGCGGGGAGGGAGATGGAAGCTCCCAACTAAAGGGTCCTGGTTTTGATTCTGGTCAAGGGCATATGCCCGGGTTGCTAGATCCCCAGTAGGGGCGAGTGCACACGGCAGCCTTTCAATGATTCTCTCTCATCACTGATGTTTCTCTCTTCCCCTCTGCCTTCCTCTCTGAAATCAGTAAAAATATATTTTAAAAAAATTATTGAAAAAGAAGAAAATAGAAAGGCTAGATCTCCAAGTGAAATAAAAGGGATCCAACATGAAGATGATTCTAATTCTTGGTAAAACTTAAAAGACTTCTTGAGCACTTATTGTCTAAGTAAGGAGAACTTACTGTCTAAATTCGGGTGGCATTCTTTCCTTAAACAGACAGCAGGATGTCTGGAAACACAATAAGCATCTCCATTCTTTACACATTGCCAGTAAAGATTAGGAAGTTCATGCTAATTCATTTATTACAGGGCCATCTCCAGATATATATATTATATATACACACACACACTCTGTGCTTTGTAGAGTAAACTAATGGCAGACTTTAAAATATGCTGACCAGATTTTACTTAGCATGTATTAATAAAAATCAACAGATGGCCAGGCCGAGGTGGCTCAGTGATTGAGCATCAGCCTATAATAGAGAGATCACAGTGCAATTCCCAGTTGGGGCACATGCCTGGGTAGCAAGCTCGATCCCAGGTGTGGGGCATGCAGGAGGCAGTGATCAATGATTCTCTCTCATCATTGATGTTTCTATCTCTTTTCCCCTCTCCCTTCCTCTACCTGAAATCAATAAAAACATATTTAAAATAAGCCGAAACCAGTTTGGCTCAGTGGATAGAGCGTCAGCCTGCTGCCTGAAAGGTCCCAGGTTCGATTCCGGTCAAGGGCATGTACCTTGGTTGCGTGCACATCCCCAGTAGGGGGTGTGCAGTAGGCAGCTGGTTGATATTTCTAACTCTCTATCCTTCTCCCTTTCTCTCTGTAAAAAAATCAATAAAATATATTTTAAAAAATATTTAAAATAAAATAAAAACCTAGAGAGGCCAAATTTGTGCTTAGAGGGTAGTTGGCTTAAAACTTTACAGAAAACTCTTTTCTAACTATTGTCAGTTGTCTATGTAAAGAGAAAATCAATATGCAGCTTGAGTCCAACAAAATACTTATAGTCATCAAGAACAGAACAAAATTAAGGAATATTCAGAGTTGGAACACACTATACAGTTCTAATAGCTGCTTGTCAAAAAGGCATAATAGTAAAGAAGGCTATTAAAATTAGTAAGTGCCTCAGCTGTCCATATTAGCCTACATTGTGTTTCAAAAGCATTTCATTACCTTGCCTCGCTCAAATAATTACAAAGTAATCAAAGTAAAATACAATCATCTTCTTAACAGGGTCTTTCACAAAGCATACATTTTCATTTTAAGTCCAGTTATCAATTGAAAAAAGAATAGCTTATGCCTTTGGTATTATGTCTAATAATTCTTCACCAAGCCCAAGGTTTTGCAGATTTTCTCCTGTTTTATTTTCCCTAAAAGTTTTATTTTGTTTTACAATTAAATTTATGATCCATTTTTAATTACTTTTTGTATGGTATGTGAAGTTGAGATAAAAATTCATTTTTAATTTACGGTTAAGAGGATAAAAAGGTAAGCAACAGGCTGGGAGAAAATATTTGCAAAGCACCTGACAAAGGACTCGTACCTACAATATATGGAGAAATTTCAAAACTCAGCAGGCAAAAAAACAGTCCAATTAGAAAGTGGGCAAAAGGCTGAGACCGGTTTGGCTCAGTGGATAGAGCGTTGGCCTGCAGACTGAAAGGTCCCAGGTTCGATTCCAGTCAAGAGCATGTACCTTGATTGTGGGCACATCTTCAGTAGGGGGCGTGCAGGAGGCAGCTGATCGATGTTTCTCTCCCCTCGATGTTTCTAACTCTCTACCCCTCTCCCTTCCTCTCTGTAAAAAATCAATAAAATATATATTTTTTTAAAAAGTGGGCAAAAGGGCATGAAGAAATATTTCACTGAAACATTTAATTCGTATTTTAATAAAATATGGAAGGCAAATAAATAATAGATATTTTTACACTACTAATCATTATGGAAGTGTAAATTAAGGCCATAATAAGATATTACTACATATCTATTAAAAGAGCTAGCTGGATGGCTCAGTTGGTTGAACTCCCACCCAGGCACCTAGAAGATGAGGTTCGAACCTGGATTGCGAGCTCAATCCCCAGTAAGGGGCATATAGGAGGTAGCTGACCAATGTTTCTATCCCTCTCTCTTTCTTTCTCTAAAGTCAATAAAAACATATTTTTAAAAAAATGACAATATCAAATACTGGTGAGGGTGCAGAAAAACTGATCTCTCAGACATTATGGGTGGGAATATAAAATGGTAGAGCCACTCTAAAAAAGTTTGTTCGTTTCTTTTATAACTAAATCATACAACGTAGCAATTACGCTCTTAGACATTTATCTCAGAGATTCCAAAAGTTATGTCTTATGGTTGCAAGATGCCCTTCAGCAATAACCATCAGAAAACTAAATAAGGTTTCATTACTTGCAAGGTCATGAGATGGGGGTAGGGGGGGAAGCACACGTGCACATGGGTCTGGAGTTCTGCTTTTATTGGAGCTGAGGTTGGGAGCTTAGTGTTTCATTGGCTCACTCTTTATTCATGAATTTAAAATACAAAAAGCGAATTTAAAGCTTGGAAAGAGTAAAACCAAGCAACTCAAAGGTTTGGTTATTGAGATCAACTAACATATCTAAAATAAAGGCACTCAGTGGAGGGATGTGGTCTGTTCTTTTATCTAGTCTTGTGGCTAACAATGTTTATTGGAAACTAGAGGCCCAGTACATGAAATTCGTGCATGGGTAGGGTACCTAGGCCTGGCCAGCGAGCAGGGCTGATCAGGGCTTTCCAGCTGCTGGCAGGGGCCACCCTTTCCTGGCTGCTGGCTTCATTCTGCACCGTCCCCTGGTGGTCAGCACACAACATGGTGAGCAATCGAACTCCCGTAGGGACACTTTGAGTATTAGCCTTTTATGTATATAGAAGAAGATAGGCATCTTTGAAGTGGATATCTCTTTGAAGTGGATGCCTTAAAAATCAAAGTGTAAGTCAGGCACTTACATTACAAAAGAAAAAAAATTATCAATTTTACTCTGCAAAGGTCTAACAGGTGAGTGATTAAACAAATCATGACACATCCATACTAAGAAGTACTACTTAGCAATAAAAAAGAACAAACTATTGATACACACAACAACTTGGGCAGATTTCAAGGGTACTGTGTTGAGTGACAAAGCCAATCTCAAAAGTCACATACTAAAGGACTCCATTCATGTAACATTATAAAAAATGACAAAGTTTGCAAAACCGGTTTGGCTCAGTGGATAGAGTGTCGGCCAAAGGCATGTACTTTGGTTGTGGGCACATCCCCAATAGGGGGCATGCAGGAGATGGCTGATCGATCTCTCTCATCCATGTTTCTAACTCTCTATCCCTCTCCCTTCCTCTGTGAAAAATCAATAAATATATTTTTAAAAAATGACAAAGTTAGAGACATAAAGAAACTATTGATTGCTAGGGGTTAAATAGGGGGGAAGAGGGAGTAGATAGGTGTGACTACAAAGTGGTTGCACAGTGAAGATCTCTGTGATTATAAGATTAATTTTATATCTTTACTGAGGTGATGATTACACAAATATACACATTTGATAAAATGGTAAAGACCTGTACACATACCAATAACAATTTCCTGGCTAAATGTAACCAATGGGGGAAACTGGGTAATCTGTGCACAATAATCTCTCAGTACTATCTTTGCAACTTACCGTGAATACATAATTATTTCAAAATAAAATTTTAAAAATGCAATGTTAAATCATCCAAAAGTTTGTGAAACATGAGAGAATTTATAAATTTGTTGAAAAGGGTGATATAATGCTAAGTGAAAACCAAAAAATGTTATGGGTGATCATAGTGTAGCCTAGAAAGAGCTGAAGAGTTTGTTCAACATCCCCAAACAAATAGTTCAAACATTTATTGAGTACCTTGTATATATGCAAGACAGTATTGTAAACAGTACTAGCATTAAGAAAAAGAAATTAATTTATTAAGAAGATAAGGCAGAATAACTATTAAAGGCGCAGGACTTCTGCAAAAGAAGTTCCCTTTGCCTGGAATGTTCTTCTATTTTTCTAGTTTGTTCTTACTGAACTCAGCTCACTGTCATTTCCTGAAGGAGACTCTCCCTAACTCTCCTTACTGCCCTCCATATTAGATCAGATTTCCCTACTACACGCTTGTAACAGCGCCCTATATTTTCATCCATAACACTAACAGCCATTCACAAAGACATGTGTGTGATGACTTGATAACTATTTTCCCCATTAGATTAGAATCTCCAAAAGGGCAACAGATCGGTGTAGCTCACCACTGTATTCCCAAACCCAATAACCATGCCTGGAAAATGACAAAAGCTAAAAGTATATCACATGAATAAATCTATACAAAGCTATAATCCATATGTACAAACCCTAGATCACTTCACGTTGAGAAAGCCAGTTTATATGGTATAGAAAGTTCATGTATAAGGATAAACAATCTTATACCCAAAGCTGAAAATGAAATGTCAGCCCTTCGGCAATAAAAACCCAATAAAGCCCAGCTGACATGGCTCAGTGGTTGAGTGATGACTTACGAAACAGGAGGTTATGGCTCAATTCCTGGTCAGAGTATATGCCCAGGTTGTGGGCTTGGTCCCAGTGTGGGGTGTGCAGGAAGCAGCCCATCAATGATTCTCTCTCTCTCCCTTCCTCTCTGATATCTATATATATGTACTAGGAAAAATATATATATTCCACTAAAAAATTGAAGCAGAGATGTGGCATGTCCACTGTGTTCTATAGAAAACTTAATGTGGAGAATGAACTTGAACTGAGAAGATAAGACAATGAGAGAACACTGTAGTAATGCAGGCACAAAATGAAGGGGGGACCATGGGAACAGACAAATGTGAGAAACACTAAGAATAAAGAGCCACCAAAACTTAAGAACTTTTTAGATACAGGGGCATAAAAGGGTAAAGAATCCGAGATAATTCAAGGGGTTTATAGTGAGTGATCAGTTAAACATAGTATCATTAATAGAAATGGGAAATCATGAAGAGTCTTCTCAGGGGATGGAATGTGCTTAGTTGGAAGTAATGGGTAACATTCTAACAATTAAAGATGTGAGACCAGATGGAGAAAAATCAAGGCTGGCAATGTATATGGTATAAGCTGATTACAGTTAAAGTTATAAGAGTGAATAAGATCTCTCAAAGGGGAGAAGGTAAAAAAGGCCTTAATAAAAATCCTTTAAAACCATTTGATTTGCCCCTTGCTTGAATTATGTTTATCAAACTAGTCATTCAGACTGAACTCCCTAAGGGCATGTTTGCTCTCACACTTGCATTCTCTCAAGTATATATTACAGGGGCAAAATAAGTAGCCTATTAAGGGAATCAATTATTTTTTTAAAATATACTTTATTGATTTTTTACAGAGAGGAAGGGAGAGTTAGAAACATCAATCAGCTGCCTCCTACACACCCCCTACTGGGGATGTGCCCGCAACCCAGGTACATGCCCTTGACTGGAATGGAATATGGGACACTTCAGTCCGCAGGCCGACGGTCTATCCACTGAGCCAAAGCAGTTTCGGCGGGAATCAGTTATTTTAAAGATACTTTCTGATTAACATTTCCTGTTCCACCTGCACTTTGTATTCCAAAAGGTGGTGTCCTAGGTGGTACTTTGAAAGGAACAGTCTTCACTTGAGTATAATATGAGTTTAGACAGTTTATCCGAAGATCTGATTTCCCAAGGCTCTAAGAAAGTGCGGGAAAGGGGTGAGGGGAGGGGAAGATGGCACTTTTAACAGCAAAGTACTGAGCCAGAGAAACCAGACTTTGAGACTGTGAAAATCTTTTTTTTAAAAAAAGCTCCCAATGAGACTAGAACTAAAGCAAATCCTCACAAGAAGTAGGGAACATTCTTCAAGAAGGTTTTGAATAAAATTAATCAGAAACTATTTACTGAGGGAGTGAAATAAAAAATTTCAATTGTATGCACTATACAAATGGGCAATGCACAAAATGTAAAGACGTTTTTTTGGGTGAAATGAAAGATAAATGAGATAATAAAAGGGAATGGAGAACAGTGTAGACACATACTTTCTTAAAAACAGGAGGGGAAAGTCCTTGGCCTGCTCTCCCACAGAACATTTCCTGGATATTCCAGTCAAAAGGTGGAGCCATTGGGCTAATCTGATTCAATGCTTAGGCGAACAAGTATTTCCCAGTGGCAGTTTAAAAACAAGAAAAAAAGGACTCCTAAAATGGATTAGGGGAGAAACTGGTAGACAGCCCCAAATGAGATGATCGAGGTTGCAGTCCGCCAAAATGCTCGAACCCTGAACCATCAGCAAACGTCCTCGGTGCTTGGGGGGAGCTGAGTGAGTGTGCTTGTGGGAGAAGTCGGGGAAGAGAACAGAAACCGGTTGGAGTCCCTGACGCCGGGAACCTGGCCCGGAGCCACCTACAATCCCACTCCCCTCTCCACATCAGCCTGACTTCCACCAAGCCTCAAAGACGGCCAGCCAGCGTCCGCCGGCTTGTTTCCAGGGACGACAGCAACTGGACCACGGATAAACGGACCGCTCGGCATTAGACGGATCTAAATTGGCTGCAAAACCCTTTTGCGGTTATCGCCCAGTAACTTTCACCTCTGGCCCTGGACCTCTCACGAGCAACACAAGGCAAGAAAGCCAAGCCCTGTTTTGTTTCAGCTTAAAACCACCACCACCGCCACCACCACCACCACCACCACCACCAGGTATTACTTCCTGGCCTGTCAATATGTTCCCTTCTTTCAATAACAGGAAAACTGCACCTCCCTCCTTTTCTGAGTCCCCTTAAAGGAAAAAGAAATGCCAGGCCCCAGTAAGTTCCTTGAGACCCAGGGCTGCAACCTGCAGAGCAGAGGAAAGGGGTGGAAGTAACCGCACACACTTAGACGTTGCAACTGATAGGAACCCCCCAACGGCAAAGGCAAGCTCCAGCCAGTGCCCGGGTGCTGGGACGCGACAAGAAGCCACACAGACCTGGCTTGGCAGCTCTGAGGGTGTGGAGAAGCAGCAGCCCGCACCTCCTCTGGCCTAAGCCTTGGGGGGCGGGGGGGGTGAAGGGGGAGGCATGGTGGGCGCTCCTTCCCGGGCCGCCGGCACGCCCCGCGCCCCAGGGCAGAGCCCCGGCCCCGGAGAAGCGGCTCCGCTCCGTGAAGCGCTGGCAAACCCCCAGCCGCGCCCGTCCGCCCCCCCGCCCCCCGCTCGCTGGATGCCGGGCCGAGAACCTGCCCCGGTGGGCGCTCCGGCAGTTGGAGACGTCTCTGGCCCGGCCTGGGTTCCGTCTAGCACCCCCGCCTACCTTCCCTCACTCCCCCGCGCAGGGCAGAGTCGGGGGGTGACCCCAAGGGGGTGGTGCTCAAGAGGCTCCCGGCACTTGGGGTGAAGGCTGCGTGCCGGGCCCGAGCTCCCAGGCTGGCGGCGGCGGCGGCGGGTCACTCACCGAGAGGACGCTCATGCGGATTGGGGTCTCCAACAGGCACGCCATCTTGAGCCTTCCCACCCGGCTGCAGCGGACGCCGGCGCGGGGGCCGGCACTTTCGACAGCCAAGTATTGGGTCCACCCGCAGGTACTTATACGGAACGTCAGGCAGGTAGACGAGAAGGGACCGCGCTCTAGACACTGCGGGGGGACGGCCAGGGCCCGCGGAAGGAGGAACAAAGGGATACCGCACGGGGAGCCTCCTGACGAATCGTCCGCTGAGAAACAGCAGCTACTCTCAGCCTGGGTTAGAGGTGGGAGCGGACGGCAGTCCCCGCATGCGCACAGCGTATCTGCGGGCCCCACCTGCCGCGCGCGCGCGGGGGGGGCGGAGCCTCGGGGGCGGGGCCTCGCTTCGCCCGCTACTCGCCGCGCGGACCGATTGGTAGGAAGGAGTGCGCGTATGCATATGGCTAAGCACCAGTGTGTGAGCCCACCTCTATCATTTGAAGCACGTTTATCGCACTCCTTCTTGGCACCAAACTTGCAGCGTCGCTATCTCTGTTTTACAGGTGGAGGAACCGTGCTCCCCGTTCATGGCCTTCAGCCACCCAATAAGTTTCACAATGCGACGCTGAAGGGGGACCGGCTTTACACTTTAGCCTTGTCTTGCCTTGACCCCCCTATGCCGGTGCTGTGTTAAGAGATACTCGAGTCAGAACGTCTGGGTTTAATCCTTGCTGCTTCATTTGCCGGCTGCATTACCTGGGCAAGTTACTTAACCTCCTTGAAGTCAGTTTTCTCTTCTGTTAAAAAAGGATTATGAGGATGGAGGATGTAAAGCTCTTAAAGCATGCCTGGAATGTAGAAAGCTTTCTATATGTTAGCCTGTCTCCAGCCTCTGGGTCAAGGGGGGGGGGGGGGGAAAGGGAGACAAATAGCTGAATAATTCACACGAAAACGCTCTGATAACTGAAGCCAAATGAAAACAGGCTTCTAACTACAGTGTCTCTGACTGGTGAACTCACCTCTCCCACTTGTGTGTGTGTGTGTGTGTGTGTGTGTGTGTGTGTGCGCGCGCGCGCGCGCGACTTGGTCGGGCAGGTTTCCCCTTCGTGCTGCCGGTAACCAGAAAGATTTTCACAGGGTGTTGCAATGAGGATGTTGTTCTGTTACTTGTTCTTCCATTTCGATAAGCCACTCTCTTAACTCAGGCTGCTAGTGCTTCTCCCCTGGACCACAGCCATAGCCTTCCAACTGATCTTGTAGCCTCCACCCTCTCCTTCACTTTGCTCCTTACTGCTTTTCTGTCTCCCCCTATTCTTGGCTTCTAAATGTCTTGTAGCATTAACCATCCTTGCTTATGGGTCTAGGTGTCCCAAACAAACTGATGAGTTTCTGGAAAGCAGGAAATTTTGTTTTCGATTTTCCGTCTGCTACAACACTATTTCTCAAACTTTAGTAATCTGCCTACCATTTCCACGATCTTTGCCAACCTGCACCCAGGTATTATTATTCACTCAATATCTTTCTAAAGCTAATTTCAAATCATTAAATAATTTTAGCCTCGTTCTAAATCGTAATACTTAGTAAAATCAAGTTTATTGTACTCTTCATTTTTATTCTAGTATCCATTAACCTAAAAACACAAAGTTTAGAAGTCCATCCATGTATCACCTAAAATCACGTCATGTATTGCATACTCAACAGTACAAAAATAACCATTACTCAGCTCATACAGGGACATCAGTTGATTTTTTTCCGTTGATATTTGCATGGTATAGAGTTGTGATAGCTGTGTTTGATCCACATTTTACCTATTAAGTTCAAGCCATACATCCTCCAGGAAGCCCTTTCCTCAAGTTTAGGTTAGGTGACCCCTCCCTCATGTCTTTTTTCATTCTTCTGTTTTTGCCAATAACACAGCATTTCTAACAACATGTTGTAATAATTGTTTACTTGTTGGTTGCCCCTTTATACATGATATGGCAGGCACTAGGAATTTTATCTTCTCTGTATCTTGTCTCTGTACCTTAGAATACTCAGTAAATGTTTACTGAATGAATTTTTGGCTTAGTTTAGGTGCCAACAAAAGGCAGATCCTGGGACAATGATTTGGATACTGATAGTGTGAGCAAAGTTTCCAAGGAACAGAATTTATGGGTCAGGAAGAATGAGAAAAGAAAGAAGAAAAAAGTCAGTATAAGCATCCATGATTAAAGTCATGTTTATTTCTTTAAGGCCTCTGAGACACATGCAGAATGGCCCCCTTGGTATCCATCTTGAGGTTCAAGCTTTTGTTTCCCATCTGCATCCTGTACAACCTAATTGAGGTTTTCTCCGGGGCCATTAGAACTCCCTATCATCCTGAATTGTACTTGTGCACAGAGTAGGTAGGACTTCCTTACTTGATGTAGAAAAGCAGAATCTGTAGGTAGATGTGTTTCACAAGGGAGAAGTGAAGATAATTTATGCAGTTTAAATTTTATCTTTTCACCCTTTTCCATTCAAGAATGGAATCTGGAAGTCACAAAGCTTATAAAGGAGAGATATTGTGTGTCTGTGTGTATGTTTTCTGATGAAATCAGAAAGTCCAGTGAAATATCTGACAAGTTTAATATTCAGAGGCTAGAGAGACTACACAGAACTCTTTTTTATCCTTCTCTGATGATGTTTGCTTCTGTTCAGTTCTATCATTGCAGACAGGCTCTCTCCAGAGTTTTCTCAAGTGTGCTGCCATCTGGTGGTGGTAGGTGTCATAATCACCAAGTTCAATTACAAGATCCTGATGGCAAGAATGGATGTTTTTCCTGATGTTTGTAACATTTTATACACTCACGTGAAAACTCATTGCCCAGAAATCTCCATAGCTCACTCCCCTGTTCATGAAGGTTTCTGCTCAATATGTCACCATATTATAATGGTCTTCCAGAACCATCTGTATTTATTCATTAAGTACCCTACTACCTCACCATACATTTCTTACCCACTTAATCTATGCTGTTTTCAAACATCTATCTTTTAAACACAGTTCTTACTCTCTGTGTCATTTATTTTTCTCCAACTCTTGTTTGGCTAGATTTGACTGTCAAGTCGTCTCCTCCTCCTCCTCTTTCTCTCCCCCCCCCCCCAAAATGGCCCATAGGTATTGTATTCCTGGATTATTATTTTTTTAATGGTTGAAAACAGCTGCTCGTTCACTTTTTCTTGAACATATCTTGGCTAATACCACATACAGAAAAACAGGACACATTCTAGGTATTTTAAGCAAGAAGATTAGAAAATCGTTGGAAGAACTAAAGATGCAAACTAGGCGGGAGAATTTAATTTGAGATCAGCAAAAACAGGAAGTTCACACCACTGAGGAAGCCTGGAGTGCTGAGCTGCCACAGTCATTGCCAAAGCCAGAAAAGAAATCTTTCTTCAACCTCTACACTCTGGAGAGAGAAAAAAATTATGAGATTTTCTAAATTAAAAAACACCACCACACAGTTGCCTGAGAGTAAAAAACAACACACAGTTGCCTGAGAGTGAATAGTTAGCCTGTTAATAGCTGTGGACCAGCTCTGATAATTCCTGTAATTCCAGGAGCCCTTGCTTCTTATTTACACATGACCCTTCCAATCTGCTGCCCACAGGGAATCTACAGGAGTGGACACTTCTTTGAGGACCCTCTTGCACCTAGCCCAGATCTAGCTCCAATTCACTTTCACCCATCCCTTTTGTCTACAGCTAATGTAACTCCTTTCAGAAAGGCTTACATCTTTCTGCCTCTACTTCATGTGTTAAAGCACTTGCAAAATTCTGGGACAAAGGCATGTGTTTCGTGCCTAACCATTTTATGGGTAGTTTAGACCTTATGCTCCAAGATGAATTTTTTTTATAGCAATGGTCTAATAAATTCTTTCTTTTAAAATGACTTTCAGCCTTGGAAACTAATTTTTGTTGTTGCTTAACATATTACGAAAGTGTTTCTCATTTGCTAAAACCTAATTCAGACCTCAGCTGGCAAAGGGTGTTTAAGAAATATATAGTTTGAAAATTCCTGGGCTATACCATTTAGGCTGTGAAAGATCTATGAAGTTCACCCAGACAAAAATTGCCTAACAATACATTTCTCAGAATGTATCCCTCCCTGTTAAGGAGTGTATGGCTATATTGTCATTTCTATGAAGTTTAATAACAAGCAAAGCTGATCTATGGTGATAGAGGTTAGAATAGTGCTTTCCTTTCATAGTAAGGGACTTGAGAGGAAGCACAAGGGAATCTTTTAAAATGCTGGAAATAATTTATATTTTGAGATCGGTGGTGGTTATGTTATTACATATGCAAAAAGACACCAAAATATGCACTTAAGATTGGATTTGTTCATGTTACTTTAAGTTAGCCCTCATTGAAAAAGACAATTCTTATAGATTAAATATCAAATGGAAAAATTTAATTTAGCAATGTTATATATTTTAAAAATCCAGTACAAAAGGAAAATAAAATATTAAAAATAATAGAAAATATTAAATTTCCATCTTTTCTACACTTTTGATCAATTTAAATACCATGAAAATTACATTTCTTATAAATTTGAAAGAAAATTTTCACAAATCACTTTGGGAACAATGTCTTTTAATTTATGTCTTGTCAACTTTTCCAGTTTTTTCTTCTTTTTTATATTTTATTGATTTCTTACAGAAAGGAAGGGAGAGAGATAGAAAGTCAGAAACATCGATGAGAGAGAGACATCGATCAGCCACCTCCTGCACGCCCCACAGTGGAGATGTGCCTGCAAGCAAGGTACATGCCCCCAACCGGAATCGAACCTGGGACCTTTCAGTCCGCAAGCCGACACTCTATCCACTGAGCCAAACCGGTCTCGGCTCCAGTTTCTTCTTATTGCCATTTTCCTGCATATATCTGTTTCATTTTTAATTAATTTTGTTGTCTTTAAAATATTATTTATCTAGTTTTTAAAAGTGAGCAGAGATGAATTAATTATTCACTAAAAATATACAATGTAGTAAGGATAGTCTAGTCAATAAATGGTGTTGGGGATAGTGAACAGATACAACAAAAAAAGAAGAAAAGAAAGAAAGAAAGAAAGAAAGGGAGAGAGAGAAAGAAAGAAGAAAGGAAGGGAGAAACCACTTTCTTATATCATACTCAAGAATAAACTAAAAATGGATTAAAGACTTAAATGTTAGATTTGAAACCATAAAAATCATAGAAGAAAACAATAAATCTTGGGCATTTTTCGTTGCAATAGATTTTCTGATATATCTCCTTGAGCAAGGGAAACAAACAAAATAAAAAATGGTGTTGTATCAAAATAAAAGGTTTTTACCAATAAAGAAAACCATCAACAAAATGAAGACAACTTACTGAATGGGAGAACACATTCACCAATGATGTATCTGTTAAGGGATTAATATCCAAAATTTAAAAAGAATTTATACAACTTGCCCAGCCAGCATGGCTCAGTGGTTGAGTGTCGACCTGTGAACCAGGAGGTCACAGGGCCCAGGTTTTGGGCTCGATCCCCCAGGTGGGGCATGCAGGATGTTTCTCTTTCTCCCTCTCTGAAAACAATACAAATATATTTTAAACAAATAAATTTATACAAGTTAACAGCAAACAAACACAGACCAATAAAAAAACCCAAGTAGACTCTTCTCCAAAGAAAACATACAGACCACCAACAGGCATATAAAAAGATGCTCAACGTCGCTAATCAACAGAGAAATGCAAATTAAGACCACAATGAAGTATCAGCTTACATCTGTCAGAATGGCTACCACCAGTAAACCAACAAACAACAAGTGTTGCTAGGTATATACTGAAAAGGGAACTTTTAGTGGGAACCGTTAGTGGGAACGCAGATTGGGGCAGCCACTGTGGGAAGGAGTATGGAGTTACGCCCCAAAATGAAAAATAGAACTGCCTTATGACAGAGCGATTCCACTTCTAGGAACTTATCAGAAGAAATCCAAAACACTAAATTGAAACAATATATGCACCCCTATACTCATTGCAATGTTATTTATGATAGCCAAGATTTGGAAGCAGCCCAAGTGCCCATCAGTAGATGAGTGTATAAAAAGGCTGTGGCACATTTACACAGTTGAATACTATTCGGCTATAAAAAAGAAGGAAATCTTACCCTTTGAGATAACATGGATGAATTGGGAGAGCATCATGCTAAGTGAAACCAGTCAGAGAAAGACAAGTACCACATGGTTTCACTCATTTGGGGAATCTAATGAACAAAATGAACTAACAAGCAAAATAATGACAGATTCATAGAGAGCTGGTGACAGCTGTCGGGGTGGGGTGGAGGAATTGAGCAAAAAAGAAAAGAGAAAACAAAAAGCTCACATAAAGGGACAACAGTGTGGTGATTGCGGGACAGGATGGCGGTGGTGGGGCTGGAGGAGGGTATAGCAGCAACAACAAAAAAAAGAGCAGAGATGGATTAACTATTCTCCTTATTTTCTTGATTAGATGTTGTTAAAGATGTTTTATTTGCTTGTCTCTGTCTTGGCCCCTCACTTGTCAATTGACAGTGGTCTTTTCCTCCTGGACGTTTTGGAGACACTCATGTGCTTTCGCTGAGCTTGCTGTCTAGTTATACAAACAACTACTTGCTAGAAAAAAATAAAAAACAAAAAATCCTGTCCTCTGCCCATCCTCTCCCCAGACTCTACAAGTCCGCACCTCCACTTGCATCTCAGCCAGGGATCCATGATTTGTTTGTGAGCTTTGATGACACCTCTATGAGGGCTGCCTCCCTGGCCCAGGTCCATAAGGTAGTGCTGTGTGGCGGGCGAACGGTGGCTGTGAAGGTCCAGCAACCGAAGGTGCAGGTGCAGAGCTCAAAGGACATTCTCCTGATGGGGTTGCTCCTCCTGGCTGTCAAGCAGCTGTTTCCAGAGTTTGAATTCATGTGGCTGGTGTATGAAGCCAAAAAGAACCTGCCTTTGGAGCTGGATTTCCTCAATGAAGGTGGAGAAAATAGCCCAAAGGCTCAAGCAATTTGACTTCTTAAAGGTCCCCCAAGTCTACTGGGAGCTGTCCACCAAGCGGGTCCTTCTGATGGACCTTTTGGATGGCAGGCAGGCCAACGACAGAGACTACATGGAGAGGAACAAGATTGATGTCAACGAAATCTCGCAATATACACAGTGAAATTATCTTTTTTTTAAAAATATATATTTTATTGATTTTTTTACAGAGGGGAATAGAGAATTAGAAACATCCATGAGAGAGAAACATCAATCACCTGCCTCCTGCACACCAAGGTACATATCCTTGACTGGAATCGAACCTGGGACCTTTCAGTCCACAAGCTGATGCTCTATCCATGAGCCAAGCCAGTTAGGGCGACAGTAAAATGATCTTTGTCGTTGGCTTCCTGCATTGAGACCGCTCACCCAGGCAGCATGCTGGTGCCCAAGGGCCCCTACTCGGGAAAGGTGGAGATTGTCCTGTTGGATCATGGGCTCTTTCAGGTGCTCACGGAAGAGTTCCTCCCAGACTACTGCCACCTTCGGCAGTGGCTGTTCTGGACAGACATGGAGAAGGTGAAGAAGTATTGCCAGCGTCTGGGAGCTGGCGACTCCTACCCCTTGCTTGCCTGCATGCTGACGGCCTGCTCGTGGAACTCGTTCAACAGGGGCACCAGCCAAGCTTCAGTCACCGCCACTGAGAACAATGAGATCTGCAACAATGTGGCTACCTACCTTCTCACCTACCTCCCCAGATCAGTCAGTTCCTGTCACACCAGATGCTGCTCATCTTCAAGACACAATGACCTGTTGCGAGGCATTGAGGCCACCCTGAGCACCTGCGCCAGGCCAGCTCCTTCCTCAACATGTCACGTTGCTGCTTCAGAGCACTGGCCAAGCACAAGAAGAACACCTGTTCATTCTTCAGAGGGGCCCAGATCTTCTGCAGTGAGACCTGCAGCCGGCGGCAGATCAGCCTTCATGAACTCACTCTGCCTGTGAAGGGGCTGAAGCTGGCTAGCTGGGTCTTCGCCCTGCTTTGCTGGCTGTTGCCGGCTCCGCACCGAGTGGACTTTCTATCCCCTTCCCTTTTACGGTGTGATTCTGTGGTGGGCATGGGGTCTTTTTCCACTCAGCCTTTACTCATGTCTTTTATCCGTTGCCTTGATTCTGTCACATGGTGGCCTAGAGTCCCAAGGTCACTGTCTGGAATTCCTGTCCCACCATAGTCCTGTCTGAACCACAAGCTGACCATGCAGTAGTTTTCCTCCTTATCCAGGGAGAGGGCACACAATCTGCTTTCTGACTTTGGACGTGTGCTGGTGGGTGGGATGTCCTCCCACTTCCATTAGCCCTACGTATGTCGGGGTGGCCCATGAATCCCATAGAGGGCACATGAACTTCTAGGAAGTTTGACTTTGCTGAAGGGGAGCAGGGTCTCTGAGTTGGCTGGAGACAAGTTCCCTCTCTTTGCCCCGTCACTGTTCACAGGGGTCACACCCAAATTCAGTAGGTCCTAGCTCTTACTGAGCACCTTTGCTCAAGGACAGTACTTGTAAATATGAGTGTGATTTAATTCACCCCATTCATGGGGCAGGAAACCCCCAGTTTGAGTCTTATTTTCTGTTCGCATTATTCCCAATACAATAAGCAGATTTCCCACTGACCACAGAGGGGTTGCAATCCCTTTATTTTCTTAGTGACTAGTTGGATGTGCCCAGGGGTCTGAGAGAGAATAATCTGCAAAATCTGTTGCTCATCATCAGGATACATAATGGATATTATATTTTGTGGTGTCTTTTATAGCCACTGAAGTAAATATGTTTTTTTGTTCCAGGTTAAAAAAAAAATTCCTGATAATTTTAGGAAATTTGGGGGGAGATCATTTTAAAACCTCAGTGAGACTTTACGTTTATTTTAAAATGAGAGGTCTGCTGCACGATAGTCATGCAAGACTAGGCATTCCTTCCCCTGGCTTCACTCCCGGCTGCCTGGGAGCCCGCAAGTCCCGGCTTCTGCCAGAGCACCGCTCCTGTGGCTCCCTCCCCGTCATAGCAGAAGTCCCGCCTCTCATAGCAGACTTCCCCGCCTGCCTATGCAAATTAACCCATCATCTTTATCAGATTAATTTGCATACCCACTCTGATTGGCTGTGGGCGTAGCGGAGGTGCGGTATTTTACAGGTTGGTCTATTTATTAGGTAAGATTAGTTAAAACCAGTTTTAGTTTTTGGTTCTTTAAAATCTTTTTTGTTTAATTTCTAATTTGCTTCCAGGAATGCATTTTTGCCGTGAGAGCTTCAAGGAATTAGTTAGCCAATTGCACGGCGCACTTACTTATCTGGAGACTTCTGTTTTTATTTTCTCAGTATTGTGGTTGTGATTTTTATTACCCGTCAGACCGCTACGACTTTAAGACCCGAATCCCTTTCAAAAAAACTCTTGGGAATCCTGGGGTTAATGCAGCCTAATCTCTCGCGAGACTGGAAACCGGAAGTGAAATGTATTTCAGGCGTCTCGCCGAGGTGGCGGCTCCGTTCACGTTGGCGGGAGCCGAGCGAGCCGTCTGCCTTTGGCTCTGCGGGCGGGACTCGCTCTGCTCTAGGGGGTGGCGGGCAGCGCCCCCCGCCCGGGGCCGGCAGAATGCGGGTGGCCGTGGCCGGCTGCTGCCACGGTGAGCTGGACAAGATCTACGAGACGCTGGCGCTGGCGGAGCGGCGCGGCGCGGGGCCCATCGACCTGCTGCTGTGCTGCGGCGACTTCCAGGCGGTGCGCAACGAGGCGGACCTGCGCTGCATGGCCGTGCCCCCCAAGTACCGCCACATGCAGACCTTCTACAGGTGCGGCGCGGCGCGGCGCGGCCCCGGGACCCGCGGAGGAGCCTGGGCTGGCTCTGAGTCCCCCGGTCTTCGTTTCCGGCTTGGTTCACGGGCGCCCAGTAAATGCCACTTCTCTCTCCTCCCCGGTGTGACCTGTTTCGGGGTGGGAGGGAGTGGGGAGAGTGGGGGGCACAGCCCCAGGGTAGAACCCGGAGGAAGAGGCCGGAAGGTTCCTCTGCCTGTACTTGGTGGGATTCCGGGACTAGTTGACGCAAGGACCCCGGAGCTTTCATTGGGCGCCGGCTCCGCGCTGATCCCGGTTCTAGAAGCTGAGACCCGACAACGTTCTTGACCCCTCTGGCCTGAAACACGGGGTGCAGGCCTTCATTCTTAAGGACAACGACAGGCAATTTAAGCAATCCTCTATTTTATTCGTCACTTACAGTTTACGTTGAGTGTTATTTTGTATGAGTTTCAGGTGTGCAGCAGAGTGGGTTAGAGAATGATGTACTGTACCCGAGCATGGGAAGTTTGTTTAGAAAGTGCTTTTTAACTTTCAGGGATGAGCTCAGATTTTTTCCTGAAGACCTTGTTTTGCTCTTCTGCCGTGTCTAACTGTGTGGGCGCACCTGATTGCTTTTTTCCCCCCTCGTTTCTGCTATGCCAACGGACAGCTTTGCTCTTACGTTCCAGGTATTATTCTGGAGAGAAAAAGGCCCCAGTTCTCACCGTCTTCATTGGGGGAAACCAC
Source organism: Lasiurus cinereus (assembly GCA_011751065.1). NCBI lineage: Eukaryota > Metazoa > Chordata > Mammalia > Chiroptera > Vespertilionidae > Lasiurus > Lasiurus cinereus. The sequence goes on from JAAGEH010000125.1 coordinate 11,255,676, forward strand.
GAAGCCTCAAATCATTTGCAGGAGTTACCCTATGGCGGCTGGGTAGCACCAAACATTTATTATTTAGGTATGTGTTTGTGGGTAAGTTCTTGGTTTGATGGGATGGAAAAGCCTTCTAAAATTTAACATGTATACCAGTTGGGCAGCATCTTCAGAGATATGGTGTTTTGGGAATGTTTCTTAATTTGAATAGGTAATCATGAAAATATGGCCATGCTTCATCTAGTGTTTTAAGCAATAGATAGTAAAACTGCAAAGAACTTACATACTATTTTTGATTCCTTTATTTTCCCCTACTCTTTATTAAGTGGGGGAAAAAAAAGTGAACTTTTTATTGGAAATTGTTAAACATACACAAAACTAGAGAATAGTATGGGTTTTCCTCAGTATTGATTTTAGAGAGAGAGAAGGAGGGAGAGAGAGATTTTTCGTTTTGTTTATTTATTTATGCATTCATTAGTTAATTCTTGTATGTGTCCCAACTGGGGATTGAACCTGCAACCGTGGCTTATAGGGCCAATTCTCTAACCAACTGAGCTAACTGGCCAGGGTCCTACCAATTACCATTAATTTACATGTAAAAATTTTGAGTATTCCCAGACCCAGGAAATAACCTACTAAACATACCAATAGGTTTAATTACATCCAGTGTTTTGCTAAGTATACCTCCTTTACAAGCTCTGTTAGGCTTTTGTGCTACCTTTGGACACATCTAGCTAATAGATGCACAAAATAGAGATAAAGCACAGATGCTCAGACACAGTTCAAAACTATGGTGGTAGATCCTGGGGAAGGGCCACTGTCCCTCTTCTGGATGCAGGCTACAAAACAAATGCTGAAGCTATTTTGGCTTTTCACCTATTTTTATTAAAGCAAAAATCCTCTTTGGATTTCTTTCAGTTAGTGAAAACAGACTCTGGAGAGAAAAAGGCTCCAGTTCTGTAGGTCTTTCATAAAAGTGAAATTGTGTAACACAAACTTTGGAAAAGCTAGGTATTTCTGTATCATGAATCTCCATACCTATTAACTAGTTTCAAACACTATTATTCTGCCATCCTTATTTCAACCCATCCTCCCCTAAACTTTTTTGGTGGGAGAAGGTGACGGGTTATTTTAAAGCAAATTCAAGCCATATTATTTCACCTGTAAACACTCAGCACATATTTTTTAAGTGATAAGGATTTTAAAAAATACAACTTCAGTACCGTTGTTAAACCTAACTAAAATAACAATAATTCTTTATTCTCTGTTGCCTAGTTCACGTTTAGATTTCCCCGATCATTACAAAGCTGTCTGTTTACAACTGATTTGTTCAATAGGATGCAAACAAGATCCATGCATTTCATTGTCATGATGTTAAAGTCTTAGGCTCTAGCTGTCCCTTTCATCTTTCTCCTTCCCACCCCAATGCCATTTATTTGTTGAAGAAAATGGGAAATTTTCTTGTAGAATTTTCTGCATTCTGGATTTAGCTATTGGAATTCACTGAATTGTTTAACATGTTCCTTTTGTCTTCTGCATTGTCTGTAACCTGCATTTAGATTTACAGACCTGATTAGATTCGGGTTCAATGTTAGCTCCTTTAAACTCTATATTCCTTTTTTTCTCTTTAATAAAATGTTTATACGTGTTTCTGAAAACTACAGAAATTTAATTTCTCTAGTTCATTACCGATTGATCAGCTTTTGACAAGTGCAACATTATGAGAAAGTGAAATTTTTTGAAGATGGTCCATTTAGAAATGAAATACAGAAACTGCAGGTTCTTTATACCTTATATGTGCTGACTTTCAGATATATGAAATATAAATCCATCATAGGACACTTTTTGTGTATTCCCACACCACATCCTCGTATTCCATTAGGTACCAAATTATGTCTGTTTCCCTCTAAGCACATCTATCTCATTTGTTTTTTTTTTTTCTTTCTGCTTAGTTTCTTGACTGATCTGCTTTTAGGCCTCTACTCCCTAGTCTACCTTGTTGGCATATTACTATGTAAAAGAGTAACCTTATCATGATACTTTATTTTCAAATAATTTTAGGCCTGGAAACTGTTTAGTTAGTTAAGTTAGTAAAGAGATTGCTTTTGCCTATACTAATCTTATTTAACTATAATTTCTCAGGTTTGGCAGGTGTAGTAAAATACCGAGGTATAAGGATTGGTGGAATCTCTGGTATCTTCAAATCTCATGACTATCGAAAAGGTATTGTTGTTCTGACTGTTTTTAAACTTTAAAATTTGCATGCCCCAGAGTAACTTAAGCGTAATATATAGTTTGCCTTTTTCATTTTGGATTTCTTTATATGAACTGACTAATTTATTCTTAAGTTTATATTATAAAATATTTTATGCCTATGGAACTATAGAGGACATAGAATGTATTATCTGTGTATCCACCATCAAGTATCATCAAGACTTAGTATTCTTGCCACTTTTCATTTTGATTTTTTAAGAAATAAAACAGTACAAATACAATTGAAACTCATTATTGTCAGTCCTCAGTTCCATTCCTCTCTTTTTATCTCTCCCTTTCCTTATCAGATAGTCACTGTTCTGAATTTGGTATTTATCATTCACTTGATTATTTTATGTCATTACCGTATGTGTAGCAGGTTTAAACAGTATATTATATAACATGTTTTAAACTTTATATAAATGTATCATTTTGCATGTATCTTTCTGCAACTTGCTTCTTTAATATGTTTTTGAAATTCATGTTGATACATGTAACTCTAATACATTCATTTTAGTTTATAAATAGTATTCCATTGCATAAGTACAGTTGATCCTTGAACAATGCAGATGTTAGAGACTCTAACTCCTGCATGGTAAAAAAAATCCACATATAAGTTTGACTTCCTCAAAATTTAAGTTGTTCCTCGGTATTTGGGAGGGATTGGTTTCAGGACAATCCTTCCCCCGCCCCATTTGGTATGTTGTGGATACCAAATTCATGGATGTTCTACTCCCCTATGTAAAATGGTGTATATCAGTGCATACAGTTGTGTACTCCCCAACTGCATATCAAAAACAGTACAGGTATTTATTGAAAATAAAATCATCTGTAAGTGGACATACGCAGTTGAAACTCGTGTTATTCAAGGATCAGCTATATACCACATTGTACTTATTTTCACCCTACAATATCTGAATGAATTATACCTTGATTTTAAAATTAAAGGAATAGATTTTAAAATTTCTTGAATTAAGTTGGGCAGCTAAAACTATCCTCAATGTAACTGTTAAGTCACAAGTTTATTCCCTATGCCCTGCTCTCTATGATTATAAACTATTGGCATGGACATATAAAAGTAAGCCGTCTCGTGCGTGGCAGATGTGCGTGCAAATTGAAACCACTCTTTGGAGGGACAATTAGTAATATCTGTGAAAATTCTGAAAGTACTCTAAGCCAGGCGTTCTACTCCCAGCAATGTGTCTCTAGGTATATTTTGCATGTGCAAAATGATATATGCAGATTTATTTATTTCAATTTTGTTTGTAGTAGCAAAAGTTAGGAACTAGTTAAATATATCATGATATAATTACGCAGTTTAATGCTATGATACCATTAAAAAAGTAAAGAGAAAAAGAAGTAGTTCTATATGTAACTAATATGAAAAGAACTCCAAAATAAGTGAAGTAAAAAAAATAAGCACAGAACATGTATAAAGTGAACAGCCATTAGTGTAAAAAAAAGGGAGGATAAAGAAATAGATGACATGTTGTATTAGACAATACCCCTAGAATGAAATTCTAAAACTTGATTAACACTAGCTGCCTCTAGGTAGTGTTCCTGACGGTGGGGACAGGAGCAGGAGGACCCTCCCCGCATTGTTTTGGCAGTTTTATTGCGATAGAATTTATAGACCATGTAGGTATACCATTCAATGGTTTTAGTAAATTCATAGAGTTATACATCCAGATTTTACCACCATCCAGAATTAAACCATTTCTATCACCTTTAAAAGTTTTGTGCCTATTTGTAGTTAATCCCTGCTCCCACCAGCCCTAGGCATCCCACTGGTCAACTCTCTAGGAGGAACACTTTGTCTTCTATATCTTTCTGGAGGTATTTTTTAAAACTATGTGAATAAACAATGTGCTTCAAAATTAAATGTAATTTAATTTTCAAAGCTATAGGCCCCTAAGTTTAGATTCATAGTTTGTGATCACTTAGTAATTGAATATATCAATATGTAAAGAGCAGTGTTTTTAATAAAATTTCAGGAATCGAAAGCACTGATAGCAGACACTAGTTTTAGGGAAATATGTGTATCTCTTTATATAATTTGCAGTATTTAAAGGTGTTGAATACAGCTTATTTCTCTCCTTCAATTTAAGGTCATTTTGAGTGCCCTCCTTATAATTCAGCTACAATAAGGAGTATATATCATGTGAGAAATGTTGAAGTGTATAAATTAAAACAGGTATGTAAAAAATACAATATGGCAGGCTTGAAAAAATGTTAAAGTGATTCTGTACCAAAATGTGTTGGATCATTTTGGTATATTACTTCCAAGAAGAGCATAATTCAGTATTTCTAAAATTTGGATTTGAGTTGTTTTTAGGAGGTTCACAGATGTACATTAAAAAAAAATTCTTATGGTAATAAATTTATATTAGTGAGTAAAAATAAAACATTCAGCTCACGATTTCAGATATTATTATGGTAAGGCTAAAATATTTTGGAATAAAGTGATACTCGAAAGAAAATAGTATTAAAATATTTTATTTTAAAGAATAGTATTAAATAGAAAATAAATAATAGTAAAGATGACAGAAGATATGGGAAAACTGTGAAAGTGGTGTCTGAAAACACTGACTCACCTGGAGAATAGGTGAAGCTAGGTTTTTGTTGGAGAACCATTTCAGTGCCTGACACTGGGCTAAGCAATTTTCACCTGAGTTATTTCATGTCATCACCACTCAAATTCTGTCAGATTAAGAAGAAGAGGCCAAGGCTCAGATGATAAGCAACCTGCCCCAGATCTCCGAAGTAGTTAAGTGGCAGAGCCTGTCTGAGAGATTTCAGGCCCTTCCCACCATACCACACAGCCACTGTGGGAGCATGAGGATGCTCGCAGGCATTAATGCCTCACTCATAGCAGTTCCTTACTTTGAATGCTTTTTCCTTTTCACCAGTCTAAATCCTACCAGTCCTTGAAGACCCGGTTAGATACTACTTCCCAACCAGTGTTCTAGTTTAAAGTCATCATATTTCACTGAAAAAACATTTTTAATCTTCACTTGAGGATATAGTTTACTGATTTTTATTTTTTTAGAGAGAGAAACATCAATCGGTTGCCTCCTGTACTTGCCCCTCCTGACCCAGGATCGAACCTGCTGCCTAGATTTGTTCCCTGATGGGGAATTGAACCAGTAACCTTTCTGTACAGGGGACGATGTTCCAACCAACTGAGCCACGCCTCCCAGGGCTTAACTGAATTTTCATTGCACACATTGCCCATACCATTTATTCAGTCATATCTTTCTTATAATTTGTATTGTCTGGAACACTTAAGTTATTTAAACTTAGTTTTGCAGGTATGGTGTGAGTAAAGTATGGAGTATATTTTTTGTTTCCCATGAAGGCAGCAGTATTAAATACTTCTAATATAACTTATGTAGTAAACCGTTTTTTTTTTGGTATATACTATGAGTCCTTTAGGAAAAAAGTGGACTATATCTTTAAGTTTACTGTATCATTTACATTAAATGTCTTATGAAATCTGGTGTCTCTGGATCGTAAAACAGTGGTTTCTTTACCAAAATGGGAAAAGCACAATGGTTATTACATATTTTAGAAACCCAGTGCAGAAGACCATAGCTGATTGGCAGTCAAAGTGTGTCTCTGTTGACCTGCCTTGCTGGAAAATAAGAATGGTTTCTGAGGCAGGGAGAAAGCTGTTTCTTTTTGCCTACATGAGTGAATAGGTTAGTATTTCTGCGACTCCCTTACATAAAGATCCTTAGAGCGATTTACACAAAAATCCAGAGATCTAATTGGGTAAATGGTGTGTGTCAGGGGAGAGAAGGAAGGGAGTTTGCTTGTGGTTAATCTGTTTTTAAGAGTTTTCTTTTTCTGTTAAAGCTGAAGCAGCCTATGGACATATTCTTATCTCATGATTGGCCAAGAAGTATATACCATTATGGAAATAAGAAGCAACTTCTTAAGACTAAATCTTTTTTCCGACAAGAAGTGGAAAATAACACCTTAGGAAGTCCCGCTGCCTCAGAGCTTCTAGAGCACTTAAAACCAACTTACTGGTTTTCCGCACACCTTCATGTGAAGTTTGCAGCCTTGATGCAGCATCAGGTAGAAAACACAGTATTTATTCTTCCATTTAACAAACACTTATTGAACACCAGATGGCTACCCACTGTTGAAACAGTTGTAAAGTTAGAGAAAGAAATGAAAGATAACTTTCAGAATCCAGTGGGGGGAAGAGATAAGTAAGCAAACAGTTATAAAATAGTGTAATAAGTTTGTGACAAAAAGTCCGAGGGCACTGTGGGAGCTCCTAAGCCAGACTATGTGGACAAAGAGATGAAGCAAGAGAGGCTTTTCTGAAGGAATTGATGATGCAGGAGGAAGTAGGTTATGAGGGTAATCTATGAGAAGGGACCAATGTGCGAAGGCCGGAGGCTGAGAACGGGATGCCTTTGGGAGGCTGCAGCTCGTTCCCACAGTGGAGGATAGACGTTGGGAGAAGGTCATAGTGCCATGCCCTGGAGTTTGGGTTTTAACCAGAGGTAATGGGGAAAGTTGGAGAGGGATGAAATCAGATTTTCATTTTTAAAAGATTCGTTTGGCTACAGGTTTGCAGATGGATTGGAGTGATATAAAATAGGAGGCATAGGAGATTCTTTAAGCAAAAGATGAGATGGTAACCTAAGGCAAAAAAGGAACACAGAATAAAGTCTAGAGCAGTGGTTCTCAACCTTTCTAAATGCTGCGACCCTTTAATACAGTTCCTCATGTTGTGGTGACCCCCAACCATAAAATTATTTTCGTTGCTACTTCATAACTGTAATTTTGCTATGGTTATGAATCGTCATGTAAATATCCGTGTTTTCCGATGGTCTTAGGTGACCCTGCTAACGGTTCTCAACCAGTGGGTCACGACCCACAGGTTGAGAACCGCTGCTGTGAGCCTAAGACCATTGGAAAACACAGATATTTACATTATTTACACCATCGGAAAACACAGATATTTACATTACGATTCATAACAATAGCAAAATTACAGTTATGAAGTAGCAACGAAAATAATTTTATGGTTGGGGGTCACCACAACATGAGGAACTGTATTTGAGGGTCGCACCATTTAGAAAGGTTGAGAACCACTGGTCTAGAGAGATTTTGGAAGTAGAATCATCAGGATTTGGTGATGGAAGAAGGAGGGAATCTAGGATGAGTCTAAATTTGCCTTGGGTAATTGCATGGTGGAAGTGCTTGATAGAAGGTAGAGAATTAATATATACCTATGATTAGGTTTTTATGGAAATATGTGGTTCTTTGTTTCATCACCGATTCAGACTAAACTCTGACTTTCCCATAAAGTGTTTCAGAGGGGAAACATTTAGAAGATGCTTGGTTAACAAAGTTAGGAGTCCTTGCAGTTTTCTATAGAATTTCTGAGTCTTGAACATACTAATTAATGGGCATTGCCTTACTCCAAGAATGGGATGTGGTTTACAGTGCTTCACAAACTTGCTTGACCAAACACTTTTCTGTGGAGAGGTCCACTTTAGCTGTGTTCCTCAAGGAGACCAGGTTACTCCTTTCATTTTCCCAAGTCCAAGTCATCTGTTTTTATATCAGTCGCCTTTTCTTTCTATTTTTTTAAAAAAATATTTTTATTGATTTCAGCAAGGAAGGGAGAGGGATATAGAAGCATCAGTGATGAGAAATAATCATTGATTGGCTGCCTCCTGTATGTCCCCCACTGGAGATCAAGCCCACAACCTGGGCATGTGTCCTGCCTGGAAATCAAACTGTGACCTCCTGGTTCATAGGTCAAAGCTCAACCATTGAGCCTTGCCAGTCGGGTTCAGTCACCTTTTTCAAATCTGTGTTATTCTCTTCTGTCTTTTAGGGCTCCTGACACACTTGAATTAAAAAAAAAAAAAAAAAAATATATATATATATATATATATATA